>OY728159.1:503209764-504459764 GCA_963277665.1 Viscum album
TTCCAAATGGTAATCCATAGTTCTATTCTGTTTCACATCCTCAATGTGTCTAATGAAGCTCGATGACGTCTTACCCTCATCTGAATATGTATATACCCCAACCTAGGTATGTTTTATTATATAAACCTGGTCTCTAACCTTGAACAAATATGGTCTTTAGAGTGTATTGGAATAATAATGAGGCCTTGATTGAGTAATCAACATGCACCTTATGGTCAAATGGATCAACTCTATAGTCTCTTAGAAAGGTATAAATGTTAATAGTTATGAATAATGTTCTAAATTTGTGACATATTAAAATATTTTGATATACGGCTGGTTAGATCATATTTTAGGGAATCCGGATAAAATGTAATTTTCTCCAATCTCAAAATTTCATACCTTGAAATATATCACATATTAGGAACCATTTTTTTATTTGAATGGTGTAACTACGCACCCTTTAATATATTTTTTACCGTGAACCATTTTTTTGATTGTATGTATATATTCAATTCAAATAATATACATAAATGAGGTTTGATAGAAAATGTTCAATTTTTATAAGATGTTAATTTTCTCAAATGTAATTTCATGAGAAATTTTTAATATTACACACATTTATTTATCTTATATTTTGAATTAAATATTTTATTGATTTCATTTTTGTAATATCTTCCATTAAATAATATTTTAAGTTCTATTTCATTATCTCCCTCTTAATATCATTTTATTAATATCTTACAAATATTGTGAGGGTTTTTTTAGAAATTTCATTTTCAATGATATCTTTATTTTAATATATAGTACATTTAAGTAATATTTATACATTTTTATTTACATACCATTTTTATATTATCCTCTTTTATTTCTTGGGCTTTTACTTATTTTATTTTTATTTTTTCCCCCTTGGAACATAATCTTCCAACTATAATAAAAATTACCCTATCATTTCTTTTCAGTCAGGAACATCCCTATTTCCATCATTATTCACTAGATTTTTTGAAAGTTTCTTCATATATGGCGCAATATTTTCTTAATTTCATTTTATACTTTTTATCCTTATATATATGTTATGAAGAAATTTTAATGTTATCTCTATGGACTCTTTTAATTATATTGTGAAAATAATATCTTTTTTATGGATTATGTGTGGAATCATATTTTAAAAAAAATATGGTTTTATAAGAATCATTCTCAAAACATGGACCCAAAAATAAATATGTATTCTATTTTTTTAATAAAAAATTTATTTAAAAATGTTTTTATTATATCAAAGATAATAATCTTTTTTATTGTGATTTTTAGGAGACTCATAAAGGGGTGTTTTTACCTATATTCTTATTACTTATAATATCATATAGTTCATTGAGGAAATTATTGAAGTGATACAATCTGATATTTATCGTCTTGGAATATGTATTATCCCTCTCTTTTGGAGGAATAATTTAACACTTCCTTGGTCTTAATTTATCATATTTATTGTATATTAATTTTTTTAATTTGTCTTTCCTGTGCGAATACCATATTTTTGGATTCATTTAATTGATTTGTGGGAACATATATTTAATATATCCAAGGAGTTGATAACCTATTAGAATAACCAAAAAACATTATCTATATCGTGTAAATACCATTCGATTTACTATATTTGTTAAATGTTACTTATCTATAATGTTATTAAATATATTTTAATAAAAATTTTATTCACATCGGTATATCATGTTAAAATTAATAAAAGAGTTATAAATGTTATCATTATATTTATTGTATATAAATTATATGAAAAACATATATTCCATGTGTTCTTTATTATGTGAGGAATGAAGCCCAATTCACTTCCCACAAGCTCATTATGATATGGTGAATGGTGATTTTCAATTTGGGAACTAAAATATGGATGAATGAGTGGTGGGTTCCTATATCATCGTAAAATGTATTGGGTAATAGTTAATTTCTCATAATGTAAATAATATAATATTGATTTTTGTTTCTCTTAATAATGGAAATTGATGGTGTGGTTCATGGAAATAATTTTTTTATATAAAATTATTTTCCCATATTTTCATTATGTCATAGTTTGTGATTTTTTTACACTTATGTTATTCTCTCATGTATAATTTCATAAAAAATATTTTTCATATAATATATTATTTTGTGCATTATTCTATAATTTAATATATATATATTAGTTTTTCATTATAAGTTTCTTATATATCTTAGTTTTACCCATATGATCTTCTAATGCGTATAGAAAATATTGGACTATTATCTCTTATGTCAACACTTATTATGCATCTCATAAGAAAGACTTTTTATCTATCCAATTCCCATCTTATTAATATAATTATAAAATTTGATATTTCAAGAAGGCTCCTAGTGTGTCTTAATTATAGATAAATGTTCAGTAATTAAAATACCAAAAAATACTTATATTGTTGGTCCTAATGAAACTAATACCTAAATTAATGGGAATGAACAATAATTATGTGAGTGGTGTTTTATATATTATCGAAATGATATGAATTAATGATATGTTTATCCTGGGACACAATTATTTTGATCCTTTACTTATTTTGAGGGTGACTAGTCTTTTTTAAGAAATATTATTAGCAATATCATTATTTTCATTGCCTTGTGTTCTGTTTAATCAATTTTTATATAGGATGATTTTTTATACATATATTTTGTGACATCTAGGTTACTATTATTGAATAGTTTGATATCTAACTGCATGATTATGATATTGTTTCACATGTATTTGTTTTTTGGTCACTAATTTCATTTATTTATGTTTCTAGGTTACACAATACATTGATAAGAGTATCATGATGTCATGGAAAAAATTTCATGAAGTCAGACTAAATTGTTGTGTAGTTTTTTGTTTATTTTTTTTATTATATACCTAATCTACCAATTACACTGGGAATCTTAAATTTCGTCATGCCATTCATTATATTTTTAGAATTTGGTTATTAAACATCCCTTTTGGATCCAAATTTCATTTTATACTTTCCTAATATTACTTTTTAATTTAATGCTATTACCATTTTAACAGAGGAAAACTATCATAATCAAATAGTCCCATCATGCATTTTGACTACATGGTTTATTGGGTAATGAGGTTATTCTATACTCATTTTGTATTCTCATTAATGGTTTCCCGGTGAGCTCATAAAACATTTAATGTTTCTTTTTTATATTTAATCATATATATTGGTTGATATATGGGTAACTTGGCCTTAATTGTGAAAACAATTTTGGTTATATAAAACTTTTATTATAGGTTATCCTAAGATAAGGTGTGTGTGGTGGTATGATAACCCAACAAGGAATTAATGGAATTTGCCTATAAACACATCTTTTCAAAATCTACATTATTTTGTAGGATACCAAAGAGGATTATATAAGACTCTTTTATTTATCTTTATGTAGAACCTTGTTAGATGAAAATTTATTAGGAAATAACTAATATTTATAATGTAGCCTCATTAAATTTTATTCATATAAATTTATTTTATTAGATAGAATGGTAACATGGGAATATTAAAATATATATTGATGATTCCATATTTAAAAAATATGATCATGTACATTAATACATACATTTTTAGGGGTATTAATTTGACATATTTTTTTGGATTCTTTTGGAAGTAATGATTAATATTAATTATTAAATAATTATCATAGTGTATGTACAATGATTATTATCTAAATGGAGAATTTCTTGAAATACATTGTACCATATCGAATCTCATGGGATAGGTGAATTAAGTTAATCTTGATTTGATATATATTAAAAATTATTACATGCACAATGTAATTCAATGATATGGGTGAAAATACCCAATTCACATAATATGATGGGGGATATTTTTACCCAATTGGTGTTTACGATATATGACTATAAGAAAATCATTTAATATTATTTGTTTGACTACACCATTGATCTGCTTCAGAAGGACCACATTGGATTCAAAATCTTATTGGATCCTTTTGGAAGTCAAAATATTTATGAAGATAGTTTTTTTAGAATAGTGAATTTTTTTCATTAATATCAGTTATGTAGTATAGTTCTAATTTTTGTGAATTCCACCCTTTGGGAAATACAATTAATCATTCTCAAAAAATTTAGTGGTGAAAATCCAACCATATATAGGGTAAAATAAAGTTCATATACTTTTTCATGATACTTACTATTGAAGTTGGATACCACTCTCTACATCAATATATATATGATTAATTCAAATTGGTTTAGTTTTGAATGGATAATTATTATATAATAAGTCCATTATATTTGGAATTGGGTAGTAGTGGTAAAAATGAAAAAAATACAGGGGAAGCATTATATCAGTTCCCATGACTTATTGAGTAGGGGTAATAATTAATATTTACCAAATTATACAATTTCATTGTTATTTTGAGACAAACAATTAATATATGATGAGGTATTGGTATTCCATATCATTTTTAGTACATACCTATTATTAGAGGAATGAACACTATATGGGATCCTTTTTACGAGATGTAAATATATATTTGTGTTTATCTATACTGAATCAAGTTTTCTCAAACTTTTTCAACAATTCATATGAGATACAGTATAAAATAATATTTCCAATACCTTGCAAAATTCATTAATGAATAATATATCATCAACAATAAAAATAATTTATAATGGATGTTTATATTGGTATCATTGAGTTTTGATGAATTCAGCAAGTGTGTGTTTGTTAAATAATTTTTATGACAAATTAAAAATGATAAGATTATTATAATTTACCAATCAACTTGATAAACATTCGGAACATATATGTATAATTAGTCTATATTATAATGAATACAAGTGAGTAATAATTATACATCGTGATAGTATTGAAAATATAATAATATTTTTTCCAAAAACATAGGGTTGAAATAATTATACATGATGTGGGTATATTTTCTATCAACCCACAATATATATATATAACTAAGATAAAAATATATATCCCCATTTATTATTATCATTAACTCTAATTATAGTGAAAACAATGATATTTATCTATGAATTTCACATAGAGGTTGAGAGGTTTTCCATTGATGTATGATTTGAAAAAAAAATATTATAGTATTCATAATGTTTTCAAATTCATTTATGCAGTATCTATCCCAATTATATGAATATTTATATTTCATAAATATTTTCCTAGGTATATATTAAATATTGATATTAATTAATAATCACTTGATTAAGTCCATACATCCACAGAATCATCTAAATTAACAACAATTATAATAAAGACTAGTTTTATTATATATATAGTTTTATACTGATCAACCATGATACTTTTATAACAAATAATGAAAGCAAACAATTTTATATTGGTGAATCCAAATGTATACATATACATGTTCACCCCCTTATTGTGAATTCAGAACTACTTGAACTCCTTCAATATATAATAAACGTGGAAATGATGGGGACATGAATCTAACACTAGTTCATCCATGTAGCACTCTACTGTCATGTAAAATATGATATTAATGATTTAGTTTATTTACTATTAATAAGTTGATCTACAATTTTGTAGTCTAATGGGAATCACCTTGTAATAGAAATTGTTTAATATTACTTAATTGTTATAGTTGATTTTTCTTTAGGGTTAATTCAAATTTGATTTCACTCATACTAAAAATATATAAAGTGATGGGTCTGAAATCATTCTGTTACATTATTAAAAATTTCATGAACAGGAATTGTAATTTATATGTTTAAAAATGATTGTTATGATCCAATAAATAGATCCACAATATGTATTTTAATTTTAACTTCTTATGTTTGATAGTTATTTCCCATCCACATGGGATATTATACATTATGGATGCAATTTATATTGATTAGATTCCTAAATTTTACATAAAAATTTTAATAGTGGGATGGTCATTTCCTCTTTATTATACATTTAAATGAAGATTGGTTAATTTGTAGACCCTTGTGAAGAACAACTACATGGGTTCAAATCATAGTGTCTCTATGTATTTCAATGAATATATTTCTTGCAGATTTAATTTTATCACATTTATCTAAGTGATATATCGTCAAACTAATTCATATAAGGAATGTGTCATTATTGATATCCAATTTATCCATCCTAAACCCATAAATGATGATTTATATACATTATTTAATTAATTTAAGATATTTTAGAGGATATTCCACGACAATATCATGAAGAATTTATAGTCATTAAAAATTCATAAACTTAAAATCCTTTCGGGTTTTCATTTATCAAGATTGTTGTAGGGTCTCCAGGGGTGATCATAAGATTATTTCAATTTATAAAAATTAAATTTGAATATATTAACTTTCCCAATACTTATTAATTTTGAATTTAGTGATCATATATCACTTTCAAGGGAAGCGGATGAGTTGATTGAATATCTTTTTTGTATTAAATATATATTTTATTTATGAGTTATATTATAAATGGATAACCCAAATTTAATCCAAAGATAGAGGATAATTTATATAACACATATGATGAACAATCATAATATAATTTTTTCAGTTTCATATCCCCATGGATGGAATAATGAGGTGACTAACATTATTTTAATTCAATTAATAATTTTTTTAAATTGGGAAACACAGACCTCCTTTAAATCATCTAAATCTATGGAAGGGGGTACCACTGGTTCTTTTTTTCTTCCACCCCTGTATTCAACATCATGTATGGGTTTTTACCTAAATTTTGTAATATATAGAATTGATATAATGGGATTATAATGCATCAAACATTGAGGTTTACTCAGGGTGATATCCTTCTCTTTCTCTGATAGAGAACATCAAAATATGATTATATGAATATTTCCTAGTCATTTATATATGAAATAATCACTTCACATAAATGTGTTAAATATAGTATGATGATTGATCACAAAAAATTGTCATTGGTTAATATGTTCTTGAATTTGATTATTAATCAGATATTACCAAATGCATTTGATTCACATTAATTAAAACACCAAAGTGTCATATTTTATATAGAAAAGTCAATTTCAATGTTTTTTGGGATGAGAAATGTTTTTTCTTGATGGTTATTATTTCAAAGAACATTTTCCACCAAATATAGATAAATAACACCATACATGATCTTAATAAATTCTTTAATAGACTATATGTCTCCTTGTATGAACGATCCTTTTACATAATTCAATAAAAAATTACTAGTAATTATTATATATTAATCCAGTACCACTGGATTAATATACCTTTAGAATTTAAAATTTAATATCACAATAGAAATGTTTCGATAGGTTTTCTATTGGGTAATTCAAGATCGATATAGGCTAGAAAAGGGTGCACAATATTTAGATTCATGCTTGAATAATATAAATTTTCATCAGATCATCATAATTTAAATCCAAGGACATATAACTTCAATGAAAACAACATTATCTACCTTTTGACATAATGGATTTTATGGACTATGTGGTTGTAAAATTTTAGGACTATAAAGGGATACAACAGTTTATTATGGATTTAATTGGCAATTATTTTCATAAATTTTGGATTTTATAGATATTAAAATTTATTATATAAAATTAGAACATGTGTATCATGGTATAGAAGGAACAATTGGTTATTTAATATGCTTTACTCTCTTTTTTGGATTTGAATATGAAATTATTCATCATTTTAATGGATTTTAGTTTTTTTATTTATTTTTAACATTGAATATTTATGATTCTTAAAGTAGTACATTAAATATTTTATAATGTTTCAGGATATTGTTTTTCAACGAATTATTCACTGGATTAATTCCAAATCATATTATATCTATCTACTAGTAAAATTAAATTGTAAAATGAACGTTATAGTTATTATTCATTAGATTGTTCCATTACTTTCTTTATGTTGTTCCTATAATCCAAAAAATGTTCATTAATTACCTAGGGTTGATGCATATTTTATGTCCTCATAGAGGTTCCTTCTCATCTAATTAATGATGTTGATTATTTTTAACAACCATATAGTACTATATAGATGTGGGTATTTTTACTAGAGTAAATAGAGAGGCTAATGATTTTTTTTGATCAAAATAGTCATTCCTAAATTTTTCTATATCTATGAGTGAAAAAATTTTGGGTCCTCTAATCATAAAAAATCATTCATTTTATTTTAGTAATGTATTTCTATTCACCTTCTTCTGTTAAGAGAAATAATGATACATTATTTATATTAATGATAGGATGATCTACCATTACCAAGTGATTTTTCTATAATATCTATATAATGATTCTTAAAAAAATAAGTTCATTTTATAACATATATTTTTATGGTGTAAAAATATTTAGTCAACTATTCAAACCCTATCCCTTCAGAATTCAATTTTTAATATATTATTTTTATGGATACAAATAATGTTCCAGATAATCTACATCAGGAAGAAGGGAGATATTCTATTATTTATATCATTATTGTTGTTGTGACAATAATAACATTATATGTATTATATAATCATTTAAGGTAAAACACAAGGATAATAAGGATTAAGAGGGGGTTCTTCCTAGAACCCAATCAGTTAAGGGGTAGGAATATACATTAATAAATGATGTAAAGTAAATTGTTTCATATATTTTCTAGACATTCATTAATGATTTGGAATAACTGGATGTGTTTTTTTCTTAAAATAATTTATATACTCCTCAATATAGAATCTACTGAAATTTTCATTGGTTTATTTGTATAACTTGTATTGTGTCCACCCATATTAGAGGATATTTATTCATATTTAAAATACAATCTTATATGGGAGATATTTATCATAGGATTACCTCAAGACCTTCCGATGGGTGATGGAATAATAAATCAAAAAATTTATTATATTTTAAAAATATGGATTTATTGGGTACAAATAATATTTATTATTTTAGATGAATTTATATCAAAATATATAATAAATAGCACATTAAATAGTGAAAAACCTTATTTCCATGATATATTATAAGACAAAATTGTGTCCATGAAATTATTTGAAAAAATATAAATATTTAGAAATAAATATTTAATTGGTAGTTTCAAATTGTAGGAAAATGATAAAAGAAACAAATGTTATGTGTTTATATAGGTTGGAAATAACACTGAAGGAAGTAAAATTCATTTTCCAATGATTTGTGGAATGTGATTAAAATAATCACAATCTATGTTTTTTTATTGTCAAGTTGTATTAGTATATACTAAACGTTGATTGGAATTAGATAAGTCATTAATAAATAAATAAAAAACAAATTTCATTCCTCTCTATATGATTATGTTTCTCAATAATTTCTCACAGCAAGCCACGATTGAATATTATTCTAGAGGTGAATGTCTTGGGGGTAAATATTGGAGGTAAGCATATGAATGTACTGATTGAATTATGGACTACTTAGAAGAATCTTTATGATCCTCTTCATTCAATTGGATAATAATCTGTGAGGGATTCTGATCCAATGTTGACTTTCCTTAGACTATATATCATAATTAATTGCAATATATTCATCGAGTAACATAAAATTGAGTAATTGATTTTTTCAATTATTTAATATTACAGTTGAATTTTTTATTCATAGATATTTCGAAATATAAATTTCAAATCATAAAGGATGAGGATCCAGAAACTCACTTTCACTTATAAATAATGGATCATAATGATTGAAATGCTATCACAAGAGGTGATCATAGTGTTTGATAATTCCCTTGACTTTGGCATGTACACACCATGTTCCCATAAATTATGTCAAAGAGGTTCAACCAATGTTATTCTATCAAAAGATTATTAAATTTCTTTAAGGTTTGGGACACCATTGGGAACATAAATGATGAATTTTTTTTAAAAAAGCTTGGGGAACCCAAATCATCATTATCATTCAGTAAATAAACTAATTTATCAACCGATAATTTTTTGATATGGTCAAAATCATAGTATTTTTTTTTGATTGAGCCATAAACGAGGTCTATATACATATGAATATTTTAAAATTAATTATTGTTATTAAATATTATTTTAAAATATAATGAGGCATGCTCAATATGGTAGGCCATTTCAATGGAATTTCCCAATGTACCCTCAAAACTTTATTAGAAAGGGGATGATATGTTGTTAAATAATAGTGGGGGTTTCCAAATTTATAAAACAAAATATATCTGAGGGAAAACATTGTGGGAATTAGATTTTTCCATTATTTTTGAGATCTAGATGAGGTATTGTTTGAAATTTTAATTTCCCCACCATGATATTTATGTTTTTATTAAAAATAATGGTGTGGTTCTCATATGAGATTAATATTGCTTAATAATTTTTTGAGAGTAATTTGTTGTTGGATTATCCCTTATCTCTATAGGATCTATCTTTATACGGGTTGGATCAATATATCTAATTTAAGATTACTCTCGTATATCATTAATGGTTTTCAGTAATATTGGTTAAGCCCCATTTTTTTTATACATGATGAAGAATTACATATCCTGATAAATTACATCAATTTACTCACATTTTATGATACCACCAAATATTATAAAATCATATTTATTTTTTATTGGATAATTTGTAGAGGTATATTTTTACAATCTCTTTGGGAATTCTCAATGATGTGTGGGATGTGAAAAGTAAATTGTAACATAATCCATGAGTCTTAAAAACAAACATGTTATGAAGATCCATAAATGATTTGTAATAAATCTTTATTTATATCATGGAAAACATGTTATATGGACGAATGATGTATCCAAAATTTTAGGATGCATTTTATGGGAAGTGTATCATGGTTAATATTGTAACATTTCTTATACAGTTTCATGGAATTATTTTCATTCCGGAAATACATTGTGAAATAGCGGCTAAGGAGAATAATTATTTACAAATTATTTGATAAATACATGTAATATATTTTTTATTAAGGAAATATGATGTTAAATATTGAATATTGTTATGATATTAATTGTTCATCAGAATAATTTCTCAAACAAATTCTTTCAACATATGATAAATCAAATCCTCCTCTTAAATAGAAATGTTTTTAAATACTTTTATGTAGTCATCTTTTTTTAAAATATTCTATAATAATATAATGATTCATCATTGTTTTTGTGTACACAAATAAAATTCAACTGATTTTTATCTACTAGAGATAACAATGATGATATTTTTTATATATTGTTAAAAACGTATAGAACAATATTTGATATAGATTTATATTAACTAAAAGATTCACTATGAAGACAATATCTATCTTTATGATTGAATCCATAAAACTATAGACATTAAACTGTCTATGATGTATAAGTTATCTATGGTAGATAAAAATATTTTTTATAACATGGGGATCCTTTACAAGTCTACCTTTAGGATGTTGAGTTCTCAAGGATGAAATCTAGGGGCCTTATCTACGTGCTATGATGAACATTGTAATTTTTTTAATATATAGGTCAATGATTTACCTATATAGAAACAAAATGAAAATGTAATTATGTTTCCTAAATATTATTTAACCCATGATTTATGGTCAATGAATTAATGTATATACTACGAGTTTTCTGAATTTTACCCCTTAGAACATAACTGATCATGATGTTATGTGTGAAATAGTCTGCTAAATTTTAATCCTCTTATTGGTATTCAGATGATATAAATTCAATATAAGTACAAGTAATTCCTCAAAAAAAAATATTATACCACATTTTGTTTATTTATAGTTTACTATTGGGGGGATGTAACAATCTCAATTTATAGTGTTCTAGGATAAGCTTGGTGGAGGACGAAGGGGATTTGGGATTGAATTCATGATGTATAGAATTATAGAGTTTTGGTGGGATACGAAAAAAATAGAGTCATTTATGGAGATGATTATAGTGTTTGGTTGATGGTATGTATCAGGAAGTTTTTAGTTGATAGGTTTTGGTAGTTCTTCCAATTTTGTGTTCATTATGCAATATAGTGTTGGCTGTGTTCGTGTTTTCATTGATAGTATTATAGGATATGGTGTTGATGGGACCATTGAATAACAATACATATCTTTTCTTATAAGATCTCAACAGTTACCATTGAATGGATTCTGTGTTATGTTTGGATATGGTTCTGAAATGGATAGTCCATATACATTATGTTGTAGTCCATGATGATTTGGGGCCCATTGTAGTGTAGACCTATGTGCTCCAACATATGGATTATTTATCAATGATTGGTCTATATTATAAAGTATTTAAATCATGATCATTTTCCATCCTTCACCCATGATTCATGGGATTACATGGTCTATCTTAAGGATAAATTTCATCTTTCCTTCTTTGTCTTGAAACCCTAGACCAAAGAGATATTTTCATTGAATTCAATATACCGAAGTTCAACTATACCTACTCAAATCATATTCTTCAATGAGATTTGGCCATGTATATGTGATAATATGTCCATCTCATTGAATTATATTATTGTGTAATGAATTATTCTTGTTCAATTTCTAGATCAACACTAATTCTATAGAGTTGATGACCATTACATGAACCAGATCTATATCAACTATTAATGAAGGATGACATTTGGTATGTTGATACCATTCTATCCTCTTGGGATGAATCCATTGTTGATTATTAGTATATATCCATTATTATTATTGATTATAATTCGTTTTATAGAATCCATGTTGAGAATTAATATTCCAACTGGTGCATATATGTGAATGGATTGAGGATCCCCCTTAGTTGTACGAGGATTTTTTAATCAATGTTCTTGAGGTAGGATTTTATTATTATGTGGAAACTATTTATAATGATTTTTACATGATACTTATCATATTTGTGTTTACAATTAGAATATGAGACCCTTGTTTGTTGTTGATAACTTGTTTGTGTGTGTGTATAGCCCATGAGATACATGTTTGACATCGATCACTAGTTTGTGTGTGTAAAAATACCTACAATTATACATGATATGATTTATTAAAGTTGTATGAATTATGGAATATTATGTATGAATGTATGGAATCTATATTTTTTCACCTTTTAAAAAGTGTTATGTAGACTATAGTGGCATCATTAACACCTAGAGTGGACGATTCCCAAAATTGAAATTGGATATGGTGGACCTTGACACGAGGAATAAGAATGGTGGCCATGAGGACTGACTTATGTCAGAGATGAGGTACGATGGGCATGTGTCTAGATCCATGTAGTGGCATGGTATAATGGCCTTATAGATAGAAATATGATAGAGATAGGAAAATATGGCCTTGTAGACAATAATTATCATTATTGCATACATTATTTCATAGATATATATGGTGGCCTTATGGATAAACCATGTTCATGAATTATGTTATAAATTTGTTTTCATAATCATGATAAAGATGTTATTTCAATGGTTCATGGAATAAAGGATAGTGAAAAGTCACTGGATATATGATTGTTTATTTATTGTATTCTGTGTTTTTATTATCATCATATAGTCTTATTATGCATGGGAACTCATGATAAGGAGGCGTTTTTGATTTCCTGCTCTGTTTATTATCACACCACGAATGATAATATTTATTTAGATGTATACATTAGGTTTTTGGATATAGTTAATGGAGAGTTCTCAATGAAATGGCGTTTATAGATGGATATTGGTGTTCATATTGATATCATGATGAAAAAATAGTGATGATGTAGTTTTTTTATTTATTTCTTTTTTTTGTACTTATAATCTGGTACATCCTTGATAATTTTAGGTCCATGATATTTTTACTTATTATATTACACTATGATATATGTCATTATATTATATATTGACTTTATTATTATTTATTTTTATAGTTACTTAATGTTTTTATTGTTTTTTCCTTTATTATATGTTTTTGTATTGTATATTGTTTGTATATCCTCATCATTTTACGTTGTGGACCCTCAGTACTAGTCGAAACCTATTTCCTAAGAGGATGTATGCATGAGGTTTTGTTACTCTTTTACAAAGATCATGTTATTTTCTTTGGGGTTTCACATAGATTTTTTAGAGGGAACTTTACAATTATTTTCATCATTACAATATTTAGGTTATGGTGTAATGTATTTAGTCATTCTGGAACACAGGTAGTGGATTCATGTATGAGGGTAGGTAGCTCTTTTTTAGTGGATATTTAAGTTATTGATGAATGGATTTATACTAAAGGTTCATCTATATAATTTCAAGCAAATTATTATTTCATTGAGCTATTACAGTTTTGGGTATTTGGTGGAATTCACGAATCATTATTAGGAACATAGTAAAACATGTGAAATTTAATTGTTTATATAAATATATGTTTGTTCATTTAATTAAATCTCAAGATCGATTTTTTGGGATTATATGATATATATATATATAGGCAAAAAATTTATAAATTTAACCAATTAATGCTTTTCATGTATATATATGTATTTGGATAATGTTTTATCATAGTGTACTAGGATTGAGGATTAGGTATTTCTCATTGGGATTTCCCATTTCTTCACTGGTTGATACCTATGATATTTCCTCTTATAAAAATTAGTTATGTGTTCCGATAAACAATTTTATTTTATTTCCTATAGGTTCTACTATCTGATTTATATGAATACATTTGGTTTTATTGACCATGTATCCCATGAGGCATTTGAGAATCCCCATGTGAAAAATAACAGAAGGCCTACTCTTGGTAGGACATACAAGTTCTGCCACTGGTGGGGTATGGGGGTATGCAAATGAGCATGATCTCACACCTTCTCCATTAGTTCAAGAATTACAATTGATATAGTCTAGAGAAATTATAATATTGATGATTTAAGGTGGATGGGAATAATGTACATTGGTAGATTATACTCATGACGTTAAATATATTCACTCACTGTCCATCTTGTGTTCTAAATGTTATGACTAATCAGTTAATGAATATTATCATGTCAGTCATTGTCTTTAATTTCCAAGCATTAATCAGAATATAATAAATCACCTCATTTTTTAAAATAGGATAACCGAACTGACCAACTTATTCCAAAAAACAAACTCCAATTTCTTAACAAATTCCATCATATTGAAAATATATTTTTTGTTGAAATTTTTCATCAAACTTACTTTGGGTCTGAAATGTAAGTGAGGGTCATAATAATGTTTTTCTTTGGAGTTTTCTTAACATTGATAAAAATATTACGTTGGTTTGAATTTTTTATTTATCACATGTCATAAGTAGGTTATAAAACATAAGAATAAAGCTTAATGATATAAAGCGGTACAAATGGTAATGCCAATCGTATTCAGTTTTGAGTAGATAAAATGATGTAATTGGTGGATAGGGATGTTATAATGCATTCCTCGAAATATCATATGATGCTAAATATGATATTCCACATATTCAAAAATGATAATGATTTCATAAAACATTTATCATGATTAAAGAATAATAATTTTGGTAATGATTATGATTCTTGGTCTCAATATCATCATGATTTGTTTTCAAGAAATTGATCTTTTGAAATGATAAAATGGTTGGTCGTAATAAAGGTGTTGGTTCTTAGTCAGACCAAAAGACAAAATACTTGAATATTTGTAGATATTAGTTGACGAGTTTCACAATTAACAATGGAGTAAAAGTAATGTATAATTTTTTGGTATCAAATTCTGAAAAAGGAGATGGCAATGTTGAAGTCGTTGATACCAATATGTAAAGTTTCCTATACCATCGTATTTGTTAGAGGTGTAATTGTTTTCACCAGGGGATGTTGGAATAATCGTATATAAATTATGTTGAAGTTGATGGTGCCAATTCAAAAAGAAAATTAAATGGATGATTGGTAATGAATTCAACTATTTATCATCAACATGATATTCTGATTGAGTTATGTGAAAAAGAAATTCTAATTGAATTCCATGTGGGTAAAGATTGTAGTTTAATAATAATCTATTGTGTTACATAATTCATCTTTTTAATCAGATAGATCATAATGAAAATCATAATTGGAATTATACTAGAATTTTATTAAATCATGAATCATTTCATGTAGATTATGCAGGGTATACCAATGCATTGATAATGGGGGAATTGAATATATAATAACATGTTTTCTTTTGTTCCCCAATGGTGAGGTAGGATCTTCTCATGGGGCTTCTAACATAGTGTATACAGATGACCTTGTGGTGGAAGCACCGGTGGTTTCAATTTGTTGTGACAATGATACTGTAGATAAGGTCACAACTCGGTCAATGGGGAAAGCTGAATAACATTTCCCTCTCCCCCATAATGATGGATGTGAAGTCGTACATGGAATGTCATTGGCAGAAACTGACCCAGGGGAGAAACCTTTTCATAAACTCCCCTCTAAGGATCCCGAGGGACAACACAAGTGAGTAGTGACCCTTCTCACATTAAATTATAGAACACATGTACAACCTTGAGTGGTGTTTTTTTGTCAGATGATCTTGAATATTATCAACCACCAGACCCACCTGATCGTGAGACTAGGGTAGGTTCTCCCACTGATAAATCTCTTGAATTGGTTAATCTTATTCCTACAGGGGTTGTCTCCCCCGTGCTGGCTCTCCAATCACATGCTCAGAATACAAAGCCTGCTACGGATAGCTCACAGTAGGATTATGAGGGAAATGATATTGTGGTTTAGACCATTAGGAACTCTAGGGTAGAAAGTAACCGAAAAGTTCAAGGAATGAAGGGAATATGGAATAAAGGGAAGGGCCACATGGAAATGGAGCCAAACAGTGGTCCACAGACACGGGCCAAGACCCATATGCAATGAAGATGTTCTAATGGAATTGTTATGAGTTGGGAAATTCCCTAATTGAAAAATCTCATAGAAATTGTATAATCGCCCATAAGAATTTTCTTGTTGGTATAACAGAGATAATGATTCTTTTTAGCAGCTGGAACAAATTCAGTTGGTGCTCCATTGGGTACCAGTTTTTGTCCAGTAATTTTCATGCATCTGAGTTAGATCATTTGTGGGTGTTATGACATGAAACCATTCAAATTAAGTCTTGTTTGAATAGGCCTCCTAGTGTTCTGATCTCTTGCAACATGGTTGCGTTTGAATTTTCAGTCTCTTTTGTGGATGTATCTGACTCCTATATTAGGATAAGGGAGTTATGGGAGGAGCTCAAAGATGTTTCTGGGAGGATGGAAGTAAAATCAATATCTCTTGGAGACTTTTGGGTGGTGATGAGACCTGGTGAAAAACTGGAGGTAATTGTAATAGGATTGTGGCCTCAGATATCTCGGTATTCCATGACCAGTGTAATCTTGTTGAGGTCCCACATGCTGGAGCTAAATTCACATGGTGTCGTTACACCTAGAATGGGAAGAAATATTGAAAAATGTATTGTTGTTTTGTCCAAATGGATGATCAAGGTTCTTATCATTGAATTCTATGGTTTACATTACCCAAATATTGCACTAACCACACCCCTTTTGTTGAGGAATTAAATACCCAACTGGCACGGTTAGGTCCCTTCCCATTCCAGTTCAAAAATGTGTGCGAAATAGAGCGTGGATTCAGGAAACTTTTGCAGGATGTTTGGAAGCTTTAGCCCATTGGTATCCCCCTCTATAGGTTGGATGAGAATAAAACGCATCCTAAGACACTCCTCAAGGATTGCTGAAGAAAATCATTTTCTAATCTAGACTGTGACATTAAGAATGTTGGGGAGAATCTGTCTTGTATTCAGATTCAAAATTAGTAGTAGTCTACTCCATTTCAAGAGGAAATCTTTGCTCATAACAAGCTGAATGTCATACTTATGGTCCAGGAACGACAGGCTTGAAATCAATTCAATGTTGGATGGTTAAAAATATGAAACACCATCTCTAAAATTTTCAACAGATTGGCTATAGAGAATAGAGTCTTATCTAGGGATAAGGCAATGAGCATCAATGGTCATTTATATATTTTTTATAGAGAGATTTCTATGGCTGTTAGGAACATTTTAAAGGGTTTTATTCTGATGATGGGAAAGTTAACACACACAAAATGATTGGGAACATAATCACATATACTGAGGAGCACTATAATCAATAACTTGTCCCCCCCCCTCTCAAAGAGGATATTCAAATAGTTCTTCTCTCTCTTCATATGAAAAGTTCTCCTAGTCTAGACATATTTACTAACATGCTTTTCATATATTATTAGTATTTTTAGTAGGATGATATTACCCAAGATATAAATGTTTTCTCTACTCATTCTTATCTTCTATATGGGATGAACTGATGTTTCATTTCCATATTTCCACAGAAGGGTTCTGATCTTTATATCTAGGATTTTTCCCCAATTTCTCATGGAAACACAATCCCTAGGCTCATAAGAAAGATATTCATGAATACAATTGGATGAATGGTTGGTGACATGTTTACTATCAATCAATTTGGTTCTTTTTCATGGGGAAAAATCCAGGATTGTCTTTCCACTACTTTCGAGAGTGTCAATCTTATGAGGAAAAAGACATAGATAGGAAATTTTGCATTGAAAATTGACATCACAAAGACCATTGATACATTAAAATGGATATTCCACATAGATTTCCTTAAAAGTAATGGCTTCTCCACTACTTTCATTAAGCTGATTAATTCTATTCATTATTAATCAAGGATATACATTCTTATCAATGGAACATACAGATGATTTTTTCCAGGCATCAAGGGCATGCGGCAAGGTGACCCACTCTTTGGCCTTTTAATTTCTATTGTTGAAGATTATCTTAGCTGATGCATTAGTGACTGTGATCAAAATGGTTTTTACAAAAAATTCATGAGTTGTAGAAATAAATTTACTCTATCTCATTTGTTATATGATGATGACATTCTATTTCTTGGGAAAGCTTCAAGGAGAACCATTTCTTCCATTAAGGCCCTCTTTGAACACTATGAAGCGGAGGCTGGACAATAAATCCGTTGAGACAAGTCATTTATTATTTTCAGTAATGGAGTAACGATTCGTAAGAAGAACAGGATAATTAAATATCATGGTGTCAAAAAGGGATATCTACCCTTTTATTATCTAGGGGTCACCATATTTTGGGGAAAGGTGAGGAGGCAGCATATGGAAAGAATATCCTCGAGCATTGCGAATCAACAATCTAGTTGGAATGGGATGGTGATGTCCATGGATGAGAGGGCATGTCTTTTCAATTAAGTGATCACCTCTATGTCTATTTACACTTTCTCTATTTATCGATGGCCTATGAGTCTCATTAAATAGCTGAAATGTATGGTATGAAACATTATTTTTATTGGGTCAGTTCAAGAGAGGAAATTTGTAACTGTTACCTGGAAGGAATGTATCATGCTAGATGAATTAGGAGATCATGGAGTCAAGGATATCTATAAATTCAATGATGGCCTTATCAAGAAATTCACTTGGGGTATGATTTCTAAAGATAGATCTAGTGACATTTTAACATACAGATTTAAATGTTGGATGCTTAATGGCTACAAGTACTATATTCAATCATCTATTTGGGTATATCTCAAGAAGTCTTTCATAAAACATTGTCATGACACCATGTGGATGTTTATAAGGGACTATCATCTCAACTGATGGAGCACAACATAGCTCGAGAGGCCTCTTCAAGACAATAAGGCTATTTCACATGGCACGGGTCATTTTTCTATTGATGATTTTATTTCATATATGCATTCTTCGGGATGAATTGTTTTATATCAGGTGGGGATGGTAGTTTAAAATTACACTTTTATGGACTGTGACATAGTGATATAGAGGCATTAATGCAACGTTTGTTTCATGAGTAGATATTATTATCATATGGTTTTTAGAGTTCTATGTCATCTACCTTCTTGGATCTTACAATTATGGACTACATTTATCCAGACTTCATTATTTCCATTAATTTGGAGAATCTGGAAGAATCGGGTACCCACCCATGACCATCTCAAGCTGGATGATTTCTAGTTTGCGTCATCTTGAAACCTATGAATGGATGCTAAGGAGACTTCTCAGTATCTTTTTGTGGAGTGAAACTATGCTTTGTGGTTGTGGGAATATGTTCAAAGACTTTTTGGGATAGATATTGTTGTAAATATATCAACTTCATGATCTGTTAATAGGGCAGTCCAAGGTTCCCTACAGTGCAAAGGTTGGGAATCTCTTTCTTGTGGCCATTGTAGCTCTGACCACGACCACATGGGCTACTTGAAATTTACTTCTCTTTGACAACAAGAGTGTCCTTATATAGAGTGATAGGGAAGAAATACATAAGGAGGTTCTGGAAGCTGCATAGATTCAAACAATTATAATGCACAGCTGCTTTACTGAGTTACAGTTTTATAGACTGCATGGAGTTCCCGTGCAACCTCGGAAGCCCCATGTTAATAAGTATATATGTTGGATACCTCCGATTAGTCAATGGCATAGAGTTAGTGTGGGTGGTGCTACTTCTGGAGCACGAGAAATATCAGCATGCAATGGCATTTTTCTCACATACTGTGGTTTTTTCAAAGGGTGATTCAATAACTTTAATGACATTGGAATTGCATATTAGGCTAAATTATGGGTGATAATTTATGCAATTAGGTATGATGTTCACTATAATCGGAACATGTTATGGATTGTATCAGACTCTCAGCTTGTGGTTCATGCCTTTGAATCAAGAACGTGCAACATTCCCTAGAGATTGATACCTCATAGGGTTGAATGCCTCAATATTGTAACAAATTTACAGTTGGTAGTCCCACATGCTTATAGGGAGGCCAATAAGGTGGAATATGCTTTGTCCATGAAATCGATTTTGGCATTGGATATGATGTGGAAATGTATGCCCCTGATTATTGTGTCTCTATAGTAGAGGTGGATATGATGGGTGTTAGTCACTATCGTTTTTGTAATAATTTCATATTTTTCTTACTCAATTTTAATTTTTTTTAATAAATATCATAGGACTGGGTTATACTAGATCCTATGATTTTTGAATAATAATATTTTTTCTTCCATTAGTTTGTACTGAGCATCATAATGAAGAAATCATATTAGGGAATCCAAATGGAGAATCAGAATAATGAAGATGTTTTTTATTGAACATAGTTGTGAGATGATTTTTTTTATAATTTTCAAGAATGATTGAGAAGATTTGAGAAGTATTGACGATGTCTACATGCACCAAAAATTGAAGGTTTATTTATGATTGAAGGAAATATTTTTGGTAGATTAACTATTCAATAATCATTCCAAAACCACTAGAATAGAAGAAAGAAGAAAAAACGGTCATATTAAGGGTTTTCATATTGATAAGTGAGATAGGGAATGTGGATTGTGATTTTTAGAATATGATAGAAATGATCAAGAATTGTCTAAAAAATATTTTGACATAATTTTTTTTTCATATTGATAAATTAGAGTAATAAATCGAAATGGGAAATTATATTGAGTTTTCTTAAAATGATTAGAAACATTCCAACACTCTTATATATAGAATGTGAATAATTTTTTGATAATATTAAACTTGTCGATGTTTTTCAGTAAGCTACTTGAGATGTTTGTTAAAAAAACACTTTATATCAATTTTTTAAATATTATGAACATGCACACCTATATTAATTATAGTGATACACGAGTGTACGACCATATCCTAATCATATTATTCCAAAAAATGAATTTTTTTGTAGAATGTGTGGTATTACTATTTTTCAACACCATACCAATGACGTATCTACTCTAATGGAGTGTTGAGCCTTGTAAATTCATGTATTAATATGTATGTATATCTATTTTGTTATATGTAGGAAACAATTATTTAATGGGAGGTTGATGGTGATTCATATTGTGAAAATACATCCTTAATTAAACCACTCCACATCTAAGTGATACAAAAATATTGATATGGAATTTAAAATTGGTATTGTGGGGAATGGTGCTATAATTATTTTTCCATAGTTATCAAGAGATGTTGATAAATAATTTAAATTTTGTCAACAATAAAAGTACTATATTTATCGTTTTAATGAACTAAAATATTTGGATATATATAATTTTGACTTATCTTATTTCTATTGGCAATGATTCTTTTGGAACTTCGAAAGATGTATTTTCACATGTCGATGAAAATGTTACAATTATATCGTTTTATTAGAAAAATCATGATAATTATGAAAGGGCTAAGAATAATGTACTAACAACACATTCTTAATATGTATTTATAAGTTTGATGGTTTTTTACACTTCCAAATGTATATGGGACAAATTAAATATCTTATAAAAATGAAATACAAAAGTGATGAAGGAAAAATTAGAAATCTAGAGGATAAATTATGATGATTTGAAAAAGATTTAGTATGAATCTAATGGTGATTTCTATATTAGGATGAATGAAATGTTAAAACAATCATATGTCTTGGTGAAAAGTTATATGATTATCCAGTTAATAAATTGATCTTAAGAATTATTCATACAATTGTTGATGAAAATGTTACATCATTAGAATATAGATATCCTAATGTATTATCTCTCAATGATTTTTATAACACTATTATCATGTATGAAATGAGAAGCAATAAGTCATGGAAAAGAAAAAAAAAGTTGATTGAGAAATTTATTTCATGGATTTTAATAATGAGAAGTCAATGAATAATTTTATTGATTAATAAAATAGTCATTATGATTCTGAAAATTATGTATGTAAATTTCAAGATGATTTTTTATCATTGGTTAAATAAAATGTGAGAATTTATAAAAGTAAATTTAATAGAAAACAGAGAATGAAAATATTTTAATTTGGAGACATTGGAAAGTTCTTGGAAATTTTAACTCGAAGGAAAAATAAGAGGATTGTGATGAACAATATAGAAGGATAAGAAAACAATGGATGAAAAATGGGGATAAGAATAAATTTTCTTACAAGGGGGAAACATAAAATTTTCATCAAATATAAAAGAAGGCTTTTATTATCTAAAGATGATGATGAAGTTGATAGTGGCGGTGAATAAGAAAAATACACTAATCTTGTTGGTAAGAATATTTTTCTGCAATACTAAATAATAAAGAGTTTAGAAGTAGATGTTTGGATAAAGTATAAATATGGTTTTAATATCATATAAATTAGGAATTGAACGAATGCCTGAGAATCACTGGAATGTGAGAAAAATATATCCAGATGATGAAAAATGAAAAATCATCAAAATAATAATGAATATTTATTTGAATATAATGTCAATATTATGGAAGAGTTAAATTATTTGATGAAATATATTGTGAGAGAAAATAATTTTAATGAACACATAAAATTTAATCTAATGTAAAAAAAGAAGAACAGTTGGAAGTTTAACAGCCTATAAATTCATAATCTCAATAGAGGAATATATGTTTCAAAGAAATATTTTAAATTTTTGAAATTTTTTATAATAATGTACATGATAACAAACAAAAATTAATGACTTAAATGGTTGAATATTATGATGGAATTTTATTTGGAAAGAATATTGATGGAAAAAATTTATGTGGTGAATACCAAAAATTTTAGAAAATCAGATGTTACTAAATGTTCTACGTCTAATTTTTTTTTTCAAATTATAGAATTTTTAAACAATGATTAATGGAAAAAGAAGATTAAAAAGAATTAATAAATTGATATAATAATGGTTGTTTATCATCAAAAATTGTAAAATATAGACAGGATTGTTTTTGATAATCACCATCACAACTCTTGTTAATAAGGATGTTTTAGAGGAAATATTCATTCTGTGGATATCAATGGTTTTGTGTTGGATTTTGGAAAATGTAAAATATGTGTTGGTTCAACCAAAATCATAAATACTATAAAATAATTAAATTCGGTAATGGTTGAGGGGTAGTCAATCTTCATCAAAGAAAATTTCAATGAGAGATGTTCAGATGAATCTGAAGAAGGATTGTGTAAAAATGAAAATCATTTTTAACCTCTAGAAAATAATTATGAATGGTTTGAAAAGTAATGGAATCATATAAATGGTTGTATTTTATTAACCGAAATAATAAATGTTTGTTAACAACTCTCATAAACCATTGATGACGAAAAAATTATCGTATTATAAAAAACACACAAAAAGATATACACTATGTACTATCATTGAATATTTATTGTGGTTGTTATTCTCATATGACATTTTATTTAATTTAGATGAGGAATGTGAAATAATTTAAATATGGAACATTGAAAATTGAAATTGATGAATACCTGAGAATCACTGGTATTGGATCAACCATCAATTGGAAATAATAGTTGAAATACAAGATATAATTGCATATTTATGGGCTAAAACACAACCTTCTGAGTGTTTCAAAACATTATGATGATGGAAAAAAATAAATTTTAGAAAATAAAGATTTTTTGGAAATGTTAGTAAGGTAGAATGTTAGTTAATGGTGAACAACATACAAAAGTAAATTAGTATTATGATGGTGAAATAAAAAACTATTTCTACTTCAGTAAGGTGGAAGAGAATCAGTTATGGCATAAAAGGATGGGATACATTTTATACATATACATGAATAAGATATCAATGTGATATAAGGACTATAATATTCATGATCATTAAAGAATAAGATATTGGGTTGGAAAAAATTTTCAGAAAGGAATTATAACAAATTATGTACATATAAATGTTAACATTAGTTCTATAAAACCCTTGGAATGTATTCATTTCGATATATATGGGCCAATAAGGAAAAAAACAATTAATAAGGATTTTTACTTAATCACATTCATTAATGACATTACTCCTAATTCCTATGTTATGTATATGACCCATATGTCAGGTTCCCTAAATATAATTAAATGTTACTAGAGAAATGCAGTGAAAGAATATAAATGTTCAGTAAAGAAGTTGAGAACTGAGAATGGTGGTGAATATAATAATGATAAATTTTAAATTTATCTTAAAAAATGGGTTTATACATGATTATAGTTCCCCATACAATACTAAATATAATGTATTTCATTAATAGAAGAACTTATGTTTTTTAGAAATTGGGAGAACTATGTTATTTGAAAATGGTATTTCTCATTACTATTGGAAGAAGGACCTGATTATAACTGTGTATATTTGAAAAAATTGATTTTATAAACCATTTAAAATATTACTAAATATGAAATGTTTTATAGAAAAAATTCATTTACAACACACATAAGTGTATTTTTGGGAGTCCACGAATAATAATGAACAATGGTGGAAACATTAGATAGTTTAATAATATAGATGTATGTTGAATTTTTCATTTCTATGCTCGAGAAGGATTTGGACACAATTTTTTGGAAAATGAATATGGATATTTGTTGATTATTTTGATTTTAATGTTATGGAAATGGTTAGTGAATATAAATAGACACGTAACTACAAAAAGGTTCAGTTGGTTAAGGAATGTTTTGTTAACATTTATGATATGTAAATTCCAATTTTATTCTGACTCAGGATGAAGAAAAATACTCAACTCTTTCCTATGATGAAGAGGATTCTTGAAAACACATTCCAGACTATGGGAACAAGAGGAATCTCAAACAAAATTCGTTATCAAAATCAAATGTATCAAACAAGAGTAACTATTTCACATTGATCATTATCTTTAATAGTTAAGATGAATGCTGTGAATGTAGAATTCGAGTATCTAGAATGGGTAAAATTAATGAATTATTAAATGGATCAAATAGAAAAAAATGACACATGGAAACTCATACATAAATAAAATAAAAAATATATTAACATAATAAAGTTGGTTTTATATAAAAAGATAAATGATTAAGGTGAATTGATAAGGGAAAATGAATTATTAGTGTGTTAAGGGTACTAAAAATTGAATTTATTGATTTTGATGTAACTAATTATCTGGTCAGAGGGTTAGAAACAATCCGAATTTATCATTATACTGATTTTCATTAATGTTACAAATTTTTTTAAATGGATGTAAAATATTCATTTTTTTATTTTGATATTGAATAGGATGTTTACATTGAACAACCATATGGATTTTTTGTTCATTAAGATGAAAGTAATTATTAGATAATGAATAAAACCTTGTATGGGTCAAGACGTGCTCTGAGGGCATGGTTTTTAAAACTGGATACTGGCATAAGTAATATGTTTTTAGGATAATAAGAGTTCATAATAATATTTATATATCATAAAGTCATTTGTTTTCCTCATGGTAGTTTTTTTTGTTGATTACATAATCTTTGTTTAGAATGAAGAACTTTTTTATATGATTTACTAAATAGATTAAAAGTTGTTTGAAATTTCCATGGTTGGAGAAATAATATACTTTATTAGGTTACAAATTTTACAAAAGATGAAACATATTTGTTATCAATGAAATTATTATCAAGAACATCATAAGATATTCAACATTGAAAACATGAAACATGTTTCCATAATTTTTTGAGTGGGTACAAGGTATTATAATTATTAAGAACTTAAGGAAGATTATCATAATGAATATTATAAAATAATTGGATGTATTTTATATTTTAGTACCTCAATAAACAATATTTTATTATGTTGTTAACGAATGTGAAAAAGAAAAATGTTATCCAAAAAAATCATATTTATTTGTTGGAAAAAGAATAATTTTAAATATAAAAGGAACAAAAAAATAACAAAATCATGTATGATTACTTAGATAATATTTACTCTTTTGGTTATTCAAGATGATTATTGTGAATGTAATGTCGATGATAGAAGATCCAAATCTTCTGATTTTTTTGGGGGGAAAGATGGTTTTTCGGATTATAGAGAAATATAATTCAATAAAATATAACATCAATAAATATGTGAATGTTTGTGATACTCAAGCCCCTACACTAAATATGTGGATGAAAACCCATATGGATTATTTCAGAGTTTATGTGATGTTACCCTTGATATTTTTAAGTGATTATAAAATTGTAGTCAATGATACCAAGAATCTTTTACAACATTCTTATTCAAAAAATATTCATATCAAATATGATTTCATCAAATAGATTTTGGAGAAGAATTAATTGACGATAGAGTATGTTTCAACATCGGAACAAATTGTTGATGTTTTTAAAAAAATCATTATCCAGTGAACATTTTTATAAAATAATGTTGAATTTGGCCATCAAATCTCACTATCTTTTATGGCTAGTTTTTTTTTCTTTCCCATATCTTATCATATATTTGTATAGTGTTGTCAAGGGGATAATTGTTTCATAAAATTATCCTTATGCAAGCATACATAATGGGAGAGTTGTGGGTATGCTTGAATCCAACATATAAGTGTGTGAACTATTATACCTTTTTTGTGTGGTTTACAGAAATAAACATTTTGTATTCTAAAATAATTTATTATGATTAGAAAAGATAGGGATGAAATATGATGACGAAAAAAGATGATTTTTAATGAGTCTCCACTTTTGGACTACAATGTTTTATTATTAAAAATTCCTTTTCCTATAATGAGTAAACCCACATAGTCTTAGAATATTTGTATGTAATCAATAGTTTAAGGAAAAAAATTTAAATAATTTTTGAACCATGATTTACAATAAAATCTAATTGGGGTTTTATATGGCCTAACTGATGAAGTAGATTAGCGTATTCAGGTAATATCTATTGTTTTCAATAATGTTTAAGGAGAAAATAAATAACCATAGTTTGTAAAATTGGATGACCATAATGGAAATCTAATTCAAGAAATCCTAAGCACATTTATTAATATTTTATATCATATCGAGAATATGTTTTTTGGATAAGAAATATCAATGGACTTACCTTGGGTCTCGAAAAGAATAGATGATCATAATAAAGTGTTTTTTTGAGTCTTCCTTACTTCGATAAAAATCTAACATTTATTTTCAGTTTTTTATTTCTAATAAATCATGAGTATGTTGTAAACATTTTGATTCATTCCTAATTATATAACGTTAGCTAAAAGGCTTTTCCAATTAGATTCATTAAAATGGTATTTGGGTTTGATGGGAAAGAATGATGTGGTTGGACACTCACAAATTTCCAATCAATTCCTTATTAATTCTGATGATACTAAATAATTTCTTCAATGTATTCAATGTCATGAAGGATGTAAAGATTCATTCATAATGTATGATGAATAAGAATGTTAGTAAGGCCAAGGATTCATTTTCCTAATATAATTAAAATCAGATTACCAGATGAAAATTTGTTTAAAGGATGGGAATATTGATCATGATTAATGTGTTGATTTTATCTTATACATATATCCAAAATATTTACATTTGGGATAAATAATTTAATATGTTTTTTAATACGAATATGGAAATAAGTTATATGCCAAATGTTCATTTTTACAATAATATAAAAATAAATAATATCCTGATATTGAAGCTATTTATACTAATTCATTGTATTTAGTCTACCATCGTAATCATATGAGGAATAATTGTTTTCATATGCATATTTTGGGATTGATGATAAATAATGGAAGATAATTTTTCTGGAGTCAATTAAAAAATAAAATTCAGTGATCGATCAATAATTAAGTAATCTTTTTCTCATCAAGATTATTTCTTGATGGAGTTAATTAAAAAAGAATGTAAAATTTTATTCCATGTGGGTTAAGAGAAATTAATATCATGAATTTAATTTTTTCATTTTTCATCATCGTAAGGAGATAGATCATAAAATTAATTTTAATTGGAATCAGAAAGTATTTTTTTAACTCTAGAATCATTCCATGAAGAGTATGAATAAAATAAAAATTTGATTATTATGGGGAGCATGAATCTCAAAGTTGATGTTTTTTCATAAGTTGTCATAGAGCATCATAATGTTGAAATTGTTTTGGGGAATCATAATATAGAATCATAATCAAGATGAATTTTGGTAATAATGCTTTAATTGGGATGATGTTGTTAGAATATTATAGAATATTTCATAATGGTTTATATGTGATGATGAAGTCAATATGCAATTGAAATTCATAGAGAATTTTTGATTTGGAAAAATTTGATTGAGAATGAAACATTTCAAGAATCACACCCAAAATAATTTTTGGGTGACAATAAAAGTAAAGTACATTGTACTATAATAAGAAACAAGTACTATTAATGTTTCTAAAAGGGACATGAAAGAGAGCTGATGAATATTGTAGAGAGATGAACCTTCTAGAATGGGATTACCTATAACTTTTTGACAAAAAAATAATAAATAATTATATACAAGATCTTATTATGTATAAATGTATTGATAAATCATACTAATAAATCATATTGGGATTTTTGGTCTTACATAGAAATGGTGTCGGATAATCTCAACTATATTCTTCGAGATGTATACATTATATATTGAGGAATAAGAATGGGAAATCAAACATAGTTTTCTAAAAAATTCCATAAATGTTCTTAACATTATCTTAGTATAACATTTCTGATTATTTTGAAAGATAATATTTTTTTTTGATGGCAAGAATAAAAAAATCATTCTTGTATAAAAAATTTATATAATTTTGTTCAACATGAAGCTCATGCACCATTTTGTTGATCATAGTTCAACATGTGTGTTATGGAATATCTAACTCATTTTAGTTCCTATGAAATATAGTTTTCTTATGTATTTTGTGGTATATAACTATTTTCAATCCATACCAAGGATGTAGCTAAAGTTATTAAGTAGTGACCTGTGTAAATTCTCATGTTCATGTGGATGTGTGTTTTTTATATTTTAGTAGGGAATAAAATATTTAAGAGGACGAAAAAGTTATTTCATGAGAAAGTAAAAAATATAAGAAAAGGATATCATTATTT
The DNA here is from genome assembly GCA_963277665.1 of Viscum album. Taxonomy (NCBI): domain Eukaryota; kingdom Viridiplantae; phylum Streptophyta; class Magnoliopsida; order Santalales; family Viscaceae; genus Viscum; species Viscum album. Next base: position 503,239,479 of record OY728159.1, read on the forward strand.
CACTCCATCCACCTCTCATTGATACATCAATCATTATTGGGTAATACACTGAGGATCCTCCGGATTCTTAGGGGTAACTCGAAAAAATTAATGATTAATTAGGATAGGTCGAGGGTATGGAAGATCAATGAATGAAAAATCTATTTTTTCAAGATTTAAAAAACCACCAATGGAGTGGTGAGTGTCTTGAATAAGTATGTATGATCTGATGGTCTTGCGTGGGTGACCATATAGAATATATTCATTGATATGTTTTTCATAGAATCCCTAAAACTGGTCCATCCATAAAATTATATAGATCCACAACAACAAATTTATTTTGGTATGTTCCTAATCTTATATGCCTATTAAGATTATTCATTTTAGTCCGCTTAGTGATTTGAATAAAGAGAATAAGTATATAAAATTCACGATTGGAGTCTGACTAGGGATGATGCATTAGGTATATTGTTTTGACATTTTGACATATCTAGAGGTTCAATGTAAGGCCTTTTCAATTGTGGTGGGTATGGTGTAGGATATAGATTAATGTATACATATATATAGTAATGGATTGGAAAATTGGCATCTTAGTGCAACATTTGTTTCCTCTTCTATTAGAAGAATGTGGAAGTATAAATAGTTGGAGTAATGCGGTGGAAGTAAATTCAAGCATATGAAATTTACTTCCAACCACATTTTGAGGGTATTAGGTACATAGTGTTTGAACTATAGATAGAGTGGGAAATAATGAAATTATTCCATTGACCTAATAATTAGTGTCACAAAACATTAAATATAGGGAATCATAATATATTATATTCTTGTTAATAAAACATGGGATCACATTGGAGTGTTGGTAAGATGAAGACTTTCACTGGATGATTTTTATAGATCCCTCAATAGTACATTAATACCCCATAAATTTCATAATCTAATGTCCTATATTCACCATAGGGGAATTTTATTGGAGTGGACACATATATATTTCACTTACTAGACTTTTTTTCTAGTTATGTATAGGCAGGGGGAATATACTATTGGATGTATGGTAAATATATTGTCTATGATAACTCTATATTATTTGATATATGAGATTTCCATTCATTTATATATTTTCAAGAAGTTATTGGGATTGAATTTATAGTCAAATTTCCTCTTGTTTTTTCATCTCTTCACACACCATTAAGAAAATAGTGTATCATATATAGAGATATCTAGAATATCTGGAAAAAGATACTCGGTGTAGTAAACAATGGAATTTAATTATAATTGTGGTCACTAATATTGATGATATCATATGCATCGGTGGGATGAAAAATTTATCAACTGCACATCATTTCCCACATTAGATCAGTATATTTTAATAGTGCTAAAGGGGAGATGTTTGTATTAATTAATTTATGAGATTATGGATTTGGAAATTGAGATTTCTCTTTTTTCTGTTAATATATATTAAAAGAAAAGTTGTGGGAATGTTTCATCTGAAATGTCATGTTGTAGCTCTATCCTATCTTCCTCCAATAGTGGATCATTATTATGATGTGTTTCTAGATTATATATCTAGACTATGATTCGATAGGGGTATCGAATTGGATATCAAAATAATTAGTGGAGTACATTATCTATTAATTTCTTCGTATCATAATAAACATGATGAGTTAATAGAACCATAAGTATTATTTGATGATTTGAAGGTGATTTAATTTATCAGATCAGGAATATCTCCCTGGGGTGATGTTGTGTCCTTTTAAATGATGTAATTTTATATTATACGGTTGTGTACAGATGAAAAAAATCATGAAAACGTGATTCCTAAGAATAGGTATCTATTTTTTAAAATTAATGGACTATATATTCCTTTATAGTGATTTCATTGGGTCGATAAGATTGACATATGATCAAGATAACACCATTTCATGTTCATAGATGAGGGTATTCTTAAGATGATAATATGGAGTATATAAAAACATTATATGTATATATTTATTGAATTTTTGTAGAAAATTTTACAAATGGTTTTCATGTATATCAAGAAAAATAACATTCATCCATATAATGACTACATTATTATATTTCTTCATGATGACATCCTCATATGCTTATGGGCCATAAAGATGCATAATAGATTCCTAGATACTATATTTTGTATAGTTTTAGAAGATCATATCTATTTCATTTTTTCAAAGAGTCATATGGAAGAAATATGTACTTGTTCATGGGTATTATATCTCAATGGAAGGAATCTATGACGACCTAGAGAAGGTAGAAGATGTATTATCATTGGAATTCCCTGCAAAATATGACGAAATTATACGAGTCATTTAATTAGAGGCCTACTACCAAGGAATAATTCATGGATTCACCAATTCGGTAGAACCTATAATGGGCCAATAGAAAAAGATGTGATGATCTATTGGGTATACTAGTGGGAATAAGAATTCATATATTTGAATATAAGATTGTCAACTATTATGATTTTCACCTCACCTGATATTTTGATTGATTATGTGGATTATTTATATTCCTAATGTGATGGTTAATAAGTTGTTATAATGGAGAGGGATCATATTGTTACTTATGGGTCATTCTATATATGTCTCCAATAGTAAATCTACACTACACATGGCTTGGACATGGGATATGGTGTCTATTTTATGAAGTTGTGGTTCCCTTATTTATTTTGGGATAAAATTTTTGTGTACATGAAAAACAAAATATTTCAATACATATTATCCCAGTGGGATTTGAATATCCTATAGAGTTTTTTATAGGATTATCAATTGAATTTTAATATTATTATTGATTATGTTCCAAGAAATGCTAATTTCATTGTGCACACTATCATCAAGGAATCACATCATCTTTGATAGATACCTTAATAAGAGGTGGTCTATGATTCCTTTCACCGAGGAAAACACGTGGACACATAGTTCCTATTTCACAATATGTATTTTCATATTTGGGAGGACAGAATTACCATGATTGATGATTTCAGATCTTTATTAGAAACTAGATGATGGGATGTTTGTTCCTCCCATCATTGAATCATTGTTGAAGCTTGACACCTAGTTCAGGTCACCCTCACTGATTTTATTCATGTTAAATAATTGTATTCCTGATTACATCTTGAGGGGGATAATAATTAATGACGACTATTCCATCATGATATATGGAAGAAACATGTAGTCATTGTTGATGGTAACGTTGGAAATATATGAGAATCTGGGTGCATTGGGCACATGTAATGGCATCCACATTTTTTTTGAAGGAATATCACATGTGTGTAATCCAATACAAGGACCCATAGGTTTCCTCATTCTACATAGTGTAGATTTTGGAAATGACATAATGATTTTTGTCCTTTTAACATAAGAATACCTCGTTTATATCTCAAGGTAATGATCCTGGTGTGTCTACTGGGGTTCAGAGGATTACATACTTGTAGGGACATGATTGGCATGGGGTTTAATGGAAAATGGGGATTTTTTGTTCAAAATTTTAACATAATATGATGTTAGGATAATAATTTGATTAATTTATTATTGGGATCATCTGATGTGGTTGAGTGTGTCCTATGGGGAGATGATCAAACAATGGGGATTCTTCCTTCCCAAGGGAAGAAATGTGTATTTAATTGTATTATTATTGTGATTAGATGGATCCTCATTGATATATACCTAGAGTTATAGGATTTAAATTCAATGATGGTTCCAACATTTATTAGGATTTGACCTTAGGGATGTGTCATACATACCATATTTAGATATAGGAAAGAAAACAAATTGTTTTCTGATGCTAGTGTTTATCTTCATGTAGTGGGACAGGTCCGCACTATTTAATGTTTTAAAATAAGGATAATCACATCATTTTAGGGGAAAACATAAGATATGGTGTGGGGATTACACATATATGGCCTTCCAAATAGTTGATGTGTCATCACATGTAAGTTATAAAAGTGTTAATATTTATTCATTACACAGATAAGGATGAAAATAGTCATCCCTTTCTAATTAAACTTGGTTCTTCCTATATTCAACGCACATGTTAGAGTGTCAAAAATCATCCCATTATAATAGTACATGAGTTATCTAATTTTTAAAGCATAGGGTTGGTCCATTTATTGATATCATGTATTGATTAAGTTGTTTTGTTATTCTAATTTATATGAATCCGATATTAGGAAATGCAGTTTCACATCATGAATCGTAGATGTGGGATCGGCTGACACCCATGTAGACTATTTCAATGTTAGAGAGGAAGATATGTCATTATACCTCCCTACGATGAATGGACGGTAGTTTACCTTGATGAATCAATATTCTTGGGTTTTTGGTATACTGAATAAACACAAATAGGTGATGCATAGTGTAAATAGTACCATTTTAATGTGTAATGTAGGTATGAATAAATTTGGGTTCCTGTTATTAAGATAGAATGGAATATTGATTCCTATTGTTAGAACAAAATGGGATACAACATTCTGGGTTTTCATATGGTAATGGGGAAAAGCACGAAGTGTTATATTATTGGCTACGTAAGTAATCATGGAATGGGTAAACCATGTAAAAGTGGGGTATGGTATGAGAGAACATAAAATATAAAAAGATATCCTCTGAAGAATGATAAATTGGGTTATAGACCCTATGAATATTCCCCAATACATTGGAGTTCATCTTGCAGAATATATTTCTGGAGCCATGAGATCTATGAAAAAAAACATAATTTAGCATAAAATCATATATCCATCTAACAATAAGAGTATAAAAAACATGGGGTTTTGTGATAGTATTTTATCCTATAATAAATTTGTTTACCTTTGAGGAATGTTTTATGAAGACATACCAAATGAAATTCATACCATATTTTCTCCCACTTGATTTCATTCACAGAAGTTCTATACCTTTGTTCGTCTTTTAGATCTATGGTCTTTCATGAAATTATTGAAGAAGGTGTTTCTTGAGAAAGAGGTGATGCTTCAACATCCAATGTTCTTTCTCAAAAATATAGTGGATGGTACTTTTTTATAAATGAAATGGGAATCATTTGGTGTGTTCCTATCACATTTTCGTGCATTGTGTCTAGGATCTCTCTATGCCATTTCCTATGGGGTGGGGTCTCATCGGGTGGTCATAAAAAGTTGTATTTATTCCACACATATATTAAATTAAATCATTATTATTTTTTCAAATTCTCTAAATTTAACAATATAGAAACTTTTTAAAATATTTACCTTCGTGGGTTCCCATGAGATTCGATCTCTTTCCATTCTCTTTTATCAGGGATATATTTTACCCATCGAATTAAGGAGATTCTCAAAATGACCATAATTTTTGATTCCTCAATCCATTGGATCAGAAATGGTATATTGGTAAGTGTAATGTATTTATTTTGGAGAAAAATACACGCCCTTGGTTGATAAAGGTTTTATATGCATTCAAATTCAATCCTTAGAATTGGAGATAATGATGATCATGTTTATCGATTTTGGAGAAAAATTACAGAGTTGAGGGTAGTTTCCTACCACAGGGAACAAATAATTCTTTTGGCCACAAAAAATATTTTCACTAGAAAAAAATACATGGAATAAATCATGTAAATAATGGAATAGTTCTCTTATATTCTAACATGAATTATGATTAGGATTATATAAATCTCATTTATGAATGTCAATAATTTTTTCATAAAATCCAATGATTTAAACTATGAAATTCTTGAAAATCGAATTTACCCAAAAATATTTCATTCAATAACTTCAATATTTACTAAATCCTTACAATGATTTGTAATAGTGACCTTTTAGGTGGAAATTAAGAAAAACATTACGATTCAAATTTATAATATTCTAAAAAATTGGCCGGTCCAGATGATCATGTTGTTCCTATCACTGCAGTTGTTTCTTAGCGGTAGAAAATAGTTGGAAATCTAGAAATTCTCTATAACAAAATTTTTATACTATTGAATAGAGATTTTTTTTCATCTTCTAATATATTTTCCAATGTAATATCAACAATGTAGTAGACTGTCACTATAAAAAAGATTATATTTTCGTGATGTGTTTTTTCAGTAATAGATGTGATCATTTAAAGGTTTTGGTTTTTTCATCACAATTTACACAACCAAATGAATATTATTGAATTTGGACACCTAAATAATGATAATGACACAATTTCTGTTTTCATGTTAACTTGTAGAATAATGATGTTAATAGGGTAAAATATAGTAGATGAATCATTTAATTTTAATTATATGATCATTGTTTAGGATAAAATTTAAAAACCTTCATTAGTTGGTATGAGGACTCAAATATTTCATTTGGGTGAAATTTCACTGATGTGTGGGTGTAGAAATCTAGGTATTCTTAACAGTTTCAAAATCTGGGGCTGATCTATGAAATATTTTTTTATATGATGTAGTGTAGACATCCCAATTATATATTTAATGTCAAAAGGTACTTCTTCTAGTGCTTCACTACTGGTGGTCCCAAGCTACTAACATTTTCCACCTTCATCATGGGGTGGTATGAATTGGATTATGTGATAAAAAATTTTTTGGAGGGATTCGCATGAATAGATTAAAATATGAAGAGTTCCTCCATGAACCTAATGTTTGGTGATCCAGTGAGAAGATTATTGTTCTTACGATAACTGATGTAGCCTGGCTATGTTTAGTATGGGGTAATCAATCCTCATTCATTATAGACATCCCATTTATGAAATTGTTTGGAATGTAATTGAACGATCATATAAAAATGGATACCTAGCGGCTAAAGTATTGTCAATAGGAATGCAAGAAGTGGATGATGGGGTCATACTAGATGATCGTAGATGAGGGCCGCTACCAAAAATATAGATAAAAAATAATGGATTGGAAGATATTGGTTAGATTCATGGCATTCCAAGCTACCATCGGGGGTGGATTGATTCTACTATTGGGGTATGCACGCATCGGATGGTGACTGGATACATTATTAATGAAGGGGATCTTAATTGAAGGGAATAGAGTCAACCTAGTTATTCATGTATTGGTGAAGATATAAAACTATTATGGACATGTTATTAGGGGTTATAATCCACGAAACATATGTAGTCCATTATAATTAATTCGTGTATTGGTTGTGGAACATTTATTGGGTTATAATTTTTCTATTTTTCTTACTACCACAAATAATGGCATTCGATCATCAGTAATCAAACATAAAAAGTGTTAACTAGTGACTCTAATTTAAGCATAGGTGGATGGATACATAAAAAACCAAGAATTTACTGATTCATACATTATATGATCCCAATATGTGATATGGTTGATGATATTTATGGTAAATTGGAGATTATGTTATTTGTATATTCTCCTTAGATGGGTTGTTAGTCGTGAATATTGACAACAACATCAACTGAGAACAATAAAACACTTCCAGTTTAACAATATGATTGGGTACATTCGATAGACATTAAATCTAGTTTACATGGGTGTCTATAAATATAGGATCCTCAGTATCATTCATCGACTATTGTAGATTTTCATTTCATATGGTGTTGGGGATCTGATAAGGTCACCTACAAAATACCATGATTAAGACCTTATGTAGGATAATATTAGACAAGCAGTAGATAAGTACCTAGGAATGATCTTTTTCAAATATATATGAATTGTAACAATAATGAATGATCAAAATTATCAGTATATTTGTAGAAATACTTCCCTTATAGGTAAAAATAGGCTAGTGTGTGGTAAGGAAACTATCATGATGATGGCTCAAGGGTCCACTTCAAATATACCTCATGGTGGGGTGAAGATCTCTCAATTGAACTCATAGAGTATGTGGAGTGCTCATGTGTTGGAAATTTTGGCCCCGAGATTCTTTGTGGAAGAGGATGTGATATTTAGGGAAACTAATTGTTGATTCATACTACCCTAAACATAATATGACAAGTGGAATATCAAAGATATCCTAGAAGGTGGATGAACTATGACAGATGATTTACTAAGAGGGGATCATAATATTGGAGGTCCGACATTCAAGGACCATGACATGGGTGAGATTCAAGGTGTGGTTCAACTATTTTTTGTACACGGACTCCTTAAAACCTAAAAAAGGTTGGTTAGGAGAGGACATATACCAATTTGCTTTCCCAATATGTACCATCCCATGATACGAACATGCAAGGATCTAGTAATGAGGATTCATATGGCTCTATGTCTTACCAAGAATTCACTAAAGAATGTTGAAAGGCCACTAAAGTGGTAGATGACATGACCTAGTTAATGTTTGGTGAGTTAATATCCATCCACCTCACATTTAAATTTTATTTTTTGTTAGATACTCCATTAAAACATTGAAAATATGTAATAAAACAACAAATGTGAACCAATGGGCCTTTATTGATTGTGTATAGATAACAAGATATAATATGTAGAACCCATATCATAGTTTTCCCTGAATGAACTGATGGGAGAATAGATCCCATAGGGGGCCATAGGGGATGCTTCAAATCCGTTATCCCTCCTGACCAACTATGGGTGGCCTGTCACAATCATTTTAGTGGCTCAACCCTAATATGGCGGTGATAACTCCTCATATAGAAAATCGTAGGGATCCATTCACTATTACAAGATTTTGTTATTAATCCCATCTTCACAGGTCCTCCTAGATCATTGATAAAAGCTCACATTTTCCATACTAACCCATTTGGATTCCTCAAAAAACGTTTAAAAATGATGTTATGAGGGATACATGGGTAACTAATGAGGTATGAACCATCAAAAAATTATATCCAGTAGTGGAATTTCAATTTGAGTCCCTAGACATGTATTTATATCAATCCCTTACCTCACATAAGTATTTTTTTTTCACAACATGTCATCATTTATTCTTTCTATTGGTTCTACTAACGATAGTGATATTTTATTAAATAATGATCATGGTAATGCATAATCACCATCCTAGTGAGGCTAAGGGAGTTTGAATTCTTTGTCCAGTATCCGATAGAACCCTGTGTGAGATATCTATTGAGGGTGAGTTGAACCTGGTCCAAAAAGAGAAGCCTATAGTGGAGGAACATGTAGTTACAAGGGAGGTAATGTTAATGGATGGTAGATATTGTATTTTTTTATCAAATTGAAGATGAATATGGAAACAATATAGAATGGGTAACTAATTCATTTGATAGGATACCTAAGGAATACACAATTGTTGAATTTATCCTAGAATTACTCAAATATGAAGCTATTCCACATTAGGATCTAGAAGACTCAATTTTTGATGTTACAGAAGTGAATCGTATTGTTTGGTAGGCTGAATGGAGGTGCAAGAATATATACATCAACCGAACGTTGTTGTCATACATTGTAATCCATATTGGATCCCTCCATTTTAGATTTCTGAACTTATGAATTGGAAGAGTTGATTTTAATGCACCCCTTGTGTTATCATATTAATAACTCATCGTGGAGGTGCACATGGAACATCTAGAGTTTGTTTTTTTCCTATTTCAAGGTGAATCGAAAAGATACCAAAGAAATCTAGGAAGATAAAATAGTACATGAATGAGGGGAGTAGTAGGAAAAAAATCCTGAATTAATTGGCACTACTTTAATGGATATCAAAATATAGATATTGGACCAATTTGCGGTGGATGAAGTAAATTAAGCATGTGTTACAACTCCGGTAGTGATTTGTTGAGACGAATCGAATTTTATGTAGATTCTATCTTCTAATGATATATATATAGCTCAAGTAGAATTTAATGTAATAATTATGTGGTTTTAGGCTCTAGGGTCCACATTTGTGTGGCTTTCTAGTCTAGAGACCAGGATTACTGATGTTGAGACCTATGGAGAACACAAACATTATGTTAAAATAATGATATGTTACAACCTTTGGATGAACCGTCATATTAAACAAAAAATATTTATTTTTTAAAACAAATTAATTAGCATGAATCATTTTTTTCATATCAATCACACTAGAAAAGAATTAAGATATGACCCTATAATCCCACAATATTCATGTATCATGTGAGAAACAAGTTATAATAAAGACCAATTACTTATATGAGTGTTTAATGTGAGGTGGGGACCTAATGATCTATAGAAAACTAGGGGATCCCGAACATATAAATCCATAGTTTAACTGTTAGAATAATCATACATGACTTACATTCTTAGCATGTCTAGGTCCATAAGTCTGGTAATATAGAGGGAACTAAATTTTTAATGAAAAAAGTTGGATGGTGAAGGTACTGAATCAAGATGTCTTAGATTAATAACACAATAGGGGTTACTGGATGATAGAATATGATTGTTGTTCCCATTTTGGAAAATAGATTCAACTATTGTATATCAGTGAATGATGACATAAAAATTCGGGTTTAATATTTATAGTGTTCAAAACACAAGACCGAAAAAATTTCCTCAAAATACCTTGAAGGTGAGTTCCCAATATATTGTGTGACCTAGTGAGGCAATGGAGATATTCCTTTAGGGGTCCCATGTTGATGTGTAAGATTATTGGGATTTAATTAAAGGATGACATAAAGTGTGTGAGTGGATTGTGGGGATGTTTGAATGAAGTTCAATATTCTTGGAATTATACTAAAATGGTTTTGATCACATCATGTTAGTGTAAATATCTAATAAAAATCCAAACCCACCATCTGATATGAATTCCATATCATCTATCCGGTAACATTCAGATAACAAAATTGGTGTGGTAGTTGACCAGCACTGAAGAGGTATATGGTTTCCATTAGGGGTTGGCCTGGGATACATTAGAACATTATGTTGTAAAATGTGGATGATAGGTGTTAATGTTAGCATATTTCAGCATGAACAACAAAGATATAGTTTAAAGTCATATTGTTTTGAAATGATTTAGGTGGATTAAGATTCAATAGAATTAACCACGATTCCACATATTTTAACCGCATTTCAGCATCATGTATTTAGGATGGTTTATTTTATTTGGTTAATAATTGTGAACAAACATTTATTGAGGAAGGATTTTGCTTTCAATAAAACTTTTGACTGAACTACTGAGTCTGATGAGCACATCCTTGATTTTACAAGGGTTCCTGGTGGCTCCCATGGGGTTTATACCTCTTTATTCATGCCATCATTTTTCTGTGGTCAAATCGGTGAATTCACATGAGAATGTATAAATTTGCTTCATGGTTCCCTTTATTTGAATTTCATCGAAATGATCAAATGAACCTCATTACTAAAGAAGTTGCGGGTGACACCCTTCAAATGAAATACATGAACAATATTTTTGAATTTGTATAGATCGGTTCATGTAGTTTTTTTTATAATTCTGGAACCATGTGAAATATTTTAACAGGGTATTATTTTTTGACACATTGTGTAGAAACCTGATATATAGAGATAGTGAAGGATGATCGATACCACATGAAATTTTTTTAAGAATAGTCACAAACATTTTAAGGGAGTGATGTTAGGAAAAAATCTCTTAGTATAATTTCATGATGTTTGTACTACTACTTAAACCCGTTAGAGAAAAACAAAATAAGAGTTATTGTGTGATTCAATCATGCCTAGGTGAAATTACAACATGATCCTCTGTCTATCGTCACCATTTTTCATGTAGAAATATAAGAGTTGTATGGAATTCAAATTTTCACAAGCGGGAGTATTGAATGTTGAAATTGGAAACTTACCTGGGGAGAACCCAATTAAACTGACTTTCATAGATATCATGCCAGAGTATATAGAGGAATAACAATGAGGAATATGAGCTACACCAAAAAAATGGAGGTGGAAAGGGGGCATATTGAGACTTCTAGAATTTGGATTTGGAAAATATTTCATAGATGGGTAGGTATAAATAATTTATTGTGTTTTAATTATAGTTCCCACAACTACAAAAATAATGGATAGAGAAAAAAATTACAGTGGTTACCATTGAACATGTTTGAAAATATGGGGAATTTATTTGATTTTAGAGATCCATTTTGGCATGTGCGCCACATTAGAGGTTATTCTTTTGCCTTTGAAGGATTACCATTCCGCAGGGTTTTTATTGAATGGGATGATTATTATTATCTGAATCAAGGGGAACTTAATGCTTGGAAGATGAATTATATGGATTCCTACGGGGAGGTATGACCCTGCTATGGGACAATCGAACATAAAATCAAGTATGATGGATGAGCATATCAATTAGCGATGTATGATAATTCCCCCAAGGGTGAATCCCCCAAATATGTTATTTGTTTGTATGTACCATGGATATAAAATTAAGGAATATCTATTTATCTAGTCATATGTGAGAATAATGTAAATAATATTTCATGAATGTTATGTGATAGGTGATAAGTGCGTGGATGGAGTGTTCTCTCTCTAGTGAGGGACTTATCCATCAGGTAGTTCTATTTCATTTGATTTGGAACATTGTATTGTCTCATATTTTTAATATGATTCTTCCGATGATATTTATATAGGTTAAGGCTATAGTTTTGAAAAATATGATAAGGACATTGATAATTTTAGTTTAATATCATATATGTATGACTAATGGTGGGAATATCAACCATTTTATGGGTCAAGGTATATGATCAGGTCCTAAACATAATAAATATGACCAATAGGGTATGATAACATGGTGGTGGATCCATGATTATTACAAATGGAATCTCGCAATAAAAATAAGGAATCTCATTCATCACAAAGGATCCATCCCATGCATGTCACATTGGGTATTGGACAGTTTAACATCATATAGCTAAGAAAATATCAACTCATCATCTGATTCATAACATGATAAATTGATAAGGCAATGAAATAATTTAATATCAAGTTCAATGATCTTCAGGAATTTCAGTTTATAGTCATAAACTAAAATTTTTTAATCATGTCATTTTCGTCATGCGATGCATCCTAGGTTTATCTCACAGGGAAGGCTATAATTTAATGTTATGTACTAAGGATATTTGATTCTTTAGTAATTGTTATTCTAGGAGTTTTATGATAAATTAAATTTGTAAGACTACAGTTTAACATCATTTGCAAAGCATTTATTAACATACAAATTAGATTCATATAGTTCAAGTATTAGATCATCTAATATTCATCATATAAGGAAACCCGTGTTTTTTACAGAGTATATTGATGTTTTTTAAGATCATCTGTTGATGAAGTTTTGTAATCTCATATTTTTCATATGTGGAATCTGATGATTACTGCATAAGGTGATACCATTGTTTATCATATTTTGATGAGGATGTAGGGATAATCATTTTAGAGTCATACAACTCAAACATCGGAATATCTCATATTTTCAAGATGATGAATCATATGGTTCTTATATTGGGTAATTTGATGGTGCAATGTCATGTTATGGTGATATTATATAAAAAAATTAAATAAAATAACCCTGGGGGTTGAGCTAACTGTACTATTATATATTTTTTTATAGAAAACACATGAACATAAATTGATTTATTATATCCTATCTTTTTGAAAATACTGTTAAACATCACAACCAATGATTATATTTCCATTTAACAATGATCATATGATTAGTATAAATATAGTTGTTTCGAAAAAACCAATTCACACAAAGAAATATGTGACGAAAAAAATCAGTTGTATCAAACCCGAGGAATCTAATTTATCATAGATACCAAAGGAGATATCATCACTGGGTTTCACGCATGACATAGCTCAATCAAATATCCAACAACCAAAGCATGAGAAAAATGATCTATTGGTGTTGTTTAAGATCATTGATATCAGTGCCCAAACCATGTACGCCGAACTACCCTTTAGAAATATCAAATTACAAATTAAGGGATATGTATACAAACCCTAATAATATGAATATTTATATTGTATAGAATAATTAATATTATTTAATATTATTTGTACTTTTAAAACAATTTTGATTTTGATACAATAAATAAAAAATTTTATTTTTGGGTAATATTAAAATTAAATTAACTACATTATTTTTAATAATAAGATTATTTTTGAAATAAATAATATTTTATTGGAATAATATTAGTAATTAATTTTTCTTAAATATAAAATATTATATACTTTTTACGAGTAAAAATGTAAATTTTATAATGTTTTAAAAGCTATTATTGTAAAAAACATATCATTTCTCAATAAATATTAATCCTTATAATAAAAGTAAGATTATACATCTTTTTATAATTATTTATATAAAATTAATTTATTATTAAAATCGTAATGTTCATATTAGACAATGTTCAATGTTTCATATTTTACTCTGACCGTCAAATGTTTAGGTAAAAATTAAACACGTTAAAAATTTACACTATGGTTTATAACATCTTAATACACAAAAATTCATATAATAAATTGTATAAATGGAATAAATAACTAAATAAATACATACCCCTTAAAATAATATTACATTAGGTATATTTTATTAATTTTATAAATCAATTTTGAATCCCCCAAAACCAATAATTTATTATTTGTTTTTAAAATAATTTTTTAATGATAATGACACGCTTCCACAAAATCAAGGGTTATATATTAATTAGATTTTCCCTTCAGGAAATAAAATAATTTAAATCCAACCCTATTTTGTAGGAACCAGGGGTAAAAACCATGGAATGTTTTGTAGATTATTTTATTTTATAATATATTGTCCAAAACCTATGTTTTAGTAATTATAAATAACTTATATATATTTCCAATATAAACCAAACCATGATTCTATTTATTATCATTATTAACAAAAGATGACATCTTTAATGTGACCTAACTTCTCAAGTTTCTTCTGATTGTGACCCCAAATCTCTCATGATGATCCTTCAAAACATTTTGAATCTCCCTCTCAGAGAAAGGGATCATCTAATTCTACTCTTTTTCAATCATCATAAATATTTTTTCTATTAATATTCAAATAAAAAAGATGGGATATGTTATTAAATGTCCCCTTATATCACTTATAATCAATGAACACTTCCCCTTAAAATCTCATTAATCCCACCCATGATCATTTTTATACCCCTGTTATGTTTCCGACTTTGCACAATGATTTTCATGGACAAAAAATGTGTATTGAAAACCCATACCCATTTCCTATAATTGGTGTTCACTTTTTTCACATATACTTATCTTAATGGTGAACTTCATTTATTTATTCACAATTCCAGGATAGTGGAATAAAATTGGATGATGAATTATTCCATTTTTAATGATCTATGTGGAACACATATGCTTGATAATAAAATGAATGTTACTGGTATTCCTATAATTATCGATCTCTCATGTGCATTAGGTTATGATTTAGTCTTATGATATGTCATGAAATGTATTTAGAAGCGATCCTAATATATCATAGGTCTTTTTGCATCACGATTTCATGTTAGTCATCCTTGAACTATGTTTATTAAGAAATGTTTTATGTTGTTTCTACATTACCAATACGTCAATTTTGTTATCATGAAATATCATGCATCATTGTTCATGTTTTTTATTCTCAACCATTTTTATATAGAACTGATATTCCTACATTAAAACATATAATAACTTCTTCACGTTATTCGATTTTTACCCCCTTACTGGGCTTTATATCTCACCCATTTCTTATGTATTTCCCAAGGTTACCCCTTGTATTTTTATGTACTATGGAATAATATGATATTGTCAACGATGAATTCAATAATGTGGTTGTATCCCATGTTTTATGTATGCATTTAATATACATAATTATCAAATTCACAAGACACAACAATATTCTAGGTATCATTATGTGTAATCTTATATAAGAAATAATTAATTAATATGTAATAAATATTAGGGTTTTTATATGTGGTATCAAAGGAAATGTCTAGTTATTTTTTGAAATAAAATTAGAACATGCTGTAGAAAGCCAATGTAGTAAATTATGAATAAGAAAAAATCACTAAATTTTGGTAATGTAATGATTATCTAGTTTATAATGAAAATGAATCCATGGCTTTATTCTAAAAGTAGATATAGATTTTGAACAAATCCATATAGTGGTGATACCCGAAAACAATGCATAGGACATGATTTGATCGGGAATTGGTTCTTGAAAATTGGCCTTCATGCACAACTTGTTTGAAAATCCAAGGGGGTCCATTTTGTTAAATTCAAAATATCATTACAAAAATTTATTATATAAACAAAAATTGACAATAAGAGTATATTTTAGTAAATTGATCATGTATAACATAAATTAAATGCTATAAATTCAGAAAATAAGGAAATTCATTTCATTTATATTATGTCCATTTATGATAATTGGTTCTCCATTTATGTTTTTAGTTCCCTGAAAAAACATATTCCTAATTATTATTTTAATCTAGACCATGGTAAAAATTAGGAGGAACCTAGTAAAATACAATGTTAAGGATAATGTTATGACTCCTCAAACAAGTCTCTCCCACTGATGGGACCAGAAATAGAGAACTGTGGGGTGAAATTCTCCATGAAGCCTCAAGTTATAAATAGGACCCTAGATTACGAGGAGTTCCCAAATCCCCCTAAAAATTAAAAAATTATAATTGAGGCATTTGTGCGATAAATATCTTTTACATTCATTGGATCATCAGATCCCTAATTCATGGAACAATGGATCATCTAATCGATTATTCATGAAACTATGGATCGAATCCATTGAGAAGAACTTCTCCATCCATCAATGATCATAGAATGTGATGGTTGTCCTGGATATTTATTGTATGGGAGGGGAAGTTAATCAATGGTGGACATTGATCAAGAATACACAGCCTGAGTATGATAATAATGTAGTGGGGATGAATGAATTTCATAAAATGTTTCTTCACAAAATCATTCTTCGCACTCTAGATCATAAAATGGAAATGGATTTCCTTTCCCTCATGCAAAAAAATTAAAAATCTATAGAGACTTATGAAGAAATATTCACAAGACATTCCTGATACACCTCTATCATTTTAGTTTCCCTTGAATTCATGGATGACCACAACATTGATGTGATAATACCATGTCTACACAAAGAATAGGTTATCTGAAACTTTGATAGATTTGATGAAATTTTTTGATGATCCCGTAAAGATAAAATAAATATTTTTAGATCTCAAGGGTATCATGTGGATATAAAACAGAACTGGTATTTTATTGTGGTGGTCTGGTAGAGAAATCTAATCATGCTTAAAAATTTCCACATCACACTTGTCAAAAGTTCCAAATAACATATAGAAGGATTGGGAATTTATCTTGGTGA
Organism: Viscum album; assembly: GCA_963277665.1. NCBI lineage: Eukaryota > Viridiplantae > Streptophyta > Magnoliopsida > Santalales > Viscaceae > Viscum > Viscum album. Next base: position 503,256,685 of record OY728159.1, read on the forward strand.
AGTAATGAAGGAAACATGGCTAGATACATATGATAATAGAATCCCACTAATTTGATGGAATGATGTAATTTTACATTCAAACCATAGTTCATTTTTCATTGATTCCACTTGAAATAAAAGGTCACTTTGCGAATAAATGAACTAATCTGAGCGATATTAGAGAAAACAAACAACCTCCAATGAAGAATGGGTGATATTATTAAATCACAAATGCTGGTGTTTATCCATCCAATGAAATGTTGACAGGTATACACCTTATTCATATAAAATATAGACAATTATTTTTTATTATGGTTCAATGATTGTTTCACATATCACACTTTTTGTATACATATTCAAAAATCATTAAAATGCATGGAAGTAGAGTTGTTGGTGAAAATAAGAAGTGGGTAAATTATTGCTACCTGAGAATATAACTCATCCAATGAAAAAAATTGTGGGGTTAATTTCCCAGATAAACTTGTGACAATACCTTTAGTGGAATTTGATGAAATTCTAGGGGTAGATTGGCATTCCCTGTATAGATCAATTATAAATTTTCATGATAAGGAAATAACCATCCATATCATGAATCATTCCTTAATTTTGAAAAAATTAATGTTGAAGGAAGAATCATATTTATAATAATCAAATAATTCATGGATATTTTTTCCTTATTATAATGAGTACCTAGATCAAATTATTATTTCTATGGAAAAAAAATACTTGAAGACATGCCTATTCTGAGGAAATAAACTGATGTGTTTCTTAAAGAATTTAATTTTCTTCCTTCATACAGAGAGGTTTAATTATTAATTAGTTTTATAGCTAGGACATTTACATAGTCCAAGAGTCTATATAAAATGTCTATAATGATGCATTAGGATCTGATGAAACGAAATACATGATAATCCAGATAAATCATTCACATGGCCATGTACTTTTCCCTGGGGTACAGTAGATATCTTCATCAAAAAGAAGGATGATTAAATTCACATTTTTATTGATTATCAAGAGAAAAATAAGATCCCAACAAAGAAGAAGTACCATTTGTCATTTATTGATTAATTGTTCATGTAGCTACTTAGAGTTATATGAATTTTCGTGGTTAATCATTGGTCAATATATTATTATATAAGGGATAATGAAAAAGGATATCTCAAAAAAAGATGTACATTCATGGATTGAGAACTATGAGTTCATTTAAATGCTCTTTAGACTTACTAATGCTCTAGGAATATATATTGGATTTGTGAATATAATATTTTGAGGTTACCACAAAAAAATTTCAATTATTTAAAGATGATATTCTAATATTATCAAATGTAAGGAGAAGAATAAGATCTATATGAGCACTATGACAAAAACATATGAACAGATATGATTTATGTAAATAAAAAAAATTAATTTATAGTTGAAGGATGTCTCATTAATTGGGAATATTACCACAATCAATTGTAGTTCTATTGAACCTTGAAATAAATAATTAATTTAATGATGGATGAGGAAAACATATGTGAGTTAAATCTATATTTTCCTCGGGTTATTCATGTATTATTTTTTATTTTAAAAAATTTTAAAATGATTTTCAAAACCTATAACCATGATAACACAGATGGGAGTTTAGTTTTTTTATGATAATGAATGTGTCAATAACATCATGGAGTTGAAATATAAGATTATAAAATCTCGTGTACTTATTCTACCTTCCATGTGGGGAACATTTGTGAATTAAAATGATTCTTAAAAGAAGATATTAATCTCTTTGTTAATGTAGAATGAAAAGGTGATAGAATATGCCTCAAAAAATTTAATGTATATGAAAAAAACAACTAAAAACATGATCTATTGTTAGCTGCAGTGATATCAACACTGAAAATATAGAAGCATTATATCATTGTATAGAATTGTGAAATATATACATATCATAAGTGTCTCATATATATATTGACACAAATAGAGATGTTTACGCACCGATGTAGATGGTTAGAGATTTTTAATGATTATGAAGATCAATCCAATACCTTATTATGAAGGAAAAGAAATTATAAGATTCTCTCAACAGAATACACCGATTAATATTATCATTGATGAGAATTGATAAGGATTCTATCATATTAGATTGTAAGAGTATAAAAATGGTAATCATAATAGAAGGAAAATCATTAATCCTTAGACAAATGATTTCTCAATCATCTTATATTGATATGATAATGGATGGTTAAAGAGATGATGATGGAATTTAGATGAATTGATAATATATTTTAAAATGGAAATGCTCATTGATTAATGTAAATGACTTTTTTGTAAGATTTGGTACAATAATATGTTTACCATAATATAATTAGTTAATGAAGAAGTTGTTGGGTGATGTGCATTGTTCGACCTTGTCCATTCATCTAGGAAGCAAAAATATGTATCCAGATCTAGGAGATCACTACCAGTGGAAACATATTAATAAGAAGATCAAAAAACATACATAAATGAGACTTGTAAGTAGACATGTTAATATCGAAAGTAAAGAATCATAGGGGATGGTGAATCTATTACCTCCAAATACTTTTTTTCATTTTTTGGATAAACCACTTTCTGGGTTGGTGGGAACCTCATATAAAAAATTCAAAAACAACATTAGGCAGGATTCGAAAATCATAATTCAAAAACAACCAAATCAAGACAAAACCCGAGGAGATCACCATCAGCATGTCCGAGAAAGTCATGTCGCCAGCCTTCATGATTTCCACCTATCGTCGCTGTCACCCAAACACCACTGGTGCCGATTGCTGGATAATGTTTTCCGAGATTTAGAATGAGGACCGAACTTCCAGCCACTGTCATCAAGGACATCTTCACCTTCAAACAGAAGAAAACCCATCAAGGGGAAGATCTCTACAAGATGCACCTCCTGGAGGACCCTGCTGCTCTGAAAAAAAAAATCCCAAAACCTCATCTGATACCATTACGCCCAACTGACCTGGAAAAGAGTAAGGGATCTAGAATCCAGAGCAGTGTGCAAGAAGATCAGACCTCCACAACGATCCTCGAGTCGTGCACCAGGACTCGAACCCCAGCAACCAAATATGAATATGAAAAAAAGAAGACCACGCGTCGAACTGAACACCATCAAATCTTCCTGGGATATGATAACTCGAGTGACAGACCTCGAGCCGCACCCCCAAACCATCGACCGTAGCGTTGACGCACCATAGGCAGCGAACGTCCCTCCACAACATCAGAACACTATCAAAAAATTCATTCTGATCTCATCATTGTCCTAACACCTAGAAAATATCTGAAATAAACATCGTCATCGTTGATGGCTGATGCATCCATCGCAAGGCCACACATCTAAATGAACCACCAACGAACACTAAAACACAATAAAACAGATAAATGAACCACAACAAATAACCATACGAAAATCACCAAAAACTAAAAATGATACCAAATCAAAATAGGAACACAATAAAAGAAGAAACACGACCACAACCAGAGAAGAAGGAAACCAAACCAGAGAAAAAGAAACCAAATCTGGTGGTGAAAATCCACTGAGACCGCTGCCACCCCTCTTCCAACACCATCCCATGATGTCTTGAAACCCGCACCGAGCCGGACCAATATGGGGTCGGGCATAATTGGTTGGACAACAAGGGAAGAGGAGAATAAATCCCTTATAAACCCCCACAAGTTCCGACCCAAGCCTCATGAAACACCCGCCCAGGGACCCAAAATGGGGGTCTAATGTGCTGGGAAAGGCGGAAAGAGGGACGGTAAAGGCGAACGATGTCCCACCAACGAACAACATTAGGTGATAGGGGAGGAGGATAGGGGGAAAAGAAGAGAGAACAAGGTGAAGCGAATCGAGGAGTGCCTTCTCCACGGATAGATAACACAGAAGCCGGAGAAAAGTAATGAAAGGTGGAGGTAGGAGCGCTGGGAGCATCGAGAGAGATCGACGCCATGAGGATTTTTATACAAATACATCTTTCTTAAATAAAATTTTATATGAATTATCACTTGATCAACATAGAAATATATACATTAAAAAAGTGTTAAAGGAAAATGTAACACCAATATCAATTGAATCTAATCCAGGTTAATGATTTTAATCCTTGTTCTAATAGAGTATCCAACATCATCTAAATAATTTTTTGAATATATGAATGGATTATCTCCCTCAAACTGATAGTGAATCAGAGTGGTCTATCTAGACACATGAGATCATGTTGATAACATTTTCAGCTGACATCAATGGATGACGGGATCAATATCCTTCTTTGGTCATGTTCTCATACAATAATTATTTCAAAACAAGAATCTAAATCCTCTCATGGAATCTATTTAGGGGAAGAGGTTTATAGAACACTCATTTAGGGATGATGTTGGGTAACAAAAATATCTATGTGCTGAAATGGTCAATGAAATTGTGGAAAAGGCCAATATCATTCAAATGAACATTACAACTTCTCAAATGTGAAAAAACAGAAATGATGAAAATCAATGAAGAGACCTAGAGTTTGAGGTTGGAGACTAGGTATTCTTTAATTTCAATATGGATGAATGTATTTATATTTCATGAGAATTATAATCTTGTTCCAATATACAATGGATCTTTTGAGATCTTTGATCACATCAATGTGGTGGCATGTTGACTAGAATAAAATAATAACCTATATAAATTACATGATGTATTACATGAATCCCTCTTGAGGATGTAGATAAAAAATGCCTTGCATATACTCAATATAGAGGTGGTTATGATGGATAATGATATCTCATTTGAGGATTAGTTAGTGAACAACTTTGATCATAGAGAAAATGTTCTGTGAAATAAGTAAATGAACCTTATCTATGTGTAGCCAAGAAACCAAATTTTCGAATAAGAATAAAGTGAACAAGATGTGGTGATGAAAAAATCTTACCCTCATTTAATTTAGTATGTTAAATGAAAACTTTTGGGGCAAAATATCAGATGGGGTGATAACTGTGATGACCTTAACTGTTATAAATAAATTTAATTTTGTGGTTGAATTAAATTAATTATTATGTATTATGTTTATAGGAAACCCATTAACGTCAACGGGTTTATTATATCATATCACATTTTAGATACCATTAAAAATTTAAACCATATATTAAATAGATTTTTAATACTGATAATATAATTTAATATAAATATAGTTTTTGTATAAGCCAATTAACATAGGCAAAGGAAGTGATTGCCTTAACTAGAAGGATCATTTATAATTAATCTAATTTATTGGATAGTCTGAGTGATATATATTCACTAGGATTCTCACTCCACTAATCCCAATCTGAGATCCAACAACTTAATCATAAGAATAAACATTAATGGGAGAAGTTCAAGCTCATCATTATCACTTCACAAACCATGTATGTAAAACTACCCCAGGAATGCCATACAATTGAAATAAAAGGGATATATATCAAGACCCTAATAAAATGAATAAATCCATTCTATATAATATTTAATATATTTTAAATTTATTATTACATTTTAAATGATTTTTATTTTGATACAATAAATCAAAAATCGTATTTTTGTTAAATATTACCAATCAATTAATGAATTAATTCATATGAAATAATAAATTTTTAAAATAATTATTATTTTAATGAAATATTAATATTAGATAATGTTTATTAATATATAAATAATCATATAATTTTTATTCATTAAAATGTAATTTTTATAATGGATCAGAAACATTTATTGTCCAAAAACCACAGAATTTCCCAATAAATGACTATAATTATTTTAAAAGATAAAATTGAAATATTTGATAAATTATTTACTTTAAATGAATATTATTTTTCAAAATAGAATGTGTAAATTATCCAATGGTGAATTTTTTATAATTTTTGGAGGTAGTCGAATTTTCAGGAAACAATTAATTAATGTATAAATATATAATATGTATTACGAGATCACAATACAAAAAATTTGATTTAAAAAATTCAATAAATTTTATAAAAATAAAAATATACGTTTAAACATTCAAATAATGTGATTTTTGGTTCATTTTATTTATTTTATAAGGAATTTTTGAATCCCACAAACCTATAATATATTTTAAGGCTATAAAACTATATCATTATGGATATGACACACTAAAACATAAACAACTATAATATTTTAATAATGTATATGCTTTTAAATGTAAAATAATGAAATCCACACCTATTTTGTAGACACCGTTGAAAAAATGATGTGAATTTTTTTGGTTTGTGTTAGCTTATTTTATAAAATCCAGAACCTATGTTTTAGAATAAAACCACCAATTCTCACATTTATATTCACTAAAAAACATGGTAACACATCCTTAATCTTACCAAACATCTCTTGAGTCCCCCAAAGTATCCCCACAGGTTCTCAAGAATATCATCCCCTAAATTTGGAATCACCCTCTTAAGGTATGGGATCCTCTCCTTATCCACTTAATACTAATATATTCATTATCTTATTAATTTATTTTAAAAGTACTAATGTTGGGATATGGTCATCCATATCCCCCTTGCATTCATTTTTGTGTATAAATAATTATATTACCCATTAACTTTCATCATTCCCTCCCATGAACATTTATACTCACATGTCATGTTGTTTAAATTTATATGCGATTTTCCATGGAAAAAAAATTGTGTATTGAATTCCCATATCCATTTACAATAAAGGTTGTTCACCATTATGAACAAATAATTTTTTGTTGTTGAACTACATGTATTTATTCCACACTCATTTATAATATATTTTTTTATGATAAATGATTTAATGTTTAATGATCTATATAGATCACTAATGCATGAGAATGAAATTAAAGTCTTGGGTGGGACCATAATTATATAGCACTTCAATGAATTGGGTCATGTTTATGTTTTATTAGGAATCATTAAAGGTATTAAAAATGTAACCAATTTCATTACATGACTTTTCCATCATGATGTCTAGATAGTGAGCCTTAACATATGTATTAGATCCAATATTTTTATTATACCCGCATTCCGTAAAATTCATTTATGCTATCATCAAATATCATTCCCTTTTGTTCATGTTTATGATTCTCACAACATTTATGTCTCATTGATAATATTATTGTTTAAAATGTAATATTTTCTTCATTTTATTCAAATTTTACTCTCTTACCAGGCTTTATAGCTCACCCCTTTCTTATATTTTTTCCCATGAAATCCCTTGTGTTTTTATGTAGAATAATAGTGATCACCAACCAATGGTGATGAAAAGGAAAAAGAAAACATCAGCAAAAAATATAAGTCCAAATAGACATGAAAAAGTAGTTATTGTTTAAAACATTACATTAACATGTAATTATTAGTAAACATGCAATTAAAGTTGATAATAAATCATGTATTGTATAATATATGTTAATATGTCTAGTTAATATATTAAAAATAAAATTATATTTAATATATTCAAGCTTTTTATGAGTACGATAGTAATAAAAACATATGTTATGATATTTATAGTCTCCCTTTTATTTATGGAAGACATAATTAAATTCACTAGTCGTCTCATTTTCGTGGTGTATAAACTACCCATATGACATAATGTATCATTAATATACTTATTTTCATGATATTTTATAATTAATTTTATGAAATTGTTTATTGAGTCTTATGATTCTGAATATACCCAAGTAGTATGGGATAACAGTCTCACTTTTATTTTATGGGAGACAAATGACATATTCCTCTATATGTTTCTTTTATGTTTTGTATATACTATCCATGAATTGTTTTTATGGATATTATCCAAAAAATTATTTTAGTTTATATATCCTTTTTAGGATATTTCTTTCAGGGGGAATAATGTTCAAAATATACTAATTCCATAAGGTATTTCAAGTCTCTCTTGTATTTCGGGGTGAAAAAAAAAATCACAACTCTTTTCCTTTGTGGGGTTTATATACAACTCCTTTGACATGTTATACAAAAAATAAAATTATGTTCATAATATTATATATTTTATTTAATTTTATTATTTCATGGATTTATTAATTATTAGTTACTTATGAGGTAATTTTTTATGATATAATGTCAATATTTATATTGATTATTTATGATTTGGTATCAAATGACGAAATATTATCATCAAAATATCAATAATTCAGAATAATTATTTTATACTAACGTTATTCATGATTTTTATCGTAATGGGTCGTATTTTCTACTATTTAGTTTTTAAAATAATTTAAAAAAAATTACGAAAAATCATCTTTATTTACTCTTCAGTCGAAAACTCATATTCAACCAATATCATGTTTTCTCAAAAGGATTTCCAAAATATTTTTTACATTTGAAATATGATTTAGTAAATAAATTTTGACCCATTATTTATTATTACAATATTTTTGAATGGAAATTTTATGTAACTTTCAAATCAATTAATGTTTTCGATTTACTAAAAATGTGAAATGTATATCTGTGTAAATAGTTACGACATGAATGAAACATCTGATAATAAATATCATTATTCTTATTGAATATTAAATTATAATTCATTGTGGTTATTTTTTATTAAAATAATTTTTAATTTTTAACAATTTAAAATGTTTTTTCAATGTGGAAAAGATATCATCATATAAAAATGAATTTTAAAGATTTCATTATAATATTTCAAGGATATTTTCAAAAAATTTACATTATAATTGTTTTTATATTTTCAATTTTTTTTTAAAAAAGTGGAATGAAAATTTTCCTCTATAAATATTATAATATATCGATAAAAATAATTTTCAGTCTTTGAGACACCTATTGATGTTACATATTCCTTAATCATGATATGATACAGGGATACTCTTCTTTTTCATTCTCTGTATAGTTTATTTAGGATGGAATGATGTTTATAACACTATTGTCTCTTTCATAGGTTATACAGTTTTAAAACTCTTATGAAACCATAATTTTTTATGAATGTTTATGCTATTATCAAATGATGGGATGATTATGGAACATATATATTTTACATAGGTTGTGATATGATGATATGTTTCTCAAACCAATATCATTTCATTGGCTATGATATGATGAATGGTCTATTAATTTATAGAATAGATAAATATTGTTTCATTATGAGATGTGTGGGAACTATATCCCCCTCAAATGAAAATTTTAATTATAAAAAAATCATTAGTAAATAAATTATGGATGAAACTAATGACATATTCACAATATGATTCATGAACCAAATTACATGTTCACAATTTTATTTGTAAACCTGATTACTTGATCACAATGTTATGTGTGGACCTGTATTTCATCTACATAATGTTATACAAGTACCTATATTCCATGTACATAATGTTACATATGGACTGGGTTGCAGAACCATTAATTTATGAATTGTATTAATTTCATGTCCTTGATATAATGAGAGAAATTTATTGTATTTATTTATTTTCACAATATTGGAAGCTAATTTGTATACAACGAATCCGTGTATTATTCCAATGTACTTCTATCCTAGATCATTTGATTTTTTTTATTCGTACCATATCAATTAAAAATATTTATGTCATAACTGATGATTAATACCTTTGATATACAGGTTATGGTTTTAATATGTTTTGTTTCGGTTCTCAAATGCTTACGTTAAGGTTATGCTTTAATATATCCCTTGTTTAACCATACAAAGTGTTTGAGATCACCCTTTCTTAGGTTTCCTTTCCTTGGTTATGAATAATGCTTTTATGTTGTGAACTTCTATGAAGTGTAATAATGTTGGATGATCATTGTGGATGAAATTGAAGATATTTCACCAAATTAAGAATATTATATTGCATTTTTTCCAATGGAACTAGACTATTACGGTCCCATGGTGTTTATTTGTGTGATGTATAGAATATTTATATAAATATATTTAATATCCACATATGAAAAGAAAATGTATTTATAGTTTCACTGTATCAATGGAGTTTTTATAATAAGAAATACTATTAACATGACATAAATATATGGTGGAAGATGATCATTTCCTTGAAACATTCATGACTAGCATCACACAATTTAATGTCAAGGGTATTGGACCAAGGGTTTGAAAATATTTTATTGCCAGGATGCATGCCCCATATAGTGGTGTTTCTCAAATATGAATTTCTTGATTGAAGGAATAAAAACCTAATGTAAAGAGAATGTTGGATAGGCCCACTTCCTCACAAATTTTTGAAACAAGATTCAAATTGATTAACTACATTATCATTTAACTTAGTATCCTACATTATGGTCTTAGTGTTCATATTTGGGGTTTAAAAAATGTTTAAATTCACGTTTTATAAACCATAGGGGGGTTGTGGAATTCCATTTTTGGAACACATGTTCATCTCAACCAAGATGAGGGAGATTACATAGTAGCTCATATGCTTATATGATCCAATATTGGTTTTAGAAACATGTATTGTAAAAAGGATTAATAATTTTATAAGGGTATATAAAACAAGGGAATATGGATGTTATGTTATTACATATCACAAAAATGATGACATATTCATTTATTATACACTGCTGGAGAGAGGGGCAACATCAGATGGGTTTAAACACTGACATATCATAGAAAAGGGAATGAATTGAGCCCTTTTCTATTTTAATCATTCAAATAGGAGATCAATTGGTAGGTAATGACTGCCAATAGTGTTCAAAAAACATGTCCTAGAACTACACTATTCAGAAATGGTGTGAAAATTGTATTGGCTACTATTGAAAATGATTGAAACATGGGGCCATAATCTATTGTTAAATTTCCTCGAATATGAGTAATTAGGACGGTAGGTGATACATTTAACTAGGAATTGTCAACATTAGGGGGGGATATAAATACATGGAGGATGATAAGGATAACAATACTAGAATTCTTAATGTATTGATGAAAGAATGAGGAAATATTAAAAGAAGAGACACATACTATGATATTCATCCCACATTACACTCGAATTTCATGAATATGTGAATTTGGTTAGCAAGGACTTGGTTACATGTTTAAAAACCTTGAAAATATTTCTATTAATGAGCTTGGAACAATATTAGAAGTCATTCATAACAATTTATCCCATTAAAAATTGGAATCAATACACACACCTTTCTATAACATGACATAAACTGAAACAACTTTCATAATGAATGTGAGAACCGTATCTATTGAGGGACAAAAGGGCATTCTAGTTATGCATCATGCGATGGGGATGTAAACCATCTAGTTTAGTGTCATGTGGTGATGATTTCAGTTTATAGATTAGAAATGATAAATCATCTCATGATTCTTACATGAAGTATCTTGACTCAAGATAAGCTGTCCCAAATTTGTTTCGCATGGAATCCAATTTTCTTTCCCATGGTTATGGTCATAGTTTAACATCCTGTGTATGTAAATAGACTTATAGTAAAAATTTAATAACCCATAATGGTCTATAAATAGAAAAAAAATTACTTTCTAGGGATGAATTTGTGGTATGGCCCAAATATGATTGTTTTAGGTGTCAATAAGAATCCCATTAAACTGAAAAAATGCACACATAGTTTTAGAATGTTTGAAAGTGGGAGACAAACATATATATGTTGGTGTCCCCTCTGGTGAGGAGACAATGTATGTCACAATTTTATTTTTTGTGATGGGGATTTATATATCATCTCACTTTTACCAAATGCATCATCCAATTAATATCATAAAGGTAAAGGATAAATTTTACTAGTGTGTGATGATTATGTTATATCATTACTAAATTATCATATATTGCATCTTATATTGATCACATTGTGTATGGATATATTTGAATGTAATATGATTATGATTTTTTTTGTTATATAACATTTATTATCTAATATAACATGTGTTTATCACATAAGTTAAGGATAATACTTTAACATCATTTGATAAGGATGTTTTGAATGATGTTTTAATTTCATTCAACTCATTCCATGGGGGATCACATCAGAAGGTAATTCATGGCCACAATAAGTTTAAAACTAATTTGGATAGAGGCCAAGGTGTCCCATCAAAATACCACCACACTAGTGGTGGTATTCATATAGTTTTGGTTCATGATTTTTAGACTAAGGGTCCTAGATCCAAGGCATAGTTGTCAGATCATAGATTATAAAAAAAATCATATGAGGCAACAAGGGTCTATTTTACATAATATGGAAACCATTTACTATTTTTTTCAAAGGGTGTTTGAAATTTTAGGTTTTAGACATACAAATAATTCTATTGATTAAAATATTGAATGGAATGTGTGACACGATAACCTATATGTCTAACATGAATGGGAGGAAAAAGAGGCCTCCCACTATATGAAAAAATCCAAGTAGATTCATGAATCATTTATGGTTGTGATTTCATGTCCTAGATTCCTAGATTATTTCCATAATGTTCCGACCATGGAACTTAGTTTAATATCGAAGATTTTAATTCATAGGATGGTGTTGTTTTTGAATAGTTTCTTGAGGGAAAATTAAATGATAACCCTTTATTAAGAGATGGTGATAGAGGCTTAATTCCATCAAAACATCTTATAAAACATACACAATGTAAGCAGTCATTATGCTTCGAGAAAATGGTGGCTATTTCCAGTTTCAAGACATGTATCATCACCTATGGGATTGAAATAGGTTACGGTATTGACACATTTACCAATAATATTATATTATGGACATAGATTTTGGAACATGGATCCTTGATTATGGTTGTATAGTTCAGACCAAAGGTCTTTTTTAAGGTCATATAGTTTTTACCATGGCTGCTAGTTTAAGGTCATAGTGTTCCGACATGGTATCCTAGTTTAAGTTCATATAGTTTGGAACAAGTCTCCTAGTTTAAGGACATTGATTTAAGAACACATCTCCTAGTTTAAGTTTATAGTGTTTGTAACATTGATCAATGTTTAATGCCGTAGAGTTTGAACTATTGACCCTTGTTTAAATTCATATTGTTTGGACCCTAGAGAAGAACCCATGTTGTAATTCTTGAGAATCATGGTTTTGATTGGAGTAGTAATTCAATCGATATACATTGTTAAAAAGGTTATGTTCTATCTGATTAGACCACAAAAATGATGTATGTCCATTCCCACTTAAGATCCATATTTTTGGCTTCTTCTTAGGTATAATCATCATCCTGAGAGCTGATACCATATCACATCAAAAGGATTAGTGGTGGAAATTTATATTGAATGTCGACACAATCTGATTATAATACCTCAATAGGTTATATAATTGGGGATATTTGGTCTCTTTTATCCATATTACTAGTGTTAAAAATTAGTTCATCTTGATATGAAATTATATAATGGCATACAAAATCTTCAAATCAATAATATAAAAATGTGTTCTATTGTCTATGAGAATGGTGTGAGGGACCCCAAATCAATGGATGAAATGATATTTTAGTATCACAATTGAGGATTGGGTAATGAATTATTTTATGGGTATGGATCTATTACATTTTGATAAGAAGTCCACGAATGTTATAATAAACCTACAATGGTATGTTTTCATTTATTGATTATGTCATAACACCATGCTTCCCTATACAACAGTGGTCCAATAGTAAATTTTCTAATAAAAGTTCTCTATAGGTAGAAGCATGATGTTTTCATGAAATTGTAAATCATGAATCTTTTGGTTGAACTGGATGCAATCAAAACCATGGTGGGCCATAAGTATACCAACATCCAAATCTAATGGGAGAGATTCATTCCGTATTAATTGGCCCTAAAGGACCAAACATGGACCTATTTAAAAACCAATAGAATCTCATTTTCTTGAATGTATAATATGAGGATAAAAATGAATCCATGTTTAAAGATATCCTTCTTGATGATAATGATTCACTGTTGGGACAAATTTGGTTCATACTGAGGGATGAACTTACACTTTACTTGGTCTGGTAGGAGTTTTCGGTGATTGATATATTAAATGAATGGAGTCAATCAATTAGTTGTTTCATACATAGTAAATCAGTTAGAGGGTTTATGTACATAGGTTTTGGTGGCTTTTCAGTTGAATTATTGGTAACCATTACCAGAAGTATCAGGGGTGATTACCCTCTTATACACCACATGAAGGACCAAATCATCTTGACTTGGCTCCGTGAGATATGTTGTGTCACCTTCCAAATCAATAGCTTTACCATTCTATGACAGTGAATAATGAGTAACATTTTTATCTGAATTAAATTGGTCCACTAACACATGACTCCGCTTTATGATGGGAACAAGATCATATTTTAAAAACATTCACCATTAATTTTCATGATGACTATATTTGATTCTCTATTCACATTTAAATATGATAAATCAATATGACGGGAAAAATTCAGAATGGTAAAAAAGAAGGATTCTTATATTAAATTCTGGTGAATCCATCAAACAATAGAAATTAGTATGTATGGATGACATTTACAAGAGCGATGAATATAATTCCTAGTCAAACACTATTTTGTTTTTGACCATTGAGTGACATTAAATTGGGTTCTAGAAGTTTTCGTTGCAATTAATCAACCAGTATATAATAAAATGAAACACAGTGAAAAATTCCTCATTTGGGATGTCAACATCTAGTTGTAGTTCCCCAAGAGTAGGATGTGATGTTAAGAAATTAGTCAAAGATTTCCCCTTCACAACCATCAATGGAATGTACATTATTTTTAAATACTATAAGATAATGAGAAAATATTTCATTCAACCTATAATCATAGGGAGATTGAATATTTTCTTCAACAGATCGATAGAGGATAAGAGTTGTATATCAGGGTGGTATAGGTAGTTCCCTAATTTTTGAACCGTGAATACCAGGGTGAGGTATCTCTTCTCAATGGGGAAATAAATTTTCATGACCCGCCTTCATCAAATGGAGGGAAGGGTCAGCAGATTTCTAGGCCCTTCCTTCATTAAGTTGAAGGAAAGATAATGACCCCTGAAACCCGCCATCAATAGGTCCCGGAGTGGCGACCAGCACCAAGGGCATGAAATCACACACTAAATAAAAGGCATTACCCTTTTTTTCTTTTAATTGGATTAGGAGATAAGATAGTAAATGCCACAACACCAAACTGAATGTAAAATTGAAGCCAAAAACCATTCCCAATGCATGTTACAAATGTAAAATACACAATGTATAATGAGACTACAAAGAAAAATACCAAAAGAAAGAACAACATCAACTGGGATGATCTGTCACAAGGTCTGAGCAAGTAGGGTCTAGCGCGATCCCCAAAATCCTCTTGGAAACTTTAATGTAGTTTTATATACGTAGGTTGAGCATACAAGTATACCTAGTAGGGAAAAACCAAATAGTCTCATACACAAGTGGGGAGGAATACTAATTCCCTTTGAGAAAAGAGATAACCAAGCACCTAACAAAGAAACTAACCACCCAAGCCTCACCAAGAAACACTCCCCAAATTACGCAAGTCAAGTAATGTATAGTAATAGGAAATTGATGTTTGGGTACCCCGCGCAACTTTCCCTCTGGTTATTAGAGACATCCTACGCATTGATCCAATCCCGCCAATCTCATCGCAGTCCCACTGCCATACCCCACCCGTAAAAACCTGGGCCGCAACCACACATCCTGCCCCCAAACACCTGGGCCACAACCACTAACCCTCCCACAGACACATGGGCCATAGCTGTCATATGTAAGCACGCCTTCAAACACCTAGGCCAGAACAACCACTTCCACGCCCGAAGACACCTAGGCTAGAAGAATTACTACAGCACCCGAAGACACTTGGGCCTCATCCCAAAGATACATGGGAAACAACCTTCCCGCACACACCTGGGCCAACTACCACATTACCATGCCCGAAGATTCTTGGGATAATAATGGACTTCAAGCCATCATAGCCTGCCTGAAAATAATTGGGCTATCCAGTAAAGGGAGAAGAACTGAGCTAATAACCAGACACTAATATAAGTGTTGGGAAAGACACCCTCCCCCATGAAATGTGGGTCTTCATCACTAAGTGTTGCACATGGGTGGGGTGTGATTTATAAACACAAAAACTACAAGTATTTATAGGTAACAGGCACTCAACCAAATCTAGGTTTTTCTTCAGCCAGCCTAAAGAACACACTCAGCACCTGTGTCTAAGTCATAACTCGCACCAAACCAAAACCCATTTGTCCCATCCTTGTTTTCATGTTCAGTAATATTGTTTAAATAAATTTCTGCACCTAATTGGGAAACTAGAAAGCCTAAGCACAATCCAAGGAAAGAGTACAGTCAAACATCAACTTAAACGTTCACACCCGGTTCTCTTGTAAAGTCACAACCACAAAAAAAAGTTATAAGGGAGATCCATCAATGTATTGGAACCATGGAAAACACCAAGATATTACCTTATGTTCCCAAAACCAAGGAGCCAAAGGTTTCTCAAAAATATAGGATTCCAACACTATTCATGATATAAGCAATGTAACCACATAGCCTCAAATTCACAATGTGCAAAACCATAGAAATAGGGGATCCCATCCCCAACCACACCACCCAGGAATCGGAAGGTGGATGCAAATCAAACAAACCACTACCTCCAACAAAAAGAAGGCTCATTCCAGTATTTTTAGATTTAAAATATTTAACACACTCCATGATTCCAATTCTGTTGTACTTTAACCAGGGTTATCATAGAAAAGGATTGATCTTGGTTCATTCAATTTATTTAGCCGAATATAGGTAATTAACCAATTTCCTTTAAACAATTAACCAATTTCCTTTACAAGACCAACACAAGAGATAAGGGTTTGTTAGTTCATAGCGAAAGACCACCAATGGCCATGATTTGCAGTAGGCGTAAGCCCATAAAAATCAAGTATAATTAATCATGAAAGATGATAAAAAAAGAATAGTATCATCGGTCACACACCTCCCCTTCATTCTTTAGAATCTGTTTATTATCTTCATCAATGTTTGGTTCAGCCAATCCTATAGAAGCAGTATCGTACCAACCCTGTAAGATACACAGAAAGGAGAGACAAAGGTGAAACCCCTACTTGATTGATCAAGGATCATAGTTTAAGTCCTCACTTGGAATTGGAACCGGAGTAGCAGTAACTCCACAAAAGGCGATCAATAAAACATCACTAGGTTACAACTTTTCGGGAGGAAGGGTACATCGATGGTAGGTTGATCAAGAAAAAGAATCCTAGGGAGTAGACTTTAGGTTATAAAGGCTGATATGGGTTGAGATCGAGCAGGCTCAGGACGGTTAAGATTCGAAAGAAAAATCAAAACCGCATAAGGAGTGGGATCGTGGATTGACCACGTGGCTGGGACACCCCACACGTCATTAAAGAGTCCCTTCCATTTGGGGATGTTAAAATAGTTGCACGCCTCTTCAAAATTTAATTAAAACCCACGAATGGCTTTACATGGGGTCAAAACGCGGCATAAAAGCCAATTTACACAAAAAGAGGTGCCACTGGGAAAACCGGTGGGGGGGGTATGCACTACCGATAGTCGAGAGCTACCAGTTGGCGGCAGCTACCGGTAGCTGAGAGATACCGGTAGGCGATAGATACTAGCAGCTAAGAGCTACCAGTCAGTGACAGCTACCGTTAGCTGAGAGATACCAGTCAGCAATAGCTACCGGAAGCTGAGAGCTACCAGTTTCCTAGAGCTGCCGGGAGCCCAGACCTACCGGCAGCACAGAGCTCCCAGTAGCCGAGAGCTACCGGTAGCCGAGATCTACTAGTAGCCTAGAGCTACCGGTAGCCTAGAGCTACCGGTAGCATAGATCTACTAGTATCCAAGAGATACCGGTAGTCTAGAGCTACCGGTAGCCTAGTGGTACCGATTCTCGAGGGCCACCGGTACCCCAAGGGTAGTGGTAGGCTAGGTCTACCGGTAGGGCAAGGCTGCCGGTTGGCCAAGGCTACCACTAGGAGTCAACGAAAAGATGGGATAGCTTCCTAGACTACCCCGAACACCTAAACATCAGATTTTTTCTATGTAACAGACCTCCGAGAACACGAGACATTACTTCAGATACCTCTCAAACTATTCTCACCCTCGAGAATCAATATAACCCAGAAGAAAAAGAGGGTCCGAACAACCACCTCGAAATATACCTCTCAGGAGTTAACCACACTGTTAAATAAAAACACCTCCCTCACAAGAACCAAGAATCATACCCTGTCAAACTGCCCATTCATGTGGGTTCGGAAGTCTCTTCCCCCTTGTCAAGATACTATTTGCCTTGGGTGGCACTGACTTGCCCAAACAGGTTTAATCGTATCCACCGTAAATCTCTTGATTAGGGGTCGGATCCTCCCCTCCCCAAATCCAGGACATTTCACACACATTCGGAGTAATTTAAAACCACATATGTCATAGCCAACATGGTAAAACACTCCACCAAAACATGTATAAATAGAATAGTACAAAACTCAAAACAACTCTGGGTACAGGGCACACATCTGGGATTCCCTCTCCCATGTTCTCTACTCAGGCTCACCATGTCTCCATAACACAAGAACCAAGGTAATGGTTCCCGCACGAAGCACCTTATCCTCATGATCCTCGATCATCAATGGTCTTTCCACAGAGGTCATGTCATCCTCGATATCTAGCTCTCCACAGCCAAGGACGTGTGAATCGTCATGAACATACCGACGAAGCTGGGACACATGGAAGACGTAATGTATCCTTAGTAGCGGCGGTGGTAACGCTAGCTGATAAGACACTTTGCCAACCCGCCGTTACACATCGAAGGGTCTGATGAACCTGGGAGAAATCTTACTCTCCTTACTGAACCACTGTTTCCCACGCTGAGGGGAGACCATCATGAACACATGGTCTCCCACCTCAAACTCCAAGGGCCTTCTCCAGCTATTATCATACGACTTTTGTCAGTCCAGGGCCACGTTCATCCTTTCCCGTATAAGCTGAACCTTCTTTGTCATGCTCTGAACCACCTCTGGGCCAAGGATGCCCGCCTCTCCAACTTCGGTCCAACACACAGGTGAGCGGCATGGCCTCATGTACAAGGATACGAACGGACTCATACCATTGGTAGAGTGATAGCTATTATTGTAGGAAAACTCTACTAGAGACAAATGTCGCCCCTATGATCTTCCTGAGTCAAGAACACATGCCTGAAGTATATCTTCCAATGTCTGGAAGGTGCGCTCTGTCTGTCCATCTGTCTGGGGATGAAAAGCAGTGCTAAGACATAGCTGGGTGCCAAAATCATGCTGCAATCCTCTCCAGACTCGTGAGGTAAACCGTTCATCCCTATCTGAGACTATGGACCTCGGAACTCTATGCAACCACACTACCTCATCCACATACCTTCGTGCCAAAGCATCCATTGCACTTGACTCTTTAATCGCCAAAAAGTGAGCCGATTTCATCAACCGGTCCACTACTACCCAGATAGCATCATATCCGCCTTGAACCTTGGGTAGTATCGTGAATAAATCCATTGATATGTCATCCCACTTCTACTCGGGGACATCCAGAGACTACAGCATGCCACCTGGAACTCGGTATTCAGCCTTCATCTGCTGACACACTAGGAACTTGGCAACAAACTCCGCCTCAACACACTTTAATCCGGGCCAACAGAACTATCTCTTCAGACCCTGCTACATCTTGGAAACTCTTGGGTACACAGCCTCGGGTGAGTTGTGGAACTCACTGAGAATCTTGCAGCGCATCCCATCTGGAACAAACAAATTTCCCTGGAAAAGCATCTGGTTTTGACCATCCTCCATCTATCCTTCCAAAGCATTTCTCTGGTCAACTCGGTCACGCATCACATCTCAGTCTGGGTCTCCCCACTGAGACTCCTCCACTAGATGAAACAGAGAAGGCTGCACTATCATCTGATACAGGAAACCTCTACCGCTATCCATCCTCGCATCCAGGTGCACGACAGCCCGCTCCTCCATTGCCTTCCAGGCGTCTGCTGACTCTCAGACCGCATCCTTCTGTGACCTCTTGATCAATCCATCACCCACTACATTCCCATTCCATGAAGTGTAGGAAATCTTGAAGTCGTAATCCTAGAGGAACTCCATCCACCTTTGTTGCCGCACGTATAGGTCCCACTAGGAGAAGATATACCTCAAACTTTTGTGATTTGTGAAGACAACAAAGCATTCTCTAATGAGGTAATGCCGCCATAACTTTAGCGCAAAAACGACCGTTGTAAGCTCCAGGTCGAGGGTGGAATAATTACGCTCATGAGGGAGTAGCTGCCTAGACACATAAGAGATCACCCATTGTCGATGCATCAACACACATCTGAGGCCTTGCCCTGAAGCATCACATAACACCTCATACGCCGCCTCTTCTTCTGGAAGTCTCAGCACTAGGGCACTAACCAACTTCTCCTTCAGATAGCTGAAGGCTGTCTTACACTGATCACTCCACATGAATCACTAGTCCTTCTTGGTCAAGGCCATGAAAGGGGCTGCAAATCGGGAGATTTTGTGTACGAACCTCCGATAGTAACCCTCTAGCCCGAGGAAACTGTAAACCTCTGCCACATTTTTGGGTGCTTCCCAAGAAACAATTGTATCATCCTTTGATGGGTCCACCGCTACCCCCTTCTCGGACACTACGTGCCCAAAGAATTTCACTTATCGCGTCCAGAACGTGCATTTCGACAACTTCCCATAGAGTTGGTGTTGTCGGAGGACCTCCAAAACCGTCCCCAGGTGCTCTGTGTGGTCCTCCTATGATCTTGAATAGATCAGGATGTCATCGATGAACACGACTACAAACCGATCCAGGTACTCCCAGATGATGGATTTTATAAGCCCCATGAACATAGCTGGGGCGTTCATAACACCGAAAGGCATGACTACAAACTCGAAGTCTCTATATCTGCACATAAAGTCCTTCTTCGGTATGTCTCCCTCTTTCACCCTTAACTGGTGATACGCATACCGCATGTTGTTCTTCGAGAACCATCCTACCCCTTTCAGCTGGTTGAAAAGATCGTCTATCCTCATAAGAGGGTAGCGATTCTTGACTTTCACCTGATTCAGCCTCCTGCAGTCTATACACAACCTGAGACCACCATCTACCTTCTTGGCGAACAAGACTGGAGCACCCCACGGTGACACACTTGGTCAACCATAACCCCTCTTCATCAGATCGTCAATCTGAATCCCCAACTACAATAGCTCTGAAGGAGCCATCCGGTAAGAAGCCATCAAAATCAGATGAGCACCAGGCTTCAAGTCTATCTCAAAATTGATATCACGTCGAGAGGGTAGAGTCATTACTTACTCAGGAAAGGCTTCCATAAACATAATAAAGATCCCTGGAACCTCCACCATATCAGCATCTACCGACTCTACAGACAGCTCGGCTAACAAAGTGAAGAGGGGTTCCTCTCGCCTGCTACCCTTCGGACTGCTCTGCTCACCGGTGAGAATAACATGCCAGCCACCCATGTCATAGAACACAACCCTTCCTCAGAATTAGTTGATGATGGAACTCACAGAGAACAACCAGTCGATGCCTAGTATGACATCGTATGGATGTATCTGTAGCAGTAGTAGATCCCTGAATGATTGATATGGCCTTACCATCAGTCTATATACTCGAGAAATATATAACATGTTGGCCTGACCTCTGACGGGTGTGCTCAACACCAGGGGAACTGGGAGTCTCTCAGAATCTAGTCCTAGATCCCGGGCTAGACTGGGTGCAACGATGGAGTTCAAAGCCCCGGTATCGAACAAGGTGTAATCAAGGGTAATAAATAAATTGATCGTACCTCGAATGACCTCCAGGCCTGCTGGAACTGCTACCTTCGCGGCGTTCAACTACCCATGCCCAACTCCCATGCCCCTAGGCTGTCGGCCACCTCCCCGACCACGCCCAGGTCAAGGTCCCTGAGGAGTGACCTGATGCCGACCTCCTTTTGCAACGTCTTCCCTCGAAAGAGTGGGACCTCGCTGCCCCTGTTGCTGCTACTTGAAGGGCCTAGCTAGAAGCTACTGCTGGGGAGGATTCTAGGAATATCCACTACCACCATACTGTACATGGTTCAGGCACTAATTCCGGAGATTTCCATGGCTCCCACAGACATAGCACCTCGTTCCTGGGCCTGAAAGAAAAGGGCGATGATCAGGGGAATGGAACTTGAACTGTTGTGGCCTTCATCCTATTGGTCAGAACTGAGAAGGTCCTAATGCTTGTGGTCCGGTGCTGACAGCATTCCCTTTGATGATCCTAGCTTGATCCCCTCTCAATAAACACCTCCTATAACATGCATTCTCTCCCCCACTTCAGCCTTCTTAAGGACCTCCATGTTTGTCGGCAGGGTGAAGTGGGTAACTACGTACTGGAGGGAGGGTCAGAGCACCTCCACTAAACGTCTTTCCCAAGACTCCTCATCTGGAAAGTGGTCTAGAGAAAAATTTAGGAGTTCTTTGAACTTGATTCCCAGCTCCCTCACTTCCTTACTCCCCTCCTGGAGGGAGAGTAGCTCCTGCCTCTTTTCTGCCTTCATCATAGAAGAGAGGAATTCCGCCCAAAACTCCATCTCAAAATCTGCCCATGCCACCTCAGCCTCTATCCTCTCCCCCAGGTAAAGCATCCACCACTGATGCGCCGCTCCACGCATCTGGCTGACGGCCAGAGGAACCCAGTACTCAGGCAGAGCCCGAATCAGGCCGAAAGCTATCACAAGCACTTCTGGCTAGCTCTCCGTCATCATGTCAGAGGTTTTGCCCTCATAATTCTCGAGGTTCTATCGCTGGATGGCTCGAAGCATCTTCTGCAACTGGTCATCCTCCTCCTCTCGATCATCCCTCTTCCGATCGGCCATGTCGACCTGCTCTGCCATGATCAACCATACCACTCATGGTCGCCTCCGAGGTTCCATAACTGTTAGGTAAACAAAGAATGCTTAAGCCCAAGTAGTGCAGATTATTATTCTTTAAACTTCTTAAACTTTTTATTTATTTCAAATTCCCCATAACAACCCAGAAACATGAGAAAAAAAGTCATTATGATTCATGTACCATTCTTAGGGTCTCTACCCTGCAATCACTGTGGCCTCACTTGGTCGTTCGGTAGGTCCAGAGTCCTTACAACGGATCATGGGGGGCCCTAAAATCCCTTGTCCTAGCTGGTCTTCCCTGGACTAATTCACGCACCAAGTTCACCCAACACCGTTTCCCTACCATCCCATGCAATCCTCACTGTTCCTAACTCCAGAATCCATCCTATCTCTCATCCATCACCTCTGATACCATTCTGTCATGACCTACCTTCACCAAAATGAGGGAAGGGTCAGCAGATTGTCATGCCCTTCCTTTTTTAAGTTGAAGGAGAGATAATGACCCCCGAAACATGCCTTCAATAGGTCCCATTGTGGCGACCAGCACCATGGGCATGAAATCACCCAATAAATGGAAGGCATTAACCTTTTTTCAATTAATAGAATCGGGATATAAGATAGTAAATCTCACAACACCAAACAGGATGAAAAATTAAAGCCTAGAACCATTACCAATGCATGTTACAAAACTAAAATCCACAATGTATAAGGAGACTAAAAAGAAAAATACCAAAATAAATAACAATAGAAACTTATATGATCTGTCACAAGGTCTGAGCTGGTACGGTCCAGCACGATCCGTGAAATCCTCCTAGAAAACATAAAGCATTTTTATATATGTAGGGTGAGCATACAAGAATACTCAGTAGGGAAAAACCAAAGACTCTTGTGCACAAGTGGGGAGGCATTCTAATTCCCTATGAGAAAAGAGATAAAAAATCACCTAACAAAGAAACTAACCACCCAAGCCTCACCAAGGCATTCTCCCCAAATAACGCAGTTCAAGTAATGTATAGTAATAACACTTCGATGTTTGGGTACCCGCGCCACTCTCCCACTGGTTATTGGAGACATCCTATGCATCGAACCAATCTCACCATACTCATCGTAGTCCCACTACCATACCCCGCCAGCACACACCTGGGCCACAACCAGACATCCTGCCCGCAAACACCTGGGCCACAACCACTAACCCGCCCGCAAACACCTTGGCCACAACTGTCACATGTAACCACACCTGCAAACATTTAGGCTAGAACAACCACTGCCACGCCCGAAGACACCTGGGCTAGAATAATTACTTTCGCTCCCGAAGACACATGGGCCTCGTCCCGATGATACTTGGGAAACCACCTACCCGCACACACCTGGGCCAACCACCACACTACCCTACCCATAGATTCTTGGGCTAATAATGGACGTCATCCCATCACAGCTTTCCCGAAGATACTTGGGCTATCCGGGAAAGGGAGTAGAAATGAGAAAATAACCAGCCACTAATAGAAGTGTTGGGAAAAACAGCCTCCCCCATGAAATGGGGGTGTTCGGAACTAAGTTCTCATCTTGGGTGGGACATGAATTAGAATCATAAAAACTAAATGTTTGTATAGGTAACAAGCACTCACCCAAATCTAGGTTTTTCTTCATCCAGCCTAATGAACACACTCAGCACCTATGTCCAAGTCACAACTCGAACCAAACCAAAATCCATTTTTCCCATTCTTGTTTTCATGTTCAGTAATAATGTTTAATAAGTTTCTTCACCTACTTGGGAAACTAGAAAGCATAAGAACAAGCCAAGGAAAGAGTACATTCAAACATCAACTTAAACATTCACAACCAGTTCTCTTGTAAAGTCACAACCACAAAAAGGGATTACTGAGATCCCTCAAAGTGTTGGAACCATGGAAAACCACAAGATACTACCCCATGTTCCCAAAACCCAAAAGCCAATGGTTTTTCAACAACAGAGGATTCCACCCTTATTCGTGATATAAGAAAAGTAACCACACTACCTCAAATTCACAATGAGCTAAAACTATAGCAAGAGGGGATCCCATCCCCACACACACCACCAAGCAATCGGCCCGTGAATGAAAATCAACCAAACCACTACCACCAACACAAAGCAGGCCCATGCCGGTATTTTTAGATTTAAAATATTTAACACACTCTATGATTCCAATTATGATGTACTTTAACCGAGTTTATCACAGAAAATGATTGATCCTGGTGCTTTTAATTTATTTAGCTGAATATACGTAATTAACCAATATCCATTAACCGACTACCCAATTTCCTTTACACGAACAAAACAAGAGATAAGGGTTTGTTAGTTCACATAGAAAGACCACCAAAAGCCATGATTTTCAGTAGGCATAATCCCTTACAAATGAGAAATCATTAATCATTAAAGTGGAGAAAAACATAGCAGCATTATCTGTCACACCCCTCCCCTTCATTATTTAGAATCCATTTATTATCTTCATCAATGTTTGGTTCATCCAATCCGACAGAAGCAGTAGCGTACCCACCCCACAAGATACACAAAAAAGAAGAGACGAAGGTAAAACCCCTACTTGATTGATCAGGGATCATCGTTTAAGTCCTCGTTTCGAACTGGAACCGGAGTAGCAGTAACTTCATGGAACACGATCAAGAAAACATGACCGGGTTACAACTCGTAGAGAGGAAGGTTACTCTGATGGTAGGGTGATCATGAAAAAGAAACCTAGGGAGAATCCTTTAGCTTATAAAGGCTGATATGGGTTGAGATTGAGCAGGCTCGGGACGGTTAAGATATGAATGAAAACTCGAAACCGCGTAAGGAGTAGGATCGTGGGTTGACCACGCGGCTAGGACACGACACACTTCATTAATGAGTCCCCACAATTCGGGGAGGCTAAAACACCCAAACGCCTCACCAACATTTAATCAAAACCCATTAATGTATTTACAGGGGGTCAAAACATGACTTAAAAGCCAAGTTATGCAAAAAGAGGTGCTAGTGGGAAAACCCGTGAGGGGTAGGCTCTACCGATAGCTCTCAGCTACCGGTAGATGAGAGGTACCGGTCGGCGATAGCTACTGGTATCTGAGAGCTACTAGTCGGAGATAGCTACAAGTATCTAAGAGCTAGCAGTTTCCCAGTGCTACGGGTAGCCCAGAGCTACCGGTAGCCTAGAGCCACCGGTAGCCTAGAGCCACCGGTATCCAAGAGCTACCGGTAGTTTAGAGACACTGGTAGCATAGAGATACCGGTAACCGAGGGCCACCTATACCCCAATATTACAAGTAGGCTAGTTCTATCGGTAGGCCAAGGCTACTGGTAGGCCAAGGCTACTGGTAGGAGTCACTGAGAAGCTGGGATAGCTTCCCAAACTACCCCGAACACCTAAAAATAATATTTTTACTAAGTAATGGACCTCAAAGAACCCATGCCATTACATAAATGGACTTCGTGTTGAGGAGAGCATAGTTATTATAACATAAACTCTTATCACTATCCTTGATGTTCATCTAATCATAGAGGGAACCAAATGATCATGATAATAATTTCACATTAATGATAAATTTTTTTACTTGTATGGTTTCTATTATTACTAAATTGCTAAAAAAATATTATTTAACATCCTTGAACATGTCCTTACATTATTCATCCTAATATCATGCAATTCTTTTCTTCATGAGTCTCCAAAAAGGATTTAAATTTAATAAAATGTATGTGATGAATAATAAGATATATTCCGAGTGTTTTTATAGGCCATGATGATCATGTTGGTTTTACAGATGAGGCATATGGATAAGAGACATGATCATCTCTAGGTCAACTTTGATACCCCTCTTCCTGATAGAAATATCTAGGAATGTTGTGTAGGTAACCATGAATGTGAACATTAAGGGTTTCATCATTAGGTAAGGGGAAAAGATAAAGTATAAAACTTTTCCAAGGTATTTTAAATTGTTTTTTAAAATGAGGAGAATTCTCCACGAGATAATCTATTTAGAACTCCATCGGAGTTAATAGAATTGTCATAACGATATGGCACATGGTGTGAATGTATGTGTCCATATCATGTTTTCGGCCTAGAGGAATCACACAATATTAAATTCTCACATAATCTTCCCTAAATTAGGTAGATACTTTATCCCCAATTACCATCCTACACTTGGTTGTACCTAGAGAAACCATCCATGATGGAGAGTTTTTAAAAATTTGATGTTTCAATAATTAATATCCTAGTCTATGGAATGGGAATTTAATCATTATAGTAATAGAATTGAATGTACTAGAAGAAAAAATACAGATTGATCCATATATTATTATAACTGATTGTGAATATAATGTATTTACACATAGGGTATTCAATCTCCCTATCAAATATCTCTTTGATCAGTTTTTCAACCTCATCATCAAAAATCGAATCTCAGGAAGTGTACATAATCATGGGTGGATTTTTAGACTATTAATGCCTCCAAAAGAAACCAAATATATGGATTATAATTTAATGAACTAGTACTAATAATTAGTAATGTTCAAGATAAACACATCAAAGATCTGTGTCATGATAGAAACATACTACAATAATTCGTGTGGAGGTATGATTGAACTTATCAATGCGAGACTCATATATTTCTCCATCAAAATATTCACCCAAGATAGTTCATTATCCATAATGGATTCACCATCCTTAAACAAGAATGGTGTCTTCCAAATCTTCATGATTGTCTGATCCTTTTATATAAAAGGATGTGGGTGAATCTTTTAAGGTCACAGTACATGGAGTGGTTCATTCATTTTATTTTTACATGGGTGTATTCCTCAATGAAGGGATCCTACTATATAAATATTTTGTTGAATATGAATAATGGGATAATATAGTATCATTCATGACCAAAAGACCCACCATTAATGTTAGATAAACTGTGTTAGTTTGAGTTCCTATAATTTAGATATGTTTTTTTAATAATCAAGAATGTTGTGCATCATTATATTAAGGGAGAACTATTTTTTATTCTAAGAGGATATGAATTTTTAAAACATTCTATTCCTATCATGTGTAAGAATATGTGGTGATATATAATAACATAATCTTTTTAAGGCAACAAAACAGCTCCCCAAAACCATGGTTGTGGGATACTACTTTTTCATTAGAGGATTGTAGTTTTTCTAAATCTACATAGGGATATACTATAGTGGTTGCTAGATCATTGAAAACACTTATACCGTTGAACCTATCAGTATAATAAAAATCTAAATCCTTTTTGAATACCCAATATCATGTTATTAGGTCTCACAATAATTATAAGGAGAATAATCACCCTCAAGTAGACATACATGATTGATTAGGGTGTGCATGAAGAACAGATAGTATGATGGGGGATCAATATGCACATATTGAGCCTGATAAAAGCCCCAAAAATTAAAATCTATTTCATGTGAGGAAAAAATATATTTTGATCATTCTAATTGGTCTCCAAACTAGAACTATAGATGACACATACCATTCTACGTCCTCTCTCTGAAATCGTAACATTTAATTTTCATATGATGGAGGGGGTGGGGGGTAAAAATCAATTTTGTTAGAACCAACTTATCAATTCATTTGTTTAGGAAAAGGATAATTCCAGAGCCAGTAGCCACCAGGAAATTAACATTGAATTAAACCATGACATATAATTGGTAGAAATTTTCCAGAATTGTAGTATCATTGTATATATATAATAAGGAAATAATAGATTATTATTCCCCATGTTTTAATCCCCCTTTATACTAACCTTTAATGTCCTATAACTAAGTTTAAAATTGAAGATTGATCTTAAGGGAATCAATAAAAGTCACAAACCTATTATTTGATATGAATAGTACATCGAGGATCATGGGCCATACTGGGATTCCAAATAAGGATTTGGTCATGTCATGTTTCCTTATAATGGGAATATTTTTTTATATCAAGGTAATATATTTGTAAGGGAGTTTAGTGGGAACAACTAATGAATGCAAATATATTCTTATAGTGTTTTATTCACAATTTTCTTGACTAAATTGTCTTGTATGAACATCATATAGTTGATCACTATTCTATTGACTGATGTGGTGGACTAATATGTTCTATTATTGAGTTATACCCATCTAAGAGATCCAGGAAAGCTATGATGGATGAGCATTTTATGAGTCTTGTTGTATTGTCTTAATAGCTTGAGAATTTTTTTTTCTAGATGGATAGACTATCATTTTTTCCATCCATATGAGCCTATCAATTATTCAAATACATTAACTAGAGGTTATTGAGAGGGTAGCATAGTGTTACTGATCATTTAACACCATAAAGTGATATATCCCAATGAAAACATGGAGTGAAGCTTATTAATTATCCTAATTAGAGTAGTTCTCTAGTACTATAAATTTTTTTTCTCAATTCTCAATATTTTAGGAATGATGTTTCCAAGGGGCAGGATGGTTTCATGACTAGTGGGGGAACTTGATATCTCTTATGTGATTGATTCGTTCTCTTCTAAGACCTCGAAGGTTGTAAAAATGATTTGTATATGGTTTATATAGGATAATTGACAATCACTGAAGGTTATAGTATAATAAAAAATTATATATAGTACCTTTGTAATTATCTATATCTTACAAACCAACCAGTCACTGTACTTCTAAATTCTATGATAGGAAAAATATTTACATTCATCAGAGTCCTTGGGGACAATGTTGTGGTTTGGAGATACATGTACTTCCTATGTTGATAAGTTGCCATATTTTATTAGGTCATAGTATATATATAAAAATAGAATATATTTAATTATGAATTGTTCAATGATTGTGTGTCATGGAATTTTGTGGTATATGATGTCATTAGAATGATCAATATGATTGGTATTATAGGGTCTCAAGCATTCTTGTTGTTTCAAGAGACCCTTTTCTAGGGATAAAATGATGTACTTGGGGAAATGTGTGTCCTTTATTAATTTTATATTATTATAGCATTATATGGAAGGGATTATATGTTTCTGACCATTAATGGGGGATATGGAGGCATTATCATTGTAGGTTTGTATCAGGAGAGTTAGTGCATGATGAGGAATCATTTAGAAGGACATACCATAAGAGATGGTATGTGGATTACACATAAATAGCCTTCATGAGAGTTGAGGTTCCATCAAATTTGATACATACAAGGGTAATTCTATCTTCAAGACACAGTGTAAGTGGTTAATGTTTATCTATTGTGAATAATACATGGGGCATCTTATGTTTTACCCATATTGATGGTCTATAGATTAATTTTGGGTGTTAATGATGTTGGGATGTATTTTTACATCATTTGACAAGGATGATAATCATTGATTTTTTACATTTTGAATCATTGATGTTTTATGTTGCTCTACCTATGGAGACCATCGTAATGTAAGATATGTGGATACAATGTTAGACCTCCCCACCATGAAATGTGGGAAGGTTACTAAGATTCTTCACCCTTCAGGTCTTATGTGTCTACCAGTAATGATAATTTTGGTGGAACATGGCATAAAAACATATATGTTGAAGTGGAATGTAGGGATACCATATTAGAGTTCTGATTCATTGGACAAAAATGAATAAGGTTTCATAACATTCGGTGAAAAAATTTATTAAACTATTCATCCCAAACATGAGGTATAGATGTTTGACCATATGTTTGATAATATTGGTCACATAGTTAATGGATGTGTGGGAAACAACTATCAGAGTGAGGGTAGGAAACAGGAACACTCAATTGGTGTAATGTTATACTTGGTAGAATGATGAATGTGTTTTCTGACTGAGATGATATTTTTAACAATTATGGAGTTGTACTTGAGAGTTGGTTTTCCATATCCATTGGTTATAGCATAAGGAATCATCTAGGATATTTAATGGATATGATTTCAAATACTTTAGATTCACAATATAATTCAGGATACACAAATGAGTATATTACTATGCACACTTACCTAGACATTAGGGTAATATTTACGAGGACATGTAAAAAAATACAATCTATATTGGGCCACATGTTAGGTTAGTTTTACAATTTCACTACCTATGGTGGTCCATGTGTGGTTTCGACTTGTGAAATGTTGGGGAAGAATATGATTAATGATATATAAATTAGTTATTTTATTTAAGAAGATTATCCCCAATATATATGGGTGATTCTCTATTTATATCCAAAACAAGAGGCTTTATGCGAACAACTATCACAATGTCACTAATAGTGGTTTTAATCTATACAATCCTCTATTTTTAGTTTACGTTTTCATATGTAAGTGTTTTAATGATTCTATTATCATAAAAATATTTTTCATACTTCCATTTGCGGTTGTGGAATGGAAAACATTTTGTACCCCCGCCTCTATAGAATATGGCCTCTCTAGGGTTCCTCGGATACTTAGAATCTCTGATGCCAACTATGGCATGAATCAAATTTCTGTTCCAGATAATATAGTGACACAAAATTCCCACAATATGTGAACCACTGTTATCGTGGCTATAAAATATTTCCTTGAACTAGGTTTTGTATTTTTTCATAGAAATTGACATTTTTGAAGATGATACATGTTT
The DNA here is from genome assembly GCA_963277665.1 of Viscum album. Classification (NCBI taxonomy): domain Eukaryota; kingdom Viridiplantae; phylum Streptophyta; class Magnoliopsida; order Santalales; family Viscaceae; genus Viscum; species Viscum album. The sequence goes on from OY728159.1 coordinate 503,288,085, forward strand.
TTTCTTACTAAATGTCGAATAATGGTTGATTAATTTTTATGATTAATGATATCTAGATGTATCAAATTATTTATTATTTATTAAATTAACTCCAATGGTTTTCATATTGAATTTTTTGGACCAGGTATGTAGCGACTTGACCCCAGGTATCCCAGATCCGGTGTTTTCTATCAATTACATTGTGATGATTACAAGTAATCCAATCTCAAAGGATAGAATCATTTAATAGTGTTGGTAAACTTGATACATAAATGATTCATGTATTGAAAATTAGTACACTAATTAAATAATGATTTTATTATTGTAAATAGATGACATCATGAATAATGACATTAATACACCTAGAGAATCATTACTTTTATTTCTAACTAAGCTTCATCGATTCCTGAAGAAGGAAACATAACAAGGTTGAGCTCAATTTTTCATTAAGGGTAATTTATAGCAAAAGAAATAATGAATAAATGATAATAATAATTTATTACTGGAAAATAATAAGACACATAGTCCATATAATTAACAAAATAAGATGGAAATGCATATAGAATATCTAATGTCAATAAATGGAAACACATGACATTGAAATAAATTGATAAGGAAAAATAAATATTTCATGGTAATAGACCCAAAAATAATTCTATTTATTCAATAAAATATAGATAAAATGCATCCATATGTTATACCATGTGAAAATATGATGTATAGTAAATAATGAATCAAAATGAAGTAAATAATTAATTATTTGATATTGTATCCCAGACACATGAAAACCTTTACTATTAAGATATAAGGACCCGATCATAAACAATATGTAATCTTGAATTACGTTGATGATTCACATTATGGATCTTTTAATAATTAGAGTTTTAGATAATTATGCCCTAACTATTGCATTACATCATAAAAATTACAAATAAGACACTTATACTCAATTTCCCTTTCTTTTATAAAATAAATACTCTTAAAAAATTAAGATCCCAAGTTTATGTTTTAGACAACATGAGTTTTCCTTGATTCCATCCTTCACCCTATTCATCTTTAATCTTGTAAAAAACATTCAAAAACATGGGATGAGCATAAAAATATAAATAAGGGATACATATTAAGGAAAAAACTTTAAAAAATAAATAAATACAAATCAATGAAACCACACTTTTCAATTAGAACATACCTCAGGAAATCATACGATTTATGAATAACACACAGAACTGTTAAATCATAATGATAACAAATGGAATACAGAACATACTTACGTTTTAGCATTCAATGATATATACGGATTTAAATTTGGAATACCCATCACTATATATTCACTAAATTTCCTAGGATAAACATTAATGTTTTTCTCTATCATGTAACCCAATGCATTGGTGATCTATATCGGGCTCACTTGCCAATGGTTTATCACAGAATGACCCACATATGTAATAAATGCCCATGAACCATAACATATTCATAACACATATTACATGAAAAAAAGATAAATTTTCTACATTTCAATCAAAATATATAATTTCTATATATTGACATAATCAATGCTTTATCAAACCATTATCAAAACAATTTAAAATATTTAATAAAGAGATTTTTTAATCAATGTGTCCCATACACCATTGAAACCGATAATAGAATTCAAATTTTAAAATATTAATGTCCATATAAATAATCTTTAAATCTATTTTGAAAACAAGGGAATTAATGAGAAATATTTAGAATAATAAATCTGTGAAGCTTTAAGAACAATTTTTTTGTTAACGAGTCTCGTAACACTCTAGAAACACATGACTAAACATAACTAATGAATAAAATAAAATAAAACTTATAATATCATGATAATAACGATATTAATGATATAATATTTCAAAGGACATAATATACACCATATAAACGTGAATTGGTGAAAAACAACAAATAAGTCTTAATGGAATGCAAATTAAGATGAAATCCCTAACAATGATCAAACAATTAGATTAAGAATAAATCCTTAGCATAATTGTGTGTTAAAATTTAAATACAGACATTATATTTTGATATTAATTTTAAAACAATAATAGGTCATTCAAATATATTAATAGCAGTATATAATCAAGAAGTATAAGATTAACCCAAAGAATGGATCTTGGGCGAAGAAGTTCCCTTACCTCGTTTGTGACAGGATTCCTTTGTTCTTTGGTATTCCAGAATAATAATCATAAGTTAATTTTTAATATCATTATAACAATTTTAAAATTTAATATTACTTTTATATAACTTATTACCTTACAAAGACAATTAGTTAATTATTCGAGTTCATATCGTACATTTTGTTGATGTTTGGAATTTGGGTTAAAAATGAACTCATTTTAATTAAAATTTGTCCATGTAGTCAAAATTAAATAATCTCAAGAATGATATTAATAGTTTATATATCATATATATCATATATATATCCATTATATTTGTATTTATAATAGTCTATAACATTTCGGCATATGAAATTAAATTCCCCATTCCTGAAAGCTGTAAGTTTTAGATACGCATGGATGCTACATTCATTTCATTTTTTCATTTTCAATGAAATAGAAACATAATTATATATGAGTATATTATAATTACAGTATAATATCATATTTTATATACACTAATTAATTTCATTAAAAACATCATTTATACTTTCCATTTATGTTATGAACAAGTCATATCCTTTTGAGGGGGCGGTAGTCCGCACTTCCTTAAAAGATATTATCATATTTATAAAATGTGAAAAGAATAAAGGTATAAATTAAATGTTAATTAAAGAAGATTATTGATAAAATAAAAAATATATAAATATCATATATATTAATAGTTTCATCATAATAGACACCATGAGAGGTGGAAGATGAATATTGAACAATCATCATTTTGTGAGGCATCAGTTCATCGTCTACAAAAACAATATGTTTGTATCTATTAGATGGAGGTGTGTGTAATTATAGTTCAAATTATTCTATTAAAAACAAACTATTATATTGAAGATACTGGTTTTTTTATAAAATAAATGTATAAATAGAGTTTATGGGGAGGTATAAGTATAATAAAAGAAAATTACTTTAGATAAGATGATTCATTTACATGGGAAACTCACATTAGTTTTAACCAAATGGATATCATGAAGTTACTTATGACATTGTTAAAGATTTTAGGTGTAATAGAGGGATATTGGGAGATTATTTTTTATTGAGTTTTGATGAGTCAAGGGGGCTTGAGAGGTGTGTGTAAGGGTTAGAGGTGATGGGTTTTTTAAGGGCAGGAGGAGCTCTTTAGGAATGTTTGATAGAATTATTTATTTATTAAATTAATTTCGGTTTCAAAAGGTCCAAAACTTTATTCTTTTTAATATAAGGTTAACATAAGTCAAAATAAAATCATACAATAATAATTGTACATGTTTTTTTTGTTTTCATAATCATTATCATTTTTATTTAACCTTTTTCATAACTTATTTTACTTTTACCATATTCATTCAATAAGGATAATATATTTACATTAAAATTAAGAGTGACCAAAAATGTATCCATAATCATATTTTTAACATAATATAAGTCATTTGGATGAATAATATATTTTTAGGATTAGTTTGTACATTTAATAAAATATTATTGTTTTAAAAAACTCATTTATGTAAAATTATAATCTATTCACATATTGACTTTTAAAAAATCTATATCAACATGATTCATTCTACAAAAAAATCATTAATTCAATTATAACAATTCATTATTGTCATAAAAAGTTTAAAATGAAATTATTTTTATAATTATAATATCATATATTTGAATCCTTTATTAATTATGAAATTAATTCATCCCCATTGTGTCATTAATAAGTTTATTTATATGTTGTCTAAAAATTATAAATAAACTACCATGATCTCGTAAATCAATTTATATTTAAAATTAATGTTTATAGTCTAATATATAAATCATATGACCGCATATAAAAAATTTATTAAAAATATTCATGTTTATCTTATTTTTGTCTTTACATTAAATTAATTTATATAAAGTGTCATTATCACTCTCATGTGGCTCCATGGGGTCCCAAAATTGACCCAAATATGCTTATTATCATAAGAGTATCTTCAAATGGGGTAGTTCATGTCTAGACGTAATTTAATATTAGTATAATATTATATTTCCCTCTTATTTACCATATATATCCATTAAACATGGTTAATAAACTATTTACTGAAGAAAATATATAGAATGTTTAAAAAAGGTTACCTATTTACACAATATGGGAGTCCTGATTCCAAATATGGAATCCATTTTTCGGAATTCAAAATACAGAAATGGAAAAAATTAATTTAAAATTAATTCTTGTATTCAAAACAAAAATCGTGTTTTTAAGAAATAATAACTATTAAAAAATTTACCATTGTTTATGTCCATATTAAGAGTGAAATTACTTCCAATTACCGACATTTTATTGAATGCTAAATATATAATCTCAATAAAATTTAAAACTAACTAAAATAACAATATAACTATATAAATAAATTATATTGAGAGATATTTTTGAATTAAAATGCAGTATTTTTCACTATTCAATAAAAAAATAAACATTATCATAAAAATACCAAAATTTTATCAAATGTAGATTCTGATGCTCTGATTATAAAAATAATATTACATTGTAAATTTAACATAGAAAATTGAAAAAACTATTTTTAAAAATGTTTCACCATCAAAAGGTGTTAAATCGGCCACTAAAAGAATATTTGAGTGTTTATGCTTACAATTTGATTCATTCACATTTTAAGCTTCAATATTTTATTGGATTAATATAAAAACATTTAACAGACTTGTGTAATCATATTTTAGTTATTTCATTTGATTCCCTCCAATACAATGGCTATGAATTAACTTCCATTTAAATTAATAATATTATTTTATTATTTTTCAGTATAACTCAATGTTGTGTGCAACGTAAGATTTCAAAGAAATTGGATGTAAAATATTGAGTACTCTATTAGTCATTTCATCCAATTAAAATTAGAATTAATATTTAATTAAAAAATACTAAAAAATATGAAAATATCATATTATTTATTAACTTTTGATGTTACATCCTTCCCCCCATTTGGGAATTGCGTCCCCACTATTTTCAAATTGGGCTCAGCAACGTTAGTAAAAGAATGACATTGAATAAATGAAAATAAAACTATCGGTTTAATAGATATAAAGAGAAGTAGAAAAGTCACCCAATAAAATATATACTAAGATTAAATGTTGGAAAGCATTGATATGTAAGAGAATCAAACCAAAATTTTCTTATGCAGACTGATAGAAAACATGATTAAGAGATAGTTAACAATCTAAAATCCATAATCTTTTGATGGGTTAAATGGTCATTGCTTCCTCATTAGGAAATGATAACAGATAATGTTTTGATTTATGTAAAATTTCATAAAGTTGAAGAATTTTTTTATTATATGGACCATGAACATAAGGAAATATACATTCCTTTCAGGTAGAGATTCACACTTTAATAAGTTTCTTCCAAAAACTCATCTTTTCTTCAAACCTTTAGTATTTAAGAAGACTTGGTCACTCCTGAAGTGCTATAATCAACTTCTCGAGAATTACATAATCTAAAAAAGAGGAAAAATATATTCCCCTATCTTTATATATTAATCAAAACCAAAAATTGTTAGTACGAGATCAGATAATCTCTAAATTGGATAATATTATATAAAAAGAAATACTACTCTTAATCTCCAAAATTAAACAAATATTACCCAATGATCAAGAAAGAGCATTCAATACACAATTTTCCTTAAAATTATTCAAATAATACAAACAAATATTGAAACCCACAACTCTAACTGATTTAATCACATAGTCTTCCACACTAAATAAGAACATTTATCACCAAAAACATAGACTACACTTAAAGTTTCATACTGAAGTGTAATTAACCTAAAAAAATATTCTCTATGTTAGGTAAATAATTCCTAGAAATAAACCAAATCACAATATGTCCCCAATAAAAACAAATATTCTTCCAAAATAAATTCAACCATTACTCCACAAACAAGATCCCATGGTATTTTAATTTCCATAAGCATATAGTATTCACAAAAGAGAGAACGTCTTGAAAAAATAACTTTTGTATCTTAATCACCAAATCATTTTCCTATTTTATGGATATCAATTTGATAAAACATAATATCCCAAATCAACTTATTCTTGATAAATAAAATCATGTAACTAAAAATATTAATTCATAATAACTAGGGGCTTCACGTAGTCCAGTGGTAGGTGATAAATCCCAATCACACTTTTGTTGTGGGTTCGATTACTGGATGATTGTCCGATATGATGGGTTATCACAGGGTCTTCACGTTTTCATTTCTATAAAACTAAAAAAATAACCCTAACATGTTTTAAGCTAAAGAGTTTTTATACCATTCATTGTTATAACATTACATTTTGACCGTAACATCTTATATATTTTCATTTTTTCACTTCCATATAATAAAATAAAACTATAATCCAAAGAAAGAACCTCATACACTGATCATAATATCCATATGGATTCATCATCATCATGTTCATGTAGATAGAAGGTTCATGTATTTGATCAATGATATAGATCTCCTTCAAAATCATTTTCTTCCTTCATCCAAATACACCTCGTACAACTTGGCTCATTTGGGTGTTAGCAGAAAAATAGTATTGGAAAATAATCATGTATGATATATAATTTCAAAAAAACTGCTAAAATATGATTTTTATAAAACATTAATACAATGTTTTCATTTACACAATCAATAAATGGTCCTTTTAAAATAAAATATGTATGTGCGGAGATACTATATTATTAAAGCAAATATAAATAGGCTTTGCATTGGTCTCATTCGTCAGCCACATTTTCAAAATCATAATATACTTCAAAATCTTGTGATAAGATAAAATATTTGAAAATTTCTTGATAATATTTACCATTTAATGAATATATGAGATTATTGTCAAAAAATAATTTGATTAAATACAACCAATGATCCATGATGATATCGAGGTATTGTGGTGGTGTTTGAAATCTCAAACAATTCCTTTCACATGAGTTGTATGTTAGAAAAAGTTTCACAATCATACGAACAAGTCATTGAAATAATTATTGCAATTCATTAATTTGAAAGATATAGGAATGTTGTCTGAGATCCTCCTCCATCAATCTGTAAATTAATTTACATCATATGAATAAGTTACAAAAAATATATTTAACTAAAATAATAGACATAGGGACTAACCATGTGTTTAACAAAAACACTCAATCTCTAAATTTATCTAAATTATCCTCTAATACCATTTATAAAGTCTTGATCATAAACATTACATAATCTTGAATTAAACTAATAATTATCATCGAGGAGATTTTTCATGTTTATTTTTTAGAGAATTAGGCCAAAAAAATTACGTTACATCTAAAAAATTACAATGTATAAACTTCTACTCAGTTTCCATTTTTTATATAATATAAACTCTTAAAAAATGAAACATTTTTATTTTAATGATTTAGACAACATGACTTTTTCATCATCTCATCTTCTAAACTATTCATATTTATGTCCTATAAAAAACATTTCGAAACATGGTATGAGCTTAAAAAGGTTCTTAAGGGTTTTAAAATTAAAAAAGGAAATATTAACCAATCAATAAATACAAATCAATGAAACCATAAATTTCAATCAGAACATACCTCTTGAAAACATAATATTTATGAATAACACACTAAAATAATAATTCATCAAGGTATCAAATGGAATACATAACATAGATACACTGTAGCGTTCATAGCTACATAGGTAGTTGCATTTGAAATTATCATCACAATATATGCTAGAAATCTCATAGTAGAAACATTAACGTTTATCTCTGTCACATTACCCAATGCATTGGAGAGCTATATCGGGATCACTCATCCTTGGTTTTTCACGGAACTACCCACATATTTAAACAATTCCTAGTAACCATAAAAAATTCATAAGACATCAAAAATAATAAAGGAGAGATAAAATTTTCACATTGCAATCACAATATAACATTTTAAGATATTGACATAATCAATTATTTATCAAACCATTTTCTAAATCATTTAAAAATTTTAATAAAGGTATTTTTGAATCCAAGTGTTCCATATAACATTAAAACATTTATTGGAATTATTATTTTTAATCAATAATGTCTATATAAATAAATCCTTAAAACATTTCTGAAAACAAGGACAATAATGAGAAATATTTAGAAGAATAAATAATTGAATCTTTTAAAAAGATGTTTTTGTTAGAGAGTCACGAAACACATGAGAAACACTTGACTAAAACTAATTAAAGAATAAAATAAAAAACAAATAATATCAGGATAATAAGGATATTCATGATATATTTTTTCAAATGGAAGTAGATACACCATGTAAAAGAGAATTGGTGCATAACAACAATTATGTCTCAATGGAATTTAAATTGAGACAAAATACATTACAATGATCATAACATTTTATTAAGGTTAAATCAAGGACATAATTATGGGTAATGAATATAAATACCACCAATATATGTGGATATTTTTTCTAAAAAATAATACTCCATTCACACATATTTATATCACAATATAATCATGATGTAGAAGTTTAACCCAATGAATTAAAATTGGGTGAAGAAGTTACCGTACAATGTGTCCGACATAACTCTTTTATTCCATGATATTCTTGAATAAAAAACATAAGTAATATTATAATTTCTTAAGAACCCTTTTCATTTTTATTATTCCATTTATAACAATTATTACCTTGTAATAATAGTTATTTAATTATTTGAGTTCATGTCATAAATTTTCTTTATGTTCATAATTTGAGTTAAAAATAACATTGTTATAATTACAATTTGTCCATGTTGTCAATATTACATTACCTCCAAAATGACATTCCATGATTAGATATCATATATATCATATATATCCATTATATATGTATTTATAATAGTCTATAACATTAGGACATAAGAAATTCAATGCACCGTTCATGGAGACGGTAAGCGTACGTACGCATGAAATCTACATTCATTTATTTTTTTAATTTTTAAATAAATTAAAATGTAATGATACAATGGTATATTACAATTCCAGTATAATATCATTTTTATACACATTACATAATTTAATTGAAATAATCACTTATATGTTCCATGAATGGTATGAAGAAGTTATATCACTTTTAGGGGGTGGTATTCCACACTTCCTCAAATTAAATTATCATAATTATACAACATGAAAACTATAAAGGTATGTTATAAATGAGAACTAAATAATAATGTTGATAAAATAAAATAAAATAAATATCAAATATAATAAAATTTCCAACATGATGGCCAGCATGAGAGGTGGTAGAATAATATTAAACAATAATTGTTTCGTGAGGCAATAGTTCGCCATCCACCATAATAATATGTTTTTATCCCTTATATAGAGTTTTGTGTAATCATAGCTATAATTATTCCCATAACAAAAAAAATAGTATATTGAAGATACTGTTTTTGTTATACAATAATGGTATAATGAGAGGTTAGGGTGTCAGAGAAGGAAAATTAAACAAAATAATTTTAGAGAAGGTGTTACCTTTTAATTGGGTAACTCCCTTTGGTTTGAACCAAAATGATTTTTTGATGTACATTCTGCATATGTTAAGGATTCTAGGTGGAAGATTGAGATGTTGTGAGATTATTTGGTTGGAGGATGGACAATCCAAGGAGGCATGAGAGGTGTAGTAATGGTTATATGTGATCGATTTTTATAAGGGGAAGATGAGAACTTTAGGAAAGATTGAATGTATAAATATTTTATAAAATGATTTTTTTTTTAAAAATACCAAAACATATTTATTTCTAATATAAGTAGCATATAAGTCGAAATAAAATCATCCAATAATAATTGGACAGGTATTGGATATTTTTTTAACCCTTATCGATTTTATTTAACCTGTTGTTATGTTATTTAACATTAACCAAACTCTTAATATAGGGTTAGTTTATTAACATTAAAATTCCAAGAGACCCAAAATATATCATTAATGTCATTTTTAACATCATATTTTTCATTTGAATGAATCATAGAATTTAGGATTAGTTTAACATTTACTAAAATAGTAATTGTTTTTAAAACTCATTTATGTCAATTTATAAACTATTCATATCATGAATTTTAAAAAATCAATACAAACTTGATTCATTAGAAAAAAAATCATTAATTCAAAAGAAAAAATCATTATTATCTCTAAAAATTATGGATGGCATAAAATGTAAAAAAAATTATTTTAATAATTATAATATAAATTATTTGAATCCTTTCTAAATGAAGCAATTAATGCATCACCATTGTGTCATAAATAATATTATTTATTTATTATATAAAAATTAAAATTAAAATACCATAATGTAGAAATATTTTTATATTATAAATTATTATTTATAATCGAATAGATAACTTATATGGCCATATATATATATATTTTAGTCAAATGATTCATGTTTAGGTTATTTTTGTCCATACATTAAATTAATTAATATAAAGTGTAATTATCACTCCCATGACGCTCCATGGGGTCCCAAAATAGACCCAAGGTTTCTTGTGGTCAGAAATGTATCAGCCAATACGTTTATGAAAACTGTAATGGTAATTTAATATTATTATAATATTATTTTTCACCCTTATTTACAAGATTTACCCTTTAACAATGGTAAATAAAATATTTACTGAAGTAATTATTCATAATGTCTAAATGAAAAAGATACATATTTAAAAGAATTTGACCTCCTGATTTAAAATATAAAATCCATTTTTCTAAATTCAAAATAGAGAAGTCAATGAATTTAATTTAAAATTAATTCTATTTTTCAAAACAAAAATATTGTTTTTAAGAAATAATAACTATCAAAATGTTTTATTTTGTTTATATCCTAATTAAGAGTGAAATTACTTCCAATGACCAATATTTTATTAAATGGTAAATATACAATCCATGTACTCTTAAAAAAAATAAAAATAATAATTTATCTATATAAATAAATTATATTATAAGGCACTTTTGAATTAAAATTTAGTATTTTTTAGAATTCATTAAAAATGAACATTATAAGAAAAATACCAAAATTTCATCAAAAGTAAATTTTGATGTCCCGATTCTGAAGTAGAATATTATTTTATCAAATAGAAATTTATAAAAGTGAAAAAAAATATATTTAAAAATGTTTCTCCATCAAAAGGCGGTAAATTGACCTTTTAAATAATATTTGAGTGTTTATTCTTAAAATTGGATTCATTCAAATTTTAATCTTCTAACATTTATTGGATAAATGTAACAGCATTTTAAAATTATGTCTAATCATATTTTATTAATTTTTATTTTTTCACACCAATATAATAACTATGAGTTAAATACAGTTCAAAATAATAATATTGTATTATTATTTTCCAGTATAACTCAACATTGCGTGCAATGTATGATTTCAATGAAACTAGTTGTTGCTTGTTGATTACACTATCAAACATATAATACCTTTTAAAGTAAAATTAATATATAACTATCAAATATTAATAAATCTGAAATGTTTAAAATCTTTATTTACATGGAATGTTACACAAGATCTATCGAATAGAAAATTTAAAACTACAAATAGAAAACATTATATTTTTTTCAACATGTTTGTCTCTTGAGATTGTATCGATGCATATAAGAGCTTTATAAATTATGGTCTCCACATATAATTTCATATCCAAATAATTATTCATATTGATTAATCGATTTAATTATTAAAAAATAGGTCTTTTCAAATATTGGAATAGAATAAATAATATAGAAATATCAATATTTTGAAAAATAATAAAATAACAATCAAAGTATGAATTTTCCATAAAGTGGTATATGTTTATGGTAATATTTATATCCATGATTAATGAAATAGATAATTTAATGGATATTCAATGTTCAATGATCATTAGAGATTTAATATTTCATGTTTAGTGAAAATTGAATCCTGGAAGTGAATGTAAATATTATCTTGGTAAAACTAATCTTAAACCATGAAAAGTAAGATCAAGGATATAATGAATAAAACACATCCCATATAGAGTAATAATAAATGGTTTTTGTAGTTGATGAATTTATATATTATAAAATTATCTTCTAAAAGTATTCTTGAGGAAGATAACATCATGTTTTGAAAACCCATTTGAAAAAAATATTTCATAAATAATAAAATTTCACAAAATTATACTCGAAAAGTTATATTTTAGACATATAATAGAGTCTTAAATGATATTACGATTATTAAATTCCTACATACCATACGAAGTAAATGAGAATTCATATTTCATTGTAAAATCGTTTGAAAATGCATTGTTGGGAATGAGATAAGAAGATTCCTTTGAAAAAATTGATAAAATACAATAATTTTACAAATTTCATCACCAATTAATTTTAAATGATTATTTTTAAACAATTTATTAAATCAAGGTCTTTAGAAGAAAAAAAGGTTCTCATACTAAAAAATTCATAATGATTGGTTTTCGTAAAAACATTTTCTAAAAAAATTTTGATTACCAATGAGTTGAAAATGGTATTAATACAAAAAAATGGTATTAAATAACTATAGTTGAGTAAATTTAAGGATATATTGAATAATGGTCATATAATTTCCTCAAAATTAAATTCCTTTTAAATTTAAATATATTTATTTTAATGGAAAATATTATTAAAAATTTCCAATGTTTCCCATAATTCATTGAAAATTTACAAAAAAAAATAACAAATTAATAATATTATTAGAAGTTTTGAATACCATTAATATAAATTAGTTAATAATATATTATATAAAAATCATTTTTTTATATTCCATGCTAAATAATTATGTTGTGATCTTGAAATTTATCTTACAGAAATCAAAAGTGAGATAAAATCCCATACAACTATGGTAACATATTATTTGGAAAACCAAAATGTAGTAATCATAAAATGAAAAATATAAATAGAATTAATATTATATAATTCATGATATTAAAAGTCAATGAAAAAATATGTAAAATTTATATAATAAATTATCTGTATAATAATAATGTATGCCTCAAGGAAAGAAAACATAGGCAATAATCCCTTACCATGAGTTTCTTTTTAGGTGAACATCATTTAACATCCGATATAATGAATTTCTGTTAATTTTAAACTTTCTTTAGGTACTTTTTAATTATTTTCATAACAATTATTTTACATAAAACTTTTTTGTGATCAGCTACTTAAACAATTATGTTTATGTCAGGTGTTCCAACCAAAATCGATTAATGGGTGAAAACAACATCGGTATATCATCTGTGGTTAAAAGGGTCATTATATAATGTATGAAAAATTATAATAATGAAATAATTATCATGTTTATAAACTAATTATATTTTCCAAATAAATCATTAAATAGGAATATGAAAAACAAATCAATGTTACAGTCATGGAGACGATAGTTAATATTTACGCATGAGTAGCATTCTCATTAATCAATGATCGTTGTGGGATAATGGTAAGTGACAATATAAAAGTAAATTAAGATAGTTATATAATAAATACCATTTCATATAATAACATATAATTATTTATATAAATATAATTATAATTTTTATTACATAAAAGTAATTACATCGTGTCTAGGAGGCGATTGTCCACATGTCCATGAACATCGTTATTATATATTAAGTGTGAGAAAGGGTAATGAAGAAAATAATATATATTATATTTTATGAAAGGTAAATATGTAATTAATATCATATATTGTTTTTTATTACACATATTTTTAATTACTAACATCAAATATACATTCCATATATAGGATGAATAAATCACATTGCTTAGAGAGGTAGTAGTCCACAACTCAACAAATAATGTTATCATATTGAAAAAAAAGAAAATCTAAAGAAATGTGTATTAAAATAATTACAAAAGATTAATGTCTTAGTAAATGTTATATATAAAATATATAAATTCTGCTTCCATCCTAATGAACACCATGAGATGTGGTAAAGGAATAACGATCAATCATCATTTTGTAAGGAGGTAGTTCATTATTCATATGAAAAGTATATTCATCATCCATTAGATGGGTGTATGGGTAAGTGTAGGTCTGACACATATAATAACAACATAATAGGAAATTTAAAATGAATGTGTAATTATGTAACCAGGATTTAAAAATAATTTACGTGGTGGAGGAGTAAAGGAATGATAAGAGATCGTTTGAAATCGTTACATTAAAAATCAAGTAACACCTTTTTGTTCATACCAAACATCATGCATGGAAGGGTTTCTTCTCAAAAAAAGGTATCAATGTTGTAATTTTTGGGAAGAAATGTTTTCATACCTTTTCTATAAATATTTAGTCTTAGAGGTGCAAGAAATGGGGAGATATGGTGGCCTCTTTTGCTGGAGAAGGATTGACACTCTTGTAATATTTTGACAATGGGATTCTGCCCATGTTTTTCATTGTGAAAGTTTATTCAATAGTGTTAAAAATATGATAAATTATATTATAGGGTCTATGTAGGTCTTGAAAATTGATCTATTATATGTTTATTACTATTTTTTGGCCCTATGTTTATAGATTAGTCCCTTATTAAGCTTAGTTTAACTATTATAATTGTAATTATTTTTAATTACTTTCACTAATATTTTTTGGTCAAAAATTTTGTTTTCTTTTTTAATAATAATTTAATCTAATTCCAAATATGGAATTAATTTTCCCAATTTCATATAATATAAGTAAAATAAGTTAATTTAAATTCATCTTGATGATAAGATGATAATGTGGGTTTTCGAAGTAAAAACTTCTAAATGCCCGATATATTTTTATAATCAATTTCGAAGTGAAACCTATTCAAATTGAATAATTTTATTTATTTATAAAAATATTATCTAATTTACTTATAAAACTAAATAAAATTAAATATTATCCTAACAAATAAATTAGATGAAAATGCAGTTTTGAACTAAAATTCAGTATTTTTAAACAATTGATTAATAAATGAATGTTTTTAGAAAAATAATAAAAATTCAACCTAAACATATTATTATTATTTTAATTAAAATATGAGTTTCATAATTTCATATTAAATCAGTTAATGTGTAAAAATTAATATTTAAAATGAGTTAACTAATAAAATGCGGTAAAATTACATTAATATTCAAAAATAAGTATTTGTGTGTGTAAAATACAGTTTGTTCTTATCTTTTTCCTATCAAAACAAATAAATTAATATTAAAAAAATATTTATTATATTATATATGTATTAAATTAATATCACTATATAATTTTATTTAATTTAATAAATTTGTGCAAAATATTTTTTTCAGCATAAAATAATAGTTTTTTATAAAAATAATCATTTTTTATTATATTTATTATTAAATTAATTTC
Source organism: Viscum album (assembly GCA_963277665.1). Classification (NCBI taxonomy): domain Eukaryota; kingdom Viridiplantae; phylum Streptophyta; class Magnoliopsida; order Santalales; family Viscaceae; genus Viscum; species Viscum album. The sequence goes on from OY728159.1 coordinate 503,303,551, forward strand.
TAATTAATTTGGGACCAATTAAATCATTTTATATTTTGTATAAACTATAATTTTCATAATTTAGTTATCAATATTCATAACTAATAATTTAATGGCTATTATTTAACCCATTATATTTTATTAATATATTATTGTTCAAAATAACATTTTGTTGCATGTAACAGAAGACATTGAAGAATATCTCTCTTCCATGTATCACCTGATAACAAAATGTTTCATGAATTGAAATATATATATTCTATTTTAAATATTAAATATATTATATGTAATATAGATTATATATTCCCATACAATCATGGTGTCGTGTCTCATACACGTTGTTGAATACAAGGTTCTTAATTTAGAATGTTGTGGTTTTCTACTCTCCCCAGCATAATTAAATTAAGTTCTCACAATTTAAACAATTTTTTTGTTTTATATTTTTTGAAAATTAATATTTCTAATTTCTACACCATTCTAAGGGTTATTAAAATGACCCCTATGAAAGTTATAATTTGTATTAATATGATCAAATGGAATAACATATAACCAGGCCTCTAAGAAAGAGAAAATCAACAACCGGAAGAGAGATATAAATGGAGTTAACATGTATATATATATGGAGTGATAGAAGTCCTTAATCAGATACTATTGAATGATTAGTATTATGATTATGGCCTCAATAAGATAAAAGTTTTTTGATATATGAGGCCATTAGTTCATTAAAAATTATAGTATTATGACAACATTATATTTCTAAGTGATTTTCCATATTTTGTGTAATTATTTTTCTCGCTAAGTAAGGAATTTTATTTAAATAAAATATTTTAATAAAATCTGAACAATCAAAAAAAAATATCCTCTTTGATCAAATTTAAATTTTTCTCTTACATAGAGTAATTTATATAAAAGTTTTAAAATTTATTGTTGAATAACTAAAATTATAATTTAATGGATTGTAAGGCCCAAAAAAATGATTTTAAAGTCTATATTTTTTTCATTAACTATCATCAAAAACCAATATGGTTAATAAATTAATCTCTAATCCTCAAAATTGATACTAATGGTTCATTTTTAAAAACATTTCTTTTAGTATTCCAACCAAATATAAAAAAATATTAACCTAGACATTTTGTAAGTTTGTGGTTGGCATGAAACTATTTTCATCATTCACTCTTGGGTTCATGAGGCGCAACATTTCTAGGTTTGTTTATTTTTCAACAAACATATATGATGTATTTTTCAAAAACCAAATTAATATAATTTCCAAAACAAATTTGATTGAAATATTTGAAGAATGGTTTATTACTAAATCTCATTTTAACTAATGTTTTGAATACAACCTCAATATATAAATAAATATTCCATTTATTTCCACATAGGTCGTTCTATGGTATATGAATTATCTATAATATAATTCAAATGTCTTCTAATTCATAAAAATTTATCTTCATTCCAAACCCCATTTCTTTTATCCTAGGTTATTTATTTTCATTATATAATCTAAGCCTTTATAATTTTTTGTGATGAAAATTTAAATTATCCACATATATCCCCAAGGTGTCCCTAACCTGGATCGCATTAAGGCTTGTAGTCATTAACTAGGTTATCACGAGTCTGGATGAGAATAACATGTCAGATTTATTACTCGAAGGTATATATGATCCCGAACTATGCCCACTTTTAGTACCAAGACATGGATTTATCATTAGGAATACCCATATAATTAATATCCTAGAAAACATTTTGGATGTTCTACTATATTTATATTTAAATTATAACTTAGTTTTATGTTATCTAATATAAGATTTCTGAAACCTAGTTCTCAGGGTTTCTACTAAAATTCCATTCATACATAAAGTAGAGACCAGAAACTGGATATCCATTATCACATGTATCTTATCAATTACATTTGAATGATTACAAGGAATCATATCTCAAATAATTTATGAGTATATTTGTTTTAGTAAACAAGATAAATAAACATGTAATTTATTACAAATTAATATAGTAATTACAAAAAAATGTTCTAAAAAATAAATTAATGAATATTGAATTTCTTCCATATATCATACCATTTTATATCTTTATTCGCAAGATTCATGGATTTATATGGAATGAGAAATAACAAGGGGTTGATCAAATTTTTATTAATGGAAATTTATAGCCTTAGAAATAATTACTCAAAGAGAATAATAATTATGGAATGGTAAATTATAGATCACACATACCATATATTAGAAAATCTATGATGTATGTGAATAATGTATATGGAAAGGGATTAAATGGAAGAACTTTCTATTCATATTACTATGTAAGGAAAAATAAATACCGAATGGTAAAAAATAGGAAACACAATTCATTTAATCAATAAAATGATGAAAAAATTAACCTATAGATTTTATCATGTGAAAATATCATGGATAATAAATAATTAACAAAAATGAAAGATTTATTAACTGTTGGGTGTCATGAATCATGTACATGAAAACCACTAATATGAAGACCCATCGTATAGATAGTTAAAAAAACTAAGACAAACTCATTTATTCTACGCATCTGGTTTGTTTCATGAGAACCTATTTATGCCTGAAAGAGAAACATAATGTATGAGCTCCACTCTTCATTTCATATATCACCAATTCTTTAATTTGACTAATCAATTTAATTAATAAAAAATATTCCTTATAAAATATATCTATGTAATAAATAATATTGAATTATCAATATTTCATAATGTGATAAAATGATTTTCAAATTAGGCACCATGAGTAAAATGCGGCATGCGTTAGGTAATAAAAATATACATGATAAATTAAATGGATAATAATTTGGAAATTCTATGATAAATGATCAAAAGGCATTGAATATTTCCTAGAGACAGGAAAATTATTCTAGGAAGGGAATGTGAATACTATCATTTGACAAATCAATGATAAACCATACATAGCAAGATTAACTATGGGTTTAATAAAATAAATCCCCATTGGGGTAAAAATAAAATGTTTTTGTCTTCTATGTATAGAAATAATACAAATATATTTTTAGAAATAATTATTTAGGAAAATATTATTTTGTTTCATAAAACAAAATTTAAATCAATTGATTTGAAAATCTCTTTTACCTTTTTTTATTTAAAATGATACCTTTTATACATGTAATGTATCCTTCAATGAAATTATGATGTGTAAATACCCAATTTCTATATTAAGTAAAATAACATTTCTCTTTCATGATAAAAATGATTGAAAATCGCCTTTTTCTAGAAACCCAAAAGAATATACGAATGAAAGAAATGGTAAAAAATAATATGTACAAATACAATCAAAATATCATTTAAAAAAATGGAAAACTAATTTTTAGAAGAAATAAAATTCTCTATATCAATAGAGGAATAAAGTCATATTATCTTAAAAACATTTTCTAATATATTTGTAGTACTAAATAGTAGAAGAGGGTACTAATACATGAAAATGGATATGAATAATAATAGTAGAGTAAATGAGTTTATTTATTGGATAATGGTCATATAATTTTATCTAATGGAAATACAATTGAATGTTAATTAATGTTATTATTAAGAAAAATAATCTTTAAACATTCGAAAATGTCCCATAACACATTGAAATATTTTAGATCATAAACCATATGAATGAAAAATAAAAAATTGACGTTTTTAATACAATTAATTTAAATTAATTTATCATATAATATATAAAAATGTGACATATATATGCAAAAAATAAGAACATTTTGAACATTACATTTATCTCACAAAAGTGAAAATTTTGATGGAAATCCAATAAAACTATTGTAACATATGAATTGGATAACCTAATTGTAGTAATCATAAAATAAAAAATTTATATAAAATAATGATTAAATATTTCATGATAGTAAATTTCTATTTGAAAATATGAACACGTTATTTACGAGATAAGGTGAGCGACAATAAATTATGCCTTATAGAATGAAAATTGAGATAAGAATCCATTACATTGAGTTTTTATTCAGGTGAACAGCCTCTAACAACTTGTATGATAAAATTAAATACCTTTTCTAATTTATTTAAGATAGTTTTAATATTTATAATTAAATATATTTTACTTAATTATATTTTGACTATATATACATAAATAGTTATGTTTACATCATGTGTTTTGAGAAAATTTGATTTATGTGTCAAAAACAACATTATTAGGGAATCTATGTTCAAAAGGGTCATTATACAACATCTAAATAATATTAATAATTAAATAATTATAATTATTAATCATTAATTATACCTTCAAAAAAATTCATTAAATATTGTTTTGAAATATAATCGACGTTACAATATTCTAGAGGGTTGGTTGTACGTACGAATCAGTAACGTTCTCATTTTTCAATCATCACTATGGAAAAAGGTAACAGACACTATATCATTCAAGAATGATCACTATATCATTAATACCATGTCAAATTATCTTATATATGTATATATGTGTTGGGATATAAATATAATCACATCATGTTGAGGGGGTAGTAGTCCACACATCCACGAATGACATTATCACTGTTTAAAATTGAGATAGTTTAATGAATAATATGTTATTAATATATTTCAAGAAATGTATTTATATAATTTATATAATATATTGTTTTTTATTTCAAATATGTATTATTTAAAACAAATTTTTTACATACCATTTATAGTGTTATGGAATCACATCACACTCAGGGACTGCTAGTCTATACTTCCACAAACGATGTTATGATTTTATATAGTATAACATATATTAATATATGTGATGTAGTATAATTAAATAAAAATAAATACAAAATAAATATAATATATAAAATATACAAATATAATTTCCATCATAATGGGTACCACGATAGGGGATAAATAAAGACAGAAATATTATATATTTCTGTGAAGTGGTAGTTCATCATTCACATGAACATTATGTTTGTATCCCATTATATGGATGTGTGTGTAAGTGTATGTAGTAATATTATCATAAAAACATAGATGTATATTTTTCATAAATATTTATTTATATAACCATTATTTAAAAATAATATAATGGATGAAGGTGTAAATTAAATAAAAGAGATTGTATGAATGTGTATCCTTAAAAATCATGTAACTACTTTTGGTTCATAACAAAAAGATTCCATGGAAGGATTTATGCCCTCAAATATTATTAAAAAATATATTAGGGATTTTGGGATTCTATTTTAGAAATCATTTTCCAATCCAAAGTATTTTTTGGTTATGGTGAATGGGGATTACATGTTCTCTTTTATAGTGGAAGAGGTGTGGCACTCTAGTAATATTTTGACAAAGTAATTCTTCGTTCTTTTTTCACATTGCAAGGTGATCCAATCATCAAACCAATTTAATAAATGAGATACTACAGTCGATATTTTTCCATACCAATATACTAAATGATATACTACAGTTGGATCCAATAATTTTTCAACATTACATGAAAATCATCGGATATTTGTATATTCCTCATTAGGAATTATTAATGTCATAAACATTCATGCTAATAAATTCTCTTGAAGTATTATTCTTCTTAATACTCAAATGGATGAATTAATTATTTATAAGAAACGTTTATTAAAAAGGTGAACTTACCGAAATGAATTGGTATCCTCATGTAATGTATCTCAAACCTTTGGATTATAGTTTCTGATTTCAATATAAGTCTCTACCATGGTTGAAAAATTGGTGTTGGCAATTCGCCAATATATCAAGAAATTCATGTATTGATTTTCATTTAATTGTTTTTATATAATAATTTTATTATTTACTATGTACACATGGTACATAAATAATCTCAATAGAATGGTTTCCAGGAAAAATGATAGAGGTTCTACTTAATATGTGGTTCCAGAAAAAAAAGGACCCAATTTACATCTTTACTCTAAAAAAACTGAACACTAATCATCATCACATTGTAATTAGTTTTATGATTATGGAGAATAAAATATCCCCACCTTTTCCATTTAACATCATTCGGGCACAACATAGTGAATGTGATAAGATTATAAGGTACTTTTGTGAAAACTTGTATTGTGGAAATGAGGATTCTATATTCTTATTAAAGATTGAAATCGTAATGTATAAGATGAATATATTGGGTAAAAATACCATTGGTGAGCTGGATAGAGAAATTTTTGATCTAGATATATATCTCATAGTAATTCTAGAAGAATCTAATAAAACTGAAAAAAACAAGGATCTATCCATGAAGGTTAACACATCTTCCAAGATGAATTCACTGATTTCCTTGAATGAAAGTGTTATTAAAGAGAAATTCTAAATTAAATGGATTATAGAGTGGGATATGTATAGTATGTTAACTATCCCAGTTCATAGTGTTTAGGAACATAGTAGACCACATCAATTCTATAAATTGGGAGACCATGTCATTAACAAAAAATTAGTGAATTTTAGAACACATTGTTTACAATTAATTTAGTCTATTTAATAGACTAATTTTTTATATTATTTAATTGAAGGAATCATATCTAGACATGTTAATCCTATAAAGAATTTTTTTATCACCATTATCACCCCTCAAAATTGTGATAAAGGAAACATTTTTGAACCTCAATGCTAATTGTGTTCCTAGCCCAGATGGTTCCAAAATATTTCATCCTCTAATAATTATTGGATGTGACCCAAGTTCATGTTTCATGATAGTAACTTACATATTTTTTATGGGAACTATTCTTCTGACTTTCAACGCTCGATTCATTATTTTGATTCCAAAAATTTAAAATTAATTTAAAAATAATCTTTTCAGTCTCATTATAGTTGGTAAAACTAAATATAGTGGGATTTGAAATATATTACTAATATCGTTAAAGGGTTTCAAAAAAAAGTAATATCATGGAATTAAATTAGCTTCATCAATGTCATGTCCATTCAATATTTCATTTTTATTACGTAATAATGAAATAATTTACTCATAATTATAAGGGGACATGGGTAGCATTAAATAAAGCCTGATAATAAGAAATCCTTATATCCAATAAATTATAAGATCACTTATATGTTTCATGGAAAATATTGGATCATTATGTTTTTAAATGATTCGTTTACTTGACTTTTTTAACCATACTCACATTTGGTGCTCAGTAACAATTCATCAGAGGGTTCCGTTATGTCCCCAACAGTTATCAGTCATGGAAACCTCTCTAAAAAATCATATTTTTATTTTGAAAAAGTATACCAGCAAGATCCTCTAACACTATGTGACAGAAGAAAATATCAATCCAAACATTATCTCCTCGTCCCTCACAGATCTGACACATCTTTTCTCTCATGATGATATTATCCTCATCATATAGGGGTTCCAGAAGAATATTTAGACACTAAAGAATGATTTAATTCATTATGAATGTATTTTTTTGTAAATTATTTTTTTGGGATAAATATTATATATTTAATAGTAAGAGGTTACCTCTCCTGATAAAGGATTTCATCCTACAGAAAATGGGAATTAGGGAAGGGTATGGACCCTATATTTTCTTTGGTATTATTTTATTATTGGGGAGGAATAATTGTTTTAATTTGATGAAATTGTTAATCAAATAACAATTCAAATTTCATATTGGAAGGGGAAGATTATTTCTCTGTTCAGAAGAATAAGCCTACTGAAATTCACAATTGTATTGAATTTTTTTATTTTTTATAAATGACCTAGATCTTTTATTATACTCATGGATTTGGGTATTAAAAATTTCATCTATAGTGGATATGTTCAGAAACTGATGATTGTCACAATTTTATTTAAATTATGATTCCTGAATTTATCCAATAGATGTATGAGGATAATGAAAATGATCCATTTCGAATAATATCATCAATATAAAATAACCTATAATATCCCTAATAATGATTCAGTTGCTCTTAGATTTCAAAATTCCAAATTCATGAAAAGGTTGATTAATGGTAATATTGCTCACATGAACTCTTTCATTTGGAAAGTTGTTAAAGCCTATTATTTAAGCATCACATCTTACTCTATAGGGATTTTTAATATGTTATCTTCAGGCAAATATTGGATTGACAATTAGACTGGTTACTCTATTATTGACTTATTTTAGGAATTGAAATCTTCTATTTATAAATATATCATTATTATATATTTCATTTAATTTTCTATAACCTACCAATATGATGATACTAAAAGAATTTTCAAGGAATTGAATTTTTTTCCCTAAAATAATATATTAGTATGGGTTCCACCTAGAAATATTATTCTGAATAGAAAATTATATTATAACCATGTTTCCTGGAACACTACTATTGATTTCAATGAGATTAAACATTTGAAAATGTCTTGTTTCAGAACCATTCACCTCATTATCATATGGGATATAGAAAATAATAGATTCCCACTGATAATTTTTTAATATTTTTTTGTATTTATCCTTATTCTACGTGGTTTTATGTAATCAACATAGGGATGATGTAGATAATATATTCCATAATTGTGTGATTTGATCATATTTTTGGAAGGAAATATTTTAAATCTCTTGTATTATAGGACCAAATAAGAACTATCTACAATTGTTTTTTCAGTATGGCAATCAGGTCAACCTCTCCACCAAGTTGTGAGTCTTATTCTAGGTGGATATATCTGAACTTCAATATGCACAATAATCTGATCATAATTCTTGGTTATATACATCTTAAAATTTATATCATCAATCATTGATTCTCCATATTCTAGTCAAAATCAAATAATCTATGGTAGTGTGGAAAAAAAATTGTAATAATGGTGCCCATAATTTTTGGGCCATGAGAAATCATTGTATACCTAGAAAATACAATCTAAAATTGTGTGTGTATATGATTTTTTTTAGAAACCTGTAGTTTCTAATTAGATTAAAATTAATATATATGGTGCCCCAAAAGGGAAACCAGAACCATCATGGTCTGGTGTGGTCTATCATGATCATAATTAAACAAAACTCATGGATATTTATATAGATCATGTTGAGTTGTTTCATCACATTAAGCATTGATTAACAGACTGTTTAATTCAATTTTTAAAAAAAATGAAGGGTGGAAATAATCTTTGGTTGTAATGTGATTACAATACTACTGTGAAAGATTTTTGGAATGATATAATGAACCATTCTCACAGACTCATGGGCCATTTTATGATGTGAGTAGATTATCTTATGTGTCTCATTTTCAACTTCTCACATGTTTATTATTATGTGAATGAGGTGGCATTTGATCTTGACAATCAAAGGAGTTTTTATAGATCTCACTTGGTCAGATACTTTACCAGCAAATTTGACATCACATTATGAAAGATAATATGTGGAAATTTTTATTTTTCATACAATTTTAACATTCCTTTTTTAATAGTTAATTCCATAAACATTTTTTGATCCGAGGGCTTTTAAAAAAATAATGGAAAAATTTATAATTTAATTTTTTCTCAAATTTAAAAATCGAAATTTTATATAATCATAATAGTTTTATAAAATAAAATTTCACTGATTTAGATAAATGATTTTTTATTATTGCAAATAAATCATACAAACCGTTTCTTTTAAAAAGACTATTTTATGCATAAAATTAATAAAGTAGGAAAATATATTCTTTATTTTATAATTTATTGACATTACATGGTTTATTTTAAAACAAATAAATTTTATGTGTATTCAAAATAAAGTAAAATTGAATTTTTGTATGATTATTTCTATTTAAATATTAATATCAAAACATTTTTTTATTAGAATGAAAAAAAAATATATTTATATGGATAAACATTGGATTTCTATTTTTTTAAATATATAATTGAAATGAATAACAATTATTTTTATGTAAATGTTTTTCAATATTATGTTTTAAATGATATTATGGATCACTTATACACATATAAAGTAATAAAATTCACTATTTCAACAAAAACTATATCTTTAAATATAAATATAAGAATAATTTACTTTAGAAAAAACGCAATTATTCAAAATATAATTTTCTTATTACAAAAAAATTGAATTAATTTAAGTATTTCTAATGTATATTACTGATAAAAATTAGTACTACATAGAAGAGATTAAAAAAATGAAAACTATTTTTGTGAAAATTCATTTTAGGGATTAAAATATATCTATAAACATATTATGTTCTAATTTAATTATAATGTATTATTAGTTCTCATCATCTATATTAACAAACATCATATATGTTTGTATTCATAATTTAAATTTCAGTATTTAATTTTTGGGTCTTTACACTCTTCACCCTTACCAAATACATCCTTAAAACCATTATTCCACAAACTAATATTAAATAAAATGTTAGAAATTCTATTTCTTTTTATCTTTATATTATCAGGTTTACTCTTCATAAATATTATTTTTAAATGTACCAGGATATGGCTAGTTATTATGTATCATAGAAATTTGTCTCTCTGGTCTATGTTCTTCAATGACTGCTTTTCATATGAGATATCATCCCCAAACTATACTACCTATAGATTCAATATTTGTTGGTGAACGTTTTTGAAATTTCTTAAAAGGGACATGTGGAAACTGTCCAATACATCAGTCAAGTTCGGTAATTGTTTTAGTAAAAATTCTTATATTTTTATATGGTCAATAATCTCAAAACGAAAAATTTATCTCGAAAATAGCTTTTCCTTCCTCACAAATCTCATAACTCAATTCCACTATGATATGTGGGGGAAACATTTTCCACCAACCATTAAATCCATGTTTTATCAAAGGTTGTCATCATTATTATTCTATTTCAGATTATAATTTATTATGTGTTTCCTAAATAGTATTTAACATTTCTAAATTTTCAAAAACCGTCTTAGGTTATTGTAACATTCATTCAATAACATCATCTCATCTTATAGGTGTTTTTATCAATCCCAATGGAGGAATTCATATTATGAAATTTCGATAATCATTCTGAAGCTATTTTTTGTATGAGTAATCGCCAAATAGATGATGTTTTCCCAAACTGTATTGATGACTATGATGTACATATTGGACATCATCTTAGCGGTGATCTGACGTAATGTTATTTTATAAGGGCCAAACATTAAACATTAAATAATCCTATGTTAAGTCATGAATTCAAATTGAGAATCATTTCAATATTATAGTTTTAGATAATTAGGCCATAACTATTATATTACATTTTGAAAATTACAAAGTAGACACTTCTAATGAGTTTCCATTTAAAAAAATAAAAACTATTAAAAAATAAAACCAGTCTTAATCCATGTTTTAGACAGCATGACTTTTCGTTGATCCCATCATTGACCCTATTCATTTTTATTTCTTGTGAAATACCTTTCATAACATGGGATGAACATAAAAATCATAGTAAGGGTTTTCAAATAAAGAACAAAAACATTAGTCCATCAATACATACAAAACAAATGATCATTATACAACCTCATTAAATCATAAGATATATGAATAACTCATCGAAGTAACTAATCATAAAGGTAACTTATGGCATACAAAACATACTTAAATTTCATCTTTCAAAGCAACATATGGGGTTACATAAGGAATATTCATCACAAAATATTTCCTAAATCTCTTAGGTGAAATATTAATGTTTAACTCTTTCATGTTACACAATGCATTAAAGATATGTCTTGGGCTCACCTGCCCTAGGTCTTTCATGGAACCACCCGTGTACGTAATAAATTCCCACGAACCATATCAAAATCATAAAAATGAACAATAAAAATATAACATTTCTACATTGCAATCACAGTATAATATTACAAATATACTGACATAATCAATCCATTTATAAAAAGAAACAACCCATTTTTCATTTAGTAAAACATTATGTAGAAAATTATTCCCTTGGAATTTAATGAAAATTAAAAAATTTATATACACCATATAAAATAATTTCATTCATAAATCATAATATTCCACAATGAATGTATATTGACATGATGTCCCTTACAATGATCTTATCATTACATTATGGATACATTAATGAAATAATTATGTAGTCAAACATAAATACACCCAATATATGTGGATATTAAGTGTAAAACAATCATAGGTCATTTACTCATATTCATAGCACCCCGTAATCATAATGTATACGTTTATCCCAAATAATGGATACCGGGATAAGATGTAACCTTAAAATATTTTAGCAGCCAAACGGTGTCACTAAAAAATTAAGAAAGTGAGATGATGAGAGAAAAATATGTATCTCATCACATGTAAAAAAAATTGAAATCAATAAAGATATCTAAGAACATATCCTATTATTTATTATCTATATTACAAGAAATAACATAAAATAATTCATTGAAAAAAGAGGATGTGAACAGTTCCCAAACAATGAACATTACATTACATTAATGCATAATAAATGAAATAATTATGTGTGACAAACATAGATACACCCAATATATGTGTATATTATGTGTAAAAAAATCAGAGTACTTTCACACATATTATTATAATGACATAATTAATATGTATTAATTTTTCCCAAAGAATGGAAATTAGGTTAAGATGTCCATATACACTGTGTACAACAAGACACATTTGTTCCATGTTCATCCAAAATAATAAACTTAATTTAACTTCTACATCATTCAAGAAACTTTTCAAAGTTTACTATTTATTATTTTATCCCTTATTACCTTACTATAAAAATTAATAATTATGGTTGTTTATTTCATACATTTTTTCCATGTTGGGACTTGAGTAAAAAAATGAAATTGTTATAATTACAGATTGTCCATGTTATCAAATGTACAATATCTCTAGAATGATATTCATGATTTAGATATCATATATATTATATATATCCCATATATATGTATTTATAATATTCCATAACATTTGGACATAAGAAATGAAATTCACCGTTCATGGTGACGGTAAGTCGTATGTACACTTGAATTCTAAATTAATTTATTTTCATTTTAATTGAATGAAAACTAATTGACACATGGGAATTCTGTAATTAAATTATAATATATATGTTATATATTTTACATATGATCATAAATTCCATTATTTATATGTTCAATGTATGATGTAAATGAATAATATAGAATCATAAAGATAAAATAAATATGATAATTATAATATATAATTATAGTTGCATCATAATTTCCTCTATATGAGGAGGTATGGGATATTAAAAAATCATTGTTTCTTGAGGTTTTAGTTCGTTTCCGTAGAAATCATATGTTATATGTCAATTACATGTAGGTATGTGTAAGTGTAGTACAAATACCTCTAAAAACATATTATTTTTAGTATATTTGTTTTCTTATGTAAAAAATGAATAACAAAAGAATAGGGAGTATAGAAGTAAAATAAAAGAAAATAACTTGTGAGAAGATGTTACATTTAAATCAAGTAACTCCCATTGGGTTGAACCAAAAGGTTTTCTTGAATTTCAATCATCCTAGGGTAAGGATTCTAGGATGAATAGAGGGATGTTCATAGCTTAATTGGTCAGATTTGGTATGATCAAACAGAATTTAGAGGTGTGTGTAATGGGTTAGAGGTGGTTGCATTTTATAAGAGGGAGAAGGGGCTCTTTAAGAATGTTTGAAAGTATTATTTTTTTATAAAATTATTTTTAGGTCAAAATGGTGAAAATGTATTTAATTGAAATATACAGTACATATAAGTCTAAATAAAATCATCCAATACGAATTGGATAGTTTTTTTATATTTTTTTAATAAATATCATTTTTTATATAACATTTGTTTCCTTATTTTACTTTTACCATGTCCTCTTATATATTCAAACTATATGGTTAATATATTTAATATAAAATTAAAAAATTCCCAAAATGGATAATTTATTTCATTTCTAATATTATTTTAAATAATTTTTTAGAATCGTTTAATTTTAGTATTATATTATATTTTAATAAAATATAATTCCCTTTATAAACTCATTTAAATCAATTTATAAACTATTAATATCATGGATTATAAAAAAATATAACAAAATGGTTATTTAGAAAATCCTAAAATAATTCAAATATAAAAATTTATAATCATACATAAAATTCATGTATGTCCTAAAAATATCAACATAAATTCATTATAATATTTATAATATCATTTATTTGAATCCTTTATTAATGAAGCAGTTACTTCATCTCTATTTTTCAATTATTAAATTTATATATTTAATGACTAAAAAATATAAATAAAATACCATGATATTGAAAATAATTTTACCTTTCAAATTTATATTTTTAGTCGAAGTGATAACTTCTATAACACTATATACTATTGTTTTACATAATGATATATGTTTATGTTATTTTTGTCCTTAGATGAAATTAATTATTATAAAGTGTCATTATCAGTTCCAAGTGGCTGTTTGGGGTTCCCAAATCGACCTAATGAAGACCATGGTTTCATATATTCCATCCACTAGGTTTAGGACATGTGTAAGTGTAATTTTCTATTGTTATAAAATTATTTTTTAACCTTATTTACCAGATTTATCCTTTAACCATGGTAATAAAAATATTTACTAAAGTAAATATTCAAAATTATGAAAAATAAATTTAACATATTAACGCAATTTTGTACTCCTGATTCCAAATATGTAATCAATTTTCCAAATCCAAAACACATTAGTGGATGAAATTAATTTAAAATTAAACTCATTGTCAAAATAATAAGCATGTTTTGATGAAAAAATAATTATCCAAGGATTTACCTTTGTTTTTATCCAATTTAAGAGTGACATTACTCACAAAGAAAAAATAGGATTAAATTTTAAAATTATAATCCAATTACACTTTAAATTCAATTAAACAAAAAATCTACCTATATAAATAAATTATATTAAAATACAGTTTTGAATTAAAATGATATATTTTAGACTATTAACTAAAAAATGACCATTTTCAGAAAAATACCAAAATTTCATCCAAAGTAAATTTTGATGTCCCAATTATAAATAATAATATCATTTGGTCTAATAGAAAATAACAATTTTTCAAAAATGTATATTGAAAAATGGTTCGCTATCAAAAGGTGGTAAATCATCCTCTTAAAGAATATTAGATTATTTATGATTAAAATTGGATTCATTCACATTTTAAGCCTATAACATTTGTTTGATAATTATAAAAATATTTAACCAAAATGTATAATAATATTGTATGTATTTATGTTCATTCCTTCCAATATAATATCTTGGAGTTAGCTACCATTTCAAATAATATAATTTTATTATTTTTCAGTATGACTTGGCCTTCTGTGCAACCTGATATTTCAGAAAAACCCATTGTTGCGTGTCAGGTACACCATCAAAATTAGATTCCCTATTAAAGTAAAAATTATTATATAATTCAAAAATATTATTAAATATGAAAATTTCATATTCTTTATTTTCCTGGGATGTTACAGCCTTTCCCATTTGGGGAATTGTGTCCCTTCTATTTTTAAATTGGACGAAAAATCATTAAATGTACCACATCAAGAAAATTAGTCGAAATAAATATCACTTTAAAAGAATGAAAGATAAGAATAATGTTCACCTGAGATAACACATACTAGGATTCCATGTACGTAAACATGGATTTGGAGGCGAAACTAAGGGTCATTTTTTGATGGAGATTGATAGAAAACATGACTAGGTGAAAGATAACTACAAGGAAACAAAGAAAATGTGATAGGTTAAACGATCATTGATTCCCCAGTATGAAAAGTAAACAGAAAATGTTTTTTGTTTATTTAAAGTGCCCTTTCATAAATATTTAGAATTTATTTATGATATTGACTAAAAACATAAGGAAATATATTTACATTTCATGTAGAGTTTTATCCTTTTATATGTTTCCACCAAAACATTATATTTTCTAAAAAATATGAGTATTCAAGATGACTAGGTCACACCTGAAGCACTAGAATCAAATTTTATAGAATCACATAATCCAAAAAAGTTGAACAATGTATTTCCCCTATCTTTAGACATCAACCAAAACCAAAATGGTTAGTACATGATCAGAAAATCCTCAAAAGGGTAATCTATAAAAAAATTATCACTCTTAATCATTAATATTGAAAAAACAATACACAATGTTCAATAAAGACCATTCAATACACCATTTTCCTTAAAATTATTCAATATAATCCAAACTATGATTGAAACCCATAACTCAGAAGAATTTGATCACATTGTCTTCCACGATAAATCATAAATAAATCTCTTAATAACATCGACTACTCTAAAAGAGTCATACTAAAGATTAATTGTCCTAATCACATATTCTCTATTATAGGTTAAAAATTTCCATAAATAACCCCAATTTCTATATTATCACATTAAAAATATTGATTCATCAAAAATAAAATTCCATCCATTACTCCACAAATGAAATCCCATAGTATTATATTTTACTAAGTCATATAGTATTCCCAAATGAGTGAACGTCTTCCAAAATAACCATTATCACTTAATCACCAAATCATTTTCCTATAAAAAGATATCAATTTGATAAAACATAATATCCCAAATCAACTTATTCATTATCAATAAATGCTTTTAACCCCAAAAAATAATGTATACTGACTAGGGACGTCACGTAGGCTAGTGGTGGCGATAAATTCCAACCACACTTTGGTTGTGGGATTGATTCCTGATTCATTTTCTGATGTGACAGGTTGTCACATGGTCTTAATGTTTTCAATTATCAAAAATTATATATGTTTGTAACATTATAAGAAATGATAAAAATTCCTCAAAAATAACCATATCATATTTTAACAACAACTGTTATATCATACATTGCGTTTTTATCGCAAAATGTAATAAAATGTAATTTCCCCAAATTCAAGTACCATATAAGACCAAAATGGAGAATTATAACTATATACTCATAGGAAACGATAATTATTCCTTAAATAAAATTTTCACATATCAAACATTAGTTTCACACAAACTAAAAAAAATCCTTCCAATGTAATCCAATCATTAATACATTTAAATATATCATCATACATAGATCCAACAAAACTCTTCATTTACTAAAATGTAGACATCTTAATCATCAAATTTTCATCCTGATCCTTTATCCATATTTTTCCATCATATTCTTTTATACTTATTTTCTAAAAATATCATTATGCATAATATCCTATTTTTTAGTAATGTCAAAACATGATCTGCGAAATAATCCATACCACCCATAGTCTATTCTCAGTTTCCTCATCTTGAATTGGAATTGCATTAGGAATTGGTAAAAATATATTTGTATGATTCTAATGATCCCATTCTCAATCTTTATTCATAGGATATCTATTTTTATAATGACCATGCACACTACATTTAAAACATTCAATTGTTCCTTCAGAAATAACTTCTTTCCCTTTCCGGGAGTCAACTAGATGCTTTCTTTTCCATCTAATGTTTTCCGTTATGACCACTATTACCAAACCTATATCATCTTATCATCCATTAAATATATATTACAAGGTGTTTTTTTTTCAAATATTTAACATATATGTTTTTTGAAAATACATACCATTATGGTTATTACCTAAACTCCCATAGGGATTCGTTTCATAAATATACAATGACTTATAAAAACCACAAAGGTTCAAGTGGTTAATTTGGACTCTAGATAGTTAGTAGAGAATAATCACAAGAGTTTTCATTACAACTCCCATTTCATTTAAATGATTATTCAAAAAAAATCATAGTTTTCATCACATCCATTTTTACATTGGTGCCTACTAGATCCAGCCATTTACTAAAAAGAAAATGGTCAGTGTGAGTATATATGTAAAATTATCATATATTATATTATGAGGTGGGTGAACACTATGATATACTTATTCATGTAATATTAGAACCATTAAATTTATCTAATATTACAATGAATCATTCTAATATTCTAACAATTATGGTGATGTCACTTACGCTTAAATAACACCCAAACATCTAATGATATTTAATCTGAACATTGATACTAACTATAAGGCCCCAACCATAAACATTATATAATCTTGAGTTAAGTCTAGAATTCATATTGAGGATCTTATCAGGATTGCTGTTTTAGAGAATTAGGCCACAACTATTACATTAAATTTTAAAAATTCCAAAGTAGAAACTTCTAATAAGTTTCCATTTCTTCATAAAATAAATTCATGAAAAAAAATAAACATGTATACTTCCATGTTTTAGACAGAATGACATTTCCTTGATCCCATCATTGACCTTGTTCCTCATTATGTCCAATGAAAAACATTTCAAAACATGTGATGATCATAAGAATCTTAGTAGTGGTTATAAAAAATATTAGCCAATAAATACATAAGAACTATAACATACCTCATGAAATTATATGATTTATTAATAACACAATGAAATCATAAATAATAATGGTAACTTATTGAATACATAACATACATATATTATAGATTTCATGGATACATAGGGGGTTATGTTTAGAATACCCCACACATAATATACATTAAATATCATAGGATAAACATTAATTTTTTCCTCCGTCACATTACCCAATGCATTGGAGTGTTATCTCTGGATCACCCACCCATGGTTTATCATGAAACCACCCATATACGTAAACAATTAAAAAGAACCATAACATAATCATTACACATGGACACACAGAATGGAAAGATAATATTTTCAAATTGAAATCCTAATATAAAATTTCAAATATATTAACATAATCAATCGATTCATAAAAATATTTTCAATGCCAAAATAAATAAAAATAATATATGTATTTATTTTCAATTTAAAAACATTATTATTTATTACAGAATCCTAATATCAAATAATGATCATAGTGGCAGAAAGGTCATTCTCACTGCATATGTTAAAAAGAAACATTCCCTTTGTTGTTTAGTAAAACGCTATGTAGGAAAATATTCCCTTCGAATGAAATGAAAAGTCAATGGTGTTTGTACACCATATAAATGAAAGCCCTCTATAAATCAAAGTATGCCTCAATTAAAAGAGATTGAGACAAAGTCTGTTACAATGATTATATCATTAAATTAAGGATAAATTAATTATGTAGGAAAAACATAAATACATCCAATATAAGTGGATATTATATGTAAAAAAATCAAAGGACATTCACACATATTCATATCACCAAATAAACAAGAACTATATGTTTATCTAAAATAATGGAAATCGGGTAATGATTTTCGCTTAAAAAATGTGGCGCCCTAATGGTGTCTCCTAAAAATTCAGATAGTGATGAGATGACAGAAAAAAGGTTCTCTAATAACATTTACATAAAATCGAAATAAATAAGGATGTAGAAGAAAATATCCCAACATAAGATAATGGAAATTAAAAGACATAACATAATATAATTATTTTACTAAATGAGGAGGGTGGAATGTTCACATACAAAGAACATTACATTACATTAAGGATAAATCAATGATTAATGTATTTTTGAAAAACATAAATACACCCAATATAAGTGGATATTATGTTTAAAACAATCATAGGTCATTCGCACATATTTATAGAATGGCGTAATTGATAAGTAGTAGATAAACCCAATGGAAGTAAATTTGGTTAAGATGTCCCCTTACATAGTGTCTGAATTGACTTGTTTGTTCCTTGAATATCCTGAATAATAAAAAAAGTTAATATATAATTTCCTCAGAATTTTTTTATTATTAATTTTTCATTTTATATCATTTATTGATATAATGTATAAATTAATAATTATTAGATTTCATTTCAAACATTTTTTCAATGTTCAGAACATGAGTAAACAAATGAACATGTTATAATTAAAAATAGACCAGGTGGTCAAATATAAATTATCTCAAGAATAAAATTCATGATTTAGATATAATATATATCTTATATATCCATTATATATGTAAATATAATAGTCCATAACATTTGTAAATAATAAATGAAATGCATCGTTCATGGAGACAGTAAGTCGTACGTACGCATGAACGCTACTTTCATTTCTTTTTCATTTTTAAAGGATTGACAATTAAATGATAAATATGTATATTATAATTAAATTATAATATATATTTTATATATGTAACATATTTTCTGAAATTTTATCCTTTATACATTCCATGTATAGTAGGAACTAGCCATACCACTTTATAGATTCGGTAGTCTGCACTTACTCAAATGAAATTAGAGTATTTACGTGTTATAGAGAGAATAAATGTATGATGCAAATGAAAAATAAATAATAATAATGATAAAAAATAATATCATATAAATAGTATTAAATTATAGTTTTTTCATAATGGGCACCATAATAGGTGGTAGGAGAAGATTTAACAATCATCGTTTCGTGAGGCTGTACTTCGTCGTCCACCGAAACTGTATGGTCTAAGTCGAATATATGGAGATGTGTGTAAGTTTATTTCAAATATATCTCATAAAAACAACCTAATACATTAAGGATACTAGGATTGTTAAGTAACAAATGAATATTAAGGGCATTTTGAGTGGATAAAGAAAATAAAAGAAATGAATTTGATAGAAGATGATAATTTTAAATTGAGTAACTCCCTTTGGGTTGAACCAAAATGTTTTCTTCAATTTCCTTCTACCTAGGGGAAGGATTCTACGAGGAAGAGAGGGATTTTGGGATATTATTTTAATAGTGTTTTGACGAGACTACGAGAATGAGATATGTTTTTAATGGGATTGTAGTCTTCATAAAAAATGACGGAAAAAATATTTTTTTGAAAAATATTATTTGAGTTCACACAACATTAAAAAAATTAATTTTTGGAATCAAAAAGAACAAATATTATTATAAAAGATAAAATAATTATTAATTAAATTTAAAGAGGGATAAAATTGGGATCATTCATCGATATAATGATAATAATAAAAAATTATTTATTACAATTTGAATTAAATCATTAATGGAAAAGTGATTATTGATAAAGAAAAACATATCATAGAAACCATATGAGATATAGAAACATAACATAATTAATTGGCATAATATTCACTGTTATCGAAGCATTAGTGGATATAATTTTCTTTTGAATAATGACTTAATGAGGCAACCAAAGCTTCAATATGTAATTATATTTTAAATCAAAATTTATCTTTATAGTTTTATGAAGATCTGAAAAAAAAGTTCATCATTATAAGAAAAATAATTATTTTTAGGTGTATCAACTGTGATAACTAATCATAAAAAAATCAATGAAAAAAATCACATATACCATGATGAGATCTCTAGAAGAAGAGTGATTGGATTGATAATGAAGTTAAAATAAAATGAGTCAGTGAAATGATGATGATAAAAATAATAGATCAATAAATTATTATAAATAAGGAATGAAAAAAAATAAATGACATTGTAAAAGAAAAAATGATATAAATAAATTTAGAATTAAATTGAAAATTGTTATCTCACACTATAAAAAAACTAGAATTACATGTTGGTGGAATAATATATATTAACATTAATATTTGTTTTAGGATAACATCTGTGAACCGATGTCATAAATATATTTTTAACATTTTTTTAAAAACTAATGTCAAAGGATATATTCATGATAATTTTCAAAAACATGACATCAATACAGATTACAAATCTATAGTTCATTTATCAGGCTTCGATTTTTATGATTATGGTTCTCAAATAGTGTTACATATCAAAAGTTGTGGTAGTAAAATTTTGGACTTGTATAAGACATCATTAAGAGATATTCAACTTATGATGTCTATAATATTTTATCCATAAGTCAATTTTACCTCCACGAACACTCATAAAATTGTTTTGAAAATTAGATATGAGTTAGTATACATTATTATCAATATTTTTTTAAATACCATTCATTAAACTATTATTTTTCCAACGGTTTCTAAAAAACCACATTATAAAATCATTATATAGGAAATTGTAATGTTGATATTGATAGAACTGACATGCAATTTCCATTTTTATGTTTGTTTTTCAAAATAAATACCTTAAAATATTTAAATTATTTTAGGTAGTTTCTATAAGGACCTGGCCTTAAACAATTACATAATATTGAATTAAAAGAATAATTCACATTGGGGATCATTTCAGGATTAGTGTTTTATATATTAGAACATAACTATTAAATATTCATGGATTACAAGGTAGACACTTCTACACAGATTCCATTTTTTCCTAAAATATAATCTCTTGAAAAAAAGAGTCATATGTAGTTCCATGTTTTAGACATCATTACCTTTCCTTGATCCCATCCTTGATCTTATTCATCTTTAAGTCCTGTGAAAACATTTCAAAACATGTAATGAGCATAAAAAGCTTAGTAAGGGTTATAAAACAAAGAATGAAAACATTTATTCATAAATAAATAAAAAACATGAACTCTTTTACTTACCTCATGAAATCATAAGATTTATGAAAGACACATAAAATCATATTTCATAAAGGTAACTTGTGGCATCCAAATCATACATACATTGTAGCTATCACAGATACATATGGAGTTACTTGGGAATACTCATTACAGTATATTCCTTAAATCTCTTAAGAGAATCATTCAATTTTACCTCTGTCATGTTACCAAATGCACTGGAGAGTTATCATGGGCTCACCTGCCCTACGTTTATCATGGAACCACCCGTATATGACAATAATGCCCAAGAACCAAAACATGATCATAACAAATAACATAAGCATAAAGCAAAGATAACATTTCCACATTGTAATAATAAAATATCATTTCAAGATATTGGAATAATAAATCCATTATCAAAATAATTTTCATTACCAAAATATATAAAAATAATATATGGTATTTATTTCTCCTTCTAAAAACATTCCGGCTTGTTAATGAAGAAAAAGATCAAATAATACTCGCGGGGGCGGAAAGGTCATTGTCACTACTTATGTACAAAAACATTCCTTTTTGTTGTTTAGTAAAATTATTCATAGAAAAATATTCCCCTTGAAAAGTCAACGGTGTTTATACAGGATATAAAAGAAAGTTGTGTAGTAAAACAACATATGCCTCAATGAAAGGAGATTGAGACGAAGTCCCTTACCTCGTGTCCGAATTCACCCGTTCGTTCTTTAATATCCTGATTAATAAAATAACGTTAATTTATACTTTCTTAATAACCTTTTTCGTGTTTATTATTCCTTTTATATCAATTAATACCATTTTATAAACATTATGTAATCATTTAATTTAATAACATCCATTTTGTCGATATTTGGTACTTGAGTCAAAAATGAACACCTTATATTTACAAGTTATCCATGTGGTCAATAGTTCATTATATCCAGACTGAAATTCATCATTTAGATATCATATATATATTATATATCCAGTATTTACAAGTATTTATAATAGTACATAACATGTGGAGGTATGAAATGAAATGCACCATTCATGGAGACGGTAATCCGTACGTACGCATGAACACTACTTTCAATTCTATTTCTTATTTTAATGGAATTAAAACATAATGATACATTGTTATTTTATAATTATAATGTAATATCATATATAATATCATTAAATATATCCTTTATACATCCCACGTAAGGCATTAACGAGTCATGTCACTTTTAGGGGGCGGTAGTCCGCACTTCCTCTAATAAGATTATCGTATTTACCAACTATGGAAACCATAAAGGCTTGATATAATTGGGAAGTACAGAAGCATAAAGAAATATTAAACATAATATATATCATATATTAATACAGTGCCATCATAATGGCCACCATGATAGGCAGTATGACTTAATTGAACAATCATCATTTCGTGAGGCATTAGTTTTCCATCCACAGAAACATTATGTTCTTCATCCATTAGATGGAGGTGTGTTTATGTTTTGTTAGAATACATCTCATAATAACATACTAGTATATTGAGGATACTTTTTTTCTTACAAAATAAAGGAATAAAAAGATTTTATGGGTTGGATAACTAAAATAAAATAAAACAAATTAAGAGAAACGGTTACCTTTATTTTGGATAATTCCCTTTGGGTGGAACCAAAAGGACTTCTTGAAGTGCCTTATACCTAAGGTAAGTCTTCCAGAAGAAGGAGAGGGATGTAGGGAGCTTAATTGGGTAGTGGTTTGACGAGCCAAATGGCTTTAGATGTTTTAGGAATTGGATATAAATGGTCTCATTTTATAAGCGAGAGGAGGGGCTCTTTAAGAAAGTTTAAAAATATTATTTTATTATATAATAATATTGGGTTTATAATGGTTCAAAAATCATTATAGACAAATATAAGAAGACTCATATTCGAAATAAAATCATCCAATAATAATTTGACATGTTTTGAATAATATTTTAAACATTGTAATCTTATTTATTTAAATCATTTATTAATGAGGTAAATACTACATCATTATTCTGTGATAAATAATTTAAGTTATTTGATATCTAAAAATTATAAAACAAATACCATGATATAGGAAATTTATTTTAGCATTCCAATTAATATTTATAGTCTAAACAATAAATTATATAACATCATATAAAAATTAATTACTAAATGTTTTTGTTAATGTCAATTTTGTCTTTACATGAAATTAATTAATCTAAAGTGTCATTATCTTTAATAAGTGGATCCATGGGGTCCAAATATCGACCCAAAGTTTCCCATTATTAGCCACTACTAATCCAGTAAGTTTGGAAATGTGTTACGGTAATTTTGAATTATTATAATATTCTTTTAACCTTGAATTACCTTATTTACCTTTTACCGAGGTAAATAAAAGACAAACGTTACTATTCGCCAAAAATTGATTTCATCTTAATGAACCACATATTAATAAATCATAACAACCATGTATGTTGGATCTTTTAAATTAAATTCACAGAAGTGGTAAAATATCATTTAAATGAAAAAGTTAGTTTTTTTAACTACCACTAAGTGGTTTCACTATTCATCAAACATTTATGTTTTTCAGAAAAATACCACAAATTCAGCTGAAGATATATTTGATATTACAAATTCAAAAATTATGTTAATTTTTCAAAATTATAAACATAAATGTGTCATTATTTAATATAAAATTTATTCCCATTGTTAAAACAAATTGCGTGTTTTTAAGAAACAATAACTATCAAAAGAATGACAATTGTTTAAGTCCAATTTCAAAGTGAAATTAATTCCAATGACCAAAATTGTATTAAATGGTAAATAAATATTATAATTACACTTTAAAACCAATTAAAAAGATAATCTAACCATGTAAATAAATTATATTACACACATTTTTGAATTAAAATACAGTATTTTCACAATTCATTAAAAATTGAACTTTTTCAGAAAAATTCCAAAAAATTACAGAAACTAAATTTTGATGTCCCCATTCTGAAGAAGGAATTTATTTGGACATATAGAATGTATTAAAGTAACCAAAACTAGATTTAATGAGGTTTCTCCATTAAAAGGTAATAAATCATCCTTTTAATTTAAATTATGATTAATATTAGATTCATTCACATTTTAAGCATCTAACATTTATTGGAGAAATGTAAATACATTTAACAAACATATATAATCATATTGTAGTTAGTTTTGATCATTCCCTCCAATATAATTTCTATGAGTTAATTCCCATATAAAATAATAATATTATATTATTAGTGTGCAACGTAAGATTTCAAAGAAACATGTTGTTGCGTATCGGGTAGGCTATCGAACGTAGAAAACATTTTAAAGTAAAATTAATATTTAATTACAAATATTAATCAATTTGAAAAATGTGTTATTAATCATTTACATGGGATGTTACATCCTTCCCCAATTTTCGAAATTACGTCCTCGTAATTTTTATTCACTTATCAAAATAAGTGGGGGTATTTATCTCTCATATCATTTTCATATTCCCACGTTGCCTCTTCAACCATATGGTTTTTTCATTTATCCATTACCTAGTTAATTACCTTATTTTTCAACACTTCCTCTCTATGGTCAAGAATCTGTATATGTTGTTCTTCATAAGAGAGATTCTCTTCCAACTGAACTACCTCTGTGCTCAAAACATGAGATAGATCTTACATATATTTCTTCAACATAAAAACATGAAAAACATTGTGTACCTGGGATAAACATGGAGGTAAATCCACATTGTATGCAACTGATCCAACATTCTCCAAAATTTCATAAGGTCCAATGAACCTCTAACTCAACATTGTTGAATCACACTTTTCCATGGAGAAACATTGAGAAAGACATGATCACCTACCTCAAAAGAAATATCCTTCCTCCGATTATCTGTATAAAACAATGAATGAAAACATTTGATCATAAATACATACAAAACAAGAACCCTTTTACTTACCTCATGAAATCATAAGATTTATGAAAGACACATAAAAACCATATATCATAAAGATAACTTGTGGCATCCAAATCATACTTACATTGTAACTATCATAGCTACATAAGGAGTTAATTTTGAATGCACATCATAGTATATTCCATAAATCACTTACAAGAAACACTCACATTTACCTCTATCACATTACCCAATGCATTAGAGAGAAATCTTGGGCTCACCCACCCTATATTTATCAGGGAACAACCCATATACGTAAATAATGCCCAAGAACCATAACATGATCATAACACATATAACAAACATAAAGGAAAGATAAAATTTACACATTGCAATAAAAAAATATCATTTCAAGATATTGAAATAATATATC
This sequence comes from Viscum album, assembly GCA_963277665.1. Lineage (NCBI taxonomy): Eukaryota > Viridiplantae > Streptophyta > Magnoliopsida > Santalales > Viscaceae > Viscum > Viscum album. The sequence continues at coordinate 503,330,213 of OY728159.1, forward strand.
AATTCTCAAATTAATTTCCAATACCAGAATACATAAAAAGAGTATATGGTATTTATTTTTCCTTTTAAAAACCTTTTGGCTTGTTATGGAAGCCAATTATCAAATAATACTCACGGCGGTGGAAAGGTTGTTGTCACCGCTTACGTAAAAAAACAATTCTTTTTGCCATTTAGTAAAACACTTCATAGAAAAAGATTCACATTGAAAACTCAAGGGTGTTTATACAGCGTATAAAAGAAAGTCGTGTATTAAAATGAAATATGCCTCAATGAATAGAGATTGTGACGAAGTCCCTTACCTCGTGTCCAACTAGACACGTTCATTCTTTAACATCCCGAATAATAAAATAAAGTTAATTTAGACATTATTAAGAACTTTTTTCAAGTTTATTATTCCTTTTATATCAATTATTACCATGTAATAAACATTATGTAATCATTTATTTTAATAACATCCATTTTGTCGATATTTGGTACATGAGTCAAAAATAAACACATTATATTTACATGTTTTCCATGTGGTCAATAGTTAATTATATCCAGAATGAAATTCATCATTAAGATATCATATATATAATATATATCCATTGTTTACATGTATTTATAATAGTACATAACATTTGGAGGGAAGAAATGAAATGCACCGTTCATGGAGAGGGTAAACCATACGTACGCATGAACGCTACTTTCATTTCTATTTCTTATTTTAATGGAAATAAAACATAATGACATATAGTTATATTATAATAACAGTATAGTATCATATATAATATCATTAACTCTATCATTTATACATTCCACATTAGGCGTTAACGAGTCACGTCACTTTGAGGGCACGGTAGTCTACACTTCCTCTAATCAGATTATTGTATTTACCCACTATGGAAACCATAAAGTCTTGATATAATTGGGAGGAACATAATAATAAGGAAATCATAAACATAATATATAAAATATAAAAATATAGTTCCATCGTAATGGCCACCATGAGAGGTGGTAAGATGTAATTGAATAATCATCGTTTCGTGAGGCGTTAGTTTCCCATCCACAGAAACATCATGTCCTTCATCCATTAAATGGAGGTGTGTGTAAGTTTAGTTATAATACATCTCATAAAAACATCCTAGTATATTGCGAATACTATTTTTGTTACAAAAGAAAGGAATTAAAATATTTTAGGGGTTGGAGAAGTAAAATAATAGAAAACAAATTAAGAGAAAATTGTTACCTTTAATTTGGGTAACTCTTTTTGGTTTGAACCAAAATGACTTCTTGAAGTGCCTTCTGCATAAAGTAAGTCTTCTAGGAGGAGGATAGAAATGTAGGGAGATTAATCGGGTAGAGGTTTGATGATACAAATGGCTTTATAGGTGTGAGTAATTGGATAGAAATGGTCTCCTTTTATAAGGGAGAGGAGGGGTTCTTTAGGAAAGCGTGAAAATATTAGTTTATTTTATAATTATATTCGGGTTCTAATGGACCAAAAATCATTATAGCTGTAGATAAAATGACTCATATTCTATATAAAATCATCCAATCCGAATTGAATGTGTTTTGAATAATATTTTAATCATTATAATCTTATTTATTTAAATCATTTATTGGTGATGTAAATACTGCATCATTATTATGTCATAAATAATTTAATTTATCTGATGTATAAAAATTATATAACAAAAACCATGATATAGGAGATCATTTAAGCTTTCCAATTAATATTTATAGTCAAAAAGATAATTTATATAACACCATATAAAAATTAATTACTAAATTTGTTTTGTTAATGTAAATTTTGTCTTTACATTAAATTAATTAATCTAAAGTGCCCTTATCTTTCATAAGTGGCTCCATGGGGTCCCAAAATCGACTCAAGGATGCCAATTGTCGGCCAATAGTAATAAAATAAGGTTTAGACAAGTGTTAAGGTAATCTTGAATTATTATAATATTATTTTAACCTTCAATGACCTTATTTACCATTAACTGCGGTAAATAAAAGTCAAAAGTTACAATTCACCAAAAATTGTATTAATCTTAATGAACCATATTTTACTTCTTGGTAACAACCATGTACGTTTGATTTTTGAAATACAATTCACAGAAGTGGTAAAATTTTATTTTAATGAAAAATTCAGTTTTTTTAACTACCACTACGTTGTTTCACTATTCATAAAAAAATTGTGTTTTCAAAAAAATACCAAAAATTCAGCCTAAGATATATTTCATATTCCAAATTCAAAATTAATGTTTATTTTTCAAAATTAAAAACATAAAATTTTCATTAATTAATTTTAAAATTAATTCTCGTTGTTAAAAAATAGCGTGTTATTAAGAAACAATAACTATCAAAAGATTGACACTTGTTTATGTCCTATTTCAAAGTGAAATTTAATTCCAATGGAAAAAATATGATTAAATGGTAAAATTATATTCTAATTACAATTTAAAACTAAATTATTAGATAATATAACCATATAAATAAATTATATTAAAACATAATTTTGAATTAAAATACTATATTTTCCCTATTCATTAAAAAATGAACTTAATCGGAAAAATTACAAAAATTTACACAAATTTAATTTTGATGTCCCCATTATAAAGAAGGATTTTATTTGGTCATATAGAAATTATTAATGTTACGAAAACAATATTTAAGGATGTTTTCACCTAAAAGGTGAGAAATCAGCCTTTTAATATAAATTATGCTTAAAATTAGATTCATTCACATTTTTAGCCTCAAACATTTATTGGATAAATGTAAATAAATTTAACAAACATGTATAATCATATTGTAGTTTTTTTCATTCCCGCCAATACAACGACTATGAAAAAAGTACCATTTAAGATAATAATATTATATAATTACTGTGCAATGTAAGATTTCAACGAAACCTACTGTTGTGTATCAGGTATGCTATCCAACGTATCAACCATTTTAAAGTAACATTAATATTTAATTCACCAATATTAAAAAAATATGAAATATGTCTTATTCTTTATTTAAATGGGATGTTACAGTTTCCTATCATTTTATTTTACTACTCATTGAGCTCAAAGATAGTTAAAAAAAATTATGGATGTCTATAGTGGGGCATCTCAATGACTTCACTTTCATATATTCAACATCTGATGTCTATAACTTTTGATCTGAAAGTCCATTTTAGATCAACGATCAATTAAATAGACATGTTTAAAATTCACTAAAACATTGAAACTATATTAACATTAATGTTTTTGAGAAAATGAAATTAACATTACTTTTATAATTGGTTACTAAAAATTATTGAGCTTAAAAGTCTTCTATAAGTAATTTTAACATCAGTTTTTTTTATGAACCGATGTAAAAGTATAATCTTACCATTTATTATAATATAAATGATTATAAAATCCATCACTAATTAATTGTAATGTTGATTAACAAATATTTTTTTTTTAAATCCAAATGGAAGACTTTTAATATTGGTATGGAAGAAATGATGTCAAGATGGAGATGTGAAAACCCCTTTGTATACTACTGTATCCTTCAATTAACTTTAATCCAAGAACCACATATTGTAATTGTCTTCCAAATTCTATGGAAACAATACTTTATTTCAATTATGATCATACCCTATGTTAAGAATTAGATTTATCAATAGGATACCCGTGTCCCCTTAGAATCTACCCATTTATAAAATAACATTTTACACCCATCATGTTACTAAATTAAATTCTCAAATTTCTCTATCTAATTAAGAAAGTATCTTTTATTTCCATTTTAACACCCATTCATATTTCATTACATTTTTTAATAACCATGAAGTAATAATTATTTAATTAATTCATGAATTTAGACAAAATAAATTGATATTCCCTTTTTTATGTGATAAAAAGTCAAAATGACCATTTTTATGCTCTTTTGTATGCCAAGATTTTGATATGAATGAAATTATTTAATTATTAATGTTTTTTAATGAAATTATTTTTATGATATATGTGGCTCAAATGAAACTATGAAATATATAGGGAGATCCCTAATTACTCTTTAATTCTTTTGGATAATTAATTTTATCTCTAAAGATGACATATTTTATGATCCATAATTGTATAATTATAAAAACATTCAATGATGATACTGTGGTTATAGACTTTGGTGATATTATAGAAAAAAATCCTTATTTAAATGTTGTATCTACATTTATATTTTATGTTTCATGTTAATTTTATTATTATATGCCTTATGATCTCTTTTTCAAGAAAAAATGTGATTTTTCATGTTCTTATTGAATTTCCTCGTGATAAAAGGCCAAAAAAATTCAATTCTCAATCCCTTAATGGGTCTCATGATCCCCCCACTAATTTGATCTATAAACTAAAGTTATTAGATGATTTAAATGTAACATAGGGTGAACACATGAATATTTATTTCAATTGGATATTAAGGAATTATTTATGTTTTCACATATTATGATACTTATTTACAAGAAAGTAAACTTTAAAAGGCCCTTAGATTGTACCATGTAATAAATATTTCTTTAATAAAAAGTTGTTGTGCTAAATATAGACAATGTCGAGTTCCGTCAATAGCATTCGGGACACCGAAGACCCAATTTTACTGAAATATATTATATTATTATAAATATTATTATAGTTAATCACATATCCATTGTAATGCAATATATAAATGAGATTAAATAAATAGTGAAATTATTTCTACACATTTTTATAAAATTAAATTAATTGTAAAAAAATTATTATATATTAATAAAAGTTGGATTGAAAATAAAGGCTGCTATTTTATGACAAAACTATTTTTATGACCAGAATGATGTTTTGTTTTATTAAATTAAATTAATCACATTAATTGAAAAATATGGATGAAATATAGATTAAATATATTTCATCAAATTTTTTGAAATTCATCTCATAAATATTATATACTTGAGATGATATGATATCTAATTTAATCATAAAACGTTGAAAAATTTTTAAATGAAATTTTACAGAATTTATGTTGTCATATTGTCATCAAAAATTTTTTTTAAAATTTTAAAATTTATTTTTTAAAATATATAGTTCATTTTTGAAAATGGAATACTAAAATTTAGTAAGGAATGTGTGATGGTTAGGCTATTCCCACCCCCCCCCCCAAATTTACTATAGAAAAGGAAGAGATACAAAAAACAAGGGAGGAGAGGCATCAATCAACCCACACCCAAAAACACTTAACAATCCCAAAACCACAAAGAATTAAAAATAAAGACCCAAAAGAAAAAGTCCAAGGAGTGAAGAATGAAAAAAAAAAGAATAAAGAAAAACACCAGGACATGGACTACCATCCTTCCCCACTATCATCATCAAGTCTGCACCAGGGGGTCTCCCTCAGTACCATAACCGAAGGCCGCATCAGTGTCTGCTGACTCCCTTTCAGAAGATTCATATTTCCCCAGTAATTTGGTGTAATACTCCCTTATCTTCACTTGATCCATGTTCAGCTGCTACATAGTAGGCTTCTTAGCAGGCTGCCCAACCCTTTCAGAGGAGTTCTTCGATGCTTTGTTGGAGGTCCTCGTAGATACCATTCTGGGAAAAGAAGAGTATTCCTTCCTTGGCCTCCTCCCTTTCAAGACTACAGCGTCAACATCGCCATCTTTTTCCTCGATAGGGATAATAGTGTCTTCCCGGTTGATGGGAGGTAGAAACCTCAAACTGGACAGGCCCCCCTGCAAAGTTTTCTTTCCCAAAAGAGGAAAAATATTAAAGTAGAGAATTTTCATTCAAAATATTGTCCATGATGGATTTCATCCTAGAATCATCATCAGATCCACTCAACCAAAACATCGAACATTGGGGTGTTGTTCCCTCCTCCAATAGAGAAATATGCATAGGTGCTTTCCTCGCATTAGGGTCCTCCAAAGCCATATCTATCATAGCCAAACATTTTGAGTTCCCATCCTCAGTGTCCCTAATTATCCCATCATCATCATATTTAGCATCATGTGGCCCAAAGGGGACGGGCACCACTGATGCATCCACTGCGATCAGAATTGGTTCATGGGAGTCCAGAGAATTCATCAAAGACTTGTTGAAGACACCCCCATCAGCCGGGGCATCCTCATGCACCTTAATTAGCTCCAACCCCTCCCCATATGTAGTATCCTCCCCTTTCCCATGCTCATCCCCCATCCCTGCACCCTCCTCTTTCCTGCACCCCTTCCCAGCCACCTCCTGCAACTTATGCACTAGCACCTGCACCTGCACCTCCATCCCCCCATTCTCTGTCACATGGAAGGAAGCATCACTAGTAGTCCCCCCAACAACCTCCTTAGGAATATTCAACTCATGTTCATCAATGTTTCCAATCAACATTTCTTGCACAACACGATGTTCTTGCTCAGTCGTATCCAATATTTCATCCATTTCTTTATCATCATTTACATTATGCCCAGAGAAATAATCATTCCTAGTTTTCTCCATTCTCTTTTCGATACTCTCATCATTGCTGGTAGCAGCGCCGTCATCCTTCCTTGCTCCCCACATATCCAGATTCTCATGACCAACCATCTTGGAGAACAATGCATCAAAATGATTTCTCATTGGGACTACACTCTCTTAATGGACACCTTTCCATTTCCTATCGTGTGCTGTCAGTCCTTACTCAGGCCGATTCCTCTCATCTTGAGGTGGCCCATCCAGGATGTCCTGGACATCCCCTGTATTACCAATCAGCTCCCTCTCTGCATATTGTGGCATCACCTCCTGGCCAAGAGCAACCAAGACCACCATAGAATTATTCACATTCAGAGCGCCCGAACCCCCATTGGAAAGCTCAGATCCCCTCGTACTGCAGTCACCGCCTTCCTGCAGCCCCACCCCCTATCCTTTACTGGAAATGCAGACACCTCATCGACCCTTAACTCAGGTGAGATAGCACCACCGCAACTTTGTGCCAGATCCTGCGCTGCACGAATCGGCCAGTAAGAATTAGACCATGTAAGGCCACCTTCATGACGGTATACAGAAGCCAAGTGGCCCAAACGAAAGTAGCTTGAGAAGTAAGGGACCCAGGATTCGAGGCAGACATCCTAATGCCATCGGAGTTCACCTTCTATCGCAATGAAAACAGATTAAACCTGAGCCTTAGACACATCAAGCTTAATGCAAACTCGTGGTGCCACTGGGTGACATGAAGCACTAGTTATAGAATCCAAGCAAAGGAATCTCCCTATTAAATTTCCAATGATGCATATGATAGTCGGGTTCTGAAAAGGCAGGGTAAGAACAGGGAGAGTAATCCACAACCCCATTCTTAGGGGATCATGATGTAGATGGAAATAGAAGCTCAAATAGAAAAGTGAAAAGTGAAATCTATTAATAGAGTGTGGTGAGAACTCCTAGTCAAAGATCAGTTCATCCTCAGTACGAAATCGGATTTGGATGTGTCAATAATCCTAATGCCCCATAATAGCCTTATCATAGAGCTTCCATGAAGAAGAAACAAACCTATAAAATTCATAAATAGAAGGTCTGTTTTTTCCAAAACAAACCACCAGTGTGAGATACCGAAGCGTCAAGGCCGTCGAGAACTACCTAAGAGAGATCGGAACCGAAGGCACGCCATTAACGCAACTGGGAACATCAGGGAAATCCACAATCTTTGGAAAGCCAGGAAGTTGTGCGGGGTCTGTGAGAGGAGTGAAGTGGCGCCTTGGTGGACCACCATCCTCCACCCCCTAGATGAATAGGGAGGGGCGGCAATGCCGTAGCCATCGTCTACGTTGTCTTTGTCGGGGAGGTCGAGGAGAATCGACATCACCATGATCCGGTGCGCGCCACAACCATCTTTTTCCCTCCTTTTTCAAGAATACAAAAATTTACTCTTGGATAATTTTCGGTATTTTTTTGAAAGGTTTTAAGTTTGATGAATAGTAAAAAAATATTATATTTTAATAGAAAACTACTTGTTTTTCTAAATAATGTATATAGTTAAATTATATTTTTTTTATTTAGAAATTTATCATGGAAAAATTCGTATCCATTATTGTAATTTATTTCATTGGAATAAATTTCACATTGAAGCTGGATATAAAGTCATTTATATCTTCAAAAAAATTTATATTAAATAATTGTTTCTTCGTTTTGGATGCATGATTAAATTTAAATAAATTACACAACATATTTTATTGTATATATGAAAATATATTTCCTATTTAAAATAATTTAAATTTATAGTGTCAATTATGGTCAAATTATTTTTTCTAAAAACAATATAAGTTAGTGTAATTAAAATTAATTACAATGATTATGGTAGTAATGATTTTACATATTGGTTGAACAATTACTTATATTTCCAAATAACCTATAACCATATAAAAAGCAACCTATCTTGTAATATTTTCACTTTATAACCACTATTCTATAATTTGTTTCATTATTTGAGGCACATTACGTAAGTGAGATCTCTCAATAGTGATTTCCTTTTAATATTTACAAGAATTCCATGCTTCCCCTACTATAAAAGGGTACTCACACATCCCTCACTTCATCACACATCTACAGTCCTTTGGATCCAAAAATACCTACCCAAATAATCCCCCAAAATCCATCTTCTCATCCATGAATACTTGAGTTAGGAATTAATCAAACCAAGGATTTATATTGGTATAATTCAAATTGAGTTCCCTGAAAAAGAGGTAAGACTCCTCAATGGGATCTTCTGTTTTATTTAATTTTTCAACCATTAAATTATTATTATATCCTAATTATATAAGAACCATAATATACTCAATACTATGAGATTTTATTATGTTGATGGTACAACCTACACCTTCACAAAATTCAATGAAATGTCTTACACTATCATAGTTAATGTGTATACCAAACCACCATCTCATGTACCAATATAATTATTCATCCATTACCACCCCTCAAGGTTGGATATAATGAGAAAATTAATATTTTTGTATTAAATATATTCTACTTAATATTTCCTTTTATGTTGAAATTATCATATGACATATTCCTTAATTCTTCCCATTTTATGATAATATGAAAAATTTGTTTGTGGACATGTGGTTCGTCTCCTCCAAAAAGTGATGTGATTCAGTATCACTTTGCATAAAATGTATTAGGAATGGGATAAATAAGAATATATAATATATATGAAATAATAATGAAACTTAATATATATATATAAGTATATATTCTTTACTTAAATTAATAATATGAAATGAAAATTAAAATAATGGTCATGCACCCACATGTCTTACCATCTCTATGAATGATGTATTTCATTTCGTATATCTATATTTTATTGGTTATTATAAATAAATTATATAATGAATATATATTATATAAATATCATGTTTTTCATTCATGAAATTAGTAAATCAATATATGAGTCAGAGGATCCATAATAACAAGGAAAAACATATCTAAAAAACAAATCAGTTATATCCTGAAATAAACGTAAATATGAAATTTTTAATAAATGAGAAATATAAAGTAATAAAATAATTATATATGTTATTATATACAATAATATATTTATTTGGTAGATTTATAATAAACATATATTTATTTTATAGTAGGATCGAATTCTTATGAATAAGTTCAAGAGTTAATCTAAGTGACTTTTATCTCACTTTTTTTATACACATGAGATATATTCCATATTCAACACTCACAAATTTTATGGTGTATATAATGTCATTTGACTTTTTATATCCTTAATTTCATTTATTTAATGATATTAAATGTTCGAGATGATTATATTCTTTCATGGATATCATCATTTATATGTTTCTCAAGTAGTAAGGTAATTTCATCTACCTTTGTTATTATCTGTGAGATATATTCCATATTAAACACTCGCTTATTTTGTGTGACTTATATTATTATCTAATACATTTAATATAATGATTTTTTCTTGTATAAGTATATTAACTATTTTAGTTTATTTTATTATTTCAAGTATTTCCTCATTAAAAAGTAACTCAGGTAATAAGTGGAATTCTAGTATAAATTTTATTTTTGACAGTCTTATTAATTATTCAGTACTCGTATCTTTTATGTTGTGTATATAAATATCATGTTATGTTATAAAAAAAATTCTTTTATGATATATAAATACTATACTGTGACAAGTTGTATCATGAATTTCATTCATTTCATAAAACATTAAGATTCATGAAACTTTATTCTCTCATGGGGATTATGATTCAATGATACCCATGAGGGAGGTGTTTATAAATACAATTTCACAGTTTATCCGGATTTTTTTTGATTATGCTTGTATTGATGAAATTGTATTATCCATATCATAATAAATATGATTAATTTTGTTATCCTATGTTTATCCATGAAATATTCATTTATTTGTTTTAATTTTTCCACTCAATGATTCTTAATAATATTAATAAAATGATTATAAGTAAATATGACATTATTTCTCCCTTCGGTCAAAATTCTGATTTATTTCAAAATAATTTTTTTAAAAAAAATGATTTCAAAGAGGTTTTTAATAGACTTTAGAAAACATATTAATTTAAAATAGTTTTTAAAATGATTAATTTTTATAAAAATTTGATTAAAATTATTTTCAATTATTATATTATTACTTTATAAACGTTTATTTTCAATGAAAAGGATTTCGATGATTTCAAAAATTTAATTATAACATTTTAAATATTTTTTTAATAAAAATAATTTTAAATTATTTATGATTTTAAAAGTATTTTTTATTGAAGAGAAACTTAAATTTCCCTTAGTTAATTATTTAAATGATTTTATATTCATACTTTATATGTTTTCAATGTCATTTTCAAAGAATATGATTTTGAGGGTGTCTTATGTCCTAATTATTCTAATTTTCAATGAAAGGTTATTTTTCTCAAGAACATATCTGTGTTATCATTTAAAATAATTCACCATATAATATGAAATCCTTCAATATATTTTATGCATTATCATGGATATAAACTACATGTAGAATTAAAATTATTATTTTTAAAATGTTTATGTTATAAAATATTGAGGTTTATGAACCCTTATTCAATTCACGGAATATTATATAATTAAATTATTGTGAAATATATCTATTTATCATAGTTCATGATGTGATGATGTCTTAGAAATACCTATTGAATTTAATGTGCTATGATATTTTTAATTTTCATTCTTTTTTGGCACACATATGAATGATTTCATTGTGTGATGGGAGGTATATATATCTCTGTCCAATGCATGGGATAATTCTGGTAAACTAATGAGTATATTTGATATGACTAAACATAATTGCATGTTCAAAATTTTAGCGGTGATCTGGATTAATTTTTTAAAATGTTATTGATGAACATGTTTACATCTTCATAATGTTATGTCTAAACCTGATTACATGATGACAATGTCATGTGTGAACTCGATTATATGTTCACAATTTTATGAGTGAGCCTTATTACATGTTAAGAATGTAATGTGTGAACATGATCAAATTTTTACAATATTATTCATGAACCTAATAACATGATCAAAATGATTTATGATAACATTATTATATATTCACAATATTATGTGTGAACCTGATTAAATCTTCACATAGTTATATTTTTCCTCACTACACATTCACAATGTTATTGGTCAACCTATATACAAGTTCACAATAATATTTTTGGACTTATGTTTTAAATCAAAAATTATTTGCATGGATCATGAGTCATGTACATATGATAATGTACGGTACATATTTCACATATTTTAAATAATGAGTAATCCTATTACAATTTATAAATGTTAAAATTGTTATAAGATGTTGTGTATTCACATTTTTATGTCTTATCCCAATTTTCTTCTCTCAAGAATCATTATTTTAATTTTATTATGATTTGTTTCTTATGAATTACAAATATTTATTCCATTAAATACGTATTTGGTCTTTGACAAGCATGATATGATCTTTAAATGTTGTTGTTATGTTATCATACCATTATATTCTAGTTATTCTTTCAATCTCCTTTATTTTTACACTTAAAAAGCATCTTTTCTCTCCATTTATCATTTTCCTTTCCCCAGTTTATTACGAATGGTGTTAAGTACAATTACTAAATGGTATGATCTTTATGAGTGACATTTAATATCTTTCCTCAAATTAGAAGAATGTATTTCATGTTTCTATATAAACTACACTATTATAGTCCATTTGAATGTCAATTATTAATGAGAATAATATTCATCTAAAATGATGAAATATCAATTAATTTTAAATCTAGGTCACTATGATATGTTGGGGGGGGGGTTATTTGAAGGGATACATACATTCATGGTCACAAATATTATTATCTTCCCCTTCAGAAAAACTACACAACACCAATATCTTATTGTTAAAATATATATAACACCACATATAATATCATTAAATGATATATTTCCCATGTTTATATAAAATATATGTCCCAGCATTTTATGTTGCAAAGTATTTTATTGAAAAATGATTTATTAATATGAATTATATAATTACACAATATCAAACATGTTTCCTTTTTTGTATTATAAATTGGTAAGAACTTTTATTTTTTCCTATCTTCAAAAAAAATTACATTTTAATAAAAACAATGTTTCCTTTATAATAATTTTTTTAAAACTCAACAATGTATTCTTCAATAAATCAAAAAAAAATTAATTTTTGTATTTCTGTTTTCTTCTCCAATAATATTGAATCCAACACATTTGATTCTGATAGAATTATCAATTTTAAATGTCACTATTACATCATTTAAATATATACCATTATTTAATAATTTCAAATATCAAGTCATTTGAAAAAAACTCACTATCCAAAATCTCATGTTTTTTCATTTTGTAGTATGAAGTGTAGTTTATACAAAAAGGGAATCTTCTTTCCCTTACTCTCTCTTCACATCCATCCTTAATAAAACTTTTAAAACATTTTATTTCTCTTAAAAAAATGATAATCTCTTTATTATTTGTAGGTTGTTCGAATCATTCAAAAATATTTTTCTTGGTTGGAACCTATTTCGATCGTCTTAAACATACTTATTGTATTTCGTTATTTTAGTGGATTGAGCCCCATGAAAATTTTCATTCCATAATTTTTCATATACATTTAATGTTGTTGAGTGAACCAACACAAATTTTTTAAATTTCAAAATCTTCCACAATTCAAACAATAACTATTGAATTAATATTTATCTATATAACTTTTATATTTTTCGGGAATTGTGATAAAGATTCTCATAAAAGTTATTATCATTGTAATATGATCAGTGTTGTCCCACATACAATTTATTATCATGCATACTCTTCTTTTTCAATTCATATTTCTGCATAACATTATTGTAATTGTAATATATATGAACTTTTGTTTCAAACATATAATTTTTAGAATCTTATGAACAACCAAATTTGTTGGTATTCACAACATATTTTAATATATATGTAATTTTGTTTCAAACATATAATTTTTAGAATCTTATGAACAACCAAATTTGTAGGTTTTCACAACATATACAGTTTTATCAAGATTATTCCTTTTAGGATCATTTTATTCTTTCCAACAAAACATTGAATGTATCATTTGTTGATACTTATATTTTACCCATTCCATAACATTCACAAACTTCATGTAATTTAACATAAAATTATCTCCCAGAACACATTAATTATTTTTTATAGTCATTTCATTCTTAAACTTCATAATATCACTTTCATGTATTACAATAATTCCCAAAAAAATATATTAGTTCTCTCTTAAGATGAAATTATAACTTTGTATCTTCTTCATTAGAACTACAATTTATTAAATCATTTTCATTAATTATTGTAATGAAATTTATAAATACCTAAACCAATATAATGTTTTTGGAGTCAGCATAATTATATTCCAATTCATCACATTTAAAAAAATTCACCTTTTAATGTTTTATTATTTTTGATCATTTCCCTTAAAATTTGATTTTGATTTGTCAACATGAATCATCCATGGTTTTCTTGTTCTTCTTCCATCATCACCACTATCATCACCCTTTATTTTTTGTGGAAAATTTGCATCAATGTACATAGTTAATCCACATGAAAATCATTTTATTATAATATTCCTTTTATAAATCCCTATTCCTATTTTATATTTTTTAAAAATAAGAATAAAAATTCATCATGATTTTTAAAAACCTCATTTTCAGATTTAGAATCATAAACTAGTTCTGACTAATGTTTCTTCTTATACTTTCCATTCATCGATGAATCAAATGGAATTTCATGATCAAACATTATTTTTTCCTTTCATAGCATTATCCCATACCATTTCATAAGTAATAAGAGTACAATAATAGTCAACTAGATATTGAGTTTCTAAATAAATATCTTTAAAAGATTGAACTATTGCATAAAATTAGTAGTAAGAGTTAAAAATATCATTTAATCAATAATCAAAACATCTAAATTATCAACAAGACATATTATGGTGCTGAAAATATAATATAGTATTATAAAAAATCACCATTTGATTTATGCTCACTCATTTTGATATATTTATACATTAGTCCACTTATTTGTATCATTATATTATTCAAATTTGTATTTCCTTTATAAATTGTATTCATCAATTCACAAATAACATTGGTAGTAAAAAATCCATTCACTCTTAGATTCTCACAATTAATAATGGATGAGAGGCAATCATTCTCCACACAACCATCATATTCCAGAATATTCATGTACATTGATGTTAGTGGAACTTTTTAATCAAGAAGAGTAAACCCATGTGTAATTTCTTCCAAAACATCTTACCAAAGGGAAATAAGATATATAGAAATTTTTTCATATTAAATATAATAGTTCATTCCGTCAAGGAATAAAATCCCCTAACTATTCAAATAAATAAAAAATTTATTAAGAAATTATGAAAAAAAATCAACAAGTAGTAAATGAATCGGTCATTCACTATGATATACATTGAAAAGTCATTTATAGAATTACTCTATCAAAAATATTGATTTGGGTTGAATTATTGATAAAATGTTATTTTATATTGTTTTATTTTTCATGGGTACGTACCTATAACTCATGTTAAAGAATTATCACATTGCATTAAAACATTCATACATCCGTTGGAGCATAAGTATTTAAAAGGTTCATTGCTCAAAAATATTAATTAGTCCTTGGAATGGATTGAGAATAATCCAATACCACACAATTCACTAGATTACAATCCTTTGTTTGGATTCAACAATTAAAAAATACACTTACACTAGTGTAACACAATGATCAATACAATAATTCATGTTCTTTCACTAGAAAAAATGTTGTCAAACAAGTATGTGTAACAATTTATGAAACCATTTGCAGTTGATTCAATCAAAAAAATTGATTATTCAACAACATCCACATTAATAATTATTCATAATACAATTCATCACATTCCTACATATTCAAATGATTAAACCCCCATTTTCTAATTTATACACAAACCATGCCTGATGGATCTGTTGGATGGCTTAGTCTAATTATCATGTTCAATGATTCATTATAAATAAAAGATAATAAATAATACATTGGAAACAATTATAATTCACCTTAATCATTCCCCGAAAATATATGTATATTTGATCAGTCTGATCCACTAACCACTTTGTTCTTCCTCATATATCAGAAAACAAATCCTCAGTAAATATTTTTCTTGAAGCCTCAACTCTCTTCCAAAATATTCATCACTCTTTCCGTCTCCCTCCTCATGTAATAGTGATCCATTTTCAAAATCTACAATGCTATTTATTCTTTTATAATTGATCCAATAGATGTCTGGGTAGGACACATTTTTATTTAACTAGACTAAAAATATCTACACACTAATATTCTCATTTCATTTCATTTATTTTTTTCCAATTTCAACGCTTCTCAACACTTATACATTCTTCTCAGAACTACGTTAATCTTACCAAAAATTCATCCTTCTTTAGACATACTAAATTATAATTATTCTGAAATAAATGTTTTTCTGATGTTTTTCCCATTATGATGAATCATATGGGAACACTATTTTTATTGACCTAATTGAACTCATATAAGAGTTGATCAATTCTCAATGTAAATATTCATACAAACTAAAAAAACACTCATTTTAATGCTCCATATAAATTTTAAATCATGATATTCTATATCATTATAAATCATTAGAAATTATAAATATTCGAACATTCCCTTTACAGAACCTCAAAAAAACATTTTTAATTATTTTTTATATATTGAAATGCTAATAATGTTTTTAATAAAAAGATCCTTTATGTGATGAATAATTGTGTACGATGATTTAACTGTTTCATCATACAACTAAATGACCAATCACTATTTCTCTATGATGAAACAATATCATCTCCACTCCAATGAGTAGTGAAGCACATAACAAACCAAAAAATTAATCATCCATGAAAAAAGGTGAGGACTTCTTTATCACTTAACTCAATAAAAAATTAATCCACCTGAATTATATTTTTCCTCATCCATTTAGATAAAAAATTAAGAAAATGGTATAATTTTATAGTCAGGATAATTGTATCACTGAGAGGGGGTGGTGGTGAATCATTGGATAATATTATCATGTATATTTTCATGCATATGAAACAACCCCCGCCTCATGTTAATGATTTCATTCCCTTCTAAAAAAATCAATCAAACATCCTTAGGAAAACATGTATTTACAAGGATCATAATTAATTAAAATTATCTAGTTCCATTTTATTATTTGGAAATGATCTAATACTACACAATACACTATATAAAATCCATTCTTATGTGGAAAACAATGAGTAGGATATTCCCGTAAAACTATATAGATCCATGTAAACAATTAAATAATAATTGTTCTCCTTCTTTCACAAATGAAGAAATACAATGTTTTATTACAGCACTTGTTACCTAGGATTCTTTTTCCACTTCCATAAAAGTACTATTTTGAGAAAAATTCATCAAATTCTTAACTATAAGCCGGTAATTACTTAAATTAATTTTGAAATAAAAACACAAATTTGAATGCCAGTACATTTCTCCCAATATGAATCAACTAGTATGATTGGAAACTATAATTTTAATATATAAATTATCAATATAGATAATCTTATTCTACCAGAATAATATTGTAAAAATTCTGATCACATTATTATTTAATCTGGAAAATACTATTCGATAATTACACACAATATAATAACCAAATTAATATGATATTCTTTCCTGATATTATTATCATATTGGTAGGATAAAAAAATTAATACCATAATTTTCTAGATATATTGATCAGTTACAGATTTAATGATCTTGTCTCTTCTCCTTCTAGTTCTATCTGGAAACACGTCTCTCTGAAATACAAAATCTAGAAACCACTTATTCTCTCCCATTAAATTCATAGTTTCTCCCTTTTCTCATGGGTAGTACTATATCTTCATCAGTGATGTAAAATGTACTTATTTCCTGTTATAGGAGTCCCAAATTTTGTTTTAGTGTGAATCCCCAAAAATTTCTGGCTCAACTAAATTTCACAAATTTTAATGTAAACTTGAATTTATCATGAAATTATAACTTTTTCAACAATTCTCAATTCCTCTATATCATTATAAAATATTCTCCTTGTATAAAACTCTTCTTCAATCATTCATTCCTATCTCTATTATAATTCTAATCTCCCAATATAATTTTTTACATATAATTTAATCATTATGATTTTTTGAACCAAATATATATATGAAGAAATAATCCATTTGAGTCTTTTTTACATACCTCGATATGATTCAATTTCTCTATTACAATTACCTAATATGATTTATCAATTAGATTTATATGCACCTAATGAATGATAATCAACCTATTCTGTTTTTTTCATTATGATTGCAAAGAGATTTGGAATGAACTCTGATTTAATGCTTCTTCACCAAATTGATAAAAGAAAATCAAAATATACTAGAGTTATTATTCATAATTTTATTACAATAATATCCTCATTCGTTCAATAAAAATTTATATCCTTTGTTTTTTTGTATGACTAAAAACAATTACATTGTGTTTCACCCATTTTTTAAAAATCATTAAATCCTTAAAAATTCATGTTCTGCATTTGACAACACATTCAACCATCATAAATGGTTGACAACTATATTGATCTATCTCACTCAGTACATTTTTCTTTAACTTCAACCAAATTAATTTACTATCAGCCTTATTGAAAACAATTATTTATTGATGAGTATGATGGTATGCTGAATACGATGGACCGGTGTCATCAGCTTCAACTATAAAAAACATCCTTAAATTCCAAACACAAGATTGCATCATGATTTCCTTCTTGACGTTGAATACATTTTAATTTAGCATCATCATCAACTAACATAAATTGTAAATTATTGTAACTTACCAATAAATTCCTTCCAATCCTTTTGATCATGAATATAATTTTCATGAATATAATTGGCATGGTTACTATCATACATAATATGATATCTAGAACCATTTTCAGTTTCCATATAGATTTGATCAATATTAATATAATTGATAGATTCTTATTATGTCCCCCATTAATTAAAATAGAAATCATCACATATTTACCAAATAGATGTGATTAATGATAACTTGATGATCATCAATGCATCATCACATTTTTATCATTTTCATGAAGACTTCAATTCTGCACCCATTACCATAAATCCATGCCTTTCAAATTTAGTGTGATTCCAAAGACCCATTTTTATTCAATCCTTCTTCTCTTGAACATGATGAACCATTTCATGAATTGTATCTCTGATACCTCCAATTTTATGTTCAGTCTGGTTCCAATAAAATGTGATGTGATTTAACTTTATTCTCTATCTTCCTTTTTTTGTTTCTAAAATTTTCATGAAAATAAAAGACAAAACCAAAAAACAATCACCTTTCAGATGATCTTGGTCATACCCCCACCCCTGTGTATTTTTTTCCAACCACGATTCATAAATCCTTAATCATTGTATCCTCGTAAAATAAATAAATTATAATATAATTATTCTTATGTGAGAAAACTCAACGTCGGGAAAAAGACTCATTGATTTAAAAACACTTACATCTACAAGTACTGATCACAAAACCTCTTCATATTTTCTTCACAAATTTCTTCCTCACCTTTCTCCACTTCTTTAAAATCCTTGGATCACAAAAAAATTTGTTCCTACAACCACTCCAACACACTGTTCAAATAGTTCACACACTCATTGAATTATCAATATATAGGTTACCTATAACTCCTCCAATATACATTGATTTATAATGATAGTTCTTTGAAATAAATTTTCACCATGAAAACACTATCTAAATATTAGATGATATAGAGTAAAAAATACTTATTCATCATCCATAATGATAAAGATGATTTATTCAAATTTTTTACATATGTTTAGTGAATGATTCCATCGGTTTTTTTAAATGTCAGCAACTTTTTCTGATGTCAGAACATACTCCTTCTTCAATTCATTCTTATCAAAATTCATTTTAATATAATTATATTATATATCTAAATATTTCGGTAGAAACTGTTAAATTGGATTCTTGGTGAAATTTAATTGACTTTTATTATCACAAACTAAGATCAAGGGTAACCTCACATCAATAATTAAGTATTCTAATTGATTTTTCATCCACATAAGATGGGTAAAAGATTGAGTTGTAGAAACATACTATTCATTATCCATAATTAGAGTTACTGAATTTTGTTTTTGTGAATGCATACTGAAAAAAATCTTTCCTATCACGAATATTCCACTATATGTGGATCTTATATAAACATTTTCAACTCAATCATCATTTTAATACCCAATGAACTCAATAAATTTGAGCTATCATACTTAATTATGAATTTTTTTTCTTTTGATGTATCTTATAAATATATTTCTTCAAATTAAATGTGATACTTTTAGAGAACATTGAAATGATGACCTATATTAACAGCATAAATAATGTATATTCATGATGTAGTCAAATAGAACAAACACACAATCATATTTTGAAATTCATTCTAATCAAACACATTCCTTTCTATATCATTTTTCATCACATACATTTATATAAAAAGTATGATATGTTTCATTTGTTGAAATTATAACACCTGAATGTATTTAATTATCAATATATTGGACATCTCATACAACTTCCTTATTTCTTAAGTAAATCACTCACTGAATCTTCCACCATTTCCATCAATGATAATATCACCAACTTAAAAAACCCCAATAAAAGGAATTCTCTAAAAATTATTTTGTCTAATGATTATTATAGTGTCTTATATTCATAAAACTAATCTTCCTTAAGAAATTATCCAATTCCGAATGCCATGATATTTGATCTTATTTTATCAAATACAAGGACTTCATCATTCTACAAACACAACATTCATCATTCCTAATAAAAATCCAAATGCCTCTTCAATGTAAAATTTTACATCCCTATCACCATTTATTAATGTAGATTAAACATCCATCTATTATATCTTATACATTTATTATGAATCAAATATCAATAATGATTTCTATTGTTTCAAATATTTCTACAAGAGAAAAGGTTTCATGAACATCAATTCTTTCAATCTTGACTGGGATTTTCAAACTAATGTTTATTTTTTTATCACATCCTCTTCTTCATTCACCTTATTCTAGAATACCAAATTTCTTCCAATAATATTTTTGGTATCAAGATTGGGTATAAGATCCCATGTATTATTATTTTCAATATAATAAAACTCTTCATTCATGGCTGGAACCCATTATAGATACTCAATATATTCATTCACATCTTCCAACCCAACTTTCGAATACAAAAAATATGTGTACTATCATATTTGTTTCTTCATGTTTGACCCTTCTATTGTTGATCACCAATAATATTATGATATTCACTTGTTCTCTCAATCTAGGATTATATTATTTATTATTTTTATCTTCACTGTGAATAGATGAGTCTAATTTTTATTGATTATGATTATTTGTATCCTTATCATAATTCCTATAAATATTTTTCATAACTTTCTCAATATACATATCGTCTATAGGATGACATTATTCTCAGACCATTAAATTAATTTTACATCAATAGAAACAAAAATTATTCTTTTTTATTTTTCAAAACATTAGTAAATACTTCTTATTGAATCACAGGGAATGAAAATTCAATCTTCATCTTTCAGTTAATTCTTTACCATGTTTCCACCTTTCTCAATTATAATTCATGGACTCCCAAAGACTATTAAGAGTAAAAAAAGAATTATTTCCATAAAAAATTTAATATGGATTCATGTTTGTGTTTGGTCTACAAAAACATCAGATTTGAATATACACATATTTACTTTTATAATTCCTCCAATAACTATAAGAAAAACCATGTAAACTAACATATTTCTCCCCATTTCCATCAAATGTCTATTTTTTCTTTCACAAACATCATTTTAGAGAGTAATGTATGTATTACTCTACTCATTCATAACTCCATGATTCATGAGGTAAAATTCGAATTATTCATTTTTTTTATTCTTCACCGAATTTAATTTCAATATTTTCTCACTAAATACTCACATTCTTTCTTAGCCTTCCTTCTGATAAATTTAATCATTTCCAATGCACCTAATTTATGTTTCATATATGTAACGAAAGTAATTTTAGTAATGTAATAAATTAAATTAATTAAATACTTATATCCAATTAATGATTATTTTCTCATTAGACCAAATATATTGGAATGAATAAGCTCCAAGGGTTGTCTTGATAAAATGTCACCTTTCTAGTGTACCAATTTTTTAATAATATGTTCTATCCAAATAGTTAAACACCAACCTCTTCATCATAGAATTTTCAGAATGTCTCTTACATCATAGATTTTATATTACATTACCATGTTTCTTTGATAAATTTTTTATATCATTTAATTACGCAACTGATTCTCGTTCACCATACTCATGTAATAATATTTTTAAATATCACCACCCATGAAAAGTTTCCCTTTATACATTAGACTATTGAAACTATCATTATATTATATACACATTTCACAAAAAATACCTATTTCTATAAAGTATCATTGTATCCTTCATCACAAAATTGGGAAACACATACCAAGTCATGATTAAAACAGTAAACATATAACAACACTTGGATTTTATTTTTCTTTTTCAATAATTGAAGATCCAACACTAATGATCCATAATGAATTATCATTGTTGAATTACATAGATTTTTATTTGAAATAAATAACATTCATCAAATATTCTAATTAAAATTTCTTCTCATATAAACACTTACTATCAAGAATCTATGTTTGTTGTCCTTTTATAGATTTCAATGTGGTTTCAACAACAATAGATTTTTCTTCGGTCTTTTTTTCTTCTTTTCTAGCTTATTAGAATTTTCAACATTTTTATGGTGCATAACAAAACAAGAAGACACTTAGAATGATTTTGCAATATTTCAAATCATTCAAAATTCAATTCAACCTATTGGAACCATTATTGAATTATTGCACCATAATTTTTGGATTTCCTATTAACATTTCTTCCAGACTTCATATTTTTATAAAATTAACCCCCCACCCCCAAAATGTCCTCCCATAACCAATGTAATAACAATAATTTCCTGGGTTGAACAGACAAAAATTATCCTAATGTATTTATCCATCACAATAGCAATAGTATCCATATAAATATTATTTTCCATTGAAACATCCATATAGTTCGTATTTTTAGACATGTTTATGAGATACCTTCTTGAATTTTTTATCTGAAACACATCCCATTTTATAATGAATTCAAAATCATCCTTTTCTCTTCTCCCTCAACAGATTCATAATTAATTGAAATATTTTCCTATTTATAATTTTCAGTCGTAGGTTATTTATATAATTCTAAATAATTCACCTTGTTTTACTTGGACATAAACAAAACCATTCCAACTTTCATCTTTTTAGAAAGAATTTCACCATTCTATTCAACATTTGGAAGAATATTTTGTTGATATTTATTAGGTTTAACCATTCCAAAACATTCTCTTCCTAATGAGATTGATTTTTGGAATGTTGTATTCCTCAATTTGACTTTAGATTTTTTTTAATTGACACAGTCTACATCTTCATATTTTTTACTTCAACATTAACACCAGATGCACGTTATGAATATTTTCATCTTCAAAAATTATATTCACATCACTACTCTCTACAATAATATTTTTATTCTATTATAAACGTACATATTTAATTTTTCCATAACAGTCATCTTCCAACATCTGGTTTTTATTTCATGTATTCTAATGTTTCTCAAATATTCTTTGAACTCTTATTTCAAATGTATTTCATATAGAGTTTCTTATTACTCATAACTGATTATTCTGAATTCGTCTTCATTCACTATTCCAATTATTGTATTTCTCCCAGAATTGTAATAAATTTTTTCTAATTCTGTATCACTATCATCATTTTTATTATCTTTAGATAAGAAACTTCTTCCTTTGTATTTAAAAAAATATCTATCATTCCCTCATTGAAAATATTTTTTTAGCATCATTTTTTTTCAATTGAACTCTTGGATTTCATGTTTCTTCATTACTATCTTATAATTTCATTCCATGTAAAAAAATTCCATGAAGTGAAAAAAGGTTCCACTTTTAAATAATATCATGGGATGTTTCACTTTATATACATGCTTCTATTATCACATTTTTATAAATAAGTATAATATATTATCATTATTTTTATGTACCTAATATTTTTAAAAAAAATCAATAGCCTCATCTTAAATACAATTATTAATTGAATTTTCTTTCATGGAAGCCTTTAATGATATTTCTCTATCAAATTTTATTTTTATTTCTCTAAAGTTCCCTCTTCTCATTTTATCTTTGATGACAGTGATATGAAAATCATTAGGATATAATATTTTAGGATCTCAACCATCCAATGAATAAACATTTTCATCAAAAATGTCTGGAAGGATTCCCAAATTCACTTCAACAACAATATAATCATCTCTATTTTCATTAGGATATCTAAATGTGATAAAAATTTCATTCACCACGGTATATAATTCCCATATAGATTAATTCTCATCCATTTTCATATATTCAAACTTCAGCCACCATATTTATAATTTTTCATTCTTCAATTTCTTATTTCATTCATATATGTTTTTCATCTAGTCACATATAAATTTTTTATGGAAACACCTTTCACAGTTTTGAATTCATCTTCTTAAAGTGATGATAATGAATCATTCTAGTACCTTCCATCATAATCAAAACATTTCAAATCAACAAATCTAAGAAGAAATTTTACTTTAATAGGATGATACCCGTCTATTGTATATTAAATAACATCATAACGAAAAAACCTAAGATAAATCGACATTACATCGTTCCGGATATTATAATTATTTGCATCAAAAATGGAATTCCATTACTATTCCCACAACTTATATACTCCACCACCTTCTTTTCAAATCATTAGAATATAATAAGTGATGTGAACCTACAATTTAATACCAATTATATTTTCCCATTTAGGATAATTGTATCACTTAGAGGGGGAGGGGTGAATCATTAATAAAAATTTAATTTATGGGTCCATACAAATAAAACAACATTCTCATCCTATTAAATATTTCATTCCCAGCTGAAAATTTGTCAAAAACATATCCAAAATAACATAATTGTTAACAAGTTTCCCTATATAATTAGAATATCTTTTTCCATTGTACGATTCAGAAATTTTCATGTACCACAACATTTATTATAAAAAACCCCTTTCATAAGGTATACATTCGATTAGATATTCACTTAAAATCATGTAGATCTATGTATGCATTACTATAGTGTGTCTGAAACTTCTAGCACTAATGATGAAATAAAACGTTTGTATACCAACTCATATTATGCCTTCTTTTTTTTGAACTTCTTCAAATGTATTATTTTAAATGTAATTCTTCAATTTCATACCTAGATAATATTAAGAATATCACAAACATTTGATATAAAAGACCAATCTAATTTTTAGTATGATTCTCCCAATATGAATCTCTCAGTCTAATTTCCCAATATGATTTTCCTTTTAGGAATGATCAATGTTCAAAATATGATTATGGAAGAATAATATTTATACAATTATGACCAATTTATACATTATTCTTTAAATTCCAATATGATAATTCTTCCCAATACAATTATAGAATGAATACAATAATGCCTCCTGATATGATGATCAGATTAATACTATGACAAGAGAAATAATGAAAACCATATATCTAAGATGATCAACTAAATATTTTTCAATATTGTCTCTTCTATTTCTAATTATATATGAACAAACATCCATAATAAATAATTAATCAAAAAACCTCTTCTTCTCTCCCATCAAATCTAGAGTTTTTCTCTCTTCTCATGAATAGTACTTCGTCATCATTAGTGAAGTACAATGTACTTTCCCCTTTATTTATGTGACCTAAATGTGGTTTATAAGGAAATCATGAAAACCTGAATGCTCATCCAAATTACCGAATTATTCTGGTATCCATGAATTTCATGGGCATTTATGACTTCGTCAACACTTATCGATTCTTCTCTATCATTCTCAAATCTTATCCACAACATCAACTATTCCTCCTATATTCATTCCATCCACTAAATAGATTTTGATTTCCCAATATAATTTTCTCAATGTGATTTCCTCATTAGGATTATTATAGAAATTATAAATATCAATAATAGACCATCAAAATCTCATTCTCATACCTCAATCCGATTCTATTTCTCCATTCTGATAACTTGATACAATTTCTCCATTACATTTCTCAACACATAATGAAATACAATCTATCCATTATGATTTTTTCATTACGATAGTTTATTGAATCTATATCAACTTTGATTTGATGATTCATGACCTAATTGATAAAATCACTTCTAAAAAATTAGTGATTTTTTATATTTTAAATTAAATACCAATCGACTTCATTATCTAAATATTTATATCATTTTTCTTTTGGTCTTATTGAAATCTAGTACCATTGGTTTCTCACAAATATCACAAATCATCCCAAACATGAAATTTCATGATCTTCCATTGAAAACACATATATCAATATTAAATGGTTTATTACATTGTTTATTACTCTCTATCATCACATTTTGATCACCATTAACTCAATTTTTTTACTATCAGTATTTTTGAAAACAGTTCTACCTTGGTTGAATACGATGGTACACTAAATATAATGGTCTACTGTAGGTAGATTTATCTTCATGAATATTACTTAAATTAAAAACTTTTTCTTGTATCATGATTTCAATCATGTCTTTTACATAATTAAAGGTCATCTTCAACATCATCTAATATACATCAGATTGTATTATAACATCCCAATCATTTACTTCCATTCCCTCTCACTCTGAATATGATATTCATGGTTACAATTGGAGTGATTATGAATATTATGAATTTTATCTCTAGCACCCTTTTCTATTTACTTAATGTTCCGATCAATCTAAATAATATAAGAAACATCCTGTTCACTCCACTGTTATTTCATCATGAGTTCATTACATATTTACCATATAAATTTGATTCATAGTAACCCCATGATGATAAAAGCATCGTTACATTTTTATCGTAGTCGTATTGACTCGGATTCTACCACATTACGATCAATCCTCTCATTCAAGATTCAATGTGAATCTGATGACCCCATTGTTATTGTAGCCATATTCTTAATAATATGATATTCCAATTCAATACATAGATGTCTCATTCCTCGAATATGATGGTTAGTCTGATTCAAATACAATGTTTATTTATTTAACTGTCTTCTCAATCATCAATTCTTATTTTGAATACATTTTTTTATAAAAATATGAATTACTTGAATACATTCACATTCCTTGTCATCCTGGTCCTAACTAATGGTTGACTGCATTTTTTTAATTCATCTATTTGATCAATCATTGAACACATCCAGTGGATTAGTATTTGAACTCTTCTTATTCATCGGTCCCAAAACTCCATCATAATTATCAGTATCATAATTCATATGATGAGATAGTGAAATACCATGTCCTATGGAATTATTTTAACAACAAATTATTTTTACCAGAAGACCCTTCCTAAAGATATACTCTTATGATAAATGAAATAGTCTATTGTATTAGATAATTTGATGGATTTATTAATCAACATTTCAGAAATACTTCAAACATTATTACCATTATTCTATCAAAAAAATTCTTCATGAATCGTGAATTATTCAAGAAATATTGAAAATTATGATTGTAATTGAATACTATTATTTAGATTCATATGTTTTGAAAAACAAACAGACTCATATACAACTTCTCATTCGGAATAGAACATTCATCACAGACAAAATGTGAATATGAGACACAACATCTTTAATAAACCATCTTCATTATAGAAACTTAACCAGATATAATTAATTTTAAAAACTATATATGATCATCTGATTATGATTTCCAATTTCTTACGATAAAATTAACATACAATGTGATTTGATTTTCATTATGAAAACAATGTATAAAAAATCTATACAAACATAATTCACCATCGAAAAACAATTTACATCCGACCCGGTGCCAAAATTTACTGTAAAAAATTTTTTATACCTTGATTACATTAATTATAATAAAATTACTTCATTGAAGAATTAATTATAGACAAATTCTACCATACCCTAGAAAGAGAAACCAGGTGATACATTTCATTATTCAACTGGTATATGAGGATAACATTAGTTCAATTGATTTTTTTCCAATTCATCCAATCATTGAACACTTGTTAACTACATCTAGAAAATTATTATCACTATCATTATAACTCTGGGGTGGTAGTGTAATCTCATTTGAATTGATCTTTTTATTTCCCAAATTTAAATTCACAAAGTCCACTATTTGTATATAAGATGATTTTTAAATAAATCATTCATAGATAGTTTTACAATATATTTTCTAGAAGGGTAAATAGTCTTGAAGATCAACAATAACATCTTTATCTAGATTATTAGGAATTTTAAATATGTATAATATATTTTATAAATCCACCATGAAGTATCTTTTTAAATACTCATATCTAAACAAATAAACATTATTACTATTATCCATGAACTTATTTTCCAATTGCCTATTCCACATGGCCTAACAAGGTGGGCATTGTTTTTTATTCTCCATGGGGGATGACACATGACATCACATGCACATTGGAGTTCAATATAAAATAAATGATATATTAATAGTGAAAATGAATTTGTCTACTATCACAATTATCATCACTCCGGAATAAGGTTTTAGTTCTGAATTGGACGGGGTTTTCAAGGCGGTATTATCAAATCTCCAAGAAAATTTTATAATATCTAGGTACCAAACTATATATTTCATAGGGATGAGAATCATTTAAAACATGTAATGAATATTCTCTATACAAAAGGATAAAAATAATCATTGTATAGAATTATATTTCTAGTTTAAGTCAACATGTTCATGAAACCAATTAAATCAATGACCCTCTCATCTACACATTATTTTCAATATCCGAGGTTTATTAATTCTATCATAGGCAGCATTTATTTTTATTGGATGAAAATATACCAATAGAGATCTCTCCATCATGTGATTAACTGTTGTAGTGAACTAGTATACCATATGATTGTTGGAAATTTGAAATTATTTTAAAATAAACATTATATTCACCCCATCCTATTTTGTATTGATTCCTATCAATGTATCATAATGAGACATAAAATGCATCAAATGTTACAATGAGTCCCCAAACCTATTAAATATTAGAATTTTAGGTCTCACAAATGTTTTCGAGGGAAGTTTCATATCATCCCATTCATCATCATGCTTCATCTCCTATGAAAATGGTGTGAACTATTTCTCAACAAATTCAAATTAGGATTCAATTGGCATACCATTATTGATAAGACATTAGCAGATGGCATGTTGAATAAAATCATAAAAAGGGGGTAAAAACCAGTTTTTCCAGGTTGCATGACTCTACCAATACCAGTGGTTTACAAATTATATTTCTTAACCATTAAGGATTGTTGAAATTCATTTTTGGATATTTCCCTAATATATGGAATTTCTGATACCCTATTGAAATTTTGACTATGTAGACATGTTATTTGGTCTCAGGGTTGAAGGGTTCTCTTCATGCATTATCATTGATATAAGGATACCTACTTGTTGAGGGGTATCACTGAGGAGATTTATATGAGGCTCTTATTGAAGGAAATACATAGTAGGAACATTACCTCTTAGTTTTACTATGTTTAACATCCTCATCTGCATCATTTCAATCTAATATTTCAGATATTATTCATCAATCATGAGTGATTCGAATATTTCTAGAAGATGATGGTTTGTCGTTACACCACAACCCTTTTCCATAACAGATGCTCATCGAGGGGTTTATGGATGAACATTCACTTAAAACCCCATATATTTAGAATGATATTTTGGTACACAAGCATTCATCATTTATCACATTGTTTCATGTGTTTCATATGTTAAAATTCTCTTCTCAATCATATGTGTTGGTGTCATGCTATTATGCATCATTGGTAATAGTATTGATGTATTTCATTGATGCCTAAGGAGTTATAGGTGTCTTATTGGTTGTATAATGATCTGGTGGCTGAATGACACCGTGACACATCTAATGAATGCACTACGTTATCCTGGGGTATTTGTACAACTAATAAATCAATTTATTTAGAAATTATTATAGAGATTATTCCCTACTCTACTGTCTTCCCTTGGATCTATATAGATAAGGGTGACTCAATAGGTACGTCCACACACATTCATCATGTGTGCTTTTGATGAGGGGACAAGGTCTTGAGATAGGATGAAATGGGATTAATCATCTTTTCATTTTCCTTTTAAATGGGAAATATTTATTTTTATTGGTGAGGAGGCTATGGTAAAAATTATCCAAGCCTTGAAGGATGTGGTTTCTCCATCCATACAATAGTAAAAAACTATTATTAATAAGTGGGTGAATCCCCAAAAAATACTATGAAGTCTAAAATAATGGGGCCAAAGTGCATCACCTCTAACAAAGATTAACACAAAAAAGGGGGTATCATGTGATTGTAAAAGTGTTGTATAGTCTGTCAAAATATTCCCAAGAGGCCATAAAATCCACAAAATATTTTATTCCCTCAATGTGTGAGTAATATCCATGAGAATGATGAGGATTATGTTTCATCTCTGAACCATATAGTTAACAGACCATGGGGAAGGGATCTCATATATAAAGAACCAATGATGAATTTATGAATCTGTTTCCACCCCTTCATGTGAAATACCATGGGAGATAAATAGTCCAAGCCTCTAGAGTTTGGAAACAACTTCCACAATAAGATAATCAACCAGGATGAATATTTAAATAAAAGAAAAAATGAATGACCCATCTGAGTTCAGAATAACCCATCCACCCTCATGTTACTATTGATACGTGGCATAAAAACATTTATCTTCATTCTGTAAGAAGTAGGGATCCATCTAACTGATTTTACATGTAGAATATATATGTGAACTGTGTAAATGGGATTTGAATCCCTAGACATAGATATCGATGGGGATAGACCCCACAGTTTGAGCTCAACCATCATGAATATGGTCCAAACCATCACCACAAACACAGAACTCATATTCCCATCAGGTGAGAACCCTGTTACGAGTCTTCTGTATACTCCAACATCAAGATTTCATGACTATATTCCTCACCTAGGGTTCATGTTTGTTATTTTTCATCCCATGGAATCGTGATTGATGGAAACTGTGACTGGAAAAAAACCATTCCCATAATGTCCATATAAAATTCCAAGGTAATTCCATTGTATGGTCATCCATTGTACGTCAATGAAATATTGACCAGATTATTCACCCTTCTGACTATGACACCAGTTGCACTAAGAGGAAAATTATGCATCCCTTCTTTGCACCACCTCATCCAAAAATAATGAACATTTATGGATACACCATAAAAGATATTTGAGTTTAGCTAATATATCAGTGCACCACAATGTCTCTCCCTATATGTCAAGCTCAATATCCCCTTGTAGCACGAACCATTACATTTTCTTTTAGAAACTCCCAAACATGGATGTTTTAAACCATAGTAAATAAGTGTTTGAGTTAATCATAATATTGATACAAACCACTCTTTGTGGTTCGATGAGGATGACACAGATAAGATTGGGTTTGAAGATCTCATTTATAATGTAAAAATATGGTATCTTCAACCCAAAAAATGAAACACACATCCCACCCAATTTGTATCCTATTGGTTGATTTGTAAACACCCAGAAATCATGTTGAAATTTTTTTCTTAAATACATAATAATTTTACAAGTCCGCAGTTTCTGACAGCGTTTGATTCCAAGGACCGGTGTGCCCAGAATCAATTTCTAAAGTTTTGTTCTGGTATGTTCTGTAAACGTACATGTAGGTTTTTATATATTTTGAACCGGTGATCAGAATTGAAATCTGAGGACACCGATGAACTCGCAGCGCTGGTATTCTCCTAAGAATACCTTTACCACATTTGCATTTTTTTCAGGAGTGGATGTTAATTATTGGGGATTCTTAATAAATTAAATAAAAATTATGTGTGACATAATTTTGTTTAAGTGGTGGTTTTACCCACCAAGGGGAAATTGGAGGTGGGGACCACCCCCACATAACCCCCCATGGGAGGATATTATGTGGTGGGGCCCACACAAGCATAAAACTCACCAACTCCCCTTGAACCCCCTTTAACTCTAAAACTTCCCATTAATGTGCCAACACACCCTTGAATTTAATTAATTGAATCCCATGGAATTCCTGCCAACCTCATGCATTTAATTAAGTGAACCATCTTAATTTATTAATTAGAGTGTTTGACTTATTTTGAATTCATTATGCCAACATTAAAATAAGTGAAAAAAATGTTTTATTTTTGGGGTTGGCATAATCGTTGGAGATCTTGAGAGAACTCTGGAATGAACACCATCCTATCGACGAAGAATGCACTACGTCACCAAAGAATGTGAAGAAACATATTCTATCTCCTACAACCGAAGTGAGGAAGGGAAGCATCGCCGCCATGAAGTACACCAAGGGCGTCTTCTCGACTCGACTTCGCCGAGCTCTACTCCCTCCGACGTTGACAGAACGACGTCAATCTTCCGCGACACCCATCTTCTGAGACATCGACAATGTACTTTGAATCAAGTTAGTGTTTTGTCTTGATTAAATTGTACCCATGTTCCTCGTTGGTTGTTTTGGGATCAATGATTACCACATATTAGCGCCTAATCCAGAGGGCGCATGGAAACCAATATGGCACAACACCCCTCCATTGGTTCTTATTGTTTGACATTAGAGGTGGATCTGAAAGGGCATGATACCATCTCACCGTGTTGACGAAAGAGGAACCGCGGCCGAGAGGGCTGTGGCAGATGAAGAAGTGCGACGTTGTCACACCGCGCGGTAGAGAAAAAGGCCACAGCCACATTGGGCCACGCTGGAGGCAGGGTGGCGACGCCGCGCCGTGCAGAGGACAATAGGTCTGCGGCACCATCATTCCATGGTTGAGGTGCGGAGGTGGCCTGCCGAGCGAGCTGCCATGGAGACGGACCGCGAGACGACAAGCCTACCGGCCGACCGGCCCATTGGAAGACTGTGGCGCCCGCAGGCGTAGTAGGGAGGGAGACTGTGGCCTACAACCGTGGGCAGGTTGGCTAGGCGAACTGGCCGGCTACGGCCAGCCAGGCTGGAGAATTGCGGCTCCCGCAGGCACCAGATGGGAAGAATTGTGGCTCGCTGTGCGGGCCGTGTGCACTGGGAAAAACTGGTTGACTACGGCCGGCCGAGCAGGGGATAAGGTGGCACCGCTTGGCACTGCATGGTGTACCGGACCGGCCCACAGCGTAGGCTCGGTCTGTAGGGGGGCCTCACCTGACCGGGCTGGGCTGACCCCCCAGAAGGGTCGGACCCGTTGAGCCGGGTCGGGCCGGCCCGCCAGCCCACTGGGCTTGACAAGTCGGGCATGTCTTCGATTAAATGCGATTAACTCCTAGACCGCACATCCCATCAACGCACCTTGTGCGGCACTGGGACCCTCGTGATTAGGTGGTCCTTTTACGATACTCTATGTGAGTTTTGGACAAATTTGGAAAATGGTGGGGTTTGGACCAAGCGTAAATACAACCGGGCCACTAGAAAAGAAATGCCAATAACTCTCAGACCGGACTTCCAATTGACACGTCGTTTTTCGTGGTGGCTCCTTATGATGTGGTGGAACTAAGAGATACATCAACTTAGGACTTCATGATAGTTGATGTATCGACACCTGACTCGAGTAGAAGACCCTCCCGGAAACGAGTGTGCTATGTGCGTGAACCCAAGAACTGGTTGCGACGACTATTGTACCGGAATCCTATGTGGGTTCGACACCGATGACAACTGTACCAGGATCCTCTGTGAGTCTGACAGTTCTGACTTCAGTTCTGGTATCATGTGTGGGTCCGACAGAAAAGCTGGTCTTGTATCTTGTGTGGGTCCGATATCTTAGCAGGTCATGTATCATACGTGGGTCTGACAGCTTGGATGAATTAGTGACTACATCTGATCATCTTTATCACTCAAAATAATATGTATACCTTTGTGAGCTGAGTCATGACTTTCAACCATTATCATCGTGGTGATTGTCATTACTTTCTTTGTGGACTAGGTTGTGTTTGGGCTAGAGAGTTGGATTCGGGACTGTGATTGGTTACTTAGGTATATGTATGGGCATATACCTAAATATGTTTGGTTGATACTTCGGGTTTGTATCTTTCTTCTGTGGTTTATACATTTTGGATTCTAGGAGACCATCGGGGGTCTCAGGGTCCACTACTAAGTATTTTTATAATCACCCCTGCACGGGCTTCACCCAAACCGTGTTGTGTTCTGTGCAGACGATGCCCAATAGTGTTCAAGGCAGAGGGTGACGGACGGAGGATGCTCGGATATGGACTAGACGGGACGTACCAAAGGAACAAGTTGTTTGGGTTATGTATCCACCCTTCAGGTAGGATTCCCCAGTGGACGATCCAGGAGGTGTTTTTCCCTTTTGACTTGTACTTGTTATTCTATTGGGTTTTTATACTGGACCATGTACTTTCAGCACACCATATTTTTCTATTTTAGTACTTGATGTCTCTATAGCTTATGTTCAGATAGTGTGTCTGTTATATATTAAATGGAAATTCATTCCCTTTTTATCAGGATTACTCCTTTGGTGCTAGTTTCCAGTCCTTGGCCTACGGAAGGAGGGCTTGGGGTAGTCACGGCATGAGCCCCGAAGACGGGTCATGAAACATTGGTATCAGAGGACTCTGTTCTAACATAGAACTTGGACTCTGATTATTTTAATGGAAATAGTGTTAAGTGTTTTGGGAGTGGTTATCAATTTAGGTTAACCGGTGTTAGTGCGGCAGCCGACGTATCCATACACTAGGACTCTGACTTCTAATCTCCGACTCAGCGCACGAAAACACTGATTGCGTGTGTGTTTCCCTGAAAAAGATTTCGTCGTGATTACTTTATGTCAGCTCATCGGGTATATTATTTTAACTATGGTGCACCTGTTTTTTTTTTCAGGATGGCCCCACAAATGTATCCAGCTAGTGTTATGAGTTTCGTACGATATGGTAGCCCACCGACCGATGAGGCCTCGGTGCACAGCCCCATCAGAGTAGAGGTATCGGCGGTACCACTACCCGCTGGGCCACCGATACCACCAGCTCCAGCAACAGAGAGTGCACACTGCCTAAGTGCATTTCATGAGTTTCAGTTCTAGAGGCCACCCAGGTTCTTGGGAGATATGGACCCAAATGAAGTTGAGGATTGGATGGTGGCTATTGTGAGAGTTTTCAAATTGTTAGGAACAACAGCCAACCTCATGGTGATCCTTGCCATCAGTCTCCTGCATGCAGTAGCATGAAAATGGTGGAGCCTCATGCTCCAGGTGAATGACAAGGCATCATTACTCTGGAAAAACATCGAGAGTCTCTTTCACTTAGAGTTTGATCCATCCACCCTTCGTGCGGTGCAGATTTAGGAGTTACTTCATCTACAGCAGAGCAGCCTTACAGAATCTCAGTGCTCAGCAAGGTTCATCGACCTCTCGCACTACTCCACATATATGGATAGGAAACCATTCTCAGAGGCCAGAACATTGAGATGGGGATCAGGCATGAGATAAGTGCTTCAACGATTCCCCTCATCCTCCCGACGTAGGTAGGGCGCTATATTGATCCCTTCTAGTGGAGATTTTTCTCGCTGATCAGTCACTAGCGGTGAGACCCACCACAAGGCGACACGTAGAAGAGTCTTCTGTAGCTGGTAGTAGACAAACGAAATAGAGGTCTAAGCAGACTGGGCCATCAGGTGGGTAACCCCAAGATATAGGTTTAGTTGTGCAGGGTACTCGAGACAGAGCCAATTATACGAGGAGAAGGCAGTGTTATGCATGTGTCGGGCAGGTCCACATGGCTCATGACTACCCGACCCACCATGCAGATTAGAAAAAGTCAGAGGAGGGACCTCTCAGGTAGAGGCAGAGGCTTGACTGTGTTGTTCCTCTGGGAGTAGGAAGATGTGGCAGAGGAGGTGGCTGAGCTGCTGGTGGTGGATGACGTTTTGAGGCTCTACCACCACCACAACCAGGAGGTCCACCCCGACCACAAGGAACTAGCGGACAGAGGCGGGCTCAGCTCTAGGAAGTCGATTCCTACGACCCCTGCGGATCTAAGATGATATTAGGTACTATTTATGTCTAATCCACCCTTTATGCAGTTCTTATATACACAGTTGTGAGTCCTTATTTTATTGTCACTTCCCTCGTTTGTAGCTCGGAGATTCTGACAGATCTGTTGGCTTGATCCTTATGGCTAGAGACTCTTACAGGAGAAGACTCGATGATTACACACTGGTGCTTGCAGTGTCAGCTTACTCAAGGAGGAAAGAACTTTATCTGGGATCTTCTTGTAACGGCATCGAGGCCTTATGACACTATCATGGGTATGGACTTTTTTTCCACAGTTCATGATCAGATTTTTTTGTACTAGGATCAAAGTGTGGTGTATCCACACAGATGGTACCGGGATTAACTTCACTAGAGATAAGGGAGCCTTTTAATCAAAGGATGGACTTATGTAAAGGTGGGTGCAGCTGATCACTCCTCAGTTGGCTAGTCTTATCATCAGAGCGGTTGATGTGTGGAGTCCGAGTTTTCCTATTGTGGTGGATCAGTACACGGATGTTTTCCCTAACGATGTTCCAAACTACCTCCTCACAGAGAGGTAGACTTATACATTGACTTGTACCATGGGACAACACCAATATATACTCCAGCATATCGGAAGGCTCCTGTCAAGCTTCGTGAGCTGTGGGTATAGCTAGAGGACTTATAAGGGAAATGATTTATTCTTACCCAATTTTTCATCGTGGGCATCTCCGATTTTGTTCGCCAAGAAGGCAGATGGGAGCATGCGACTGTGTGTCAACTACCATCCCCTGTATCTAGTGACCTTGCAGAACAATTACCCACTCTTAAGGATTTCTGACCTGTTTGATCAGCTCAAGGGAGCACGATGGTTCTAGAAGATAGAACATAGGTTATGATATCACCAGATCAAAGTTCGAGATGAGGATATGCAGAAGACAACCATCAGGTGTCGTTATGTCCACTACGAGTTATTGGTTATCCCCTTGAGTGTAACCAATGCTCTAGCAGTGTTCATGAGTCTCATCAACAGGATCTTCTAGCCCTAACTCGATCGCTTTGTCAGTCTTCATCCATGACATACTGATTTACTCGACTACTGAGGATGAGCATGCCTACCATTCGTGGGTAGTACTGGATACACTCCGAGAGAACCAGATATATGGTATCCTCTTGAAGATCCAATTCTGGATTTGAGAGGTTCACTTTTTGTGACACGTCATCTTGGAGGATGGAGTTACAGTGGATCCAGTGAAGACCATGGCATTACTTTCTTGGGAGCCACCTAGGAGTGTAACGGATTTGCGGAGTTTCCTGGGACTGGCTTTGTACTATCGAAGATTTGTGCCAGACTTCTCCAAAGTTGAAGCACTGCTTTCAGTGTTGAAGAAGAAGGGGAAACCCTTCATATAGTTAGATAGATTCTAGCAGAGATTTCAAGATATGAGGTAGAGGTTGACCAGTGCGCCCATCTTGAGGCAACTGGGGGAGGTCATAGGGTACGTAGTTTACTGTGATGGATCAGGGACCGGACTCAGGTGTGTCCTGATGCAGGGGCGAGCAGTGATCTTGTATGGTTCATGGCAGTTGAGATAGCACAAGTAGAACTACTTACCCATGATTTATAGTTAGAAGAAGTGGTATTAACCATGAAAATGTGGCGTCACTATCCGAGGGGAGAGCGTTTTATAGTTAACTATGACCACTAGAGTCTCAGGTAAATCTTCTTGCAGAAGGACAGGAACCTGAGACAGCAACGATGGCTCGAGTTCCACCCGTACTATGACTTCAATATAGTCTATACTCGTGGGAAGGGGAATGTTGTACCAGTTTATCTCAGTAGAAGATCATGTGTAAAACTGCTAAGAGTGGCGACAGAGCAGATGGCCACGTTGCAGATATCCTTTGTGTATAAAGATAGTGCAGCCTTTCTATAGTATCTCACAGTCACTCCTCTACTTATTCAGCGAGTCAGAGAGGCACAACGTGGGGAAGTTGACTGTGAGACGTGACGAGCTCAGATATCCTCTGGGAAAGCAACTAATGGTTATTATGATAGTGGGGAGCATGTCATTTTATTCAGAGGATGTACTATGATACCAGTTGCACTACAGGAGGAGATGTTGAGGGAGTTCCACACTTCCCATCTAGCAGTACATGTTGGAGTGGCGAAGATGTATCAGGACATTAGACAACAGCACTGTTGGCTGGGTATAAAGAATGCGGAAGATGATTTTATCTTGTGATGTATCACTTGTCATCATGTGAAGGCGGAGCACCAGGTTCTAGCAGGCTTGGATAATCTCTTAGAGGTCCTAGAGTTGAAGTGGGATGGGATATCCATGGATTTCGTGATGGGACCACCACGTACATCCAAAGGACACGACTCTATCTGGGTGATTGTTGACTGACTCACCATGTCGGCCCACTTCCTACCGATTAGAGAGTAGGGCTCAATAGTGATCTTGGGATGCCTCTACATACATGAGATCGTACGACTTCATGGTGTGCCATCGATGATCGTTTTCGATAGAGATGCATGATTCACAAACCGGATATTGAAGGGGTTGTATGAGGCTTTCGGGATAGAGCTTCGCTTGAGCACCACCTTCCATCCTCAGACAGATGGTCAGACTGAGTGGACCATTCAGACTCTTGTAGAGATGCTCCGTGCATGTTTCCTTGACTTTGGTCGTAGCTGGGGGGATCACTTACCCTTGGTGAAGTTTGCGTACAACAATAGCTACCACTCCAATATCGTGATGGAACCTTATGAGGAAATG
Organism: Viscum album; assembly: GCA_963277665.1. Lineage (NCBI taxonomy): Eukaryota > Viridiplantae > Streptophyta > Magnoliopsida > Santalales > Viscaceae > Viscum > Viscum album. The sequence continues at coordinate 503,368,805 of OY728159.1, forward strand.
TATGGCCAACCTTGTAGATCAAAACTGTGCTAGAATTACCCATGAGAGTCCGCTCTTGTAGGACAGAGATGGTACAGGCTATGACAGAGAAGATTCAGAATCTCCAGGAGTGGATGAAGACTGCATAGAGCAGACAAAAGATGTATGTTGAAAGGAAACGGTCACCACTGGAGTTCGAGGATGGCCACAAAGTCTTCATATGGGTCTCACCTCGATGAGTTTTATGGAGATTTGGTCATGGAAAAAAATTATCTCCTTGATTAAATGTACCTTTTCATGTCCTCGGCATAGTAGGTGAGGTGGCTTACTTCTTGGCCCTTCCACCTCAGTTGTACCGGGTGCACGACGTCTTCCACGTATCTTCGCTGAGGAGATACGTGCAGTACCCATCCCGCATCATCGACCATGGGTAGTGGGACATCGATGATGGGGATACATTCACGAAGGTTCCAATGGAGTTTAAGGATCGAAAATATCGGGTCCTACGTGGACGGTAGATTTGTAACGACCCGAATCTGGAGCCCTTCCACTGGTGGCCCGTACCCGGTCTTCCACATGAACTCAAGCGCATTTCCCCAAACACCAAAGGCTGCCGACTATCAGTGAGGGCCTTGGTATGTTATTGGGGAATCTATGGCCTAATTTGTTAAGGTATACAAGGCAATAAAGCAACAGTCAATAGCGGAAGTAGTAAACAACATACAAACACTGAAAGTAAACAATGGAAGAAATGAACATATAATAATGATGATAATGATGCAGCAGGTAAAGGTATCTAAGGAAAGAAGTAAACACAACAACATGATGAAATACAACTGAAAACAAATTACAAAATCAAACACCAACTCCAACAGCATCGCAAGCCTAAGATCAGTCTTATTCTCTCCAACTTCAACCAGCAATCACGTACCCGAAGTAGAAGGGCCACAATCCCTATCCACACCTACAACCATATAACCTGTTTGGGATGAAAAGCACGACCCAAACAGAGTGTGAGACTAATCCTAGTAGGCAATCACCACGAGATCTGTGCCATACTGTCATTGAGTAATATAGAAAAAGTAAAGGAAATAAATGCTATACAGAAGCATAAATACACTATAGTAAACAATCCTACCAATATCCATTCATATTTATTTAACAGTTCAGTACAATCATTTATCTATCAACCATAGAACATAGCAACAACTCTATACTCCCAAGGCATGCATGTAATCACAATAGGTAACTCATCAGTCTACCTAAACAGAAATAGTAAAAACCCAAGCTTGTTCATTGGCTTGGTGGACTCTAAACAACCAACCAAAAAATAAAGCACTGGCTCTCTGGGTGGCTCCTACTAGCAAACCCCTCTAGTCAAATAAATGTACAAATGCACAGACACTTTGGGAAGCTCTCACCTTCAATTCCCCTGTGGTCTTGCAACAAAATATATAGACTCTATCAGGAATCACTTACATCTAATTCCCCCTATAGTCTCTCTACGTAACTAAGGACACTCTGAGGATGCACAAAGTCCCATTCCCATAGGTCATGTGATGGATACTAATTATAACAGACTCTCTAGTGAAGCCCTAATCGTCAATTTCGCCTTTAGTCTACCACACCAGGTTCACTCAGCCCGGAGCTGTTTAGTCATGCATAATCCACTGTTAGCAGCCTAAGTAAGTTCAGAAACTAGTTGGCTAATAGTTACAAATGCATCCAAGAGAATATAACTAGCAGGCGATACATGCAATCAAGTCAACAAGCATACTAGCAATGTGCAAAAGGGTTTCCTTGTAGGCAAACCTTGCCAAACGGCAACCAACATCCAAAACAAGGGAAACATCCATGGGGTGATCCTCAACGTTCTAATAAGAAATTATTAATCATCTAATAACCTCAAGAATACAAGAAATCTGAGGCAGATAACAGAACATGTTCAAAACCCTAACCCGAGATACCCGATACATGGGTATCTGACACTTTTGCACCAAAACTCAAAGACATTCATCATAGGGAAACAAACCACCTACCTCGATCCTTGGTGATCTATATTATTGAACCTTGTCCTGTGAATCGGCCTAGAATGGAGAAAATATAAAAAAATGTCTAAAACGTTCAGCCTCAGATAACTCTCACAAGAGAAGGAATCAGGAAACATGGCCAAAGAAGAACTGAGAACTCACCGCTGAAAATCTATTGCACCTGACGGCGTTCGAATCAGACAACCAGTGATGAATCGGTGTCTCCGAGATGAATCGTCTATCTAGGTTGCTCTGGAAGTAATTATGCGGAGAAGAAGATGAAAACGAGGATTAGGCGCGACCTCGATCCGATTAATGAAATAAAAAAGAAAAGTACACGGTGTGTACCTCTTGAGTACATGTTGTGTAGTCTCCATTTATGTACGCCATATTAATAGGACTCCACCTCATCGCTACACCCCATGTGACTGGCCCGGACACGGCCAGCACACGGCATCAAGCGGATGAAAAGTACACGGCGTGTACTTACAAAATATCTATATTTTTCTCTTTTACTCAAAAAAGTCCAGATTAAGAAAACATACAATAAGAAGAAGGTCTGAGTTCTTACAAACTTCAATCCTTCAATATATTTGTCCCTGAATTTCCCTAGCAAGGTGGCGAAGAAGAAACCTCGAAAAACTCTGGCCACTTTGATCGCATATCAGCCTCCCTCTCCCAAGTCTCGTTCTACACACGGCTGTGATGCCATAGCACCCGTACTAGAGGAGCAGACCAGCCATGGATTACTTCTGCACTACGATCAAAAATCCTGATAGGATGCTCCTCGAACGATGCGTCCTACTCCATGTCAACCTCCTCGGGACAAAAAACATGAGATTGGTGTGAGAAACAGCATCGAAGATGAGAAACAAGGAAGACATCGTGCATAGCCTGATATCACTAAGGTAACTACATCCTATAAGCAACCAGCCCGACTCTCTCCAGAACCTGAAACGGCCTGACGTATCGCGGTGAAAGATTTCCCTGTATCTTGATCCTCTTGTGCCCCAACCTCGGGGTAACACGTAGGAAAACCTGGTCACTGGCCTAGAACTCCAGAGGTCGTCTCCTCCGATTAGCATAAGATTTCTGACAAGACTGTGTAGTAGTCATCCTCTTACGATTCAGATATATCTGCTCTGGATTCTCCTGAACAAGATGAGGTCCCAGCAAAGCTACCTCTCCTGCCTCCAGCTAGCATAAAGATGATCAGAATGGCCTACCATACAAAGCCTCATATGGAAGCATTTGAATGGTCACTTGATAATTGTTGTTGTTGGAAAACTCCACCAGAGGGATATGCTTCTCCCAAGAACTGCCAATGTCTAGGATGAAAGCTCATAGCATATCCTCATGCACCTTGATCGTGCGCTCTGACTGACCATCTGTCTAAGGATGATAGGATGTACTGAGAAGCACATGTGTACCCAACGCTTTTTGTATCCCCTGCCAGAAATGCGAAGTAAAGCAGGGGTCCCTATCTGAAACGATAGTACTCGGAACCCCATGTAAGCGCACAGCCTCACGGACATACAACCATCCAAGCTTATCAACACCGAAGGTCTCCTTTGTCGGCAAGAAGTGAACAACCTTCGTAAGCCTGTCAATGAAAACCCAAACCACATCTTTTCCTCTCGAATATCTCGGTAACCCTATCACGAAGACCATCATGAAATCGTTGCACTTCCAATCTAGAATGGGTAGCTGCTGCAAAAGCCTCGCTAGTCGCTGATGCTCTGCTTTCACCTGCTGATATGAAATTAATTTCATGACGAAATGACCAACATCCTTCTTCATACCTGGCCACCAGTACTGGTGATGAAGATCCTGATATATCTTGGTGATGCCAGGATGAACTGCCCAAACTGAGGAATGAAAATCCCACATCATCTCCTCGCTTATATCTGTTGTCACCCATACGCGTCCCTAGAAACACAAGATCTCGTCCTCACCAATGGTCAACCCGGGAAGAGGGTCATCTCCTGACACACATTCCCGTAGGACTAGGCCTTCTGAATCTTCCAGCTGCCTCATCCGAAATTGGTCCAGAAGTGCAGAGGTAACAGCCATAGAAGATAGGAAAGTCTGCCTCCTTCGGTCGTGCACCTCCAAATGCATCTTTGAGAATAGTGCCATCAGTTGTCACTCACTACTGGCCTCCTGAACTGCCTGTATCTGTGTTCTCCTACTCGGTGCATCAGCCACTACGTTACCTTTCCCATGCGTATAGGAAAGCTCGAAATCGAAGGACTGGAGATTCTCAACCCACCTCCGCTGTCTCAAATTCAGGTCACGCTGCGTGAAGATGTACTTGAGACTTTTGTGGTCAGTGAATACCAAAAAATGCTCTCCTAGAAGGTAATTTCTACAGCAACGTAAAGCATGAACAACAACAGCCAACTCTAGGTCGTTCGTAGGATAATTACTCTCATGAGGCATCAACTATAGTGATCCATATGCAACCACTAGATCCTCCTGCATAAGCACTGCTCCAAGTCTAATGCCAGATTCATTTCAATAAATGGTATAGCACTTGCCCGGCTCCGGAAAAACAAGGATCGGTGTTGAAGTCAATCTCCCCTTCATCTCCTGGAAGGCTGAGTCACAGGCTTCTGGCCAAAAAAACTCCACCCCCTTCTTAGTCAAGCTTGTTCGCGGTGCCACTAGGCATGAGATGTCCTGTATAAACCGCCTGTAGTAACCGACGATCCCCAAGAAGCTCCATACCTCAAAGACGTTCTTCGGCTGATCCCAGGTGACTACTGTTATCACCTTATCTGGTTCTATGGATACTCCTATCTTTGAGATGACATGACCCATGAAGTGAATCTCGTCCATCCAAAAGTGGAACTTTGAGTGTTTATCATAAAGCCGATGCTCCCTCAGTGTACACAAAACGATCTCAGGATGCGTTGCATGGTCATGTTGAGTGTGAGAGTACACTATGATATCATCCATGAAGACCATGACAAAGTAATCCAAGTACGGATGGAACACTCGGTTCATCAGCACCATGAAAACTGCTGACACGTTTGTAAGACTGAACGGCATAACCGTATACTCGTAGAGGCCATACCTGCTCTTAGAGGCTTTCATTGGTATATCTGAACGTCTAATGCACAGCTGATGATAATCGGACCTCAAATAGATATTCGAGAACAACCTAGATCCTCGAAGGTAGTAGAAGAGATCATCAATCCTCAGCAAGGGATATCGGTTCTTGACCATCAACTGGTTCAACTTCTAATAATCCACGCAATGCCTAAGGGTATCGTCTTCCTTCTTCGCGAAGAGGGCAGGCGAACCCCTAGTATATGTTCTGGGTCGGATGAAAACCTTTTCCTACAACTCCTCCAACTACTTCTTGAGCTCATGCAAATCAGGTGTAGCCATCCTATAAGGATGAATGGACACCGGTGCTGCTCCTGGACTGAGCTCAATGGAGAAGTATACATCACGCTCCGGAGGAAAACCTGAAAATTCTTCTGGAAAGACATCTGGAAAGGGATCAACCAATGGAGGAAAATCTAACTGTGAAGTCCTCTGTTCGTCCAGATAAAGACTAGAAATCTGGGCCATAACTCCACCTAGCCCATGATGCTTGAGTCCAGCTCGACTCTCCTGAATATCCCACTCGCCATTTTGAAGGAAATATTCACCCTCTAGTGATACGAAACTCACCCACCGGTGAGAGAAATCAACAACTACCTGGAAGGAAACCAACTAGTCCGTATCGAGAATGACGTCATATCCCATCATCTCCAGGACATAGAGGTCCCATAGGAAACAATACCATGAAACCTCTAGAGGGCACTCCTTGGACTGATGTACGCTAGATGTCCTCATTCCCAAGGGCGTGTCGAGAGTCAACATGTCCGCAGACGAAAAGACATAGAACTCAAGACTTTCCACGACATCAATATTGATAATGATATGTCTAGCACCAGTATCGAAAAGGGATGAAGATAAAAGTAAGGATACTAAGATCGTACATCGAACTGTAGAGGGTCCGGGATCCTGCTCCTGATGAATCTACTCTACAACAAAAGTCTGGCCTGAACTGCGGCCCTAGGTAGCAGCTTGAAATCCCTGAGCTTCGCTTCCCTGATCCTGACCATTATATCCACGGCCTCTACCCTGACCAAAACACGCTGCAGAACTCTAGCCCCCAGTCTGCTGTGGAGCGGGTAATCCTTCTCCTATACGCGGGGTCGAAACTGATCCTCCTTCACTAGACACTGGGAGGGGAACCCTGCAGAAACGCTACAGGTGATCCATCTTGCCGTAGTATGGGCACTCCACTAGGTCCCTCGGGCACTAGGGGTTCTTATGCCCATTCCTACCACACTGATAACACACCTCTTGGGTGCGATAAGGGGCATATCTTCTACCAAATGGAATTCCTCACTTCCTCAGGTCACCTCGGGTAGACTCTCGGTGGCGCTTCCTGTTGTCTTCCTGGAGGGAATCAACCTTGGATGTTGAACGGCCCTAGTCCCCAGATCTACTCTCCCCCAGGTTCCTCTCCGTGATGAGTGCCTAATGGACTATTAGAGTAATAGACGTCAACTGAAAGACATTCCCCTGTGATCTGAACTCTGGTCTAAGGCCTTCCTCAAACTTCCTCACTAGAAACAGCTCATCATTTCCCAGGACGTGAGTGAATCATTGTAACTCAGTGAAGCGGGAGGAATAATCCATAACTGAGATGGTACCCTACTTCAGGCTCATGAACTCACTGGCTCTGTTAGCCCTCAGCGTCACTAGATAGAAGTAGTCATAAAATGTACGCTAAAACTCATCCCAAGCCATATCCTACTGGCGCCCCATCTGGGAGACTACATCCCACCGTCTCTTGGCGGAATCTTGCAGTATATACATCGCGAGCTTCACCCTAATCTCTGGGGGTGTCTCGAGATGCTCTAAGATGGACATCATGGCTTCCATCAATGACTCTGCAGCCTGAGGTCCTCCATCCCCTGTGAATGTGGGAGGATGCTGCTACTGGAAGACCTTCATCACCTCTACCATAGTCGGTGTAGGATGCTGAACTCCCAGGAATTGTTGCATGAATCTCATGAAACCCTCTCTGAACTGAGTGTCGGCACCAGTGTCTGGAATCATACCAGGTACCATGTACGAAACGATAGGCGGAATGACTGGCAGTCCCTGATCGGTCGTATCCGGTGTACGATCGTTGCCTGGTTCCTAGTGTGCAACAGGAAGAAGTCTCGGTGCCATAGCTCTGAAATACCAAAAGACACCTTCATTAAAGATGAACACATTTGCAACGTAGGATTGTAAAACAGAAAAGGAGGGAAAAAACATCACATCTGAAGAAAAAAACATAACTACACGGCGTGTAATACAGATACACGGCGTGTTTCCAGAAATCCTACCCTGGGCGTGTACCTTGGCCATACATGGGTATGTAAACAACCCAACTACATGGAATGTTCTTAAACTACACTGCGTGTACTGACCCTCTTCTCCCTACACAGTCACTCATACGCGACTAAGTCACACGGAATGTCCCAGCTGAAGACTAAACGGTGTGTTTGAGGCAGACACAGCGTGTACTGGACACGCCTTACCTGGCCCGTGTTGTTAGCGACACAGACAAACACATGGTCGACACTACACGATGTCTTCCTTAGAGACACGATGTGCACGTTATGGGAAACCTCAGCCCGTGTTGTTCATGACATGGCCGAGTACTCGGCCGATCCTTACACGGCGTGTTCTGAACAAACACGGCGTGTATAAAAGAAGATAACACCGACCCATGTTTTTTAAGACACGGCCGGGTACCAGGGAAAGGATACCCGTCGTGTGCATACCGAACATGGCATGTACTAATCATGCATTAACTAGCCCGTGTTGTTAGATACAAGGTCGGGATCCTAGTTAACCTCTACACAGCGTGTATCTAGAGTACAAGACATGTTCCTGAAAACCATTGACAGCTCTATGTCCCCATCAACACAGTCAGTGAGACGGCCAAAAACTACACGGCCTGTATATATAATGTACATGCCGTGTATTCTGGTTTTTTTCGGACAATAGCCTCAAAACTGCACTGGAGCCCCGAAAACACAGAAAAAAAAGGGTTAAGGTGCCAAATTCCGATTCGTGGGGGCCCATACTCCCCATGAATCAAAGCTTGGAATCCTAACAATCCATATAAAAAGAAAAAAGTACAAGAACACATGACCCACCAAATTCCGATCCTCATGGGCCCATAACACCTCTAAGATAAATGTTTGTCGTCCGTGATAAGGGAGCTAAAAACAACGATACACTATCAACATATAAGGTATTCTATCGCAGCAGCTATCACAACCGCATGCATTGTCTATCACAAATCCTATCACAACAGCATTCAATCTCTAATGAAACCTAGATATCATGGCAAGATGCATGTAATGTGATATTATAACATGTGCCTATATGATTCATGAGATGGAATACCCTCATCTCATCGGGTTGCAAAAAATAAAACCGCAATCATATAAATAGTAATAGCACAAAACAAGTGCATCGTCCAACGGTGAAATCAATTAAACCGTAGCATTCGCAAAACTCAAAACATGCAATAATAGAGGTATTGTGGCTTTTTCCCTGTAAACGGGTTTTAGAATGCCCGAGAACAACTATTTACCATATACCTATTCCGTCATATCCCTTTCTAATGTCGCTAAACAGTAATTCAACAGAAAATGGAAAGAACTCCTCTGATACCACTTTGTAACGACCCGAATCCAGAGCCCTTCCACTAGTGCCACGTACCCGGTCCGCCACATGACCTCAAGCGTATTTCTCCAAACACCAGAGGTGGCCAACTACGTGAAAGGTCCTTGGTAAGTTATTGGGGAAACTATGCAGTCATTTGGTAAGGTATACAAGGCAAGAAAGCAACAGTAAATAGCGGAAGTAGTAAATAGCATACAAACACTAAAAATAAAGAGTGGAAGCAATGAACATAAAATAATGATGATAATGACGCAGCAGGTACAAGTATCTAAGGAACACAACAAACACAACAATGTGCTAAAATACAACTCAAAATAAATTACGAAAGTAAACAGAAACTCCAGCAGCATCGCAAGCCTAAGCTCGGTCTTATGCTCTCTATCTCCAACCAGCAATCACGTACCCGAAGTAGAAGGGCCAAAATCCATATCCACACCTGCAACCATATAACCTGTTTGGGCAGAAAAGCAAGACCCAAAAAGGGTGTGAGACTAATCCCAATAGGCAATCTCCACAAGATCCATGCCCTACAATCAGTGTGTACTATAGAAAATGTAATGGAAATAAATGCAGTAGAGAAGAAGAAATACACTAAAGTAGAAAATCCAACCAATCTCCATTCAGATTTATTTAACAGTTCAGTACAATCATTTAGCTGTCAACCATGGAACCTAGAAACAGCTCTATACTCCCAAGCCAAGCAAGTAATCATAACAGGTAACTCAACAGTCTACCTAAACAGCATGCATTACAAACCCAAGCTTGTTCTTTGGCTTGGTGTAATCATCACAAACAACCAAAATATAATGCACTGACTCTCTGGGTGGCTCCAACTAACAAACCCCTCTATTCAATTAAACGTACAATGGCACAGACACTCTGGGAAGCTCTCACCATCAATTCCTCTGTGGTCTTGCAACGAAATATATAGACTCTCTAAGGAAGAACTTGTGTCTAATTCCCCCTATAGTCTCTCTACGTAACTAAGGGCGCTCTGAGGATGCACAAAGTCCCATTCACATTGGTCCTGTGATCGATACTAATTATAACAGACTCTCTAGGGAATCCCTAATCGTCAATTCCCCCTTTAGTCTACCACACAAGGTTCACTCAGCCCTGAGCAATTTAGTCGTGCATAATCGACTGTTAGCAGCCTAAGTAAGTTCATAAACAACTTGGATAATAACTACAAATGCATCCACAAGAATATAAACAGTAGGGGATACATGAAATCAAGTCAAAAGGTATACTAGCATTGTGCAAAAGGTTTGCCTCATAAGAAAACCGTGGCAAATGGAAATCGAGATACAACCCATGGGAAACACCCGTGGGGTGATCATCAACATGATTACAAGAAATTATTAATCATCTAATAACCTCAAACATACAAGAAATCTAAGGAAGATAACATAATAGGTTCAAAACCCTAACCCTAGATACCCGATACATGGGTATCCGACACTTTTGCACCAAAAACTCAAATACATTCAACTTAAGGAAAAAATCACCTACCTCTATCCTTGGTGATTGATATTCAAGAACCTAGACCTGTGAATCGGCCTATAATGGAGCAAATCTGCAAAAACTTCTAAAATTTTCAACATTAGATAACTCTCACAAGAGAAGGAATCAAGAAACATGGCCCAATAAGAACCGAGAACTCACCGCTGCGATTCTATTGCACCTGATGGCGTTCGATTCAGAAAACCGGTGAAGAATCGGTGGCTTGGAGAATAATAGGATCTCTAGGTAGCTATGGACGTAATTAGGTGGAGAAGAAGATGAAAATGGGGATTAGGCATGGACCCGGTCCGATTAACCAAATATAAAGAAAAGTACACAACGTGTACTTCTTGAGTACACAACGTGTAGTCCCTTTTTCCATACCTCGTATTAATCGGACACCACCTCATCGCTACACCCCGTGTGACTGGCCTGGACAAGACCAGCACATGGCCTCAAGCGGATGAAAAGTACACGGTGTGTACTTACAAAAATTCCATATTCTCCTCTTTTTCTCAAAAACGGCCAGAAAAGGAAAACATACCTGAAAAAGAAGGTCCGTGTTCTTCCACGATTTCTCTAGTTCGAGTTCACTGGCAACACGGGAACCTCCAGGATAGCACATTGGATCGGGAGGCTCAGATTCATGATCTGTACCCCCATTTTTTCCCTTGGTGTGTGTTGTAGCTGACAGGGACGTAAATCCCCGAGGTGGGAAAATTTAAAGACCCGGAAATCCTGTGGAATTTTTTTTCATAAATACATAAGAATTTTACGAGCCTGCAGTTTTTGACGGCGTTTGATTCTAAGGCCCGGTGTGCCCGAAATCAATTTCTGATGTTTTGTTCTGGTACGTTCAGTAAACGTTTGTGTGGGTTTTTAAATCTTTTGAACCAGTGCCCGGAATTGAAATCAGAGGAAACTGATGAACTCTCAGCGCCGATATTTGCATAAGGAGATCTTTACCGCAGTTGTGTTTTATCGGGAGTGGATGCAAGGTTTTGGGGATTCTTTATAAATTAAATAAAAATTATGTGTGACACAATTTTATTTATGTGATGGTTTTATCCACCAAGGAAAAGTTGGAGGTGGGGCCCACACCCACATAACCTCCCATAGGATGATATTATGTGGAGTGGCCCACATGAGAATAATATTCCTTAACTCCCCTTGACCTCCCATTAACTCTAACACTTCCCATTAATGTGCCAACACACCATTGAATTTATTTAAATGAATACCTTTGAATTCTTGCCAACTCCATGCCTTTAATTAGGTGAACCAACTTAATTAATTAATTTGATTGTTTGAATTATTTTAAATTCATTATGTCAACATTAAAATAAATGAACATAATCTTTTATTTTTGGGTTGTCATAATAATTGGAGAGAATGGGAGATCTCTTGGAAATAACACCATCCTATCGACGAAGAATGCTCCACATCACCGACGAATGTGAAGCACCATCTTCTATCTTCTACAACCGGAGCGTGGAAGGGAACCACCGCCACCACGAAGTACACTAAGGGTGTCGTCTCGACTCGACTTCGCAAATCCCTACTCCCTCCAACGTTGATGGAATGATATCCTTCTTTCTTAAGGCCCATTTTCTTTGACTTTTCCAGCTTACTTTGAATCGAGGTAGGGGGTTTTATTGATTAAATTTTACCCTTGTTCCTCGTTGTTTGTTTTGGGATAGATGATGGCCACATATTATCGACTAATGTGGAGGGCACAGGCCGAACCAACACGGCCTGATTCCCCTCTGTTGGTTCTTGTTTTTAGACGTTGGAGGTAGATCCAAAGGGGTGCGGTGCTATCAAACCGCGCCAGAGAAGAACCATAATGACGAAAGAGGAACCCTGGCCTGGAGGGCCATGGTAGATGAAGAAGCGAGGTGTCGTCATGCCGTGTGGTGAAGCCAAATGTCACAACCATGTCGGCATGCGGAGGAGGGGGTGTTGCATCGTCATGCCGCGTGGAGGGCAGCAGGACCGTGGCACCGTCACGCCGAGGTGGAGGTGCGGAGGTGGTCGGCCAAGCCGGCCGTCATGGAGCCGGACCGCGGGACGACCTGCATGCCGACAGGCTGGCCCGCTGGAAGACTGCAGCGAGCAGAGGCGCCACATGGAAGGAGACCATGGGCCACGAGGCTAGATGAACGGGACGACTAAGGTCAGCCAGGAATGGAAATCGCAGCACCCGCAGGTGCCTCGTGGGAAGAACCGTGGCCCGAAGTGCGGTCCGCCTGCTCCGGGCGAAACCGGCTGGCTATGGCGGCCCAGGCAGGGGAGTAGATGGCGCCTCTTGCTGCCGTCGGGTGAACCAGACTGGCCCACCGCACGGGTTGTATCTGCATGTGGGTCACGCCCCACCATGCTTGGCCAACCCCCCATCTGGATCGGACCTGCCGAGCCGGGCCGGGCCGACCCGCCACCCCACTAGACATCACGGGTCGGGCCCGTCTTTGCTTAAATGCGAATAACTCCTAGACCACATGTCCAATCGACGAACCGTCTGTGGAACTGGGACCCTCGTGACGAGACGGTCCTTTTGAGATGCTCTAAATTTGTTTTGGAGAAATTTGGAAAAAGTTTGGGTTTGGATCGAGTGTAAATACAACCGAGCCCCTGGAACAGAAATGCCAATAACTCTCAGATCAGACGTCTGATTGACGCGCTGTCTATCGAATTGGGTTTCTTATGATGAGACAAAACTACAGGATACATCAACATAGGTCTTCGTGATAGTTGATTTATTGACACTTTAATCGAGGAGTGGACCCTCCTAGAATCGAGCGTGTTGTGTGCGGGAACTCTAGGGCTGGCTGCGACGACTATTGTACCTGAATCCTATGTGAGTTCGACAATGATGACAACTGTACCAGAATCCTCCATGGGTCCAATAGTTCTGAATTCTATTCCTGTATCATATGTGGGTCCGACAGAAAATCCGGTCATGTATCCTGTGTGGGTCTAACATCATAGCTTTTCCTATATCTTATGTGGATCTGACATCTTAGATGAATAAGTGACTACATCTGATTATCTCTACCACGCTATGAAATATGTATACCCTTGTGAGATGATTCATTACTTTCAACCATTATCATTGTGGTGATTGACTTTACTTCCTTTATGGACTAGGTTGTGTTTGGGCTCAAGAGATGGAGCTGAGACTGTGACTGGTATCTTACGTATAGGTATGCACATATACCTAAGTAGGTTTGGTTGATACATCGTGTTTGTAACTTACTACTATGGTTTGTCCTTTGAGGATTCTGGGATACCTTCAAGGGTCTCGGGGTCCCCTACTGAGTATTGGTATACTCACCCCTACACGGGCTTCGCCTGCACATTGTTGTGTTCTCTGCAAAAGACACACAATAGTGATCGAGGCTGAGGGTGACGGACGAAGGCTGCTTAGCGCTAGACAAGATGGGACGTACCGCAGAGATGAGTTTTTCGAGTTCTGTACCCACCCTTCAGGTAGGATTCCCCGATAGATGATCCAAGATCTATTTTTCCATTTTTACTTGTTCTCATTGTTCTGTCGGGTTTTTATACTTCCCCACTTACTTTCAGCATACCTTCATTTTCTATTTTAGTACTTGTTGCCTTTAATTATTGTGTTCAGACTATGTGTGTTATATATTTAAATGCAATGTCTTCCCTTTTTATTGGGATTACGCCATGGGTGCTAGTCGCCATCCCCTAACCTATGGAAGGTGGGACTGGGGTGGTCACGGAATGGGCCCTGAGGACAGGTCGTGAAATATGGACCCACTCCCCACAAACAATCATTAATAGTTTTGTAAGATAGCCTGGTTTCTCAGAATCATGTCCCAAAACTAGGAAACACATCCCCCTGATTGATTCAAACCAACCACATACTATATGATACTGAATTTATCCCATGTTGATGTTCCCTATAATAAATCCCTTTCATGTATTTCATGATGACTATTCATGGTTTCATTTAAACTGTGTTGGATAATGCCTTCATTCATAGATACCCTATCCCAATAAAGCCATGATTCCCGATGGTTCCTTACCTCTACATGCACATACCTAATGAATATGGTTAAATTGATCATAATATTTTGTCGAAACGCTCTAGGAACAATGATGGATGTTTGGGAATGCCAGTAAATTGAGGAGAGCTCACTATTATATAATATAATGGGACTATTGAGGGAGAGAATTTTGTTCTTATAATTGGGAATGCAGTTGGATATTTAATCAATAATACCATTAAATTTATGTATTCATATTATCCTTGAGGTAACCATGGATCCAATGTACACTATGGAGAAGGACCTTCTCTAGAAACATAACATGATGAAAAACATCAATGCCCTCATACAAGGGTATGATGTCAAAAGGTTTGTGATACTCTTAGACCTGTTGATAGACATTCAACTATATTTTCTATACAAGCATAGAATTTGATCAAGTTATCATATAGACCTATAATTACCATTCATGAATGGGAGAATATTTTCCAAAAAAGTGGGAGGGAACATTGAAATTAGGCCATCAGTGTAAGATACCAAATCATCTCTCACTAATAATTTTTTTGGTACCTATCAAGCGATTATTGTACCAAAATAATGACACTAAGGGATAACATTTCCTCAATTAATAACCCACATAATCAGGTGAAACAATATTAGCTTATCCCCATTAATTATAATAAAAACCAAGGGGAGAAATTGCACATGAAGAAGAGGTCAAAACCCAACATAGAAAAACTAAAAATGTGATTGAATTTCATAATGATAGAAAACACATTCCTATCTATGATTTATCCATATCAAACTTAACATAAAATATTTACCACCGACATTATTATAGATATCAAATATCACTAATTAAGTAAAAGTAATAGTGGATATGGTGAATATACCTCATATGAAACATTTTTTAATTGGAGATCCATTTATGAAGATGTACTGAGATACATTAAATGATAAATATTGCTTAGAAATTATAGGGGAATTTTCACATACTAATAAGTTTGTACATATTGTGGTTATATGGATTTTTGATCTAATGAATAGTGATCATGCTATTAGAACAATCCACTCATTGAAAACTCTCTCCCCACAACAAGTCTTGTAAAATATCCACATGATCCTTTTTGATGATGTACTAAATATTAGTATAGAATGATCCAATGAATCAATAAATACATGGGTGACTTCAGTCTTTGAGGGATAATATAACCTACCATAATTTCCACTCATTAAATATTCTCTCAAAGAAAATTTTAATATCGGGGGAAAAACATTAAGGAATATTGTCGAAATGATTAGAGTGTCTTGTGGGACACCCTTCCAACATGAAAGGGTTAACATCTTCATGTATGTAACCTAAATATGATGTGTCCATATCTCTACCCACAAGAGATATTTTGTGAAGGAGGTAACCTAAATAAGAAATTTTGGAAAATATCATGCTTTCAATCCAAATGACTAGCTTGAAAAAATGTAGTGTTCTTGTCCCCCTCCCATAGAGAAGTCACTTTATGATTTTCCATTGTTGCAAGATCATGTTCCAGAAGAATAAATACTAAAGTAATTTTATTTCCAAAAAAGATACTAAATAGTTGACCATCCCAAAAATATTAAATATTCCTCTCATCATGTTCAATTTCATCCTTCAAATTATCAAAGTCTATGGAACATGAATATCTATTGGACTCCAATGCCTGAAGGCCCCCCTTTAGCCATTAGATCATATTGTAAAGCCCAACCTAAAACCTTACATTCTGATCACTACTCCCTAAATCACGTAGCACCACGTGATATTTTGGTTGACCTACCAACCTCCTTGAGTAGATTTTTTTCTGAAAACCTCTTCTTCTACTAGGTTAATAAGTTGTGTAGAGTGGTCAAATAGAGCCCGAACAGGGTTTTGAATTCTTTCATTAGGGATATAGTCAATATCCAGAATACAATCCATGAAATAATATAACATTAAGCATATATGCTGACCTCTCCTATGATGATGACCCCAAGTGAAATTATCCTTCGATTTACCCTTTTCCAAAAGTCAATTCCGACTAGCATAATCAGTGAACCATTCATAATCCCCCTTTTAGAAGATCCAACCTCATTCATTCTTTGATTCATCCATTAAAAGGTTGAACTCCCATCCAAATAAACATTCTATATCTCCCATACCAATGTTATCCATCTCCTACCAAATGTATTCCCCCTCTCTAACATTGAACATTGCCATCAAAAAATAGAAAAATAATTTGAGATTATTAGACAAGATTTTCATAGCAAAATGATGATTTTATATGGTTATCTTTTAAACTGATATTAAGAGGTCCTAGGAAACTGTGATGTGTCGATTGATAGGAAACCTATTTATGTCGTTTTAGAGGCCCGGTTTGTAAAAAAATTATAAAATTTTAAATGATTTTCATTTGTGGTCTATAATAACAACCATCACACCCTTATAATGAAGAATCCCTGAGGAGATTATTTTTTACTTAACTCAATACCCTAGACCCGAGTTATTCCATATAGTAGGGGATAAAATTAAAAATAATGTCTTAGATCATTGGACCCTAGCACTAATACAAACCTTGGTATTAGAGATTATAATTTGTGTCCCCATCTAGTGGAGTTTCAGGTACATGTCCTGCAGCATGAGTGGGGGTGGAGAAGAGCCATTTATGATTCCAAAAGTGATATAGAACTGAAAAAATTACAGAGATGGATGGTCATGGAGGGATAGGGGTTTCATCCATTATAGGAAGAGTCCTGGAGGACCAAATGGTTTCTGATCTATTTGGATGTTCCCTCCAAACATGGTGGGGATGATGACATGGATTAGAGAAACTGATCTTGTACCAGGCATGATAGAATATATGTGATCAGTCTAAAATCACATTTTATATGCATGCATTATTCAAAATTTGGGTGGAAGAACCACATCCCATGATTAATGCCTCAATACTATACGGATCAGGTGAGAAAACTCGGTTGGGTAGCTTATGAATCAATGACTGTGCGGCTAATTAGATTCCTCACACTTCCCCCAATATGGGTAAATTATCCATTGTTCCCAAGTGATGATCATGGTTGAAGGAAACAACCAACTGAGGGACTCATCCATAGAATGATGTTTGTAAAAAATAGGGAGTCAATGATCTTGGAGATTATTGCATGTATAAAAACCCGAAGTAGAGAGGAAGACAATGGCTTTAGAAAATGATATAGTGCCACCAACTCAAAGGATAATATGGGTTGGGAGAAGAAGCAAAAAGTACATTTCAAAAAAAATGATGAAACTCATGTCTCCTTGAGCTGAATTTTTAGCACATCAACACAGAGGAAGGAACCGATGGAGACTACAATACCAAAAAGAGATACACAGTTTTGAAAAGGGTTTGGAAGACCTGGTAAATTATTCCATACTTCCACATTAAGAGAGTGACACCGAAAGTGCACTTCCATCATATATCAGAAAATATTGAACCATCATTTTCTGAAGGTCCAATTTCTACTTGTCCAAGCCTTCACATGGCATTCCAATGATCCCTACATAATATAGAACAACTTCCCATAAAGTATATAAATCGTGACTAGAGCCTCCAACTACTAGGAAATGATGAATTGTTGGAATAGTAGAAGAGATGGATTATCCAACTCAAACATAGTAAAAAACTCCTTATAGGAAAATAAACTACATCCTCAGAATAATGAACTAGAAAATAATTCACTAGATATCCAACCAGAGTGGATGAAAAAACAACTTGATGTGGGATCCTAGGGACCACCAATTGATTGGCTGATATAGAAGGGGCATGAAAAATGAAAATTTTCGTTAGTGTTCATCCTGATGGAGAATCAATGGAAGTAAAATGTGCTGGCACTTCTACAAGGTTCAAAGTGTAATTTATAGGTAGATGTTTAGAAGATGGGAGATGTAGATCTGCCACCACCACCGATGAATGTGGAATAATATGCAACGGATGAGAGAGAAAATAAATGGGAAGGAGAAATTAAGATTACAAGGGAACGTGCAACACGTTGACAGAGGGATGATCCACTTCCATGTTTCATATTATTCCCCTAGATTTTTTGGGTACCACAATTCTCAATGTCTGTGATCAATATTTCCCCATGAAGGGATAGGTCATGTTAATAATTACTATAGCTCTGCAAGCTAGGGGTACACTAGTATTATGATAGTTTCTACTAAAAAAACTATCTTGATATTTGGAAATATTATTTCAGTGTAATACTATTTATATATATGTTATTCATATGATCCAATTTCTTCATAGATAACTAGTGTTAACTGACAATTGGCAACCATCGTCTGAGAATCATGCTCAATGTTCCTAAACATCCGGTTCAAGAGTCTTTTAATGGATTTATTTCCTCTTTACCAATACCGAAAATACGTATTATGTATAGTATCATGATGAGTTAAATATAATTTGAGTGAAGGGGTCATATATAAGAATATACCTAAACCAATAAAATTACAATATTTCACATAGGTTGCATTATTCTGATCAGAGAGCATGGTGAAATGAAAAGCTCCAAGTTCACTCACCCCCTAATTTGGACACTAGGTGGGGTGTTGAAAATCAATAAGCATAATTTTTTCAATGCATTGAGCTATGACCATTAAATATCCTTCCATTATTTCTCAATTGTGTAGGTTGTTTCCCACGATTGTCCACAATGAAAATTTGGTGATGAAGTTATTCTATTTCCACAACAAGTTATGTATACCCTTCATTTGGAATGAATATAATTTTTAGGTTAAGTGTGGAATTCCTATGGTTCATCAGGATTTCATGTCTGAATTCATATGGCATTACCTCTAGACTCTCTAAAAATAATTTGATGAGGGATAAAACAAGATGGTTATATAATCATTTGAATCTTTTGTCTCATAAGTAATGAGTTATCCTCTACTTCTTGGGTAAGAGGTACTTCACCCTGATATAACCAAGGCGTATGTTTACCAAATTTATTATATTAAATTGTAGGGTTAGAAGGTATTTCCTCATTTTTATTTAATGAAATGTGATCCAATGTAGGTTTGGGTAATGATTTTTTCCTTGGCATATATTTTGATAGAAAATAATTTCACTTTTAAATAATGAGGTATCAGGAACAATGATAATTATTTTCCCAATATCCTCATGAGAAATGAAATTTCTCTTAGTTTTTTTGAAAATGGTAGGACCTTCATGATGAAATGTAGTGTTTCTATGTGGAGGAATGTTGAAGTGAATTGCATCATGGATATGAATAACATCACAACATGACTTCCAACTATAATGATAATTTCATCAAAATATTCCCTAGGGACTACATTCATTATAGATGGTACCAAGGGGTGGTAATTCATTATGTTGGATATTATTAATATAAGGAGGTCTTCCAAAGTGCTCATGAATATATAGGTTCAAATTGGATTTTTCACATTATGTAATATTTCATTATAATATGTTTAGTGAGGACATTCATAACTTATAGAAAAAAAATATGGGGATAACACTCACAAGTGAAATTATAATATCCATAATTATTTAATGTTTGTGTCGGATCATGGTCTATCATAGATAAAATTATGTTATATTTATGAACACTATCATTGATAAGATCATGTTCTTAACTAGGCTCTTCCTTTACTAATACCATTTAGTGAGTCTTATTTTGGATTGATATATTCCTGACAATTGAGGACCCATTCCTTTGATAATGTAATTCATATACGGAGGTTTCTTGAGTAGGTCTGATGCTTTCATAAATTTATAATATATTTATATAATATTGGTTGGGTTATATGTATTCCATGATGTGGCCATTGAGATGGAAGTATTACCTCTGGTATTAATATTGATTTGGGAAAGATTCAATTATCAAATTATCATTGGATTTTTCTATTGACCCATATTGATAAGGTCATTAATATGAATCTACATTTGGGTGATCCTCTAATTATGATGACAAGTCACCCCAAATGTGGGGAAAAATTACATTTCATCCCTTCAACCACTAACACTTTTTTAATTAAATCTTGGCGGGTTTGTATGATGTGGTTAGGAATTTGATACATCAGATTCATCATTTTAAAGGTACATTAATTAAAATATGTTCCTATTACAAGGATACATACCCATAATATTTGGTATTCATTTTATAGGAATACTCTCACTCTCCATTTACATTTCTTATATACTGTTAGTCTTCATTTTTAGGTTATATATATGGGTATATACCATGTTTTTTGTCAATATTTTATGGTCTTTTTCTCTGAGTACTTTCATATCACGCTGGAAGGCATGATATACAAGATCTAGTATTTCTAGTTTCACCATGATTTCAATCATATTTTATTATTTGTTCCTTTAGTTTCATAAAAATTGCGATGGATGTTTTTTTTGTATTATTTATTATAATTTTTGTCTTAAAATATGTTTCCTCCATGATTTATTTTCTGGATTGTTTTATGGGAATAGGGATCCGATAATCATTCTAGTATTTTTATTGACACTTTTGACCGGCAGCCCTAAGTGTCTGGGTCTGAATGGCCTGAGATGAAGCTTGTGGGGTAATTTCCT
Source organism: Viscum album (assembly GCA_963277665.1). NCBI lineage: Eukaryota > Viridiplantae > Streptophyta > Magnoliopsida > Santalales > Viscaceae > Viscum > Viscum album. The sequence continues at coordinate 503,389,679 of OY728159.1, forward strand.
TTTCATGGTGATAACATAATTACCCACGATGTTGTAAATAGAATATTTTAGATAGAGATATGTGGTGTGGCCTTGTGATTTCTGGCTGAGTATGTATGTTTCCTCTACATGAGGCTCTCTATGATAATAGAGGAATATATTGATGCGTTTTGGGGAAAGGCACCCCAAATGGTTTCAAAAAACAAAATCTACCATATTTTTTCATTGTAAAAATATAAATATGGATATCTATCATAGAATCATGTCATAGAGGGATTATCATGTGCCCTCATGAGTTGGGAAATGACCATTAGGGTGGTACTCCCAAACCGATGGGGATGAAACCCGGTTTTGAAGATATTGGGTTAGCTATAGTGTTCATGAGCTGATTGAGGAGAAAACATTGGTTGAGGTATATATGTATATTTGGGTCATCTTTAAGAATGTCGTTTTATTTAAGGGAGTTCATATTGAATGCACCTAAATATAAGAAAAATTGGACAACCAATAAACACATGTCAAATATCATCTCAATAAACAAACACATGGATAATCGATTACTTTATATACATGTATAAATAGTTGTAAAAATGTGAGAGTATTAAAGGGTTAGGACATGTAGGTGACATGATCATCATCGATATGTTTTTACATTCAATTTCCTATTTTTATATTGTGTAAAAAATTACTCGTTCTGTTTAGAAACTAACATGGTATTGGGATGTTTGATTTTGGTGGTGTTGGAATGACCATTCATGTAAAACAGATCCTTTATATTTGTGGGTCTTTTATAAATGGATTACAATGTGTATAACTCAAGTATCAAAAAACAGCCAATGGTTCACGTTTTCATGATATCTCAGAAAATATATTTATAATAGAAGACGATCATTGTTATATTTTTCAAATGATGCATATGTAATCACATTAGTTTATAAGATGGGAGTCTGGGATAATCATATTTATTTTTGGTAGATTTATTACAAAATCAGGCATGATCATATATATTATTGAAAAATTTGACAATACAATATTAAATCTATATTATTTATTAGGGCATCCCTATATTAATAGTACGATATAAGAATTAATTAGACATAGAGTCATGTATATGTTTATGAATATATTTAGAAATAAAGACATATATATGTATAACTGGTTCTCCATCAATGTAACTCTTTTCATAGATTAGATACTCTTATTTCATTTATTATAATGATGTTGATTTTTACCCACATAGCAGGGAACTATAGAATTTATTATTATCTAGGTGAACATGAGTTGTTATGGTACCGAGATTGGTCCCGTGAAAAGGGATTTGTTTATGTCTTTGTGAAGTAATTATATCCCATATAGTTTGGTCCAACTTAATGGGAAACATCATACCTACTAGGGTAATTTGATGAGGACCAAACCATGTAGTCTAACATCTATCGACATTTAAATATATATGAAATTTTCCTAGAAATGGGATGTGTGGGAATTATACTAAAACAACTTTGATATGGTTTGTCTAGTAGGGGACATGGAATTGTAGTGGTGTTCCTTACTAGTAATATGGGCCAATGATGTTTGGATGAATGGGTCCTAAAATCAACATAGCCTCCATAGTGGGTGAATGATCGTACTAGGAATGTATCCTAATATGGATTGTGGAAGAATTTCCTTATAAGGAATATAACCCACTAGGAGGATTTTAACCAACTATGAATATGTCCTAGATAAGATTAGGGTAGATTGGGGTGTTGGGTTTGAACATCATATAGTATTTCTACATTTCCCATTTATATCGAAATAAATACCCATGTAAGAAGGCTTGAGTTTACACCTATAGGGGAGACCAACGACTATTTCATTATGTATATTGCCTTTTAAATGTTTTCAAAAAAGGAAATATGGTGCTTTGATAGGATGGAAATCTGGATTTTTGGATTAAAAAAATTATGAGGTCAATTTTTTAATGAATGGTTGGGGAATATACCAAATAAGAGTCCCATTTTTGTTAATTAATCATGTTGATAACATGATTCATTCCAACCTCCATGGCCACATAAGGAATTAACTGTGTGACAAAAATGTGTGAACACATGCTCTTATAATTAAAAAAATATATATCATTATCTAGTGGAAGAGTGTGGGAAATGAATGGTTGGGAAATTCACAAAAATAAAGTCTATGGTCTTACTCCAAGTGAGATTTCCTATGAAAGATCCTCACATCCCTCAATTTTGGAATTTTGAATTGCGGATGAGTGTGGGGTATTAGATTAAAAGAGGGGATTTTTGTATTATTTGATTCACATTTTTGGATAAAAATTTCACCTCCCATATGAATAATAAATCCTCCATCACTAAATCTGAGATCCTTATTTCCACAAAAATTTGAGGATGTGATCATTTTCAGGATCCTTTCCATTGGGGAGGTTAAATGTAATGAATTTATTTCAAAATGAATACATGACTATATGGGGAACATGACTGTGTAACCTATATTTAGTGGGAATTCATTTTTATACTTGTATGAGGATATAATGAACAAAACATCATGTTCATGTCATAGAGATGTGAGGGATTTGGGATAGATCATGAAGGGGCTAGTACGGGGTTGAATGCAATGTTTAATGAGAGAAGTAAGGTCATATGGGAAAATTTTCATAATGATACCCCATATTATAAGTTGGTCATTGCTACGTGGTGTGGGTAATCATGAAGTGTTAGAGGAAGATATCTACTCTATGGTGATATTTATTATTCATAATGAAACCCTTTGCATGTGGCCAAATATGTTCTCTAGTGAAGAATTCATTTTACAGGTATCATTCAAGGTACGTATTAGGATAATTATAGGAAAAATATTTATATAGTCCTGTTTTGTCTCTGTACATATATCTTATTCATTGATTTCATGGTATTTATAGCCATGGTAAATAGATTTCTTCCCATGATAGTGGATTTGATGCAAAGAATACCTGCATCCATGCGGTTAAGTGATAAAACTGATAGTCAGATTACGTTCTGTAGTTTTGGGGTTATAAAAGGATCAATCATTATGAAAATGAAATTGTAATTTATAAGGATAATTATTTCGTCACTCCTCCCCACAAATAAACTGTTGGTTTGTGTGGTTGAATTAATTCAATATCAACACCCGCAAATGAAAATATAATACGATGGGGGATTTAAATCACCTCCTCACCCAAAAAAAATTATTTTTGCGGTGCATGATTTCATCTACTCACCCTCAAAATGATTACTTTTCATTTGTGGGTGTTCCTAGAAGAATAAAGATATTGAATAACATGAGAAAATTATCAGATAAATGGGATGAATTTTGGTTCTTTTTTATTTTATCGATTTTAATCATCTTGAATTCAATTACTTCTTAAATATTTTGGATCTTCCAAATTAATCTGACCATTTTCAAATAAAAATTAGATTTTACTAGAACAAAAAAACTATGAGGATAATAATTATGTTTATATATTACATGATGATGTTTGGACTCTTTTACTATATTATTTTATATGATATTTTATTGAGATATACATATTCCAATTGACTAGGATTAGTGAATGATGATAATTTAACTTCTAGAAGATCAATTTAACATGAAATTTCATATGTTTTTTCTTTCTATGACATAGTAATTCATTTCATTGAGAACCAGATTGTCAAAATACAATATATCCAAAAAAAATATACATTGTAAATTTAATGGAGGAAATAAGTTGAATGCATTTTAGTGGACATGGAATATCTTATTTTTATCAATTGAGATAGCTTGAGTTCCCTAAATGATATGAAAAATACTATTATCAATAGTATGCCTACGAATGTATATTCCAATTATAATTTCTTAAAAGATAAATATGAATATAGAAATGTACCATTGAATTACCTGCCCATTAAAGGTTAAATTTATTATTTAATGAGTCGGAAAATAGTAGAAATATTGTTTTAATGTTAATGATACTTTCTTAGAGTTAAATATAATCCACCCATCTAGATGAGATTCTCTCAAGACCCCACTATAATTGAGATAATTACAACCCCACAATCTATTGCAAAACCAATTCACATAATTTTTTTCAATACCCTCAATGTTCACATTCTTATTAGTGAATTGGCCCAAACTGAATTGGTAGTGAAGCCATTCATACTAATAAGCATGCTCGGGTGGCCCCCATGTCTATCAATATCCATTATTTGAAAAATAAATAGCATTGATATCCACAATATGATGATATAAATGAATAGAGTGATAAATATTCCTCATACCAACACATAACATCTCTGTAGTAGTCTTTCTCATGTATAGAGAATGAATACCCGAAAAGAAACTAATCAGGTATTATTACTGATAGTTACAATTCTCATTCTGATACCCCTTAAAATGGTTGATATATATAACATCCTACAATTAATCTTATAATATATATGCATCTAGTATAATATTACTATATAAACTTCATTCTATTATAGATCAAAATAATAAGAGTAAGATATAATATTTTTAACCACATATTATATGACATATTTCTTGATTACTATATAAGGACACTAAATCTAGGACATTCGACTAATATTTGAATTATATAAAACTAATTATCAATACACAACCAAGGAACATGTGGAATTATATCAATATAGTCTAACATGGATAAATCCCTTTTTACCTGCATTAGGTATACAAATTCTCTTTAAATAATCATTTAATCAATATTTAAAAATCATGATCTATAAATTAAAATTATTAATGAATTTTTGTGATGATATTTCATATCCTATGTCTATATATTTCATAATTATCAAATTTTATTATCCTACTCCTCATTGGAATTAATATAATTTCATTGGGTGTATGCTCAATCGTTTCTCTATTGTCATCTAATGTACATGAAATCTTTTTTTATCTGGATTAAATATATTATAAACACAAATCAACATAATTGAAATAATTTCATCACAAAAATACTGTTATATTTTTTATGAGTCATGAAATAAATTACAGTATAATTTATTGGGTGGTTTTAAAATAATATCATCATAAATCGTTGTTTGACTTCTACAAAAAATAGATTTATAGCACAAGTCGATAATATCAAATGATTCATTGATTTATTGATGTTTATTTTAAACTACATATATATATATTACCTATTTATTAAAATTCAACATTATTTTTTATGAGGGGGTATAGCGTTTCTTCACAAGCTTGTAGTGGATTTTATAAATTTATAGACTGTACTCTTTAATGATTATATTATAATGAATGTTTTTCATAGAACCAAATGGAATGAGTTAAAAGTGTGAAATAATATAAGAAATTAACATAAATGTGATAGCATTAAAAAAAGATAATTTTGAAAGATGAAATTAATAATTGGGAAATTTATGAAAATACCATTATATGATAGATATCAAAGATTTAGGCTCAGTCCAATTTAATAATTCTCTATGTTTTAGAAAGCATTATTTTTATTTTATTAGGAAAATTGTAATTATCTATATATAAATTGACTATATTAGATGATTAACATGTTACTAAAGATTATAGATAACCAAAATTAAATTTACATTACTTTTTATAGTTTTGATAAATTGTAATTATAGAATATAGTAGTTTATCGTGGAGAAAACATTAATTCATTCAATTGAACTTTGTTTTATAGTGTTGTTCAATGGTATGTGAATAAATAAATAATTTAATCAATAATTTTTATGAAATTAAATAAATATTATATCCTCTTTTAAAAAATTTGGAATTAAATTCAACTTAAAAAATATATTTATAATCAAATATATATAGTTATTACATTGAGTCTCATTAAATAATTTACATCTAAGGGATTATTTAGCCATTGATGAATCTAGTAGTAAAGAAAAATATGATCAAATAAAATTAATATCCTTATTTATGTGATGTATGTCCACTATTTTGAATATAATTATTCCTCTTAATATTAATTTTAATACAAAAATGATCCTTTTTCACTTAGTGTAAAATCCATCTTATTTTTTATAGTCATTTCATAATAGAAAAGTTAATTTCATTTTAATAAATTTTGATTGGTGGTGTACCAAAATGGAATTGGACCATGAAATGTTCAATAGATCATAGTCAATCAATCCTTATCAATAATATTTTTTTATTTAATTTTTTTTGAAAATTTAATGGAATAATATAATATGGCATGAACCCCGTTAAAATCATATATAATTTTTCGAAAAATCTAATATAATCATGGATTGGTTATAAAAAAATATTGTCCTCTAACGTTTTTAACTTTTTTTATATCGATATTTTAACTCCTCTAATGAATCTTTTAGGTAAATGAAATGAAGTTTATAATATCATAAGTCAATTTGACCGAAAAATATAAAAAAGAAAACCAGTTGAATTAAAATTCAATAAAAGTGTTCTCATAAAATTAAAATATATTTAATGATTTATAACCTTGGGAAAAAACAATCTAATTTGAATCAAACAAACGATCTAATTTCTTTACATTTAGTATTAATTTAAAAATATCATTATTCCAGCCCCAGTTAAATATCAAATTAACAAAAAGGAATTCCTTTCCAATTACACTATTTTTATAATCTTTTCTTTTATCAATGAATTAATCTTAATTTTCTCAACATAAATTTTATCTTCCATTAATTTATTTCAATATAATAGTCAATTATCATAAACAAGTATGTTTACCATATTCATGAAATTATCTTCTTATCTAAGATGATAATATTTTAAAAAACATTAATCATGCGGACTATAAATGGGTCATATGATAATCTTAATTTGTGAATGATTAGTTAAAATGTTAATTTGTTTGTTTAAATGATGGGGAAAATATAATGTAAAGGGATGAAACGTCAATGATTCCTTCAATATTTAATTCTCATAAGTATTACATTATTATTCCTTAGAAATAAAATCACTAAAGATATAAAATCCAATATAAGTATTAGACAACTAAAATACCTTATGGATGATCCATAAAAATTCCTTATTTCATTTACTAAAATATTACTACGTAAATAGGTTTCCAAAAATATAACGGACTCCATGATAATAATCACAACATGTCAATATTATTATGAATTAAGGTAATTTTATTTTAATTAATTAAATTAATATATAATTAGTTATCTCCAATGAAAATGAACACATTTGGTTATTTGACTATTATTACCAAAAATTATCATTTTTAGGAATAAACCACTCCCCAACACTAAATATTAAAAAATATTTATAAAAGAAAATATATTATATTTCGATGTTTTTAAAAATCAATATGTTAAATATTTTTTATATTATTAGTTATCAATATGTTTTTATATTATTAGTTATCAATATGTTAAATATTATTAGTTATCAATATGTTTTTAATATTTTTTTTTTTTTTTTTATATTTATGTTAAATATTTTTTTTTTTTATATTATGTTAAAGAAAATATTTTTTTTTTATATTATCATTTGGTTATTTTTTATATATTATATTTCGATGTTTTTTTTAATATATTATTAATTTTTTGTATTTGATATTAATATTTTTTTTTTATATTATATTTCGATGTTTTTTTGAAAATATATTATATTTCGAAATATATTATATTTCGATGTTTTAAAAATCAATATGTTAAATATTTTTTATTGTTTATAAAATATAAAAAATTATTATTAAAAATGTTTTTTCAAACATATCACCAAATAAATGATTTAAGTAGTATGAGGTTGATAATATTATTATGGGAAGGTGTCAGATTTATCTCATGACTTAAATTATATTATCAGAAAACATAGATGATCATTAATGACATCCAGAGTTTTAAAAATGTGAAATTTCACTGAGACATTATCATAGTAATGGAAAATTATCAGAAATAATTTTAAAATGTTTAATATGACAAAAAAAATTCAAACTTGTAATTAAGTGTTATATATTATTAAATATTCATGTTTATGACATAATTATTTCTCTGCATAAGTTATTTTTCATGTGGGTTCCCGTTATAAGAATAATTTTTAGTGTTTACAAATATTATATATATATTACAAATGTACTTCTAAATTGAACGTATCAAATTAGTCAAAACAAATTCCATTAATATTTTAAATGATTTATATTCTCAATTTTGAATATAATGGACTCAATCGATTTTTAGTGGTTTACATGCTTTCATATAGATTCCTCTTTAAAATCATTATTTCTCATACGTAGAATGCTCAACTATGATGACATGGGCATTCGACAATCTCATATATTATATATTCTTCACATGAAGTGATTAGCATCTAACATCAAACCATGAATTTCATTAACAATCTCATATCACATTGACTATATCAAATATTTTATTGGTTCTTGTTGAGGTCTAAATACTAGTAGTTGAATTGATTACATCATCTATAGAGGATCATGTAAATTTTCATATGATGTTACTCTAAACCAATGCTACAATGTTGGATCCTATTACTAGGGTTGATCATATTATTATGGTGTATCATATATCTAAAAAATTTATTTCACCTCTAACTCATATAAATTATTATACATTTATAATAACATAACATTGAGGTGATGCATCATCTCCTCCTAAATTACCTCTATTGGGCCAATGATACTAAATGGCTCCATCATATCTTCTAGATCCAATTCTTAGTACATGCTGATGAAAAAACCACTAATTAATACGTACCTTGAACATTTATTATCCCTAACATGTTGATAAAATAAAAATATTGATATCAAAATGGTATTTTTATCTTGGTCATGTTAAATATAAAATATCATGATGTTCACACACATTGGTATTATTTAAGTCATAAAAATGGTCATCGATATGTGATTATTTAGGTATCATTTCCATTTTGATCATAGACTCATAAATTCAACATTTTTAAATTATACAACACATAATCTGTCAATCTCTCTAAAGAGGGATATAAAATGTGAAACAAAAATTCCTAAATCAAAACATAAATTTTTAAAATAATGAATATTTTTGAATTTATTTGATGTGATCATATGGTAATTTACAATTACTATTAATAATATAGTTGTGTGAATAAAATTTGGACCCTTAAATTTCACGTCATCATCATAATTTATAAATTCTTTGGGTGAGTAACATAGAAACTCAAACATTGTTGTATATTAAAATTCTTATACAAACAATATTAAATGATCTGATAAAATGATAGGGATTAGTGGTATTATTTTCTTCTAAATACTCAAGAGAGACATGAACTTAATGAAAATATTTCCCAGAATTCCAATTGGGTGGAGCATCAATATAAAATATGGAGCTCACGGATCTTATTGATTCAACATGATACTTTATATTTGGTCTATGGTTATTCCACATTTCAACCATATATGACAGTTTTTAAAAGAATTGAAAAGAAAAATAAAAAATATAAATTATTTTTAAAATAAAAAAATAAAAATTTATGATATTTGAATAATACAAACTATAATAAATGAAAATAATTACATAAGATAGGTAAATTCAAGATCTTGAAAGATAATAATATTATATAATATAAAAATATAAATTTAAAAAAATTGAATATAAAATTAAATAAAATGACGTTACATAAAAAGGAGGAAATATAATTTTATTGAACAAAAAGGAACTATAAAAATTATAAATTTAAAATTTAAAAATTTCAGGAAATTAATAATAAAAAAATTATGACCTATAATAAATTTCTAAATAAATAAAATTATTAAAATTCAAAATTAAACTTCTATTGATGTATTTGATATTTAAAATTCACATTTAGTTTTAATAGGGAGAAGATAGTAGTATTTTCTGTGAAAAGAAAGGAGTGGGGCCCTTTTAATAATGTTAGATGTTTCACTAGGCACTGAACTAATATGTAATGAAACCATGAAAGTGGGAAATATAGTTTTTCAATTTTTACCATCATGGAACTAATCTTCATGAATCAATCCATAAAAATTTTTCATGGAGATTTGCAATTCACGCGATTATTCAAAAAATATATCATGGGAAAATTACATGGTCTATTTAATATTACATGGGCGACATGCATCTAACTGTCTTCAATGGACTCTGCATCAAAATTATTTTGGACAAATTTTTTGAGATCAACACATACACTATAAAATATGGTACTACACCCATCTATCTCATTGGAATATTGATCAATTTTTTTTGTTGAAATATGAAAAATATAATAACATTACCCTCATGCTGGATTACCTCATTGTATGTTCTTTACTTTTTTAGAAGAATATAATTTTACATATTCTTCCTCATTCAATACCGGGGTTATATATTAGTCATTTTTTTAAAAAACCTAGTTTATTTTTTCCTATTCAAATTCTTTTTTTAAAATACATTTCTTAGGTGATTTTTTTATCTATATAACATTATATACAAACTAATATTTACATAACAAAACAATATAATCCATATGTTCAATATATTTTTGTAAATTATCTTTATATTATTCATCTTCCCAAACTATTACATTAATAATATATTTATGTATATCATTATTTAAAACATGTGAATAATTATGTTTTTTAAAAAAATTAGTTATCATTCCTAATGTTAATGTTCATTAAATGGTTAAGCTAAACCATTTAAAGTTTCCATATAGTTTGAAAATAAAAATATAATTTATTTACCCCTTCACTATCTTCATAATTATATTTATTACCTTAGATATTTTCAGCCACAAAAATTATCAAAATTTCCCAATACTCACCAATAGGACATAAATTATGGTTTTAACAAATGGAAATATCTTCTTCACTAACATATAATTTAATTATTCCACTATTTTTTACAATAAAGGTTGTATGATATATTAAAATTAGAATAAAATTTATTACTGAATTTTCCTCATCGTATTTAATATCTAAAGTAATAAATTATACAATGAGATATATCCAATTATCATTTTTAAAATATATCCCAACATTCCTTGAGTTCCTTAGAATGTATGATAAATACATTTCAATTTTATCCATTTCATCCTCATCTCATGTTGAACAATATTATCAAAAATTATAAATGGAATCAAATTTATATTGTCATCATAATAATAGAAATAACTATCAACCATAAAATATCTAATAATTTGAATTATATTTAAACTCCTACGATCTTATATCATTAGTGTATGAACAGTTAGTATTAACAATAAGAATTAACCATTTAATGATGTTTTCTACAAATATTTTTGTTTATTATTATTTTAGAAAACTTGTTTAGAAAATTTTCATATATCAACATTGACAGAAAATAATAAATAAGTTAAAAGTTAAAAATATGATATATATTTACATACAGAAATTTATAAAATTACACATGGTACATCAACTATTTCATCTTTTAATGAATTGGATACTACAACACCCAAAAATTGTACATTGTATTTATTCCTTTTAAAAAATATTATGTCAAATATGCTATATCATGTGTAATAATGAAATATTATGAAACTATAATGAATTTTATTTAAATATAATATCAAAACAGTATATAATAAATAGCACATTATATAGATATAATTTAATACAAAATTATTAAATGTATAAGGGGAATAAAGGAATATTTATATATAAAAGAAGAACATAAAATCCTTAATGACTTGGTATTAAATGAAGATCATAACCCAAACTTCAAAAATGGAAATGAGATAAATGAATTTAAATATAAATTTCTTTTCAATTACTAAATGGATTATTTTATTATAGTTGAATTTTAATATATATTGGAATGAAATAAGACATTTATACATATTGTGAAACCTGTTGTCTAAATGAGTGTATTATTTTAAAAAATTCATTAAAATTAGTTATTTTCATTTTATTGGTAATTGGCTGTCAAAAGACCCATGGTTTGATAAAACAATACAGGTTTCATGGTTAGAGCACAATTAGGGATAAACAGTGCTCCCTACATTGTAGGAGGGGTTAGGGATTCCAATTCCATTTTTCAATGTTATTCCACTATATTCCAGAACATGCTAGATTTTAGAGATAATTGTGTATCCAATTATTTATATAGGGGTGAAATGAATAGTTTTCTTATGGTTTTGTTTCCCATTTTCATATTCCATTCACCCCACCCAACTTTTAGAAAAAATTGGGATTTAACCATTTTCCAATATTATATTTATCCATCTATTCCCCAACACCCAACTCAAAATATACCAACTTTAGGTCCCTATTTTCCAAAAATTTCATGGGTGATTAGAATTTATTTTAGGATATTCCATTAATTGTATGTCATTTTATCCATGTCTTTCTCTTATTTTCAACATCATCAACAATGTTCCTCAATTCCATATGAGTTTCAGAACCCCAGAAACCAATGGGTTCCAAACATTGGGATAGAGTAGTGTTTAATGAAATGTAATGGATTTATAGTTCATTATGGATATTTTTTAACTCATTTCTCATTATTATAGGTGATGTTGTTGAAATTAAAATGTGTTTGTGGAAGGTGTATCTACCTTATTATACTTTTATGTTAAAAAATGTAGGTTCATGAACATATTTTTTAATTTGTAAAAATATATTTTATATGTTTTTTGAGCGATAGTATATGATTATTATATTTGATTAAAGGAATTATTTTTTTATTGGGGGGTCTCATGTGGCTTTTTTGAAATAAGATTTATATATTAAATGATTTTCACAAAAATTCTCTAGGGATTTGTTTATTATGTATGAATTTAAATGGAATCATTCAATGATAATTGAATAAAAAATATGATGATTATATAAATGGTTATAAATTTTATTATGTTTATATTTAATATTTAAAATATTTTGGATGCACAATTTTTTCCTTGGGTGAGTGGATTAACAAGAATAATGGAAAACTAGTGTAAATTGTGTACTATTTAGGGAATGTTTCTCAGTTATCTTGATTTAGTGAATATGATTGATAGTTTTTATAATGGGAATAATTTTTTACATAGTTAGTATAATATGGATAATAATATGGAAATATGATTACTTATGTTGTCTAGAGATACTGTATTAAATCTTAATTTCATTAGAACCATAGTTTTGAGCTAATTTTGCATGTATGGATTTTGATTGATATGTTTGTTATCTATTTTCCAATTTAATTCTTGGATTTTTATATAATTCATGACAATATTTCCCCATTATATTATTTTATTACCTTATTATTTCAATTTCTTATAGCAATATTTTTAATGAAAAAAATGATATTTTTAGTAGAATTTTTAAACACATAGTATTTCAAAACAAAATTCAAAAAAGGAAAAATATTCATTATGATTAATGGATTATATAGATGGTGTGTTCTGTCCTAAAAGTATTTGACATATAACCTAAATATGTTTTTGGATATATGAAGTCCATTTTTTAAAGGATAATGGTAATGCAATGATTATTATTCAGTTTTTGGGTCTTCATGATGTTGGTTATCCTACCTTATTGTAGTGATGTTGGTGACCATGGGTCAAAAAGTGTGGTCCCATTGGGAGTGTATTCATATTTTCAAAAAAATATGTCTTACATTATATCAACAACATAGGATTTGGAATTAATATGGTATATTTTATATATAGATTATTTTTCTTATTAGTATTAAGCTATTTTTGTTTTGAGTTATGGTTTGTTATACTTTTTATACCCATGAATTCTATAATTATCAATTAGAACTATTTATTTTTTGGAATATTCTTCCAATTTATAAAATGGTAATGTTGAATTAACAAGAGGAATCCATTTGATTCTAATGTGTATTATATGGAAGAATCCATTGTCAAATGTTAATATTTGATACCCTCACACCTACAACTATCTCGTGTTGATTGGTAACAGATATGAGGTGTTTTATGGGAGTTTATATATTGGTGGCTTGGGTAACATAATCTATATCATTAAGAAAAGGTATCATATTCATCTTTTTATTGGGTGAGTAAAGGTAGAATAAATTTATAACCATCATATATCGGGAGGTATGTGTGGGGGTGTATTTTGGTTTCCCTTCATTTTTTCTCACCATGAGTTACCAATGGTTTTTTTGATGTTTTTCAAAATTTAAACCTACTTGTATATAATTATGATGGTAATTGATGTTTATTATTAATAAATCGTTGTTTTACGGATAAACCTTATGCCAATATGAGAAAATTTGGTTTCATGGTGAAATATGTAAGGAAACTGGAGTCACTATGTTTAAGAACATTATGAATGGAAACCATTTGGTGCTAGTGTAACAAGGCCTATTACACTTTCTAGTGGAAAATTCATTATTATTTTATGGTTTCACTAATTCGATGGAAAAATTTTGAACATTTATGTAATTATTTAATATTCAATTATTTAATCCCTTTTGTGTTGGTAACTTTTTTAAATTTACCATATTACTTTTTTATTAGTATCTTAATGTAATTTTGTGATTAGAATAGAAATTTTGAAATTTAAATTTTTAATTAGTTTGAATTTATGTCTTTTATTATATATAAAATGCCTCCCAATATTACCATTGAAACAAAAGAGATGGAGTTGAGGAGGATTTTCCAATGGATAATACAATATATACCATTATTTCATTGAATTAGTCATCAAATAAACTAATTTATAGGATTTAGGAGTTTAGGATGGGAGATAAGGATGGTGGACCTTGATCAGTAGTTTACAAACAAAAGTCCATAATATTTTTAGTGAAAAATTGAATTAACAACTAAATGAGTTGGTAGAGAAGGTCAAGCACATCATTAATTTACCGAAGACCCTATATGTTTATATTGTCGACTTCTCCATATGTATAATAGAAGGAACCAACTTGATGTTTTGTAACCTATAGTGGAATCTTGTTTTCATAGAGATATCCCTAGTACTATTTCCATGAATATGTTCGTTCTGTAGTTTTATATGAAATCATTGAGGCTATAAAAGAAATTTGAGTTCATAATCATAGATATAATAAATAATCTAGTAATATATTAATCAATTCATTTCACCTAGGGAGTACATCATTCTACTTAGTACATAATGATTAACTCTTTTGTGGATTTATTATTCAATTAGTTGTTTTTGTCATTGATTTTTTTGATTATTATTCTTATATTATTTGTGGTTAACACAGAGGTAATAAAATACATGATTATGGTCAAGATACGTCTAGTCGGATTCAATAATCTAATTAATTCCTCATATGTGGAATGAGTTAGTAAATGTTATACTTAGCCTCAATGAGAAAGAGAGGGGAGTTCCCTTAGTGAAGTGTCATGAGAACTAATCTTTCATTACCTTCTTAAAAGTGGATTCCTTAAGGTTCATTTCTATGATATGAATTTAGAGTATATGTTGTGTAAAACCAATCCATAGTTCCAAGAGATAGTATTTATGTTCCACCTCTCTTGGTATCATGGTCATCTTCAACATTTAAATAGAGTACTGATCCAAGGATTTATAGTTATATCATCATTCACCAAACCATCATAGGTTTTATCTGATTCATCTATGGGTATGTGTCCCTATCCTCCAAATAATGATTATTAACGCATGTTTATATTGATATAGGGTGTTTAAATACCCATATCACAGTCTCTTAGATTTTGTGCCCAACATTATTACATTGGCATAGATATAAGACACAAATCTTGATGGACGAAGAAGTTTAGAAATTGTTTTGAAAAAAAATTAGGTATATAAAGGGTACATTACATCACAAAAGAGAATATAATATATGTATTACATTTGGAGTATCCACAATCACCATGATGTTTCACGAAATGCATTAATAATATATATGTTCATATCATGGGGAAAAATAAAACATAATAAAGTGGGAGCTCAGATGATTGGTGAGGTTATGTAATATAGAAGAGGATAATATAAACAATTCATCTAGGTGATAAAATGAAAACACATTTTGGTTAGGACATAAACATGTGAATAATATGGAAATAAAAAAAGGTGAAAAATATAATTTCATAAAAATAACCATAAGAGAATTATTCTTGTCCATGAATATTATGGTAGTCTAATATTCAAATAGTTTTTTAATAAATAATATCATAATGAGTTAATACATTAATGATATGATTTGAAACATACTATAGAGTCCCCAAAAAATACATATGAAAATATATTGTTAAGGCCTCAGCTAAAACTAAATCTGATAATGCGAAAGGCCTCAGCCAAGTTCGTATCTTTTATGTCTCATGAGACCTAATGATTGAGTGAGGGGATATATTAGGCCCTGCCAATCACTTACTATGACAAATAGATTCTTCATATTAAAGATTGTAAACATATACAACTTGTACTTATGAAATTTAAATTACTTTCTCCAATATTTAAACATAACCAGTAATCATTTTGGGTAGTATGGTGAATGGTTTTAAGATAGTACATCCATAGTCAAACTCATCATAACCCATTTAATAAAATATGTTTTATTATAAATATAATAGAAAAATATCAATATATCTTAATATTAAATAGGGTTTTTTAATTAGATGGAAATTTTCTTTTCAAATCATTAAGGTATTATTGAGTAAGATACCCCTATTTACTTTTCAATGTAGAGTTCTTTTATAAAAATCTATGTATATTTCATGATTGTTTTTATAAAACCAGAAATGAAAAAATATTTTAACATCACAAGAGATGAAATTTTAGAAAAATAATTGTTTATTAGAATATATTAAGGATGGTACATGAAATGTTTTAAGAAATTGAGTTGTTTCTTTTAATTGGGATTTTATATTTTCAGGAATTTGGAAGGGAATCTTGTATAACATATAATTACAATAAAATAAGATTAAATAATCTATAAACATATGTTTAGAATGTATAAAGTTAATTTAGAGTAATTACATTAAATTAATGAAGAATTTAATTTTTTTATATAGGGGGAAATCATAACCAGAATGATAATGGAGGATTGGGTAGAAGATACATACCACATTGTAATAAATCAAATCATAGGGAAAAATTAATAATCAGCAACTAAATCAATATACACAATGAATATAAATTTTTTAATTAGATTATTTATCAGATGAATTTATACATACACAACATATAAATAATAAGTGGGGAATAAGAGAAATATCAAAGAACTAAAAGTGAGATCAGATTGCCCATATATTAAGTCTTAATGTGTTCTGCACATGAGATACATTTCTGAATAATAAAATTAAATTTATTAATTATATAACTTAGAGAAATTTCTATATTTTTTTGTTTCATTATAGTTTTATTATATTAATTTATGGCCTTATTGATGTGTTATATTGGTTAATTTCATCATTTTGGAGCATTCAATTTCATGGTTTTCATGATCAGTTTATTTGTTTATAATAATAAAGTTCATGTAAAATGTGTATAATTATACAGAATTATAAATATATATTTTTATTGAACATAAAATAATTTACATAGTTTTATATATAATTTTCCCCACATATGGTTATGAATCATTAAAAAATGTTACTAATAATCATTTAGATTAATTTTAAAGGTTTTAGTTCACAATGAACATGTTTGGTTTTGTCCATTAGTACTATGTAAATATATTACATTGAGAAAAAAATTATTTTTAATAAAAATTTAAAAGTTATTTCTTCTTTTAAAATATTTTTCTGAATATCCAAGAAGTCGATGAATCAAAAATGAATGATTTTGGTACATGAAGGTGATTTTTTATGACGCATTTAGCAGGATGTGCTCACCCGTTTGCGTTGGACACTCCCAGACTTTCACACTGTTCCCCACATTCATGCATTCCAATGTCAGTGACATCCATCACATCTTTAGGGATGTTTTCTACATGATTGAAATGAGATGATAGGATTACATTTCCTCCTTCAATGGAATCATCCTAAAAACTCTTCTCCTGGTTTGGGAATCCCTTAGTGATTACGATATTATTCCCTTAACTAATTCAATGTCCCATTTAATCTTGGATTTTCATGAATATTTCAGCTTCTATCGAGAAATTCCAAGGGGTCCAATTTGGGTAGAAACATTCGGTTATGAGAGTAGTCATACTAAGGAATCTGTGGCATATCATGATAGTGGAACATTGTAACAGCTATATTATTCCTTGTTATAGGTCTTATATAGGTTTCTAAAACCTGAGGCTTCCCACATCAATCGAGTGATATTTAATGTCAGAGTCATGTATATGAGGTTTTAATAATCTTATAATGTCTAACATGGGGTATTTCACTGGTTTAACATATTTGGGAGATGAATCAGACTGATTGGAACACTAATAATAGCAGATCTGATAGGCATATCCCTAAGAGGGAGCACCTGGATGGTATTCTGGATGGATGAATAAGAAAGATCAATGAGGATGGATCCAAGATGATGAGTACCTGAAAAATAGAATATTTCACACCATGAATGCTGATCTGAAATCTTTTGAGATAGGATTTGAAATGTTAGAACCAATCATGGGGAACACCAAGGCTAATCATTGGCAGGTATTGAACCTCATGGAGGCTTCATCGCTACCCTTGAAAGATGATGTGGATCCAATCCCACATTGTTAGAACATTCGATTTGGGGATTACGCACTGAGATTTGTTTGGTGGTTCTATGAGAGGAAATTATATAGTTAAATGGGTCTTATCCACAAAGATGGACTATATGAATGGAATGATCACACCGAGATGTGTTGGCCCAAGTAAAATCTGGTTTAATATTGAGGATGTGTTCAAGGTGCTGATGAATGTAAGTATAACCAGTGTATAGGGAACTTATTCATAGATGAAAGTATTTTGATTGTATTTCAGTGAGTTTTCCTACATATCCATGTGTCATGGAATCTAAGTCCATGTACTTATGGAATAGTTTGATGAGTCAACTAAGGGTACATGTCAATATAATGGACTCATGGATGAGAAACAAAGAAAATAGAACATAGGGTTGACACATGGCATTCCAAATACACAAGGGATCAAGGGAGAGATCAAGATGGGACATGAATGATGGGATTGAACCTTTGGGATAATTCCAACATACTATAATTTTTATTAATCAATCTATACATAGTACGATAATGGGGTGATGTGTCACTTGGGGAGGCATCTTGTGATAATGGACGAATATATGGGTCACAATGAAAATGGAACCTTGTGTTAACAAATGATCTTATCGAAACATAATGGAACAAAGGAGAGACCACTGTGGGACATGAATGATGGGATTAAACATCAATGATACTTATTATATATTCCCATGGTTGGGATTCAATGTTCATGTATATTAGGATTAGGGCATATAATCAGGGTGTACAAGAGGGACGATGGCCTGGAGACATGATGGTGCCCATATGTGGTTAGATGTCAGAGTGGATCTAAATGCTTGGAAGAGGAAGTTCCAAGAGGTGTGTCCCATAATGTAATGATATCAAATCTTGAGGTTATGTCCTAAGGAGGGATAAAAAATTATTACCATTTTCCAAAGTTGAACCTCGAAAGGGCTTCCTATGTACCCTTCCCAGAAGATATGGATCCAAACCCACGTAGTTCGAGAATACATTTTTATGTCACTTGGGAAAAAAGGGGCATATAAATTATCATCATGTGGTACGATCATTAAACTGGTGTGAAGTGTTTAGAACATATGGGTGATGGTCTTGAAACATAATGAGGCTTCCAACGTATCCTCATGGTTTGGAATAAAATACCACATAGAACATGATAACATGGGTCATGGGAATTATGTGTGGATAGTGGACCATAGTGGACGTCATGGTCGACTCCCACCCTATGCCCACATGATTTTTCCTGGGTGAGAGAACCAAGAGGCAACAAGAAACCTGATGATTCTGTGACAAGAGTTGCAGCCACGAGAGGTGGTGTAGGGCATATGAGTGGTTATAAGCCTAAAAAGATGAGTATTAGGACATTCTCTAATAGAAAATCCCTGGGATTTACTCCCAGAGGGAATCCATTAGAGGGGTCTAGATGTATGAGGGGGCTATGGAAACAGTACAAGGAAGACCCTATCATGGGGTGTCTAGGCTTACATAATGGATTCCAGAAGCACGTATGACAAAAAATAGTATAGGGACAGTGGAGGAGGATCGACGAGGTAATAATTGAAAGGCTACTAGTTTCATCCCAATAGTGGTTCTCTCTGGCCTATCACCCCTATGAAAACTCATAGTTTAACATCATGTTCTCAGAACATGAGTTTATTGGAAGTTTAATTTCTAGAATCTTAGATGGAGAGGACTCACTCCTCACCCCTATCACATATATAAACTATTCCAACATGCACGTGGGGTGTGAAGGATCAATAAATTCTTAATGGGTGTGAGTTGGAGGATTGGTCACTCAAGCGGCTCACATTAGTGTTGTTAAATGAAGAAGTGATAAACATCAGTGTTCTTATTCAAAGATGCATGGGGATGTGCAAAAAAACTTGAGAAACCACACGACGAACCAAGTATTCACTTCACACGAGCTATGAGGGCCGCACTTGTGAGGGGTTCATGAAGAAGAATACCTCCAAGAGATGGGATTTTCGTTGATAGGGTGATTCACGAGGAGAAAGGGATTCAAAAATTAAATCACCTCACAAAGTAATGTAAAAGGGGCCCCTACAAATTGAAGAGATTCATGATGCATGATGACCCTTATAAGGGATAGAGTCCACATTTTCATGGAGGATGCCTCGTGAAGAATGAATTCTCTATGATGATCTATGTAACTAAATGAGACTTTTAACGTTGTGATGTCCATTGGGCATTTCAAAGTTAATCCATAGTTGATGCGGAGTGAAAATGGATAAAAGGTAATGTTGGATCATAATCCTCCATTACCTTGGGTTCCCCATATATCATGATGGTTCACATAAAAAATGGTTCTTTGTGAATCAAGATCTTAGAAAATGGTCAGGTTGTCGATCCGTTGGGGGTGTCTATTTATAGGGACCCATGATAGCAATGCTCCATGGGTGCACCACAATGAAATTTGGGACCAGGGATGCGAGGAATCCCTATCAGATATCAAAGGATTCTTTCATTTATCCAAAATAGTCATAGATTTCGTTGGAATAATATAAGAATCATTCATTTCACCATAGAGGTCACATAGCTCATTGGACTAGTAGAGGCTTCAATCATTTCTCTGCAGTGGTCGCAGTGTTCATAGAACTCGCAGAGGATTCCATTATTTCTCCATTGTGGTTGAATAGAAGGTCTCCGACTAGATTTATTCCAGTTTTAGTAATAATGGTATTTTCATCGTGACTTCACGAAGTAGACCCTTTTGGTTATTCTTTTCAATGATTCCATGGACCTTTTTAGAGGAACAAATTTTGGCACTGAAAATCTCCCCCCCCCCAGAATGGGAGGTGAGGAGAAGATGGTCATTCGATTCTAATGGTAAATCACCATAAACCGGTAGATTAAGAAGCCGACATGAGATGGAAGTAAGTTGAGCATGGGTTGAGATCACCATGAGGATTTCAATGAACAATGTCACCTCGAATCTTAGGGTGTCATTTCCTATAAATAGAGGGTGAGGGAATGTATTTTTTCAACATCAATCTTTGAAATATTTCTTGAGATCTCATATTGTGATACTCCCACACCTCAGAGAATTATTTTTTTGAACTGGGTTCGGGGAATTTATGGTCCATGAACACTTATTAGAAAACAGGTGCATCATAATCCACTGTTACAAATAGAGGTTCAACAAGTCCTTTGAAGATCTGAAATATGTTCTTTGTGGGATGTATATTACAAGGATATCTTAAAAGGAGCTATATAAACAATACTCAAAAACTTATTAGGAAAATTGACAAAGTCCAAAAAAATTAATGGCCTCCCAATAAGTAACTCTAGAGGGCATTTTTTATGCTGCTAAAAGGGAAGTGATTTCAGAAAATCGTGAAATCGCAGAATACCTACAGAGTCATTCTAACCAAAAGTCCCTGATAGAGATGATTTCAGATGGTAAAATGAATTATCCCCTCTGTAACAAACTAGTAGATCTCAGGTATACCAATTATGGGGGAAATGTATGAAGATTTCCATCATTAAAAGAATATGTTGGAAGACCCTGAGTAGATGTCATGGCTGGAAAATTCGTTTATAGAGCTGCTATTGGGAAATGAAAAACATTCATTGAGGGAAATTGGTTTCATGTTTGGTTTGTATGATTCATAACCATCCGACCAAATCATATCCCAATAGGGTAGGAGGTTCCATTGAACCTACCAGTCATACCTCCCCCTTGTCCAATGGATGTTCAGTGTTGAAATGAATATTAATATAGGTGAATCCTAGAGGAAACCAATGGAGGTAATGGGGGTACAACGTTAATATTGAGAATCAACTAGTGGTTAGGCCGGGTAGAATTATATTTGTAATTGTTTATATCAAGATGTTGTCGATTATATATATGATCAAGTCCATAAATCTATGAATATTTATTATGATGGCCATGATAGCTATTTCCCGACGACGAAGAATCGTGGGGAAAAACATGCGCTACTCGGCGATTGATTAGAGAAGGTTGGATTCTGCTTAATCACTCATATTAGGTGCACCTCTTTCTTCTCGAAGCAACCAACAGTTCTATATCCAACGATACATGGACCTACATTCCAAAGGAAGGTGTTCGCTGGGTGATTTGGCTAGCGATGCTTAAGAACTCACATTGGTCGAGAGGATGGGAAGTCGAGCTCATCGCACCCTTTCTGGGGGAATTAGTACCTATTCCGAGACTCTATTATATATTTAATATGTATTCATATGTTCTTGAATCATTGGATTATACCCAAGCATAGTATCCTTGGATTACTCCTGGTTGGGAATGGTCAGCAAAACACAGGGGTTCAGAATCATTTAGGCTCGAGGTTTACCATCCCTCGTGAAATTAATGATCCCAAGGAGTCTATACTCATTGATATGACACTGGTTTAAAGCCCCATAACCTAGAACTCTGGGGTTTATTTTCATCTAGTGCGGACATACAATGACTTGATCATTTGGATAGAACCTGTGATACAGGATTCCTATATATCCTTGTGAGAGGAATCAGAATCCAAATAGTTCAGTTGGGGATGGGGCTTACACTCAAAGGTCGCCGATGATGTGGGTATACTGACATAAATGGGGTCTGAATGGCCTATTGTTGGGCTTGATCCTCAGAGAGGCTTCCTATGTACCCCTCCTAGGAGACAGGGATCAAAGTCCACGTAGTTCTAGAGTACTGTTTAATGTCATGCAGGATGAAGGATGAACTGACGTGAAGACGGTCAGAACGGCTGGGTGGTGGGCATGAAACTCATGGAGGCTTCCTACGTACCATTCCATGACATGGATCAAAGTCCTCGCGGTTCACACAATAGTGGGGGTCATGGTTGATTCTTACACTAATCCCACGTGAGTCATCCTTTGTGTCAGAAATAAGAGGCTTCAAAGACCTGACTATCACGTCGTGAAAGGTGCATCTATGGGAAGTGAAGTGGGGCTTACGCATAGGGCGGACCGATAATTTGGGGCTTACTCTATAATGGAGTCCAGATTGTTACAAAGCCCAATGAGGGTGGGAAAGGATAACAAAAACCCCATGTATCAATATCCCCTCTAGGCCCCTTGCATCGGGGATGTACAGAGGTGCAAGGGTGCCACTTCCTACAAGAAAAGATAGGGTCTAACAACAGGATGTCCGCCCTTTCACTCCAAGAAGTGGGGAAAAGTGCTCATTGTCGTTGTTGAAGGGAAATGGAAGCTGGGTCCCCCAATCTGGCCAGTGGAGAGGCTGAAAGGGGACTCCGACCTCGGTCCCAGCATTACCATGGGAATGTGAACCCAAGAACACTTTGGGAATCTGATAAAGGGCCAGAGAAACCCCTTTTCGCTTGAATACAATGTGTATGTGAACTCAAGGAGGGGAGCTGATGCACCTTAAGGTTGCATCATACGGGTCTGGTGGCTTCGTTGGAGGCCTTGGCTCGGGGCCGATGAATGGGCCAATGAGGGGGTTGCAAAAGATCGGGCCGGATTGAAAGGATTTTATCTGACTCAGGGAATGGGAACACCAAAGGATTTGGTGGGAGACACGGGTGTATGATGAGTGGCGCCCTTCACGTATGTGGGTGCTACGTGGCTGGAGAGGCTGTCCGCGTACCAGTGTGGTAGCGGACTGATAGGCATCCTGCATACCAGGGTGGTACGTGGCTTCGAGTTCATCCCGTGTACAAAGTTGGTACATGGGAGAGTACACGCGAGCAGCGGTGGCCAAGGGTGACGCTGGTCGGGGGTTCGTTGGTCAGGGCTTCGCCTGCGTAGGATGGTGCTATGCAGTATGTCGGATCGAAAAAGGGGCATAAACTCCCTGGTCCACGGGGAGTGCATCGACGAATGGTCCATGGTTTAGGGTTTTCTCATTTTATTTGTTATTTTACGTTCGCCGTTAAAAATATTGTTATGCGTTTTAGATTCCTTATTAATATGTTTCCAGCTTCATACCTGTTTTGGTTCACGAATTAGAACTTCACTATTTTCGAAATCCTAAGCTTCTTCCTCCGAAATCCTTCCACCCATTTCTGATCGATCTCTCCCTTTTCTCCCCTTAGTTTTACTTTCATAGTGGGGAGGAGAAGGGTTCCATTGTGATCATGGGGCACCTTTTGCAGAGGCCCATGACCGATAACCCAGTTTACGGATCACTCGGTCAACAATCCGCAACTCGCGGGGTCATTGAGTCGGGTCGAGGGGTGCTTCGCGGCCACGTAGGGTCTAGCCCTTATTCCGCAAACTAAAGTGGTCTATGGAGGGCCAGCTGGCGTGTTTCACAGTTGGGGTGGTTCGTGTCGGTGGACTGTCCTGGTGCCCGTCCGTCTTCGTGCCCGCAGAGGGTCCCCGACTCTGTTCCGCGAACGTTAGCAGTCTGTAGATGGGGGGCGCTTCGCAGAACTAGCCGCGTACCATTATTATTGGACCGGTCCTCGAACAGGTTCATCTTGTGCCAACATCTCCACATTTTTTCCCAATCCTTTGAGGAAAATAGGTAGAATAATCTCTTCGATTAAAGGGAATTCTCATTCTCCTTTGTGGATTTTTCATGACCCTACAAATTCCCCCCATCGGAATGGGGTCCGATAGGAATAAAGAAGAGACTATTCTAATGTAGAGTGGTCCTGAAACATGGGTGGTTTGTGTTAGGGGAGTGGAACCGATAGGTGACCATGCCTATAAATACTGGGGGCCCTTACCCTTTTTCTTTTGTTGGATTCTTTGAGAAAAAAGAGCTCTCTTTATTTTCGTCTTCACATGCTCTTTCCTTCGCAAAACGCCTTGTCCGCGAACCAGATTCCATTCCCGCGAACCATTCCTTGTTCATGCCTATCTTCTCCTGCGAACCAGCCTCCCAACCACGAACTAGAACTTCTAATAAATTTAAAAAGTATGTTACAACGAGTAACGTAGGAACTAGCTACTTGGTTTTGATGGTCCGTGAACTGAAATATCTCGGACTCTGAAAATTTCTTAGGTCTTCCAAATTTAAACGTTTAAATCCGGGATTGAGATTCTGGGGATCAGAATGGTTCACGGTTTTATGGTCAACGCTCCGCGGGCCAGAGCACCGCAGACTTCATCCGTGTAAGGTTGGTTCGCGGGATTCATTTTTCACGAACTCATCATGAAGGCCCCTTAGACAGAGTCATTTGCCATAGAATTGATATTTTTGTCTATATTTTATTATTACGGACTAACCATTTTCCTAGTTTTCAGAATGCAGGGAGAAAATATGGTTCCTCCTCGCCCTACACCCAGGCCTGCTACCGAGACTCTCCGTAATGGTCCATGGAGACATCTATCTATGATTAGTATAGATGAGATTGTCAAAGAGGACCCTACTTGATCCATCATTCTGGATGATGGAGTTTTGAAAGAATTTATCTCTCCGAATCTCCTGGGTTATGCACTACCAAATCATATTTTGCTTTATGGCTTCGGTCTTCAAGACGATGTCCTCATCCTTCCTACCTTCTCAGGTCTTACATCTCCTTTCATGAAGGCATCACCAAAGTGCGTTCAGGCGATCCATGCCCTTTTGGGGGAGATTATCTCTGATTCTGATCTAAAAGACACTTTCATTTTGAGAGGCTCTGTTTGTTCGTAGAGTGATCAGTATAATCATGTATTCTCCCAAGAGGCCGTCTTCAAGAGTTACCCCTCCGTCATCAAACTAGCTCGAGTGGATCCTGACTCGGGGTGGATTCCCATGTTGAAGCTTCGATCTAGTGGGCCTTTCTCAAATAACTAGGCCTGGGCCTTCTGGATCCATTATCATTGCTAGGAATTTCCCGAGTCACTAGAAGAAGTCAACCTGTACATCACAGTGTGGGGTTCCCAGTTTTCCATTTATCCACCATCATTGATCCTTCCTCACATGTTCAGTCAATGGTGTTCAAGAACTAACACATTCCACCTTCCCATGGTGTAGTTGGTATTATATTATGGGTCATCTACCAACTGGGAGTTCTTCCGATCATCGACAATATGTATGATGAGTTTTTTCCCACCCCGGATTCATGGGACGATGCCGAACAGGTGCCTTTGTTGGTGATGGATCTACTGGCTGTGGCAGAGTGGTGAGTGGGTCAACCCTTGAAGGCCCACTCTGTTATTCCCTTTATCACCTGGATAGGGTTATTTTTGAAAACCACTGGTCCTGTGCCGAAGATCAAGCGCCCCAGAACTCTTCCTTCTCAACAATCAAGAACTATCCCCGGTTCCAACTGGGTAGTTCTGGAGGTGGGAGACTACATTTCATGGGGTTATGAGGTGTTCCCCGGTGTGCCACCTATCCTCAAGTTGGCAGGCTTGTTCTCCATTTTTTTAGTGGGTGGCTATTCCCATTTTGGGATATCAACTTAGGCGTCAGGGATTGCACCTTGATGATGGCAGGTGAGCTGACATAAGTCAACCTGGTGAATTTTGTCGTGCCAACTTTGGCTCTTATTTATGAACTAATGATCCACAAACAAGAGGGCGGGTCACCCTACCGTCTGAGTGGGCCATTTAAATTATTAAATGGTTGGTTATCAAATCATTTCTACTGTTATGAGTATCGTTATAACATGTTCGTCCCACTTCCAACCTTTCAGCGTACCCTGCTCGATGTAGCTGGAGTTCGCTTGAAGTCCCTCATCTCTGATGAAGTCATCAAGCTTCTGAGTGACTTCTCCCAATTCCCTTTCACTCCATACCCCACCCCTTCTAGTGTCGTGGATGACAACGGAAGGGGGACCTAGAGGAGTGTTCTTACATGATTTCATTATGGGACGGGTTTTTTTCTGCACGGATTGACGGGGTTCCTCTGTGCGAGTTGTAGGCCCCATATCATTTTTATCGCCAGTTTGGATGTATGAAACTACATGTTTACCTTTCTCATCCACATGCTCGAGGAATGAACCCAGCCATACTCCCTCAATGGTGGTTGATTTTTATGTGGGAGGGATCTTCAACAAGAATTCCCTTTCCTGGTATAGGAGCTGCTGCCAGCCCATCCGTGGAACATAGTAGAATGTGGATAAAGCAATATCCCGACGGGATCCTGGGGAAGGTTGTCTGGTAGGTTCCCAAATCATGAGTTATTATGGCTAAAATTCCTAACTCACCCTCCTCATCGGCTCTGAGGGAGGACTGAATGATGTCTCATAGGTCAATGTGACTAAGGGGACTTTCCTCTTCCAACCCTTATGCGGCCAAAGTTCAGATGGACCCTACCTACATGGATGTGGATGAGGTTGACCCTATGGCTTTGGGTCCCATTGAGACAACTCCTGAAGCTTTGTCGGCTGATACTTGACTTAGCAACTTGATTCCCAATCCTGAACCATGGTTACAACCTTTAGACCTTCCAGCTTCGGAACCATCTTCTAGCCTGCACATGTCTACGCTGTTTGCAATGTCAGACTTCATTCTTATGCTATCTCACGAGGATACCAAAGATCCTCATGTCATGGCGGACCACCGAGCATTGTGAAGGTGGGAATGGACCCGGATCTGTGAGATTTTTTCCAAAACTCCTCTGACTGAGATAGTGACTAAAATTGATGGCCTTCAGAAACTCTTCCTCTGCTTGGGGTCAGGTGGGTTCGACTATCGAAAAATTCATTTTCTCACTTTCTAGGTTATCATTGCCCGTGGGGATGTTGCTGATAGTGAAAAAAACATACTCACATCGCTACCTCTCATTGCGGGGCCTGAGCCTTTGAGGAAGCCACGATGAAGTTCCATAAACTGATAGCACAGGACGTGATCTCTCATGATCAGGAGACCTCCCAACCTACCGAGCTGCATGAATGTAAAGCTCGAGTAGCGATGTTGAGGGATCAGTTGTCAACTCTAACTGGAAACCTTTAAGCCACGAGGAAAAGAATAAATAACCTCCAAATGATAGTGAGGCATACTCATTCGTTGGCCGAAGTTGAGGCCCGAGAGAAGGCCATGCTAGAGAAGACTTGTAACAACCTTCGGCGCATGGTTCCCAATTTGATGAAGACAGTGAGCCAGGATCTTTTGTGACTGTCAGAGCTATTTTTGTATTCTGTTTTAACTCTTCTATTGCAGAAAAGGAGTGACACAAGCTTGTGGACATCCTCTCTTTTTGTCCAAATGGAATACAATCTGTTGTCAACCTCCCCTTGCTGTAAAATTTGATAGTTACTGGAACAACTGTTGTATGAATACCAACTCACCGAAATCAGAATTAATCATAATTTAGGAAAATGATAAAATAGAAACAGGCTGTAACATTTGCATGGACCTTGGGAACTAGAGATCATAGTTTGTCTATTGCTAGGGTTTTGTAAAAAAGACCACAAACTTTTTTTCATTTCTGTTAATACCCTAATTTTTCATGGGCTCATTTGGTGTGGACACAGTGGATAGGGCTCGGATTTTTCTTAGGCCGCCCTTTTCGAGTTTTCGACCTAACAGGATTTGCACTTCTTTTTGTTAGTAGTTTGAAGTCACATCAATAAGACTATCATTACTGATGTTTTAGGTCGAACAGATTTGACCATATATTATGTGGTGAGGGCCCCAATGAGGTTTGGTAGATTAAAAGATGTCTCAATACACTTCAAACCCACATGGGGGGGACATGTTTAGATTTGAATGACATGCAAGGTGTGTCTCAATGCATGGGAGCCCTATCGGTGTACAGAGGCAGGAAGAGCATCGCCTAAGGAAGACTTGCCTTTGTTTGACTATCCATGGGAGATCAATATGAAGAGCCGCTAAGGGAATAGTATGAATAGTTGTGTAAAGGTGTCCTTAAGTCAATGACTTTCCATTTATGATGGCCTGAGGACTTTATTGAAGTCCGGCTTAGGGAAACTACCATAGGAGACTCAGAAAAAGTTGTGTGACGTCTAAAAGGGTCTGAAAACATCTGTATTAGTCAGGAGTGTGGATGCAGGGTCCCTATCCTACGCATTTATCTAGCGTGAAGGATGTTTGGAGCTTGGAACAGTTTAAAGTCATGCAGTTGGGAAATTATTTAGAATGGAACAGCTTCTCCTGGTTCTCGATAATCTCATTAGAGATGTTTAACAATATTAATGTTGGGTTGTGAAAGAGGTTGGTAAACTGTAACATAGAGGTTTTCTGAATCCCGGGATGGTCATGGGGGCTCAGAGGCCAAGAGGAGTATGGAGAGACACATTTCCTAAATCTTTCATTTGGTAGACGAGCTAGCGGCGATCAATATGCAGAGCCACTCCGAGAATGGTATGAATAGTCATGTAAAGATGTCCTCAGGTCAATGATTGTATTCTCCCGATAACAGATAAATCCTTAGGGAAGTTAACGTTCAAGACTACAAGGGGAGGCTTTCAAGAATTTGGTTTTTTTCTAAGTACATAGTATGGTTTATGAAAAGAAAGTTCCAGGATACAGAAGAAACATCTAGCATAAAAATCCCAAGAATGGGTGAAGTCATCCCTTCTCGCATTGGAGTGAGATTGTGGTTTGTGCAGGTCTGGACCGTACACTGAGGGACAGAGGAAAGCCTTCGCTCCTTACTGAACCTGGGGCATGCATGACCGTGTAGTTTAACATTATGCAGGGAGGACGAAGGGAATTGTTATTATTATCAAATCCATGAAGTTTAAAGTCATGCGGCGAGGACGGGGGGAATTTTAAATTCCGTGCAGTTTAACATCATTCGGTAAAGACGAGGATCTTTATTACAGATACTCTGCTGTTTTACATCGTGCAGCGAGGATGAGGGGCATTCTTAAATCTGTGAAAATGATTGTGATTGGTGTCATTTATCTAGATTTTTATTTCTTGGTCTTTGCAGTTCCATGCCAACCATCAAAGACATGATCCATGATGTTTTAATCGTCATGCGGTAAGAACAAAGTTACAAAGTCCACTCTTGAACAAAATGTAACTAGGCTTGAACATCTCGGCATGTCCATGACGTGGAGAGGTGTTGGTGGTGTAATTCATGGTTCCATGGAATCTTGGATCAGGAGAGATGATATGGGGACTTTGTGGCCGGTAAGCTTATTAGACTAGGAAGGGTGTCGGCCAAGGAAATCGTGCCTTTGGTAGATGGGCCAGGGGCTATCAATATGCAGATCCACCGAGGGCACGGTATGAATAGTCATGGAAAGATGTCCATCAGTCGATAAATTTCCACTTCCGATGGCCATGAATGATTATGAGGATCCACGATTGACTGGGCCATAAATTCTGCCATTTGGTAAGAAAATATCTGGACATGTCGGGGTATTTTTCCTTGGTTTCTATTAAATCTCAGAGAGTTCCCAGCACTGATTTTATCTTATGCATGGGGGGTGTACAATCACTCCATGCAGTTAAACATCGTGCAGAAAGGAAAAAGTACTCTTAGTTTTACGGTCATAGAGCTCGGACCATTGGTGACAATTTCTACAATTACCCGGAAGGCAACTGAGTTAAGAGGCTCTGGTATACTTCGAAAAAGTGTGAGGGAATGTTGGTGGAAACTATAACTCTGCGGTTTTCTGGATGATGAGGTATGGAATGGGTTCACTAAGGGCGGTAAGCGTACGGAGCTAGGAAGAGTACCACCTGAAGAAATCGTGCCTTTGTAAGACGGGCCAGGGGCGATCAATATGTAGAGCCTCTATGGTCATGGTATGCATAGTCATGAAAAGGTGTCCATGGGTCAATAACATTCCACTTCTGGTGGCCATGAATGATTATCAGGATCCTCGATTTCTCACAGTACAGAGTTCGGAATAAAGGGAAAATCGTGTCCAAGCATATAAGAAACATCTTTACAACAATTTAATGTTGAGTCATAGTAGCCTAACCATGGCTTAATGATTGTTGTTGCAGGTTGTCATGCGAACCACGGGCGGAAACATAGACTAACCAGGTAGGGATACCCTGGAAACTCTTTGATGTGGTAGGGGAACGAACTTGTAAACCAATGCTTCACAAATTTTGGATCGGGAGATATGATATGGGGGCTATGAGGCTTGTATGTTTACAGAGCTAGGAAAATTTTCACCTGAGGAAATCTTGCCATTGGTAGACAGACCAGAGGATATCAATATTCAGATCCTCTAAGGGCATGGTATGAATAAAAGTACAAAGGTGTCCCCAAGTTGATAACATTCCACTTTCATTGGACATGAATGGTTATGAAGATACGCAATATTCCGGTCGTGATGTTTGATGTATGGAGAGTATGCATCCAAATGTGCAAGGAGTATTCCCATCTCATTTTTCCATATATCTTGGGTGGGGTCTGATGAAGTCCGTGCAGTTTTAACATCATGTGGTGTGGACGAAGTCCGTGCAGTTTATCATCATGTGGTGAGGAAGAAGGTGAACTGATGTGAAAAGGGAATCCCGTGAAGTTTAATGACATGTTGTAAGTAAGAGAGGTATATATACTTGTGTTTTGATTTCTTGGTAGCTGGGCTAAGAGATAAGATCCCGGTGTCGCTATGTATCCGGTGAGGGCAGGAATCAAGCATTTGAAATTTATTTTTGGAGTAAACCCCATGCATGTCTGGTCCTTACACGGGGGTAAGGGGGAATATTTATTTTTCTTATCCGTTCAGTTTTACATCGTGAAGTATGGACAAAGTATACACCCCATTCTCGGTTGGTTCGTACATAGGGTAAAAGGTAATTTTTAACTTTATTTGGGGATGGTTGGGCCAGGCTGGGGGATCCTAGAATCGCTACGTATCCTGTGAGGGCATGAATCAAGCCGTACGTAGTTCTTTAGAAGAAAATACACCCTGTGCAGGGTTGGTCCGTACACGGGGGGAAGAGGGCAATTTTTTTATTTTATTCGTGGGTGGCTGGGCCAGGATGGGGGAACCTTGCATCGCTATGTATCCTGCAATGGTATGAATCATGCCATACGTAGTTCCTTGATATTTGTTCATTTTAGCATCATGCAGTGAGGAAGAATAATACAACCCGTGCATGTCTGGTCCATACACGGGGGGAAGAGAGCATTTTCTTAATATTGTTTAGGAATGGCTAGGCAAGGAAGGGGGATCTGGGCATCACTACGTATCCTGCAATGGTAGGAATCAAGTCGTACGTAGTTCTCTGAAGTCTGTGCAGTTTAATGTCATGTGGTGAAGAAGAGGTACTCTTAGTTTAAGGTCATTGAGTTTGGACCATTGAGGTTTGGTAGTTTAACATCCTGTAGCTCGGATTAAACTGCTTCTCGTTATGCGAAATACTTCTTCAGAAATCTCACATTCATAAGAGTGGTAGAAAAATGCATGTCCATGGAGATCGGGGCATATGCTTTGTTAGAGTAGACCTTGTGTATAACATATGGTCCCTCCCACTTGGGATCCAGCATCGGAGGTTTATTTCTGGGTATCATTGGGGTCCGTTGGACCAACACCATTTCTCTTTCCAAGAATTTCCGAAGATGGACCTTTTTATTGAAGGCTCGTGCAATCCGGTTCTGATACACTTATAGATGGTGAAAAGTGTACAAACGCTTCTTATATAGATATTCCAATTCACCTAGCTGTTTTCTGATTTCTCATTATTGGAAAATTGATCACAAATGGAAACACAGAGCGAGGGAAATTGGAGCTCAATGGGCAGGACCGCTTTTGTTCCCTATACTAAAGGGTACGGAGTAGCCCGAGTAGCGGTGCATATTTAGGATCGATAAGCCCACAATGGATGAAGAAGTTTATCCAACCATGATTTCTTGTCTTTGTCCACCATTTTCAAGATAATATTGGACAGGGTTTTGTTTAAATCCTTTATCTTTCAGTTGTCCACTGCATGGTAGCGGGATGAGTGGTTAGACTTGAAACCATATTCTTGGTGTAGTTTGTCTAATTCAGCAGAAAGGAAATTTGTGTCGTTATCCATCAGTATGGTATGAGATACACCAAATATGGTGATGATATTGGTTTTCACAAAGCTGACAATGTTCCTTCCCTGAATTCCTTAAGGGGTACAACTTCTTCCCATTTGGAAAAGAAGTCGGTTGATGTGAGGATATACATAAGTTGTTTGGTCGTGGTGGGAGGATATGGTCCCATGACGTCTATTCCCCAGATGGAAAATGTCTAGGAGTACTTAGTCTAATGAAATAACTTCAGGAGTTGGTGTATGATGTTGGAATGAATTTGGAATGAGTGGAATTTTGCGGTAATGTGCTCACAATCTCATGCCACTATGGGCCAATAGTACCCAATCCTTCGAACCTGATGGGAAATCATAGACACCGGCTGATGTGCTCCATATACTCTGACATGCACTTCAGTCATGATGATAGTAGTTTATTCTCCATCAATGAATCTGAGGAAGACTATGTCAAGGCCTCATTTGTAGAGGACCTCTTGCTGACATGTGCCGCCGTATAGGACAAAGTTGATTGCCCTTCACCGTATTTGCTCTCGTTCATCCCTGTCTGATAGATGTTCTCCCTATTAAAGGTAGTTTGCAATGCGGATCATCCAGTTGGTGGCAGGAGCGTATGACTCGGGGACAGGTATGACTTCATTGGTTTCTTCTGTCTTAGTTTGAACAAATGGAAAGACCATTCGATGATAAGCAAGACTGATAATTGTTTCATCCTGGTGTGGGTTAGCTAGGGTTGCAGCCGCATTATCTAATGCATCGGCTTGTGCATTCTGAGACCGGGGAATATATGTCAGTGTTGGTTCTGTGGATAATTCTACCATTATCCCTTTGACATGGTCAAATAGATGAATCAGTACCTCCTTTTTAATAGCATAGTCACCAATGACTTGCTTGATGACCAGTTTTGAGTCACCAAGGTGTTGCACCTGCGTCTGGATTGCGAGCTCGAGGCCTTCAATGATGGCTAGATACCCCGATTCATTGATTGTACATCCTTCAGACAAGAGGAAGGAATACGGAAAAACTACCTTTTTTGGGGACACGATTATGATCTCCAAACCCACCTTGTTAAATTTTGGATCCTCCATCCTCTTCCCTATCGGGATTCAGGATGCACCGTCGAAGTACATTTTCCATGTTGGAAACTCCTCTTGAACCAAGAAGATGAATTCATCCGGTTACTTAAAATCTAGTAAGGTGGTCCCTATCGAGGGGTGTTCTGCCAGAAAATCTTCTAATGTCTGTCCTTTGATGGCTCACTAAAGCACATACTAGATTTCGAACTGTTGTATGATGACTGCCCATCGGGATAGGCGCCCGGTCAGCATTGGGTGGCTGAGGATGTACTTGAGCGTGTTACTAACCAAGACCAAATGAACTCCATGATGCTGCAGATAATGTCACATTTTTTAACTGTGGAGACCAAGGACAAACAACTCTTCTCGATGTTTGAGTATCGAGTTTCAACATCGATCATGGTTCAACTGAGGTAATAGAGACTGTTTTCACTGCCGTTTTCATTCTTATATGCAAGGAAGGCCCCCGATGACCGCTCTAGGACCATCACATATAGATTGAGTGGTCTTCCTTCAACTGGGGAATGATCATTGGTAGGCTCTATTGGTACTTATTTAGGCTGTCGAACGCCTCTGGGAAATCATCTTTCCATTGGTACGTAACCCCCTTTTTCATTAACGTGGTTAAGGGAAGAAATTTTCCTGCTAGGTTGGCTATGAACCACCTAATGTGTGCCAGGTGTCCTTGGAATCCTCTCAACTCAGTGAGATTGTTGGGAAGTGGTAGGCCAAGGATATCCTTTTCCTTTTCAGGGTCGACTTCGGTGCCGCAATGGCGTACAACGAAGCCATGGAATTTCACTGAGGTAACCCCGAAGGATCATTTCATGGGATTCATCTTCAGGCTATGTTGTCAGAGTTTGTTGAAGACGGTTTCAAGGTCTGACAGGTGATCTGAGTGTTGTCTTGATTTTACCACCATGTCATCCACGTATCATTCGACAAATATCCCTAGGAATGGTTTAATGATACGATGCATGGTGCACTGATATGTGGCTCCATCATTCTTGAGACCAAAGGGCATGACCCTATAACAGAATATTCTTTTAGGGGATCTGAAGGTACGGGATTCTTCATCTTCTCGGGCCATCCTAATTTGATTATACTCGGAATAATCATCCATGAAGTATAGAGC
This sequence comes from Viscum album, assembly GCA_963277665.1. Lineage (NCBI taxonomy): Eukaryota > Viridiplantae > Streptophyta > Magnoliopsida > Santalales > Viscaceae > Viscum > Viscum album. The sequence continues at coordinate 503,425,255 of OY728159.1, forward strand.
CTCATACCGGGCCAATGCATCGATTAATAACTCAGTAATCGGGATCGGGAAATCATCTTTCGGACAATAATGATTGGGATCTCTGAAATTGATGCAGACACAGATTTTTTCATTCTTTTTCTTGATGAGGACAATGTTTTACAACCAGATCGCTTACTAGACCTCCTGAATGAACCCTTCCTTAATAATCTTATCGACTTCAACCTCTATTTTTGGAGCATGTGAGGGGTGCGTTCTTCTGGGGGCTTGTTTATAGCACCAATGGTCTTCTGGCAGACCTAAGTGTTGGGTTGCCACTTCGTGATCAAGTCCCATCATTTCTGTGTATTTCTAGGAAAAAACATCCCAGTGTTTCTTCAAGATGGAGGTATTTACCTCATACTCTTCGGGAGACATAGATATACTAATTAATGTGATCCTAGGGTCTTCCTCAGTACCCAGGATTATTTCCCTGATCTCATCCAAAGTGGTGGAGATACCTTCCTCAAATACGGGAGGTGCATCCCTGAGATCTTCCTCCTCTTCCCCCACATTCTCATCATCATGATGTGATGGGGGGAGAGATCTCATTACAAGATCTTAAGATTCCCGAGGAGAGGCATTGTGGGTGTCCTAGCTCGACTATATGCCCCCAAATTGATGTTCAGCGGTCGTTTCCGCATTGTCACACTCGGACGTTATAGCTGAAGTCAGGAGGAAAGCTGAGTGTGTGTCTGGGATTGAACTCATGCTCTCAATAGGGTTGATGGGCAGTACATAGTCTCTGCCAAGCTGCCTGAGGGGGTCATCATGAACCATTTCTAGGCCATTTGTAGTGGGGATCTAGTCAATATCATCGATTGAACTCTTCCTTTTCTTATGTACATAAAACCCAGCATCGATGTAGTGTGACTCGGAGAGCTCGAATGGTTCCTTGTTATCATTTAATGTCCCACTTTGTCCATTGACACAATACTTGATACACTGGTGGTAGGATTAAGGAGCGACCATGTGCTTATGGAGCCACGACCTTCCAAGAAGGGCATTGAATGTTGTGTTCTGCTGGACCACCAGGAATACCGAGTTGGCCACAAGGTCACCAAAATGGGGGTTTAGCTTGATTTTTCTCATTGGATTTTGTTCACTATTGTTGTAACCCAACATAGTTGTGGCTAAGGGGATTAGATCATCCTCACTATAGCCCAACTTGCGGAGTGTTCGTAGAGGAAGGAGGTTAACACCAGAGCCATTGTCAATTAAGACATTGTGGATCTCTACATCTTTTAGTGTGCTAGAAACATATAATGGTTTGATATGTCCTTGCATGATGGCATATTCATCCTGATCTGTGAATGAAATCACTACATTGCATTCAGCCGGGCTAGTCTCCGTCCGGTAAATCTCGGCAGTAGCTACCTCAGCTTAAAACTCCTGGGGGTTGAGAAAGGATTCAATAAGTTACTCCATCAGATCTGCTGATAAAATTAGGGCATCCAAGATTGACATCATGGATGGTACTAACGCAAGCTTCTTAAGGATATCATATTTTTCCTCCAACAGCTGACGCTTCTCTACTAGAAGGAGAGTTTTAGCAGGCATCCTACGAGCTGGAGTATTTGACGTGGAAGGACCGTCCGTGAGGTTGGAGGTTGATGGTGTTCCCACGTTCCGGGGAATCAGCCCTGCCGGTCATTTTGTGCGCACTAGGCAGCAAGAAACTTGTTCCTCCTCCGATGGGTACTGTAGAATGATAGGGCCAGGGTGGCTACTTGTGGCGGTAGAGGGATATTCTTTCTCCAATTGATTCTGTTGAAGGGCTCTCCCATTTGTTTTTGCGATATTAATGGTTTGGGAAGGGGTAAAACCATAGGGTTGGTTTCGGCCAGGACTACATCTCCCTTGGTATCCTCTGATTCTACGATTCCTCCTCTCGGCACATTGCGTTGGGAACTCGGGTTCATAACCATACCCTTTGTCAGGGGACGATTCCATTAGATGGATGACATTTATGGAACCAAATATTATCTCATTATCTTGTGATAGGTCAACCTGGTCGGTTGTCCATGATGGTGCAGTTTGGTGGGTCGGTGCCTGTGGCACCATATTTGGGGGCATAAAATCCGACAGTGTCGGGGTTAACATCGGCCTCGTTGCGGGCTAATCCTATTGTGCTTGTCTCCTCCCTTTTTGATTGCACCTGGAAGACCAAATCACTGATGGTTGTGAAGCCAATATTGTTAGCTGTGCAGCATTAGGGTCTGTTGGAAGTAACACCAGCTGCTGTATTTGAGCTCAGAGTATGCCCTGAGCTCGGTTGACCATCTTCCAAGTCATACAGTCATCAAATTTCTACCCCTTCTTTCTGGTGACTTCCTTCCACTCCTCCCCTTTGTTGGAGTCTGTGGTAGAAATATATGTCACATGTGCTGGGGGTGGTAACAGTTCCACCTGCATGGAGTCTACCATCCTTTGGAGGAGGTCATTGAGGATGAAGCATTCCTGGATACTGTGCACTAACATTCAAATATAGGAACAGTAATCCAGCCTGTCATAATGGATGACTTCATCAGGCTTCCATGGATCCGGAAGGTGGAGTAAGTTGAAATTCATGGCGGTGATGAAATAGCTGCGAACTTGGTCCTCTCGGAATTAGTATACTTTGTGTCTACGTTCCTAGAACTGGTTCTGATTTGGTCCCCTCTGATCGTCCCGCATTGGCGGTGGTGGCCACTAATATACAGGGGGCCCATCACAATTTAGTGGAGGCCTGAGCGGTGGAGAAGGCTTTGGGGATGGCTTGAGCATGATATAGGACACTTTAGCTCTAGATTCTCTCTTTGAAGGAGCCTGTGAGGCTATTCGGGACTTCAGATTAGTCCACTGCAGGGAGTCCTCAATTCACTGGGTGATGGCCGAGAGATGGCGGAAGCTAGTGGTGCACTACACTGGTATGAGTATTGTTCGTAGCTCATCTCAAAAATTATTGATGCATATGGCAAGCATCTCATCTTGAGGCAACACACTATTCATAGAGTAGGTCAGACCTTTCCATCTGTAGATGAAATCTGGGCCCCTCACGTTCTCCCTCTACATTCAATTCATGAGGTCGTTGACCGTTGTTTTATAAAATATCTAGCTTAAGTTGAATAGTAACAGCTGGCGAAGGCCTTCCCATATTTTTATTGACTGGGCTGGCAGACTCGTATACCAGTAGAAGGCAGATCCTTGAAAGGTCCGTAAGAAGCATCTGAGTTTCACTGCTTCTTGTTGTTTTGGAGATCCCATCATAGCGTCTCAATAAGACGCATAGTGAATCAAATGTTGTTCCAGATCACTTGATCCATTGAAAATAGGGAATACAGGGCTTCCAAATTTGGGTGGAGGTGGCGTGTTGCTCACCCAATCTGGGTAGGGCGTTCACTTTGGCTGTATCGGAGCACATTGACATCCCATTGCTTCCAATCGATTTTTTAGTTCCTCGATGGTGTGGATGAGTCTTAGGTTTACATCCTATTGGGCCTCGTCATGGAAATGAGTAGCCCGAGGCATTTCTTGAGGATCCGGCATGGCTGGTAACAAGGGTGTGTATGCCGTTTGTGACACCTTCAGAGGGTTTAGTCGTAATCACTCTGGTTTCTTCCTGAGTGGGGGGAAGTCCTGGTATTCACCTGAATCCATGCTCAGGTAGTTGGACGGAGATGGAGCCTCATTGGGATGGGTCCCTGACCGTGCCTCGTCTGCCGGAGCAAAACATGGTCTATATGGTGCACTTTATGGAATTAAAAGGTGTGGCTCTTGTTGGGAAGCACTTTTAATAAGATGGTTCCTTTAGAGTAGCTCGACGTTAAGCTGCCTCAATTCTTTCAGTTACTCATTTTTTCGAGTGAATATCTCTTTGACCGTAAGTGGGTCATTTTTCTCAAAAGAATGGGGTAGGTTAAGGGTAATCGTTCCTTTGTTCTTATCCTTGCTGAAAGATCACAGTGTAAGTGGAGGAGGGTATGCTAGAAGGGAGACCATATTTAGGGTGGCCCATTAGTTCCGGGTGTGCACACCTGATGGTTCGTTGTGAGTCACAGCCTGACTAGAACCATTATCTCTCAATCCATCTGTATTTGCATCATCTCTAGTTCCACCTGTTGGGTTATGCTTCATGGAATTGATGGATTCATATCACGGGGTGGAAAAGATGTCGTCTTCCAAATAGGAAGAGGATCTTTCGTGCCTTTTATTGGTCCTCCCCTTCCTATCCTGGGAATACTCTCTGACTCCTTGATGAAGGGCGACGCAGAGAGTTCCTTGATAAGACCTTATGATATGCCTCCCTCTTGAAGGGCATGGTGATTCAATGGACGAGATAGGGTAGGTATCTCCTCTTCTGATTGTCCTCCCTAGATGAGAAAATACAGATTATCGTGGGGGAGGTTGTTCTTGAAGTGGTAAAAATGCCCCCAACCCTGAGGGTAGGGGATGGCTCTATTCCCTATACATTTATTCTTTCCCCATTTTTATTGGTCTTATGGAGGGAATTTGTCGTTAAAAATTCCCCCAGCCCTGCAGGCTGGGGTTGACCTTGGATTACGGCACCGGCTTCTACTATTGCTACATTCCTGATCTGGCATGCCCCCATTCGGGGGTGAACTGGATCAGATGCCGAGTTCACATGTGAATCAATCCCCTCAGGGGATCCAAGAAATGATTGTTGATTGGACTCTCTCAAGCAAGAGTCATGTTGTATGCTTTTGGTGGCCGGATTCATGAATTTTTGAATTGCTCGTTCCTGTCAAGCCTGACACTTCTGGGACTTAATCAAGGCTTGTATCTACTGGGTCTGTCACGTTTCCAAAAAAGGGATGCCACTCGATCGTTGTCTTTTCGTGATGACATTGCACGATACTATGCCTAATGGGTTCATTTGGGTGGGGAGTGGAGTGAAATGCAGAGCTCCATATTCTCCCCATCCTCTGATATGGACTCCCATCGGAGCATCGGCAATGAGGCGGCGTAGCTGGTGCAGTGCATGGAGGCAAGATAACTCCATGATTCCATTATGCCTCTCAGGTCGCGATTGTCACACCGGAGGAAGATCTTCCAGGTCGATGTGATGCTGGAGGTCTCCTATTGTCTTGACGTGATCTACAACACATCGAAGGGCAGAAAGGTTGATTTCAACCGGCGGGGGGTTGTCCATATATTGGAACAGATGTCGTTCTCATATTCTTCTGACAACATTCTAGGTATGTAGAATTGAGAGGTGGTCGTGTTGGCCAAAACACAAATGAGATATCATCTATGGCCAGTCGTTTCCTCAGGTGAAACATGTCGGTATACTCCTCTCCTAGTGATTCCTCTACCTGGTCAGCCCAACTGAGGCGCTCATCGAAAGTGTGGTCTGATGCAGTGGGGACGGTAGGTGTTTAATTGTCATATGGGTGATTCCAAGGTGGTTCAGAAGATGAACGTGTCTGCAGACCGTCTCTTGATTGAAGATGTGTGTCTTTGGCGACCAACTGAGAATCTGACATTCTCAATCCCATCCTTCTGAGTTCCTCGGCAAATGGGGGCTTTTCTATGCTTGATTCATCAGTGGGAGGACCTTCCTGTCGAGATGATATGTCACCACAGGGAGGACCTTCATAATGGTTTCCGCAATGGAGAGAATTAACATCATAGCTGCAGTTGGGAGATAACCTGCAGGGTACACCCTACGGAGCCCCTTCAGAATGTAACGGAACAAGGGGAGAGCCTTCTTATTGATCGGAGGCTGGGCTGGGAGGGACTCTGTTATCCGTGTCATAATGGATAGGGTTTCCATTATAGCTGGACACCTTACTGCATAGAGGAATTTTGCAGGGCATACGCCGAGGAGGACATCCAATGTGTGTCGCAGCGAGGGGAGGACCTTCGGGATGTGTAGGATTGTTACGGGGAGGGCCTTCGCAATAACTGCCATTATGGTGAGGATGACCATCATGGTTTGGCGTTCGATTTGTATCATGGGGAGGACCTTCAAGACACACTGCGAAAAGGGGAGGACCTTCTTATTGCTTGGGTCCATCGCGGGGAGGAACTTCACAATGTCAGTTATGGTAGCGATGACTACCATCACAATGGTCGAATGGAGAATGTCTGTGGGGTACACCCTAGGGAGGTCCATCATAAGGTACCATGATGAGGGGAGGTCCTTCTCGTTTCTTGACATCTCTACGGGGAGGACCTCCGTTATCAGGGTGTCTAGGACTACCGTCATGATCTAATTCCTGGCTGTGTGGAGTGTCGTTGCAACATAACCCATTGAAGAGGACATTCAGGGTAGGCCACGACAAGGGGAGGGCCTTCTTTTTGTGATGAGACGTCACAGAGGGGAGGGCCTCCGTAGTTGCGACTAAGATAACAAGGACTACTGTATTATCTGTGGTCCCACAGCATGGAGAGTGTTTGCAGTGTATACCCCAGGGAGGACCTTCAGGGTGGACCACAACATGTGGAAGGCTATCTTTCTTCTCAAGCTTCTGGTCACGCTGAGGGCTACCAAGACTCACATAAAAAGAGAATCTCTCCTGATCGATCATTATATGACCATGGGGGAGGCCCTCATGAGTGATCTAGGGGGGACCATCAGAGATGCTGGTAGTGACATTACGGGGAGGACTTTCGCAACTGTTACTGCCGCTCCCATAACATGATAATGGGTGAGTAGGGTTCCAAGCCTTGTATATGTGCTTAAAGGTATTGGGAACCCCAGCTTCTAGAAGAGCAGTGTCATAAACCCCCTCTTTATTTTTCGGCTGCCGTCGGCACGGTTGGGGCTCTTTCTTACAGGCTGCAGGGACCGTTTGCAGTTGATAACGGCCTTCACCTTTCGGTATCTTTCTAATTGGGTCCCATGATGCTGTCGAGATATGCCGACAAACATCTTGACTTTTAGCCGGGATATATGCCTCTTCTGAAGTATCCACCGTGATGGATGGGTGTCCCCCAGTAGGAAGGAGTGAAGCTGCTCAGTCCGGATTCCCTTGCATCGAGGAATATGGCATATGACCATCCTGGGTGGAATCAGGGATGAACATCTGCTTCAAGGAGGATATATCATCTCTTAGATGAGATGCCTCGATTGGGGAGACATGATCACGAGCCCAAGTCCTTGTTGTTTCCGCTAATTCAATTACATTCTGGCAAGTCCGCAAGATATGATCTGTGATCGATACCTGCTCGTCCATAATTTTTAGGATATGAAGAGTGACATATTTGGATGGAATGGGTATAAAGGCCCATTCCGGTATCAAAGTAGGGATATCCTTCTCTGGTCCTCCAGTGGTCAGTGGGTACTGACAATAATCTTGTGCCAGGGCAGGTGAATGAATCTTCCCATATGCTGGGATATGCTGGTTTTTCTATTCATTTTTCACCACATCGGGATGTTGGTCTTTACTTTCATCCTCAGGGAGATGGCCCTACATATGTTGGTTTCCCACCGTATCGAGTCGATGGACTTTGTTGGTATGGAGACGTACATGCCTATTAATTTCTGCAACATATGGATGGCAGGATTTATTGATCGCCACCACATCGGGGTGATAGGCGTCAGGATCATTTGCTAAGAACAAGTCCTGCAGGCGCTGGGTCTCCACCACATCGGGTTGGTGGGCTTCACGACCTTGGGTAGGGAGAGGTGTTGGCAAGGTATGTGTTGTCCTGTGTGAGTGACGGGCTTGATAGAGCTCGGTGGGGATGCGCGACTGCTTGTATGATGCTTCCATGTCTGGATGGCAGACTTTGGAGGAGCGAACAGGTGTTTGTGCCTGCTCGCAATACATCTCTATGACTGGGAAGCAGAGCTCCTCTTTATGGACAAGAGTAATGACCAGTCCCTGGTTGTACGTTTTCCACCCTTGTCAGGTGATCCAAGGGTCCGGAGTTTGGGGTGCTTGGTCCTAGATCTTCGGGGAGACATCCTCGTTAGCGTGAGGATGTTGAGTCACACCACGACCGCGACGACGTCTTCCGGCGGGGGCCTTAGAGTGGAACCCCCGTTCAGCGGGGATGAAGTCCTTAGTGTCGACCCCATCTGCCTCCCTAAGGTATGGGAGGTACGCATTGTCTCGTTCTAGGGATAGACTCCCGAAATGGTTTGAGATAGAAACATGAACCGACTGGATCTGATTTAGCAGCCGTTGCTAGGCAGGTGACTGGTGGGTCTTGGCAGATTGGAGGGTGTGCATGGCCGCCTCCACCATCGGGAGAGTACAATTCATATGGTACTCATGGATCAATGCATCTGAAACCCAGCGATTAATACACTGGGTAGGTGGTAGGTTCCTTCCTTGGTGAGGTTTTCCGGTCACTGGGTAGCTTGAAGCGCGCATCTGTGAGTTCCTCTGTGATGCCATTGGATTGAAGGGATTTCTGATTGGTACGTGTAAAATATTTTAATAGATACAAACAGAAAACCTGGAAAAACAGAATCTCATGATCCCATGAATAATTAATGACCTTTTTTGGCCCTCCTTGTGAGTATAAGGGGTAACAGAGTGGGATTAGGTAAAATCTGTCATGCTCAGTTAATGATTCACGTCGGTTTCACCATTTTTTATTTCGTGACGAAGACAAATCATGGGGAAAAAGTGGGCTACAAGACGGTTGATTAGAGAAGGACAGATTCTGCTTAATCACTCATATCTGGTGCACCACTTTCATCTCAAGACAGTCAACAGTTCCATATCCAGTGATACATGGACTAGGTTTCCAAAGGAAGGCGTTCGCTGGGTGATTTGGCCAGTGATGCTTAAGAACTCACATTGGTCGAGAGGATGGGAAGTCGGGCTCATCTCACCCATTTGGGGGGAATTATTTCTTATTCTAGGACTCTCTTATAATTATAATATGTATTCATTTGTTCCCGAATCTTTGGATTATACCCAATCATAGTATCCACGGATTACTCTTAGTTGGAAATGGGAAGCCAAATGCAGGGGTTCAGAATCATTTAGGACTGAGGCTTTCCATCCCTCATGTAATTAATGATCCCGAGGAGTCTGGACCCATTGAAACATCACTGGTTTAAATCCCCTTAAACACGCACTCTTGAGTTTATTTTCATCCAGGGGGACAGATAATAACATGAGAGTTTGGATCGAACCCGGGATACAGGCTTCCTTCATATCCTTGCGAGAGGAATCAGAATCCTCTTAGTTTGGATGGGGATGGGTCTTACACTCTGAGGCAGCCCATGATGTGGGTAAATAGGTGTAAAGGGGGTCGGAATGACCGATTGTAGGGCTTGATCCTCAGAGAGGCTTCCTAGGTACCCCACCTAGGAGACAGGGATCAAAGTCCACGTAGTTCTGGAGTACATTTTAATGACATGTAGTACAAAGGATGAACTGACGTGAAGATGGTCGGAATGTCCAGGTGGTGGGATTGAACATCATGGAGGATTCCTATGTAACGTTCCTTGACAGGGATCAATGTACTCATAGTACAAACAATTGTGGGGGTCGGGGTCGATGCTTACTCTAAGCCCACGTGAGTCATGCTCGGTGTGAGAAACAAGAGGTAGCAGAGACCCGGCGATCACGTCGTGAAAGGTGTGTCCATGGGAAGCGAAGTGGGGCTTATGCATAGGGCAGCCGAGAAGTTGGGGCTTAATCCATAATGGTGGACCGATGGTGATATATCCCAATGGGAGACAGAAATGATAATGAAAAACCCTGTGTCCATGTCCCCTTTTGGCCCCTGGAACATGAGAAGTATAGAAGTTAATGGGTGCCACCTCCAGCAAGAAAAGATAGGGTCTTACACCAGGATGGCTTCCCTTTCACTCTCAGAAGAGGGGAGAAGTACTCACCACCGGAGTTGAAGGGAAATTGAAGTGGGGTCCCCCAATCTAGTGACTGTAGAAGAATAAAGGGGACTCCGGGCTCAGACACTACATTACCGTGTGAATGTGTACCCATGAATGCTTCGGGAATCTGCTCTAGGGCTGGAGCAACCCCTTTTCCCTTGTTTACCATGGGTATGTGAACTCAAGGTGGTGCACTAATGAACCTGAAGGTTGAATCATACGAGTCGGGTGGCTTCGGTGGAGGCCTTGGCTTGGGGCCAATGAATGGGCCAATGATGGGGTTGTGAAGGATCGGACCAGATTGGAAGGATTTTATCTGACTCGGGGAATGGGAACACCGAAGTATTTTCGGGCCGCACAGTTGTATGAGGAGTGGTTCCCTTCACGTAGGGGGGTGCTACGCAGTTGGAGAGTCCGTCCGCATTCCAGGGTGGTACGTGGACTGATAGGCATCCCATGTACTAGGGCGGTATGCGAATTCAGGTTCAGCCTGCGTACCAGGTTGGTACAAGGGGGAGTCTAAGCGAGTAGTGGCTGCCAAGGGCGACATCGGTCGGGGGTTCTTCGTTCGGGGCATCACCCACATAGGAATGTGCTACGTAGTACGTCGGATCGAAAAATTGGAATAAACTCCCTGGTCCACTGGGAGTGCATCCGCGTATGGGCCATGGTCTGCGGCCTTCTCTTTTTTGTTGTTATTTTATGTTTTCATTTCACCAAATTATTATGTGTTTTTTGTTCCTTATTAATCTATTTCCAGCTTCAGACCTGTTCTAGTTCATGAATTGGAACATCACTATTTGCAAAATCCTAATCTCCATCTTCTGAAATCCATCCGCCTGTCCCTGATTGATCCCCCCCTTTTCCCCTTCGATGTCCTTTTATACAGTGGAGGAAAAGGGGTCCATTTTGGTCATGTGACTTCTTTTGAGGAGGCCCATGAATGAAAACCTGGTTTACGGATGACTCTGTCAACAATCTGCAACTCATGGTGGCATTGAGTTGGTTTGACGGGTGCATCGCGGGCGTGCAGGGTTCCACCTCTATTCTGCGAACGATAGTGGTCTACAAAGGGCCGGCTGGCGTGGTTCGCGATTTGGGTGGTTCGTGTCGGTGGACCAGCCTGACACCCATCCTGCTCCATGCCCGTGGAGGGACCCTGCCTCTGTTTTGTGAAATACAGTGGTCTGTGGAGGGTGGCGCTTCGCAAAACTGGTCGCGTTCCATTAATATTGGACCAGTCCACTGACCGGTTCGTCTTGTGCCAACTTCTAAAAATTTTTCCCTATCCTTTGAGGAAAATTGGTAGAATCCTCTCTTAGATTAAAGAGAAATTTTCATTCTCCTTTTCATATTTTTAAGGACCCTACAATAGTGATGGGGAAGCATATAAAACGTGGAATCATGTTATAGTAAAATCAAAAAAAAATTAGTGTGTAACATCAGTGATGAAAGGAATACCCAAACATTATACATGCCACTCAACATCATGAACGGCTCGATAGTGGTGCACATAAGGGTATACGGGTATATATTCCCCATTTACCCTCCTAGATCATATTTTTTCCCATCCATTATGAATTTTTTGGGATGTTTTACTACCATGATGAATTCTCTAGCGGTGTTGATTAGAGTTTGGGGGGACACAAAATTCAATTTCCATCCATTCCTGTAGCCAACATGAGTATTTACTAATGACGTCCCGAGAATAGATGAGGATGGACGATAAATCATGGCCTACTACTGTGGAGTTCTAGTATCATGTACATTTTTTCAAGGAAGTTATAGTTCATGCATTGGTTTAACCCAAATTTTTAGTTGGGGGTTCCCCATAAGGAAGTCGCATGTGTGCTGAGGTAGATGTGGATCATGTTCATATGGGAAGATATAATATTTAAGAATTAGATAACTATGCCTACTATTATTTACATACTAGTTTAGGAGTTTTCGAAGAGCTGGGAGACATCATATCCAGGTGAGATTCTGATTCAATGAACTATTTGTTCTGATAACAGGGTTCCCCCTCTACCCTAGGGTAAGGTTCGGACAATAGCCAAAAATCATCAAAATTCAGCACCAGAAAAGAAAGTGATTCTAAGGTCATCTATATGAATAGGTGGAAGAGGAATAAAGGATGTACTAGTCGATCCAACTAGGAAGTGCCAAGTGGGATGGAGGGTAGTTGTAGGGTTCTGTAGGATACCCAAATGGGCTCCTTGGAAGCATCTTCCCCACATAGATATGCCTGAGGATTATGTTTTTATGAAGGGTTGGATCACCTGGGACGTCAATAGACACTTTTATAGTCTCACAGTGGTGTTGGACCACCTTAAACATCTTAGGATGCATCATTCATAGATATTCTATGCCAATGATGGCTTTCTGGTGTCTTAGGTGGATGGCTAACACTATGTCACTATGTATGAAGACATTGCGGGTTCTCGAGGAAACCCACTTCTAATGATACATCGGGTGAATGTACTTCTCTATCAAACGTCCCAGAAAATTGTTATATTATAAGATAAGTGGTAATTTCTCTTTACCTAATGAATCATTGGATTTTTCCGGTAGAGAATAGGCTAATATGGGTAGCCATTCTCGAAAGCTGATGCTCCGATATCTATCCATGGAAGAATCATTGAACCCATTGAGGTAATCTATAAACCAAAACACTATGGAACATACATTGGTCATTTAGTTTTCTCAATTCACATTTTTTTTTGTATGCAAGAGAGCCTCATATGCAAGGCCCCCTTCCCACATGACAGTATACGAATCTTCAGATCCGGAATCCGAGATGATTGTAATTACATAATACTGTAAAGCTACAAAAACTAGAGTGACCATTCCAAAATATTTGGAGTTTCTGACCACATATTGGGGGACACATCTTGGGATTTCAAGAGTTAAAATGTAAGTATGTGATCGTCTATTTGAAATTTTATATGTCATCTCTCTCAAAAAATCTCATTTTCTTTCTATCAAACCTTGATATCTAACATTGTGAGTTCTGTTCTAAACATATCATTGAACAGACCATTCCATGCTCGTGAGGATGAATAAAGTTCCCATCCCATGGGTAACACCTATATTTATGGAATTGGATGTCCATGATGACAATAATTCACTGATCACGGTTACAGGTAGGACAATTTTCATGATAGAACCTATACTTATCAAGGTAAGATCTAGTGATGATGATCAATCAAAAGACATGGTTCCCAATCTAATAGATATGATACTAGAGGAGGATCCTTCAATAGATATTCTAGAAGAATTACATGAATATGAACCTACCGACCAAGAGGATCTGGATGATATCCCCTTTAGTGAGGATGATAGAAAGCATGTTTGTCGCCGGTCATGGAAACTGGTCAAACGCATTGTTGAAGACATCCCGTGATCTACGTGGATAAACCGGATGGAAAAAATTCTCCCACATATTCGGGAACTATGTTTTAGGGGATTGGATTCATGAAACCACTATTTGATCATCCAACATTATTAAGTATAGATAATATGAGATTAAGACCATGTATTCAGTGTTGGATATTAGTGGAGGAAGTCATTCAACACATTGAATCTTGAAGAGGATGAAATATATATCAAATTCTTTTAAACGTTGCTAAAAATGTTATTGTCTTTCACCACCACCCAATTGGAACTCATATCATGATTTCAAACCCCACTGGAAGATGCTATAGTGAACTTGAGGTGTGCATCCTATGATGTGATCAACACAAGGTATGAGGGGGATCAAACACAGATGAGGGCTGATGAGCATCACCCCAAAACTGATAAGCAACAGGGGGAGTTTAGAAGACGAGAGTGAATCCTAGATTCCAATAGTACAAGGGTGGCAGAACTAAGACGGACCATCTAATGGGATAATCCATAGGGGTTTTACTCTGTCAAACTCAAAAACACTTTTCCTTCTTTCCTATTTAGTGTCTGTGCAAGGAAATCATACAACATCCTTTAACTACATCACCATTATCATATCCGTGAAAAAAATTAATGATAATACCTAAGATCATGTTGGTCATGCCCTTTGATGGAATCAATGGATGATGAAATAAGTGCTCACTTATCATATGTGAGAGACATTTAATCAACAGTGACTTGGTGTTTTAATGAACACCTAAAATTCACCAGATGATAGTGAGGTTTTGACTAGAGAAAAGGTTTCCTAGAAAAAACAAAATTCCCAATAACAACATGATCATGTGCCCGAGGGGGATAATAGTAGGTGATTGGGGATCAATCTAAAATATTGTACATGATATGTTTGAATCACAACACCCAAAATTCCGAACACAGTGAGGTTTCATGATGGAGGATAACTACTTACCATGATTATAAGTCAATATCCATATCGTTTTATCCATAAATGGAGAAAAAGAAATGATATAAACCCACGAAATACATTTGAAACATAGGAACAAACTCTATGTTTCATATGATGTTATCATGAATGTTGACCCAAGATGGTAGGTGAGATAAAGGGGCATGGTACAAGGTTTCTAGGTGGTCCCATAAAAAGTATAAGAGGAATAGGATATGAAATAATAGAAAACACCAAGCATTAAGATGGAGTGAGGATCTGTTCAAACAGATTCCAACACTCTTGAAATATCCCCACAATGATAAATTTTTATTGGGATACCATATCATTATTAACTGTCATGAAATTTATTCCCAGAAATTACAACTATAGTGAGGACCTAAGATGACATGAAGTTTTATGTCATGAAATTGGGGATGATGAACATGAAGTTTAACATCATACAGTATGTATGATGCACAAAATAGTTTAATGTCATATGACCAGTATGTTGTGTACATATTAAGGACATGATGCATGGACCCATGAAAACAGTTTAAAGGAAAGTTAAATTGACAAGGGGATACTAGTTTAAGATCATAGCACTTGGACTATAGATAGATGCAATTGGCCTGGACGGTTACTAATCTGGGGTTTAGACCCACTGAAAAAATGTCTGGGCATCGCTTCATATCCTATATATATATATGGGGATCAAGCTATATGTTGCACTTGAGCGTCCATGTAGTTTAAAATCATGTTTTCAGGATGTATAAGGAAGGGAAACCCCCTATGGAGGGAGTAATTGTGCATCTTCTACAAACCAAGAAGAAATTTGGACATAATTACACACCACACCATGCACATCAAAAAAAATCGCATGCTATAAAACAAAAAATTGGGAAACATGGGGCTGCACCCAAATATAGGATTTCTATAAATCCCATTATAATTTGAATCAATCGACATATGGTTATTATGATTTCAGGTAGTATAGCAAATTGTGGTAAGGATGAAAAGTTTCAATAGAGTATAATGTCATGCAGCTCTGACATGGGAATTCCAGAGGAGAAACATGTGGCATGGCACATAACCCAATGTGAATGAGGATATAATTTCACAGAATACAACATACCTTAAATAGTGGAACCACATCCAAAAAAGGACGAAACATGGAGTTTAAAATTACAAGGATGGACATGGGGATGAGATCTCTAGATGTCAGTATGTATCTTGGTTGGGAAATAATCAATCCATATGTAGTTCTAAATATATTCTGTAATGTGGGTTTGACCCACACACAGATAAAATATGAAATTTATATATCTTGGTTGTCCCTTGTTTGGTATCATTTTGGGAGTGACAATCCGAAGTTGATATGTATAGGGGCCTCTATAGGAATCAAGCTACATATGTCTTGTTAAATGACAGGGAAAATATTTGATGCCTAAGGTGATTCCATCTCGAGTGAGAACACCACAATGTTATGAAATTTGTAGTTGTGAGACCAAGATGATTTCTATCTCAAAATAATGTATTATGAATATACCATTTCTTGTATTTTAACATCATAATATGAGGATAATAATGATACTACCTTATGTTCATATAGCTTGGACTGGGGTGTCACAATGTTTCATGTATGGGTAATAGCCTACCAAAACTCATAATCCTACAAGACCTATGTTCGATATTGGTAACAGTGGGTTATGTTAGGCCTTCTCCATCCCATTAGTGTGAAATAATGGGAAATAAATTTTGTGTGGGAAAAATTCTAGTAGCACCTACATTTCTACTCAACACATGTGAATGCAACGAGTAACAACACAAAAGTTTTCAATGATCCACAAAATGGAAAGTGGGAACAACACCCTATATTGGAGATGAAATTTGAGTTGCCTGAAAATGAAGGATTACTAGTTACAATGTCTGAAACAAATAATAAATTTGTTATTATCCTAGGATTGAAACAAAAAACTAACTATCGACTATTGACCATTTTTTCAATGTGAGAAATGTATAATGTTGTTTATCAATAACATCTAGGGGAAGGCCCATGATGGTTGGTGAGAACAAAGTCCAAGCATCGATACCAGTATTGGGTCCCTTTGGATGTGAAAACTTGTGTAATCCAACATGAAATAACATGTGTTTCATGGATACCACCCATGTATATTAATTATCATGAAATATGGATGATAACAATGAGGTATCTTAAGGGAGGTCCACAGTTCATTTCTGAAAACCTAACGTGAATGAGGAAAAAGGGGTTTCCATACCACACTACATTCACTCGAGAAAAACATAAACCTAGAAGGGGATGAAAAGGATCATGCTGATGTGGCTAGACACAAGGTTAAAATGCATATGTGTCACTACGTACCCCATGAGGGTGAAAATCAAGCCACATTAAGTTATAAAATTAAATTACAGGCAGCCATTCTCAAAGGAGAAATGCCTTCTAAAATGAAAATATCATATGGCTGGGTAGTGCATCATTATAATGAAATGATGTAAAAGTTTTAGTTAAACATCATATGATAAGGACAAAAGACATCTAAGATTATGGTCATAGAGCACATAGAAAAAGGGAAATATTCCCCAAGAAAAAATAGATGACGCGATGCCATAGTGGAACCCAATGTGAATGAGGAAAACATAATTCCACATTACATCATATATTTCAAAATGAATACATAATGTTTAATGTCATGATTCATGGACATTGGGAATGGAGCTCCTAGTTTAACGTTCTAGAGTTGGTACAAGGAGTATCACATCTCATCCATACGGGCATGAATCTTATCAAAAACCCAAATCCCATGTGATCAAAACCAAGTATAGTAAACAAGGTGTATATAAGATATTATGAATGTGTGGATACTTTCGATATGGGAACATAGGTGTGGGGATATTGTTATACTGAAAACACCGGTCTATTCTCTGAATGAGTAAAGGTTCACAGGGGGATAACACCAAGTGTTTATATGTTTTTCTTTGTCATAAAGAGGTGGAAAGAGATGTAAATAATGATATAAATTTTACAGGATCAATAGGGTTGGAGATAACGATGAAGGAGTGATGCTGACCTTGTCCATAACATAGAATCAATATCATTGGACGTCAAATGGGAGAAAACAATTGAGGATCTACCGATGACTATATTCACGATGGGAGACTTGAATCTAGTTCCTTGAAATCTTTTGTGAAATTGTCCCATTATAGTAGGTGATTACTATGTCTGAGCATCCTTATAATTAGGTGATCCCATCAGACATGAAAGATGGCGGGGGCCCAAATAATGGGAAAAATGAAGCATATAGATTAAATGTATGCATTCCCATGCTAAATCCTACACTCTCAGCATTATACCATAGTGCATCTCATTCATATTGGTGTTACATGACATAGGTCATGGGGGGATCAACATATGAACATATAACTAGGGAAGATAAGCTGACAAAAGATGTAAAATGGGTCAATGTACCCAAATCTAGTACCCATGATAGAATGTTGCAGTGTTTTTATGTATACCATAAAGAAATGAATAAATCCATACAGACAGATTGAAAATCGAGGTAGTTTAATATCGTGTGGTATGTTTATGAAGTGCCAAAACAGTTTATCATCGGGTGGATTGGACAATTTGTAAGGGTAATTTTAAAAACAGTCGTGCATGGAATGTCAAAAGAAACCGAATGTGAATGAGGTCAAAAAGGGTCTGCACCACACCATGAAATAAAAAGAGTAGGCTTATGAATAGTTTATAGAAATTGCCATGGGGTATATTTCTAGGCCCTAATATTGATGCCTGACCATTCCTACACATCCCTTGAGGATGAGAATCATGCTGAATTCAGTTACTGAAGGACCTATGGAGGCTAATATCGTGTTGTAAGGATGAATATGATGAGGGATACTCTTGAGTTAGAGAAAATGGTGTGGAATTTGTAAAACTGGTCTGATTGATGACCAAATTGGTCCACACCACACCAAGGGATCCCTATATATACAAGGATAGAGGGATGTGAAAAAGATAGGGTTTTGAGACCCTAGGGTTGGACACAAGGAAATATTATCATGCATTCCTAGGTATCACATGAGGATGGGAATCATTCTTTCTATTCTTCTGGAGATTTCCTTTAGTTTAGAGTCATGCGATAATGATGTAGATGAAGAAGAAGTTCTAATGATGGGTGGGGGTTCATGGAGAGACAATGAAAACCAGGCACGAATAAAGACCATAAGGGCCTCATACAACAATACACATCACCAAGAGTGAACTCGGGCCAAAGGTCCTGGAGAAAAAAAATGTTCCCAAATATCTAGTATTGTACGTGATGCAATGATGACTTGGAATTCCTATGTATACTATAGCGGAAGGAATCCAGAACAAAATACTTCCTACAATGTTTTTCAATGTATCATCTTACTAAAAAAACATTGAAACATAGATGTGACCCTATGGGGGGAACATGGTGTGGCTATTGAAAACCCAACATGAATGAGGACCGAAATATTCAAAACCATACCATGTTCTCATATAGAATCCCTAAATTGAAAAAAATATGGAGGGACTTGGAGATGGACCTGACGACAAAATGTACAGGTGTTCCTACGTATCCATCAAGGGCATGAATCAAGAAGCATGTAGTTTTTTAAATACCATGGTATTTAATGTCATGTTGTAATGATGGAATAGATCATATTTTAAGGTCTTAGAGATAACTCCATAGGATATTTTGACCGATCGTAGAATATTGGCATGTAGAAAATTTTTTAGTAGTTTTACATCATTCTGTGTGGAAGTGTCATGCAGTATAATGTCATCTGTAGGATACAATAAAATTGAATTTTTTTTCACAAGTACCACTGGATGATTATGGGATTCGTGGGGGGATTAATAAACTCACCATCCCTTATGACCAAATATTATAAACCATTAGGGTAATCCTGGTGGATACATTAGGGCCCCTCCCATTTTGGCTCCAACATTGGAGGATTCTTGGCCAGTATCATTGATGATCTTAGGGCTAAAACTTTGTCACCCTGAAAAAAATATTTAAGGGAAACCTTATTATCTATTTCCATATCGATCTTATTTTGGGGCCTCTCTATAATGTGTACGTAATGATTTCAATTCACATCAATGTAATTCAGTTCATCCATACTGGCATCTACTACATTTTAGGATTTTAGATAATCATAGATGACCAAACATAGTGACAAAAACAAAATATTGATAGGAATTACATCCTCTATTCCATAAACCAGGGAATACGAGGTCACCAGGGTGGAATTGGGAGAATTATTCTAGTAAGACCCGAGAGCACTGGGGAGATTTTTCCTCCAGCTTACCTAGTTTTGAACAATCAACATCTACATAATGATAGAGAGGGACTTTTTTGAACTCCACAATATTCCTATATTATTTCTCATGTTATCGGGATGTTTGGTTGGACTGGATATTATACCGTGCATACAATTTCATTAGTTCAGATGCCCAAAAGTTGATTTCATTATCTGTGAGAATGACATATGGGACTTAGAATAGGTGGATGATGTTTGATCTCAAATATTTGTCGACAGAATATAACATGATTTCCATGAATAGGATCAGTTTTTCCTACATAGAAAAAATATGTGATAGTCAAGATGAACCTACATTGGTGAGTTGTTGCAGGCAGATATGGCCCCACCACAATGATTCCCTAGACAATGAGGGGCCAATGGTACTCGGTATTTTTAAGTGGTGTTGGCCGCTGATGTAACAAGTTGGCATGGATATGGCATGCATGACACTTGTTGAAAAAAAAAATTACAAGCACGGACTATGGTGGGACAAAAGTATCCCAACCATAAAATCTGATGAAATGGCTTTAGTCCCGCTTGATGATATCCATAAAAATGTTTGTGAACTTTCTACATCACCAAGTGGAAATCATATCTCTGAAAACAATAGTGAATGATTCTATCAAACCCACATTTTCATAGGATTATCTTAGGTCTCGGACCACTCTAGCGAGTGAAATGCACTAAACGCCGATATATTCATTAATGTTTTCCTTTATCTATCAAGATATTTCAATGTTGTAGTTACTAAACAATGTGACACATCCAATCATGGATCTATATGACTATGATAGTGTGAAATTATGGCCCTTATGTGGATGGACCGACGAGAATGTAGTTTACCAATATGATATCATCATCGTTTAGAGTGACAGGAGTGATGACTCGCCAATGCACCACCTGGATAATCAAAACATTTGGATCTGGATTTGTAAGAGGAGTGGAAATGATTAAAAGGCATCAGCTCCACCATTCTATGAATGGGGTAATTCGTAACCTCTTGTGGGTGAAGGAACTAGTCCATTATCTAGTGAGTGAGCTATAACAAGGCAATGAGCTATGGATATCAAAGGATGTATCACCATTGATCTGCATCCTAAAAAATAGGAGTCCCTCTAGATGAAATTGGGGGAATTCAAACTCAAGGAGGGGCTCAAAACAAGTGATAATGAATTATTAACTAGTATCAATATTTGTATAGAATTCTGAAAAAAAAATTAATAGGGAATTATAGCATATTTAGGCATGATAAAAATGATAACTAAGTTGACAATATTGATTTTGTGACATTAAAACTTCTACTAATAGGGATTCCGAAAACGACTTCAAATTGAATATCCCAACATGGAATTTCTTGATCCAATAAGAGGATGGGCTCATATATGATATAATGATCCAAATGATACTCACTATGGTTTGGATGGGTCAGAAGAAAGACTTCATATGCCTAAACCTTGACAGCTTTCTAAAGAATGAACATGATGTCAAACTACTAAATGAAAACTAGGGCTGAGATATATGGCCTAACAACATGGTTTGGTTCCGAATAAACATTATAGGGTTCACATGGGACACTATAAATATCTCATGGTTCTACAAATAGTGTTGAAAATTCATCAATGTGAAAACCAGTGCGAGGAAGCTCTCTTGGATAGACAAATATCTTGTCTGTGCAACAAGGATCATGCAGTTGAGATTAAATAAAATATTATATAACCCTTCTATATTTTTATGGGAAAGAAGGGAACCATGGGAATGATCAAGGGTGGAAAAATAATGGACCGGTGGCTTACTAGTGAAGGGTGGTATTTGAACCAGAGGTTACAATAGGTATTGCTTGATCTCATTAAAAGTGGTCTAGAATTATTCATCCCACTCATAGATGACACCTTTCATTATGAGTTTGGAAAAGGCCATACACATTCCGAACTGATTTGTAATGAATTTATGTATATATTCTATGTGGCATTGAAAACCAGTGATTTTTGAAGGTTACATGGGGGATGAATGTAAATCATATCATTAAGATTATCTAGATTGATTTTAATACATCTGTATCTAATGACCAAGCTGATGGGTTTTACAGAGGTGACACAAAGGCTCACTTCAAGGGACTCATATTTAGGTGTCAAGAATCTAGGGAGCCGATAAAATTCGTAACATCTTTAAGATGGACAAAACACAGATGGGATTTGAAAACCAAATCTCCAACATAAAATTCCACAAATTTCATTACAATCAGCTTTAATATGTTTTCCTCCAACACTGACAGGTGGATACAAATTTCGTTAAGCCAAAAGGCATAACCTAGTAAAAAAAATACCTTGTGGGGATCTATATGTGGTAGAATATTTTTATTTGATGGTCATTTATATATTGTTATTTGTATAATACCCATAAATGGAATATATAATCTTTTATACGATATTGGATTCAAAAAAAAATATGACATGGGAATAAGAAAATCTATTTTTGGGTGGTGATGGTTGAGATTCTGGAAATCTATACAGAATCTGATCTCTCTATTCTTCTACTTGATTGGCATGATTTTAGCTAAACATATAGTGTATTGGAATTATTTAATAATGATTTCTTTAAGAATCATATCAACATCTAAATTTATCATGACTCCGTGAGAGGGTTCCAATAAACTTGGAGGATGCTTGAACTCGTTATGGTTTATCCAGAGACGAAGGTGGTGGACAACGACCTGAGGATCTAGTCTTACATCTCACCATAGAACCTGGTCAATACATATCAATCCTACATAATGAAATCCACATTTTTCTACTACACATCCGTATACATGGCTTCTCTAAATCGTTTTTCTCATTGAATTTTCTCAGTTTTGAGATTCACTTGTACCATCTCATCGATAGTGGTGGAGATACTATACTAAAATTCTAAAAGAGCATCCACCAAATCCTATACATAATCAAAATAATAGCTTCATCGGTAGGTGGGATTTCATATTGTGTTGACTGACCCTAATAGAATACTACTATCAACCTGAGTGGTGGTGGGACCTTCAGCTGGAGACTCCTGCACTACTAAAACCATTATGAAAGACGTTGTTGATCCACCCCAATCAGTCCTTCTACCATGGGGACCAACTATTAAAATATCAACTTAGTATATGCATTTCGAATTATGTTGGTTCATCCTAGCATAGATAAAAATGATGTTATGACATACTTCTATTTCAATGGAATGAACATCCTGATATCTTATATGTGTAAGGGGATCTTTAATCAATCGATCCTAGTTCATGTAGGAGTGTGACATGATCTTTCTGTGCTTATTATATCTGGTAAAACAATTTCCCTCATCCCAGAAGTGAGAAATAAATTTACCATGTTTTGTTTTGTCGATTCCAACCAATCGATTGAGAGGATAAAGGCATCGTCCATGTATTTCAATTGATTACCAACAATGGGCGTGTGCTCAACCCTATTTTCCTATACATTCATGTCCTTGCTCTTGTAAGAGGAAGAATCTAAATAGTGGGATTTAGAGAAGAAAAAATATGGTGACACATAATCTTGGATTACCCCTATTCAATTATTAAGGAAATACATGATGATCTAGTGATATGAGGATGGAGATTCTGCATGTAGGTGGAGCCACGATCTACCCATCATCTCATTGCTGGTAGTATCCTGTGAGACAACCAAAACCTCATTGATGAAGACTAGGACCCAAAATTTGGTCTTTAGATGTATTTTTAAAACTAGATTCTACTTTTTCCATTCATAAATGTGGATCATCATGTTAGAGGGTTATAGATCTAACCCGGGCTATCCCAATTTGCAGAGCATCTGAGTCAGGATGAGGTTGATCTGAGAACTTGTGTGGAAAATATTGAGATAGGCTTCCACGTCATTAAATTGGATGGTTATGTACATTAGGATTATGTGACTCTATATGTGAGAACCATTATATTCTCTATATAATTAGATGATGTTTTGGCATTATGTGTGCTCATTTTCCACAACCTCGAAATCATCTGCATCCACTACCTCTGTTTTGAACTGCAGGGGGCCTCTCAAATCCTTTGTGAGAGATTCATACATAATATATAATTGGAACAGGACCTCATTGATTGATATCATTTTAGGTATACTGTATATGTGCTTAAGTACATCATACTTCTATTCCATGTACACATTTCAGCTGATAGTAGGACGATCTACTGTAAAATGTATACCATCCAATGTAGGTTAAATGAGTGGATTTAGACTTGTGTCAAGTATATCCCAATTTATACAAGACAAGCCATGAAAATTTCCATTTTATAACAGATATATGATATAGTTTTTTCCACTATTGTACATAACTATTCATAACATGGTCACAGTGGCTCTACCAGGTGGAGTAGAACGAATGATGGTGGAAGATAATCTGATGGGACAAAATGGGAGGAATTCCCAAGATGAACTCTGCAATGGGCATGCTATCTAGTCTTGGTGGCATGAATGGATTAGTAGTAATAACTAGCAGGTTCATTTTGATGGTTCACATACCCACAGTTTCACCGCCGCTAGCTTCGACTGGGGACGTTATGAGGGTCTAGATGGTGATAATCATTGCCGGGATCCATATAAAGATATACTAACTCGATAGTGTTCACCAAGAAATACTCTTGATCATTTCATAAATATTACTCTATTACTAGTTGGGATTTGGGATCAATACCAATTTCCAGTGTCATTAATTCCACAAGATGGCAGGACTACTTTGGTATCACTGTGGGACATTTCATTCCATTATGATATCAATGTCTACCCTTCTGAGGAGATGAATGTTGAAATGTGTATAAAGTAGATTCTTTGGGGGGATTTGTGGAAACGTCATTTGGCTCATGATTATTAAAATAATCATGGAAGATACCATGATAATGTGTGACCACCTTATGAGATATCCATTCATCATACTTTTGAGACCCACAGTTAGAGACCTGATGTCATTCTCCATCACTATCCTTATCAGTCTTTGAATACACACATGTCACATGTGATGGGGTTAGACCCTATCTAATTATGTTGTTCTAAACCAAGTTTGGGAGGCAATACATTATCACATTACATTTCTTTATATTATTTAAATGGACATGAAGATAGGCTTCGTATTTGGGGTGATCAATAAGAGCAGCCTCTTCGACCCACCTGCATTCTGGAAACCATCAGATTCCCTGATCCAAGGAACTTAGGATGTATTTGGGGACCTATGTATATTCAAATGAATAGTTCTGGTTCCTTATATTCGAGAAAGGTAATCTGGGAGCCTAGTACTATTGAGAGGATGGATCCTGTAATAGAGGTGGAACCAAGTTATCTCACCTAGGAGGTGGTAGTTGATTGGGTGCTCCTTCCGATTCTATGGATGGAAATGGTGACCATGAGGTTGAGGCTGAGGATATGGTCCATATCAGGTTTTTAGATCCATATCTACTAGAAATAAATCTTGTGGCATGGGGTATTTTATCTATTCGACAACAACTATCTCATTATTTGATTCCCTTCATGCAGAAGTTGCGCGATTCAACAGACGTGCCTGTTTGACTTATTGTAAGGCTTCCTCAATATGTTGATCATTTTCATTGAAATACTAGAATCCACTGGGGATGCACTAGGTGACAATGGAAGGAAACAATTCAGTCTTCAATTTCTCCATGAAAATCACAAGAAATATATCCTGAGTTAGTGGCATGCTAATTGATTATGTGATTCCCTTCCATCTGTTGACAATGTATACGACTTGATCATCTGACCTCCTTTATCACTTGAAGAGGATGACCTTAATTTTCTTTAGGGATTTGTAGTTGAAATGATATATAAATTTCATGAAGATATCTTCTCAGGAATCCACCGATCCAATGGGAAGCTAATTGTTCCAAATGAACATGATCCCATCCATTGACTATACAATGCACTATTGCTTGGAGGATTCCTACTACTCTGTAGACCTTGTCATAGGACAACATATTTAGATGATGTGAGCCATGTTTTTATATGGTTTTCACATCCTCTACTAGGGGGTGAATGTGGGGTTCATGAAATCCTAGGCTGCCAACATGTTGTCAAACCATGGTGTATATGGCATTCTATCAGGTAGGATTGAAACATGTTGGGTATCATGATCCCCAAGATGGGAAATCAGAGTAGGCAATGGAATGGTCAGAGGAGGATTCATATCATGATGATGGTTTCTAACAAATACTGCATTGGAATACAATTCAACAAACATGTGGTCCCAATGATTCATGAAGTGGTTAGTGGAATAATTAGTGGAGCTATCAGATGGTCGAATGGCAGAGTAGCTGGAGGATGAACCAATATAGTAAACTCAAGGGATACTGGGGTATGATTCTTACTCAACACAAGTGGATTCAGTGACTCAAATACTTCCCTCTTTATATATACTTCATCATCTTCCTTGTCTTGATGGGTCGAGTTGTCGTGGCCACGAGGAGGACGATCTCTAAGAAGGAGTTGTATCTTCCCCAGCTACCTAGAACACAGATCACAATAATTTTTTTATTTCTATATGGAACATTTAGTAATGGGATAATCAATGGTCTATATAAGCTCCATGCAATTTTGGCATATTGGAGACTTTGGAGGATAATCCTACAACTTTGGTATTAAACTAGATGTATTTGTGGGTTTTACAACATTGGGGGGAGGGGGTTCCCTTGTTGGGGTACCAAATGAATGATAATGACAGGTTGGGTTCAGTGAGGTCGATAAATGACTCTATTTTTTAGTGAAAATTAATAGGGTCCTAAAACATGGAACATCCATAGGGGGTTGTTATTCTTGGATTAATTATACCTCAGCTTCATTATCTTGAAGTTCATCCATGTTGACTGTAACTGTGCTTGAAAAATTATCCTCTATATCAATGGTTAAATCGTGTTGATGTAGGATTACACTGAACATGAGGGTTGTATACTGCCCCAACTATGGAGATGCACATTTCTATATTCCTCAACAATAAATCTGCATAGCATGGTGAATCTTTGGGGACATCATTGTTATAGGATCTAATAATAACTGAATGATGCAGGATGCTAGGCCATAGGGATCATGGAAAACTCGATGATGATGCATTAAAAACTGAGTTCGTCACATAGTAGAAAGCTCTATGGACAAACCACATGATAAGTTCAATGGAATATATGTATCTCCCAGATTCTATAATAGAAGCATGTGGTAACCTCTTCTATGAGGTACTCCGAATTGATGATGTCTAGATCCATAGTCAACCAGAAAATTCTGGGGAATTGGTCTAATGGGACAATGTACCATTTTATCCTTCGTATAAAAGCATGATATATTTTTTTATTTTCCCACTCATCAATTAAATGATGATGGGGAACCATTAAGGGAACTAACACATATCATTACAATGGTGGACTCATCAGTGGGGAGTAAAGTGTGCGATCTTGCAACCCGCGACATATTGGGATGCCTCCAGGGGGCTGTACTGACAATATCACCCCATCTCTATAAGATGTGTTGTTGATCGTTGCTTCTTATACATGGTTCCCGGTCATTGGTGGCAGTTCAGGCTACTGTTTATCATCATCTGAATCAAATAACGACTCTATGTGATCACATGTCGAGGAAGAGATATAATCTTATGATGGTAGAGAACACTTCATGACTATACATTCTAAATTAGCTACATCATTCTCCTTATATATGTAACTATGGGGGGTTTTCCGTATCCAATACATCTCCCATTCTGGGAGGAAGATGTTATTATTTTATTTCATAACCTAGACTGTAAATCAAATGATCAGGGTGAAGGATCCATCATCGATTCATAATCCATGTTAGAATCTGAAAAGAAGTCTAGTTTGACTGCGAAATAAAGATTTTATGGCACTACATTTGGAATCAATGGTTCACCCTCATTCCCCAAGATGTTTTTTCTGGGCATAAAAAATCCCTGGAATAGGAATGCCTCCATGAATTTTAGTTCCAGAGTAGGGAGTTCATTTACCTTTGAAGAAAATGATATGAAAAGTTCAATCATATCGGCTATAATAGTAGTGGGTGGGACTACCTCTTTGTTGTTCCAGGGTGTGAGGAAACCATGGAATATGTCAAACGATACATGTGGAGGTCCTTTATTCTTATTTTTGGGCATATAGGGAGTTTCTCTATTGGAGGAAGTTCTGAAGAAGGTATGACCTCCACTAGAACTAGTTCAAACCTGAGGAGTTCCTGGGGATAGTTGACAGAGGTGAAATGATCTTAGCCTTGGTTGGTGCATCCTTCGGGAAGGCCTCTGCTTGAGCTGCTATTTTTGTGGGGAGGGCCTTTATATTGATGACAAGAAATATGGGGAAAACATCCACACATGGAATCATTGTAATTGGGAGGTCACCTTTTTTTGTGCATTGATTATGCATGACGGTCTCCCTCATGGATTGACTATGTTGGAATAGGGAGGATCTCCATGTTTTTAGTGGGAGCATTGTGTACCTAAACTATGTTTGGTGACAATATATGGAGGGGATCCATATTTAATTCCATCTTCATGTACTGGCCCACGATGGCTGCTGCTCTTGCCTCTAACTCAAAGAGTCATCCCAGACCTCTTAAAGGGGATGATGGGGCATAAATCTTTACCATGAATAAATGATCCACTACTCTTTTGAAACAATGGATAGATAGAGTGTGTCATCTAGGTCATGGTCCACCGATAATATGGAAGATGAAACTCCTTGATGGGAGACCTGCTGGCACTTCTCTTGATGTTGATGTCAAGTAGGAAAAACTAGAGCTGGCTAGGTGTGGGTGAAGACATACTCCTCGGTCTGTGGGACCATAAGTTTGGGTTGATGCGGCCTGGTGGGAAACCTCCTTATATACTCCCTATTTTAAGTCATATCTAGGATGAGTGGAACATGCCTCAACTCTTAGTCATAATCGAGTGAATCATATGATCATTTTGGGGAGAGGAACCCAAAATAGTTGTACATCTATGTGGGGAGGACAGGATCCATATGTGGGAATTGGGGGTGGTGACATTGAGGTACAAAAACAACAAATCTTGGTCATTCATTTCTATTATTAGGATGATGACCATACTATTCATATTGATGACAATTAGTGTTGATATTCCTCCTCTAAATAAACACTAAGTGCAAGATGGTGTGTTAGTTTTTAATAGGCATATATGATAATGTGGTGGAGGTGGAGAATTGCAGAAATGCTGAAACATCATTAAACCTTCCCATGCATATTCAGGTGGGTGGAGATTGGTTACCTTTGGTTTAATCTTGTCTACTATAAATTAAGATGATTCAGCCATCAACATGGATATGAGGAATGAAATTATTAGTTCTCTTGAATCAATCAATCATCCACTGTCTGAGAGAATGATCTAAGATAACAATTCCACTGTTAAAAATTCCAAGCGGTCAAATACCCCCAATTTTTTTGTGTTCCACAAAAGGCCCTCTATTTTCAGGGTGACACATGGCACTGGATATAGAAATTTGGAAAAAAAAATCCATCGATGGATCAATCACTTCTAATCCCCATGTTGAGGTGAATATTCTCACTTCTAGTTTATCATATTGATTTCTAACTCTTTCATAGGGGCGCGCCCACCCGTGCAGGTTGGACACTCACTAATAGATTCCCATTACACAATATTCCTTCTATCCAAAGGTGGGAACCATCGGTTGCCTCTTCAGCAGTGTTTTCACCTTGATTTAAATGGTATGATGGTATTTCAGATTATCCTTCCATGTATTCGACCTTGAATGTCATCACCTACTATGGGCCCCCCTTAAGGATTAATACCTTGTTCATGAAATGTTTTCCTAGTTCCATCTTTTAATGGATGTGGATTAATTGAATTTTTCCTATCATGACTATCCAAGGGGTCCAGTCAAGGAAGCAACCTTCAGTTCGGAGACTAGTCACACTTAGGCATCTTTGGCTTGTCTTACCACTGGAACATGATAACACCTATATTATCTGTTGTTAGAGGTATTCTCAAGGGAGTAGAGACCTAAGGCTTCCCAGATTTATTGTGGGGTATTTTATTCCATAGACATGTATTTGAGGGTTTCCTCGGCTTCTCATGTTTTAAATGGTTTATGTCGTAGGTTTAATTTATTTTAGAGATGGATCAGATTGATCAAAACACTGACAAGAGTGTATAGGATATGCACATCCAATACAAGTAGCTCATAGAAGTTTTACCGAATGGATGAATGAGTGCACCATATGAGGATAGATATGGGATAGTGGGTCCCAGGAAAAGGGAATATCTTGCACTATGATGGATGATTAGAACACCATTTATGGTATATTAGAAAGGGTGGAACCCAATAATGGGAACACCAACGTTTATCATTGGATGATATTGAACCTTGAGGAAGCTTCATACAAAACCTGCATAGAATATAGGGATCAAAACCCATGTAATTTGATCAGTCGATTTCGGGCTAATCCACTGAGACTACCTAGGTGAAAGAAGGAGATAAAATCCTATTTATGGATAGGTATTACACATTTTGATGACCCATATGGATGGAATGATCTCATAGGGATATGGTGGATCAGGTAAAACGGGGATAGATATATTGTTTGTGTTAAAGGGGGGAAGAATTGAGGTAGAACTGCTATGAAGGGAACCCGTGGGGAGATGAAAGTGCCAGGCTTGAACACTAGGGAGTTTAATAATGTATTCCAATGGTAGGTAATCAACATCCTTGTAGTACTAGAATTGGGTTACATGTCACCTCAGGTTGTGGATCATGATAATGGACGCACGTATGGTCCCCAAAGGAAATGGAACATTGGGTTGATGCATGATCATTCAAAAACACAAGGTATTGGGGGAGAGACTGCGAAGGGATATGAAATATGGGATATACCCTCAGTGAGTCTTATTATGTATCCTCGTTTATGGAATAAATATACAAAATTTTTAGGAGAGGGGAATAGAATAGTGGTGTACATGAGGGACATCGACCTAGATACATGGTGGGGATTATGAGTCATTAGCATCCAGAGTCGATTGGTAAACATATGGGAGGAGGATATGGTATATTGTTCCATGATTGGAATATATCTCATTAGAAGGGTATATCCCTAGGAGGGAGTTCCAAATTTTACCATTGGTCAGGGTTGAATCACAGGGAGTCCTTTTATGTACCCTACCTATTTGATAGGGATCAAAACCCACATAGTTTAAGAAAACAGATTAAGATAATCTGGGATGAATGGGGTATACAATTTCATTCCATGCAAGAAAAGTATTGAACTGATGTGAAATGGATGGAATTGATAGTTTACTGGACTGAACCTCAATGAGGATTACTATGTATCCACAAGGTAGGGAATCAATGACCACATAGTTAAAGAGAAAAAGGTCATGGGATTTATATATGGATAGTGTCCCGTAAACTATTTCATCTTCGATTCACACTCTAAACCCATGTGATCTATGTTTTATGTGATAACTAATAGGTATCAAGGGAACCAATGATGGAGTCATGAGAGATGTGGCCACAAGGTGTGGTGTGGGGCTTACACTTGGTTAGTGGCCCTGGGAGATGATGATTGGGATTTACAGTTGGAGGGATGCCCAGGGACATACTCCAAGAGGGATTACTGTTGAGGGGTCTAGTTGTCTGAGGAGGATATATCCACCAAACAAGGAACACCATATCAAGGGGTGTTGGTTCTTATGTAAGGTCTTCCCAAAGCAATCATGATGAAAAGGTACAGAGGGAGAGAGGAGGAGGATTGAAAAGTAATGATGCAAGAGGCTCAAGATTATATCTCCATTATGGTCCTATCAGTCCTACCATGCCGGCAGGAACTCACAGTTTAACATCATGTGTTTGGAATGTTGGTTGCATGGCTTTTTAATTTCATATAACTTAGACATAGAGGACTCGCTCTTCACCCCTATGACATACATACCATATTCCAACCTTCACCTGGGTAGTAAGGAACAAGAATTTCTAATGGGAGTGAAGAGGAGGGTTGGTCACCAGAGTGGCTCATGTATTCAAATAAATTTGAAGTGTAAATATCCACTAGCATGATTTAGAAATGAATCGTTGGGAAAAGAAACACGATATGGTGCACCAATCTCGGAATAATGAATTCACTTTTCCCGATCCTGGTGGGATGCATGGGAGAGGATTTCACAAAGTAGAAGGCATCATAGGGTTGGGATTCATTTATCATAGGTGAAACATGATGATTTGGGGCTTCACATTAGAAAGGGACACATGTACTAAGGTAAAAAGGATCCACAGAAATGGAGGATCTTCTTGATGCATGATGACCCAACCATGTCATGGAGTCATCATGTTTATATAGGGTGCTACCTGATGAATGAATGCGCTATAAATAATAGAGTACCCAAAAGGATATCTTACCGTTGATATTCCCTTTTAGATTCACAATGGAAATCCCCACATGAAGAGGAGGAAGGTCAAGGGAAAGCTGGTTTCCAATGCTCATGTACCATGGTTGAAGGATTTTTCTCTATGGTTTATAAGGAAAAGGGTGATCCATGAATCGAGAGCTTATAAGGTGAAAGGTTAGGGTGTATATTGTTTTTATGTGGGGGGATCTATCTAATTATAGGGATCCAGGATCATGATTCTCAAAATAAGTTCCACGAATGAAATTTTGATCGAAATTAGAGGCATTTCAACCGGATCATAATGTATTCCATCATTTCTCCATAGTAGTCGAAGATATCATTGGACTCACTGAGGATTCGTTTATTTATTTTTTGTGGTTAGAATGTTCATCAAACTGACATAGTATTCCAACAATACTCTACAATTTTAACATAGTTAATCAGACTCACATTGGATTTCGTCATTTCTTTATTGTGCTTGTCGAGTTCGTCGGACCAAAAGTGGCCTCAGTCATTTCATTGCGGTGGTTGTAGAGAAGAGCGAATACAAGATTTATGCAGGTTGCATTGAATATGTTATTTGTGATGGGGCTTTAGGAAAAAGACCCAATGGTGATTCATTTCTATGATTCGATAAACCGATTTCAAGGTACATAATTTGGAACCAACCACGATGAAACAACACCTCACTAATGGTGTTTACATTTTCAGAATAAAAGACATGGTAGAAGGTGAATGATGTGGATTATTCAATTATATTAATAATGTTCCAATTTATTTAATGTACTCAATTTATCATTATATTTGGATGAGGTTAAGTGGTGATAGAATAAGAAAAAAATAACTTAAAAAAATTAAATGAAAAAAACAGAAGCTTTTACCTCTTCATTTTCAACTCCTTGATAACCTCCTCAATGAATTGTATTTTGGATTTTTATGAGACCAAGTGCTCCTGGTCATGGGGGACGGTTTTAGAAATAGTATTGGGGTAAATTTGACATTTCCAAAGGCTTTAATGGTGTGATAAGAATGTGTGGAGAGGGGTGGTACTTATAGTGGATGAGAGAGCTGTTTTTGGAAAATATTATTCAGTTTTTATTACATTGGTAGAATAATATGTATAGTATGAGAATTATCACCAAATATGATAATATAATGAAGGAAAGTAATATGTTATGGGATTACAGTATCCATACATCAACTATTACCCAATTATGCAGTTATTTAGCATTTATCACAAATTATCGTATTTTACTTTTCCTAAAATATTCAGGTATTTTTTGAAAATCACATTAAATAATCCTATCCATTTTTCACATGATGAATTAAAAAATGTTCAAAATTTTCTAAAACAAATTATCTAAATATGAAAATTTTATTTCTTCAATTAAAATAAACAGTTTCATAAAAAATACATATTTTAAAATTATAATTGATTCCAAAACACTTTTAAAAATTAACTAGGTTCTCATAAAATTATTATAAAAAAATAAGAAAAAATAATAAATATCTATGAATATAATTTATGAAATTAATTTTTTTAAATAATTAAATTATTTATATACATATAATAAATTGATTATATCTTAGAAAAATATTCAATTTTAATTAATAATTTAAAAAATATTTATTTACATATACTATGATACAATTATATCAAATTTTATTTCATAAGATGCCGAAATTTTATTTATACATTGATGGGTGAGGTTTCTATGAAAGTGGTCGATTTACTATTCATGATGTCCATATTAGTATTCTTATGGTCATGTTACTATGTCATCATTATATGTTTTTTAACTTATATAATTACCTCTTATTTCATACATTATTCATTAATTATGTTTTTATTTTATTATTTAACTAATTTTCAATAATTTTTTCTATATGAAATAATCAAAATAATGCAAATTTCATTGATATAATGTGGGGTCTTTACATTCTCATCTCCTAAAAAAATTTCATCATCTAAATTTATAGAATGTCATCTCATAAAAAGATTAGGGTAGTTCTTCATCATTTGTTCCTCAGGCTCCCTTGATACCTCTTCAATTTTATAAATTTTCCATTGCACCTATACCCGTGGAGCCATCAAATTACTCAACCCTTATTCTATAGTTTTCAGAATCAATATGGGATTATCAAAGTAAGATAAATCAGGTTTAAAATTAATTCATTCAGTAGTGAGGACATACATTGGGTTGGGAATGTAATTCTGAAAAAATAGTTGTAGAACACATAGTGTACCATAGATTGTCTATGAGGAATCTCTAAATGTCAAACCATATCCCCAAATCTATGTAGAATTTAAAAAGATCCAATGTACATGGGGATTAGTTTCTCTTACAACCAGTATCTTTTAACACCCGTCCATGTAGATATTTTCAGGATAAAATGATCTTTCACTTCATATTCAAAATAAATTCTCCTATATAAGCATTTATATTTTCCTAAATTTAGAATAATTATTATGTTTATGAATAATGTTTTCTGTTCCTATCGTTTCATTCATAATCTATTGGCCTACAAGCTTCTATTCACAAACACCTTCCCCAAATGTTGGTGTACATCATATATTTGTATAATATGATTTTTATTGTACCATTTGAATTATATAATGGAAACAATTAGTGTAGGAAAAATCTACCAGAGGTAAATAATGATCCATCGTAACATTTATGTCATGTCATCATGATCTCAGAATATCTTGAAAATTTGGATCCTCATTTTTTAGGATCCAAAATCCGTTTGGGGTGATATGAAGTTCTATGATGAATCAAATTATCCAAGGAAATCAGAATGATGTAACATAATTTCAATGCAGTTTGTGGATCTCGATCAAACACAATTGAAGGTGGTTCTCCATGATGTCTTATGAATTCATCAATATAGGGATGTGTAAGGTGTTCTGGTGAAAATTAATCCTTTATTGTGGGTAAATGATTATATTTTGTGAGTTGATCAACAATTACCCATAGTTCTTCATTCATTATCGATGTTTTCAACAATATAGTGAAAAAATAAATTGTGATGTCATCCCATTTACATGTAGGAATAAAAGAGATTGCATGAATCGTCAATGATGTGTTCTTTGATCCATCAGCTATTGAAAGACTAAACATCTTAGTACTTAATCATAAATTTCATGTTTCACATTATCCCACTACATTATTTTATTCAAATAACAATACATATCTGTTAACCTAGTGTGTATATATAAATTCATTTTATGGGAATCATCAAATGAATCACATTTTAGTTTGGGTATAGAGGGAACCCAAATACTCTTCCCAAATTTTAGAATTCCAACCTCATATAGGATGTCCTCCAACATTCCGTCATTCCCATATTTAATTTTAATTTTAATATTATCATCATAATACTGAGAACATGAAATCCTTTTCAATTTAGATGGTAAGAAAAAAACTTCAAAAAGTATTGATGTTTTACCTTTCATGTTAATTCTCATATCCTTATTTGATAGAAGCATTTATAGAGGTTCATTGATGATCTAAATTTTATTCAATGCCCTATGATTCGTCTTGATCAATGTATCTTCTACCATATTAAAATTCCATTGGTTTTATAGTATTGTAATGTCATAATCCTTCCGTAGATCATGGAATCACCATTTTCTCATGTTGATTTATTTCTTTGAGAATATTTATTTGAAGCTCTTGTGATATTGATATATCTCTCATGTTCTTCCATAGAGATATTGTCCCCATAAATTTAGAGTAGGTATAATGGCTGCTAACTAAATATCTTGAGTTTGATATTTATTTTCATGTGTTTGAAACTGACATTATGCATAGTGAATAACTATATCATATTTTATAAGGAAACAACTATGTCCTTTCTTTTATGTATCACTATAAATCATGAGCACATTTTATCTTGATGTTATCATAAATATTGGAAGAGTTAATAATCTCATAGTGATTTATTCAGAACGTTTTTCACATTATCATTCCCATATAACCTTATCCCCTTTATGAGAAATCATTTTTATTGGGTTATCTAATTTCGAGATATTATGAATGATGTACCAATAATAACCTGCTAAACACATAAAATATGTACATCAGTTATGATTGTTGGTGTTGCCCATTCATGAAATACCTTTTCCTTCATAGTATCAAGATAGATTTTCTGATTGATGAAAATATTTCCAAGAAAATAAATAATTTGGATCCATAATTCACACATTCTAACCATACCTTATAACTATTTTCTTATTTAGCTCTCTAGAAAAACCCACAGGTGATTTACATGTTCCTCATAGATTTTGGAATATTTTTATATATCATCAATATATACCATTACAAATCCAGAATATATTCATTGAAAAATCTATTTTTAGTTAAATAAAAATAGAGGGTGCATGAATCTGTCAAAATGGAATTACTATAAACTCGTAATTTCCACAGTAGGTTTTAAATGTTTTCTTTGGAATATTATCCTTCCTCACACACAACTATTTATATATAGTTTGAAGGTTAATTTCTTAAATATACAATGATCTCTGAATTCGATCAAATAAATCATTAATACGTTGTAGGGGATTCAAATTCTATATTTTAATTTCGTTTATTTCTCTATAATAAATGAATATAATCAAGTATCCCTCCTTGATCTTTTAAAAAAGAATAGGGACTCTCCATGAAGAAATAATAGGGAGAATAAAACCTTTATCACTCAACTCCACTAGTTTTTTGTTCTATTCAGCAAATTCCATAGAGTTAACTCTTTAAGAATCCTTCGATATAGGTCTGGTACAAAGAATTAATGTAATAAAGAACTCAACTTCCCAGTCATGATGATTTATATTAATATCCTATGAAAATACATCAATGTATTCTTGAACAATAAGAACATATTTAATTGGAGGATATATATATATGTGTTTTCCTCCATAATAATTTCATTAAGTAGACAAGATGGGGGTGGATCCAAATAATAATCACATGGTGGGGTATCTTATTTA
This sequence comes from Viscum album, assembly GCA_963277665.1. NCBI lineage: Eukaryota > Viridiplantae > Streptophyta > Magnoliopsida > Santalales > Viscaceae > Viscum > Viscum album. Next base: position 503,462,155 of record OY728159.1, read on the forward strand.
AAGATACGGTATTCCACATCTTCCTAAAAAATCCAAATTTTGTTATTTTTGAAATATATTTTTAAATAAAATTTGGAAATCCAGTCTATACGAAGGATTATATAAAATTGCACAATATGTATAAAGATATAGTCCAAAACTAAAGAATCTTATTGTTTTATAATGGGGACTAATCAGAACATCTTATTTCTAATTATACTTACCTCAGGGGTTTTATTTACAAATCCTGTAATAAATCAAAAATGAAATATTATATTTTCAAAAAAAATAATGATATAAAATAATGTAATGATCCAGAATCAAATAATGTAAAAGATAAATTTCAGGAAACGATTAATGTACCTTCAACCAGATTATTATGAATTTTGATCTCAACTGTTGTGATAAAATATGCTTTGGCTTTCTCTTTTGTCCTTTTCTAATCCATGTTTCCTTGGAGGTTTTCAAAATCATTATAATAGTGGCACAAATCCCAAATATTATGTCATTGAACATTGATAGTTTCTTTATTTCATGTTCAATTATTAGCATGATGGCCTTTCTCTCCACACTTGGCTCAATCTCATTTTCCTTTTATGTAGGCACCAAGGTGTTTCCTTCCATAAGTATCGCATGTTGGAAAATTACCCTTTTTATTATTCCAATTATCATTTCATTACTCTTCCAACATATTATTATATTGTTTTACCTTAGATTAATACGTCCAGGAGAATTCATTCACTATATTTATATAACATGAGACAATATATTCGTATTATGAAAAATTTTGGGAGACCAGTTCACTTCATAGGAATGTTTTTAAATAATAAATCAATTGATCAATATTTATCCTTTTATTATGTATATAGTCTGCCACATGCCTCACTAACAATGTATAGTTCGATTCATACTATATAATTTTTTTATCCACATTTTTATTTCAGACTCAAGATTTACCTTTCCATATCTATTTAATGTTCTTGAGGGAAATATTTTTTTTGTAATGATTCAATATAATCCCACCATTACATATTTTATATTTATTCAACATACTTTTTGTTTTGAATTAAATACCCCCATTTATCAACATCAACTGATAGATGGAAAACCTCAATGAAATCCAAATCTGATTCATTGCTTCAAAATGTGATAAATATATTCTCTAGGGAACTTATCAACTTCTTTGCTACAAATTGTGTTATAGACCTATTGAATGATGGATTCAGTTGTCTCATAAATCATTCTAACAATTATTATTCACATTGTTAATCAGGATGCTCCATACATGTAAGGTTATTGTTGATAACATGATTCAACAATCCCATTATAGTAATATGTTTCTTATCACATGTCAAAGCTCTAATGCCCATATCATTATCATTCATAAGATGTAAGCCCCTACATGGGATACCTACATTGATACAGTTTACATTAATTCAAATAAGATCCATTTATAAATAATGGAATACACTTAATTGGGTTATAAACAATAATTTATAAATTAAAATTAGAAAATAGTTTGAAAAAAATAGGAAATTTGGGCTTATATATTCTCATATTCATGAACATTGATTCTTTATGGATATATTTAGATTAAAATCCTTCATGATGTTTCATAATAAAAATGTTAATTATCCCAAGAATATCCCATAGGAGTGTCAATCCATGTGCACATTAAATTTTATAATTTTCTACTATGCTACCCTGAGTTAGGACCGGGAAACCTTGACGGATATTTCACCCCAAGGTTGTAACGACCCGAAATTTTGAATAAATCTTCTTTCCTAATTTTGTGTGTTGTTTTATTTTATTTTTATACTCAACAAAAATGTTTCATTTGGTAACATGAGACCGTTGGGTTTTGACTGTTATATGACCATTGGTCAATATGACCGCTGTAAAATAAACATTTCGATTATTGTCTCTAAATAGAAGTAATCTTGGTTAATTAATATTGAAAGAAGATTCGATGGCCTCACCCAGTAGTCTTGGACCGATCGAAGCCCATCTAACAGAACTTGGGAAGGAGGTAGCACCACTGGGCTTTGCACTGGATCAAACCCAAGCTGAACTCCATCGTGTGAAGCTAGAACGGAATCGCCTTTTTGAGAAGTTCAAACTGATAGAAATTACTACTCCTGTGATGTTGGTCGAGCCTCCCTCGGATTCCCTCACCTTAGCACACCTTGCACTTAGGTCCTATGCTGGTGTGATAAGGGTCTATGTAAGGAGACCATAACTGCCTTGTACAATCCTTTGTTTTAAATAAAAATTGGGATTTCATCTTATGATGATGTTTATGAATTTTGAAATGTCCGAATAAATATAGTATGCATATTTTTGATGAATTTTAGAGAAAGGATATTTTAAAAATGTTTATTTAAACCTTAAATAAATAAAAAATGTGTAATGATTTTCAAAAAATGGTCTTCTACAATTATGTTCAGTATGAAATTTCCAGTCTAACAAGATTAACTTTTTTTTATGAATAGTAAATTATGAATAGTGATTTTACGCTTAGGATTAGTAATGTGACCAAATGGATTAGTAATTTCACTCAAAGAAAGTTTTAATATAATTTAGACACCTAGATTAATTAATGAGATTCAATAAAATGGGTAAATAACAGTTTCATAAATTATTATTCACGTATTAGTTTTTTTCAGGTGAATAGTGTTTTTAATTAAAAATTAAATTAAAAATATTTAGAAAATTGTTTTTATAAAATGGATTTCATTTTTGAACTCAGAGCATCGATATTATGTGAAGGTAATTTTTGGGGATTTTTCTGAAAAAAATGAATTTTCGGTGAATAGTGTGTTTATTTAAAAAATGAATTAATAATATTTAAGAAATTTATTTTTATAAAATAGAGTTCATTTTTGAAATCAGAGCATTGATATTTGGTTAATGTGAAATTTTGGGATTTTTCTGAGAAAGTTGAATTTTCAGTGAATAGTAAAAATACAGTTTTAGGGTATCGGTATGTTTAATGACATCATAACTGTGTCATGATGATTTCATGAGATATTTTAAGGGATGGTCTACTAAAGAGGATTAAGTTTTGTGTGGGGGTCCCCATGTGGCCTAACTCTATGGGAAGTACCATGGGAGGGCCCATGCTTTTGGGAAAACCACTTTTGAGGTGTCCCTTGGCCATTAATGCCTTGTCCCCTCATTTTCCCTATAAATATGAAGCCCTCCTCTCATCTTTTCGACTCCAAAAAAATCATCAACGAAGTCCTGGTTTCCTTACCTCCAAAGGAGTCCTCCCAAGGTTCCCCCAAGCCCTCAAGGTCCCAAACATTGAGTTTTAAGAGTTACGTTTTAAGGTAAGGGATCTGACCTCTCTCTTCCTTTTCAAGTAATCTCTTTTATGTCATTCCTTTTATGCTCCATGTTCATATGTTGGAGGATGTTATTTTATATTAATTATACTGTCCTTTTTATTTTCATATGATGAGATACCCCCTCTTACTCTCACCATTTCATTTTATGAAAGTTTAAGTGGCGCCGTTAGGGTGCCGAAATTTTTGTAACGGATTCTTTCACCCTTCTCAGTTTCAAGTTCTATTTTATTGTCAAGTCTTTAACGTTCCTTTTTATTTTGTTGGGGTATGATATCTATATCTATCATACTGATCTTTTATGATCATATGATGAGAGACCCCATTTGACCTCTTCAATTCAGTATTTTTATGTTTTAAGTGGCGCCGTTAGGCTACCGAATTTTTAAGGGATTCTTTCACCCTTCTCGTTTTGAAGATCTATTTTCATGTCAAGTCTTTTAAGATCCTTTTTATTATGTTGGGGTATGATATATATAACTATAATACTGAACCCATATGTTCATATGATTAGAGACCCTATTTTGATCTTGTAAATTCATTTTTGGTTGAAGTTTAAGTGACGCCGTTAGGCTGCAGAATTTTTAAGGGATTCGTTCGCCTTTCTCAATTTTCAAAGATCTAATTTCATGTCAAGTATTTCAAGTTCCTTTTGTATTATGTTGGGGTATTATCTCTATGTCTATCATACTGATCTTTTATGTTCATATTATTAGACCCTATTTGATCTTGTCAATTCATTTTTGGTTGAAGTTTAAGTGACGCTGTTGGGCTACCGAATTTTCATAAGAGAAATCTTATTTTTGACTTCCTTTCATGTTCTTCATTTCATGTGGTATATCTTTAAACATTCATCACCATGTTCTCAAATCATTTATATTATGTCCATCTAATGTTTTATGGGTCATTTATGAGTGTTTGACCCATGTCCCCTCTCTTTTCAATGTTTTCTAAAACCCCAAAATATAGCTGTTATGCTGCAGAATTTCCATCTCAAATGTCTCTCTCTTTTTATGAAGTAAATTTATTTTATTAAGTGAATACTCAAAGATATTTCTTCAAAAGGGGTATTCACATATATAACAAAATGTTTTATTTTAAATTCTGGGATTTACATACATGAGACCCGCTCTCCCCTTCCGTGGGTTTAAAGTGACATAAAGATCATGTCTTTAAAGCAGTTTTTAAAACGTTACGACTATGAAATGAAACCCATTTCTTTTATGCTATATGGGTTGTTTATGAAATTATTTATGATAATATATGTGTCTCACATGATAATAAAGGCAAATTTAATGGTGCTCCTTCATAGCGCTCCAATGCACTGGGTAATGATGTAACCACTAGAGATTACAATTTTCACGATATCTTGGTGAATAACCTTGGTAATTTTCAAATGACACTTTGGGGATGGACCTTGGTGATATGTTCATGATTGTATATGTTAATTGATGTAGCCACATCTTAATGTTTTGAAAAATGTTATTTTTATTATGTTATATCTCATGATTTATTTCTCATGCCTTAATGTTCTTTTCATGTGCTTATTGAAGTATCTCAAGTTCACATGTAAAATGATTCTCTTGTTTCCCTTACTGGGCCTTCTGCTCACCATTTCTTTTGATGTATGTCCCCAGGTTATGAGATGCAGTAATGAACCTAGGATGAACATGAGGAGAATCCTTTCAAGTGTTTAAGAAGAATGTTTTATGTTTTCATGTTTTATGTTCCTGGTTTCCAAGACACTAAACCTTAAAGATCCTCAGTTTTGTGTTATGAAATGAAAGTTTATGTTATAAAAAGGTGGGATGTTATAGTTGGTATCAAAGGATGGTTTAGTTATTTGTGGAAATTAGGATATGAAAACTTTAGGAATAATCTTATAAAAAAGTTTAAATATAGGAAATATGCCTGGTATTTTGGTGAGTGTTGAGTAAGGGGTTGCAAATTAAAGACATCCTTGTCTGGATACGAGCAGGTAGAGGTGGCTCTGGCACATATTTACACAGGGGTAAAACCTGAAAACACAACTTTGATCTAGACTCGAACGGGAACTGGTACACGACAACGGGCCTTGCTACACTCTTGGTTACGACACTCCCGTGGGATATGCTTTGGTAAATTCATAAGATTAGTATGAACCATTGTTAAAGGAACAAAGTTAAAATAAAATAACGATTCATATAAGAATATATGATCATGGATAACCTAGATGAGAACCTAGGCGATCATAAGTTAGGGTATACTTTTCTTCTACAAGTTATCCTTATATTCTTTACGTTCCTTTTCATAATTATTGGCTAAGTACTTAATCCCCTAATTATACTTTCTCTTCTTAGTTAATGGTGGGAAATGGAAGAACATGTCCCAACAACCAATGTGATAGGAAATGAGACGATTCCCGTATTAATATGACAGATATGATTAGGGGATTAAAAGATGGTTATTATTTTGGAAGACGTTCACTATTTTGGGGGCCCTATATGATCGAGGTAAATAGATTACTATGGTAATTTCATTGAGGAGTAAGGTTGACTTATATTTTGAAGAATCGAAGAATTTAAGGTGGACTTATAGTAATTTAGGTTATTTATGAGAATTATTAACATATCTTGGGTAAAATATGTTTAGGTTAGACACTTTTGTTATAAGATGTTAGGAGTGGTTGATGTTGTTTGAAGATGAACAATGATGTTTATTTTGGAAGACTATGTTATCAAATCCTTCTTGTATTTGGGTTTCAATCTTAGTTTGGTTTATTTTGAGGAATTTTAAGGACCATTATTTATGGAATGGTCTATGATGAACTTTGGGTAGTACCATGGAACATTGATGATTTAAAAGTAGTTTCCATTCATATGGGACTCTTTCTTTTTGAAGAGTTGTTTTACCTTACCATTTATATTTTTGGGATAACGTTTAAAGATAGAAGAAATAGATAGTTAATCTTATGTGGATTATGTGATTCTATACAAGATGATTCTTTTGTTTTGATGAGACCAAGTGTTTTCGAATTCTCAACATTTGGAGAAAAGATTATTTTTGGGTAGAAACTTATTAAAGGATGAAACTCTAAATGGAGGTAAGTATATTTTCTTATGTAGTAAATGAATTCCTCAAAATTATGAAAAGAAATGTAAAACAAAAATGTTGTTGGTTTACGTTTCCTACTAGGTAATCAAATACCATTTACACACATCATAAGTTTGGGATTTTCTCGTGGTCAAATTTCTCCTAATCATGGTTTCTATCACTCTCCCCCAGAACATGGCCCTTTTTTTTCTTCCATGTTCATGTTTTCCTACATGGGATCCTAGTATGGGTTAACTCAGGTGACCTTTTTTACTTCCCTTTCTTTCTTTTAAAGTAATAATTTTACTGACTCCTTTTCCGATGTGGGACTTTCAATGAAATTTCAAAACCCATTTTTTTAAAAAATTGTGAGGACGCAATTTCATAAGGGGGGAAGATTGTAACGACCAAAATTTTTGAATAAATCTTCTTTCCTAATTTTGTGTGTTGTTTTATTTTACTTTATACTCAACAAAAATGTATCATTTGTTAACATGAGACCGTTGGGTTTTGACTGTGATATGACCATTGGTCAATATGACCGCTGTAAAATAAAAATTTCGATTATTGTCTCTAAATACAAGTAATCTTGGTTAATTAATATAGAAATAAGATTCGATGGCCCCACCCAGTAGTCTTGGACTGATCTAAGCCCATCTAACAGAATTTGGGAAGGAGGTAGCACCACTGGGCTTTGCTCTGGACCAAACCCAAGCCGAACTCCATCGTGTGAAGCTAGAATGGAATCACCTTTGCGAGAAGTTCAAACTGATAGAAATTACTACTCATGCAATGTTGGTCGAGCCTCCCTCGGATTCCCTCACCTTAGCACACCTTCCACATAGGTCCTATGCTGGTGTGATAAAGAGATATGTAAGGAGACCGTAATTGCCTTGTGTAATCTTTTGTATTAAATAAAAATTGGGAGTTCTTCTTATGATAAAGTTTATGAATTTTCAAATGTCCAGATAAATATAGTACGCATATTTTTGATGAATTTTAGAGAAAGGATATTTTAAAAATGTTTATGTAAACCTTAAATAAATAAAAATGTGTAATGATTTTTAAAAAATGGTCTTCTACAATTATGTTCAGTATGAAATTTCGAGTCTAATAAGGTCAACTTGTTTTTCTGATGAATAGTAAATTATGAATAGTGATTTTATGCTTAGGATTAGTAATGTGACCAAATAGATTAGTAATTTCTCTCAAAGAAAGTTTTAATATAATTTAGACACCTAGATTAAGTAATGAGATTCAATAAAATGGGTAAATAATAGTTTCGTAAATAATTATTCACGTATTAGATTTTGCGGGTGAATAGTGTTTTTTAAATAAAAATTAAATTAAAAATATTTAGAAAATTATTTCTATAAAATGGATTTCATTTTTGAACTCAGAGCATCGATATTATGTTAAGGTAATTTTTGGGGATTTTTCTAAAAAAAATGAATTTTCGGTGAATAGTGTGTTTATTTAAAAAATGAATTAAAAATATTTAGAAAATTATTTTTATAAAATAGAGTTCATTTTTGAAATCTGATAATTGATATTTGGTTAATGTAAAATTTTGGGATTTTTCTGAGAAAGTTGAATTTTCAGTGAATAGTAAAAATACAGTTTTAGGGTTTCTGTATGTTTAATGACATCATAACTGTGTGATGATGATTTCATGAGATATTTTAATGGATGGTCGACTAAAGAGGATGAAGTTTTGTGTGGGGGTCCCCATGTGGCCTAACTCTATGGGAAATACCATGGGAGGGCCCAAGCTTTTGAGAAAACCACTTTTGAGGTGTCCCTTGGCCATTAATGCCTTGTCCCCTCACTTTCCCTATAAATACCAAGCCCTCCTCTCATATTTTCGACAGAAAAACAATAATCAACGAAGTTATGGTATCCTTACCTCCCAAGAAGTCCTCCCAAGGTTCACCCAAGCCCTCAAGGTCCCAACCATTGAGTTTTATGAGTTACGTTTTAAGGTAAGGGATCCGACCTCTCTCTTCCTTTTCATGTAATTTATTTTATGTCATTTCTTTTATGCTCTATGTTCATATGTTGGAGGATGTTATTTTATATTAATTATACTGTCCTTTTTATTTTCATATGATGAAATACCCCCTCTTACTCTCATCATTTCATTTTAGGAATGTTTTACGTGGCGCCGTTAGGCTGCCAAAATTTTTGTAACAGATTCTTTCACTCTTCTCATTTTCAAGTTCTATTTTCTTGTCAAGTCATTCAAGTTCCTTTTTATTTTATTGGGGTATTATCTCTATATCTATCATACTTATCTTTTATTATCATATGATGAGAGTCCCCATTTGACCTCTTCAATTCAGTATTTTGATGTTTTATGTGGCGCCGTTAGGCTGCCGAATTTTTAAGGGATTCTTTCACCCTTCTCGTTTTCAAGATCTATTTTCATGTCATGTCTTTCAAGTTCCTTTTATTATGTTGGGTTATGATCTCTATATCTATCATACTGAACCCTTATGTTCATACGATGAGAGACCCTATTTTGATCTTGTCAATTCATTTTTGGTTGAAGTTTAAGTGACGCCGTTAGGCTGCCGAATTTTTAAGGGATTCGTTCGCCTTTCTCAATTTTCAAAGATCTAATTTCATGTCATGTATTTCAAGTTCCTTTTGTATTATTTTGGGGTATTATCTCTATGTCTATCATACTGATCTTTTATTTTCATATGATGAGATACCCTATTTGATCTTGTCAATTCATTTTTGGTTGAAGTTTATGTGACGTCGTTGGGCTACCGAATTTTCATAAGAGAAATTTTATTTTTGTCTTCCTTTCATGTTCTTCATTTCATATGATATATCTTTCAAATTTCATCACCATGTTCTAAAATAATTTATATTCTGTCCCTCTACTGTTTTATGGGTCATTTATGAGTGTTTTACCCATGTCCTCTCTATTTTCAATGTTTTCTAAAACCCCAAAATATAGCCATTATGCTGCAGAATTTCCGTCTCAAATGTCTCTCTCTTTTTCTGAAGTAATTTTATTTTATCAAGTGAATACTCAAAGATATTTCTTCAAAAGTGGTATTCACATATATACCAAAATGTTTTATTTTAAATTCTGGGATTTATATACATGTGACCTGCTCTCCCCTTCCGTGGGTTTAAAGTGACGTAAAGATCATGTCTTTAAAGCAGTTTTTAAAACGTTATGATTATGAAATGCAACCCATTTCTTTTATTCTATATGGGTTGTTTATGAAATGATTTATGATAATATATTTGGCTCACATTATAATAAAGGCAAATTTAAGGGTGCGCCCTGATAGCGCTCCAATGCACTGGGTAATGATGTAACCACTAGAGATTACAATTTTCACGATATCTTGGTGAATAACCTTGGTAATTTTCAAATGACACCTTGGGGATGGACCTTGGTGATATGTTCATGATTATCTATGTTAAATGATGTAGCCACATCTTAAAGTTTTCAAAAATGTTATTTTTATTATGTCATATCTCATGATTTATTTCTCATGCCTTAAAGTTCTTTTCATGACCGTATTGAAGTATCTCAAGTTCACATGTAAAATGTTTCTCTTGTTTCCCTTACTGGGCCTTCTGCTCACCTTTTCTTTTGATGTATGTCCTTAGGTTATGAGATGCAGTAATGAACCTAGGATGAACATGAGGATAAACCTTTCAAGTGTTTAAGAAGAATGTTTAATGTTTTCATGTTTTATGTTCCTGGTTTCCAAGACACTAAACCTTAATGATCCTCGGTTTTGTGTAATGAAATGAAAGTTTATGTTATAAAAAGGTGGGATGTTATAAAGGTACATTTCTTCCATAACAACGCCTTCTTGTACTATCTATATAAGGATGCATTTCTAGGAATACCCACAAAATTATACCTTACCAAAATTATAGGATGTCATTATATTTTTATTATGAAATACTATTATAGGGTTATAGATTATAATCTATGATTTCTAAATATATTTTCTATCGATTCTACTAAACTTCCTTTGATAAAACTATAAGGACCTAGAACCCTATTTCTTGTATCTAGTTCCATACATTATTACATTAGAATTGTTTAACGAATAAAATCCCAAAAGACCAATTTATTTAGTAGTTTTGAAAACAATATTACTTATATAAACAATTCATTACACCAACAATGGGAAAACAATATTTCAATTCCATTGGGATCACCCACAAACTCCTAGAATATTCATATGATTCATCATAATATACATCATCGCATTATTGGAACAAATAAAACACATCAAAGGGGTGATATTAGATTCTCATAAACGGTATTTAATACATTAGGTGCTAATATAAACAATAAGGCATGGTGAATGACTGAAAATACATGACATCCGATCATAAACATGAGCATAATATGGCTTGAATAAATGTCAAAAAATAATTCCATCAACATATTCACAAGAGAAATAATATTAACCATGGATATTGAATAATTAAAAAATATCCAATGTTTATCAATTAATAATTTCATATTGGAGGAATTTATTATGATTGACACTCAAAGCATACCATTTAGGCCTCAAAAAATACATATGAGAACAATCTTTTAAGGCCTCAACCAAAAACATATCTGAAAATGGGAATGTCATATTCCATGTCTATATTTTTTTAATCTCATGAGACATACCAAGAAATCGATGGGCTATATAGGGCCCCACCCATCACTTAATAATTTCAATTAATTCCTTATATGAATGATGATAAACATATATAACATTTATATATGTAATTTAAATAACATTCCCCCATTTTTAAACAATATCGCTAATCATTCTCAGTAGTATAGTGAATTGTATCAATATGGAGCATCCACATTCAAATTGGGCCTAAATCATTGAATAAAATATGGTAAATTATAATAAGAAACAATAAATAGTAATATATTATAATATTAAATAGAAATGAATAAATAGATGAAAATAATCTAATAAGATCATTGAGAAATTCTTGAGAAAAATACCCTTCTATTTATAAAAGAATAATTATTTTTGAATAATCATTTTTATTTTTTATTATTTTTTAAAATGAAAAATTGTAGTTTGACCTAATTTTTTAATTTTATATAGATAAAATTTTCTTAAAATAATTATGGATGATAAATAAAAATTTGAATTAAATGGAGATAATCTATTTAATTGAGGTTTTTTAATGGGAATAATTGAGAATATAGCCTCCTAAAACATTAAATTTTGATAAATGAACTTCTAACGAAATAATTGGAAAATAAACATAATGAGATTTTTTTCTCCCAAATAGAGTTATAATCTTAGAGAAGTCCTATAGATTCAGAGTGGAGGATTAAAATTCCCTATAAGCAAGGATCGAAAAAAAAGATGCAGACAAAAATCATCATGAATAATGACTCTTAAAAAAATAAATTATTAATGCATTATAGGATGTAAATCTGAAGGCTCAGCATAAATATCTTCAAAAATTGAAGGTGTATTGAATAAAATTATTGATGATGAATCTCTATGTGGTCAAAATATTGAAAAAGAATATTAAAAAGAATGATTTTTTGAACTCTAGTTATAATAAAATATTATTTCATTTCAAGTAATTTCAATTATTTCGTACATTTTTTCTATAATTATTTGTTGGAATATAACGGTTTCCTTTATTCTACTTGAAAATGAAAAATGGGGACACTAATTTGGATATGAAGAAAATTATTTTTAAATATTTTTTTTCTTAAATGTTAAAATTGATGAATTCCTCATTAAGGGGGAGATCAAAAAATTAAATATAAAGATAATATGATACTTAATGATATTTTTATCCTAGGTTGAATTATTTGTGTCAATATTAATTTTTGATGAGTTACTATACATAGGGAGTGATGAGTCTTTATTGTTTTCCTTTTGATTGTGCTTTCCAAAAAGGGGGAGATTGTTAAGTCAAAATGTTTTTCATCATACCAATTGATATTTTTTTTTGAAATCAAAAATTACTTCTTATAATTCATATAGGTTTTTTCCATCATAATTTCCCATGTTTTATCTTGTCGTATTCATATATGATGTTATTCATTATAATCACATACGTTGTTTTTCATCAAAATCACATTTTTTGTTTCTCATCATAATCACATATATTTTTTCATCATTATCAAATATGTTGTTTATGATCACAATTACTTATTTAATTTCTCATCGTAATCACAGATGTTATTTCTCATCATAATCACAGATGTTGTTTTTTCATCATAGTCACATAAATTGTTTTAAAATCGTAAACACATATTATTATTTTGTTACCATATTTTTGTAATCACGATATGTATCATAACCCTACTAGGCTTTGTATCCATATTATGCATTGTAACTATGTATCATAACCATATGACTTATCATAATCATGATATATTTCATATTTATATTATGAATTGTAATTGTGTGTCGTAACCGTTTTATGCATCATGATCTAGATATGCATCTAATTCATTAATATACATCATAATCTAGTAGTGTATCCATTACATGGAACATAACCATTTTATGTATTTTACTGATGTAATGTGTTATACCCATGTATTACTCCAATACTGCATACATGTTTGACATTAAAATTCACCAAACTCAATATTTCATACTTTTGTACTTGTTTATTTCTATCCAAAATGATGTCTTTGAGTTAGTTAAATACAAATAAAAATGTATGCGTTTATTATTTTATGTTTTGATCGTTATAAATAAACGTGTCCATGTCTCTCTGAGTATTCTGGGGAAATATGATCCTGGGAAATAATGTTACCATTTGAACATGATGACTATAAATAGGAGGACATTAGAACCATGAAAATCAACTTGTGTATCTTACATGTTCTATAGAGAGACTGTGTGACATATCTCTTGCATTTTGTGAAAATCCATGAAGATACAAGTCTTAAATGACATATTCCTTGATCTTTTATTTCAATAAGTGCTTTATTTTCCTTTGTGAGAATGATCATTGTGATAACGATTGAGAGATATCTGGGATAGGAAGATAGTGTTGCCGATCATTGTATCGTGGGATTTCAATTATTTTAAAGACTGAGGGGTTTATTTCCTTCTTAATCGAGGAAATTCCGGGATAGGAAGACAGACGTTCTAATCATTCTATCATGGTCTTAACCTGGTGGGGGTAAGACGTTCCTTTTATCTTAGGTGAAATGATATCATACTCATTTTTATAAATTAATTGTAATAACCCTTTTCTTTTTTAATGAAAATTTTAATATAAGGTGTATCATTTTATTTCCTCATTATATTTATATTCCTTTCAAAACAAATTTTTTAATTATGAAACATTCTTTTACAATACAAATTGTATTAAACGAATCTATGCACTCAATTGAAGAATAATTTAAATTTTTTATGCTCTAATATTTGTATTCAATTAAAATAAAATTCTTATTTAATAACCTAGGTTATTAAATTATACCCATTGGATCTAAGATCAGTTCAATGTTTTTTGTTTCATAACAGGATTTGTGATTTGTATTAGTTTATGATCTCTTAAACTATGTTTCTTCTTACGCGTTTATGTACAATTTTTTTAAACCTAAAATTCACCCCCTTATATTTTTCCATCTCATATTCATATATTTCTATATTATGATCCAAAATTTTTATTGATTTACTCAAACAAAATTAAATTCTATTTTATTCACTATCATGTTAGGAAGGCACTTGATTCATGCTGAATTTCCATGACTTCTAATCAATAATGGTTTCCAATATAAAACATTATGTTCTTCTTGGTGAATATTGATTCCTATTTTCTTTTTCATTTATTTTTATATACCCCTTTTAACTTTTTTATTTAATACTATTATAATATCTAAAAATCATAATTATAATTAAATAATAATTTTAGATCACTATAAATATAACACTATGTGTGAATTGAAATCATTGAATAATTTTCATCATTTGGTTTTTACATAATAATCATTCCTAACCATTACCAACTATTAAATTTGGACATTATAAAAATTTATTATTTTATAATACCATTAACATTAATATTAAAAATAGTCTGGAGTTATGGAAATTAAGTGATGATTAGTATCACCATATTGAATCATAATGTAATAATTTAGACTTAGAACATCCAATGATCAAAATAAACTGCATAAACTAATAAATTAGACTTAAATGAATATAATTATTAAATATAAAAGTTATTATATATTAGATATATATATATATATATATATGAATGTGAATCTGATACCAAATTTTCAATCATCACAAATGTTTTTGAGATTGACAAGAGTTAGGGTAAAATAATTTTATTTTCTATATTCTAATAGATATTTTCATCGATTACCATGTCCATATGTTTTATATAATTTCCTTGATACATATTATATGTTAGCACATATTCCTATTAATTTTCAATTATATTTACCAATTAATTTTGTATTTCTTATTTTTTATTAATAGAATATGTTTCATTCTATCTATGTTTCCATCATGATCACTTTTTTTCACCTTACAATTTGTTTTTAACATTTTATTCATCTTAGAATGTTTTTATATTCCTTATTCTATAAATATTTATTTACTTTATTATTTACATTTTGGAAAAAAAATTATACATTCATTTTTTTGCAAATTTTTTTTTATTACCAATGAAATTTATTTATAACATTTTTTACAGTTTTTAATCATTTTAAAAAATAATTATCTATCTCAATAATCTATTAAATTAATCACATTTAACAGTAATTATTTTATATTCGCTTTCAAAATATCAGTTTTTCAATATCTTACGAAAATAAATGATTCTTTTTTTAAACAAATTTTTTTCATCTATGTTGACGAGAAAAAGAAATATACAGGAGATGATTGATCTATTTCCTCCAATAGATCCCCTAAATGTGGTCATGCATATAATCATGAAAAATTTCATTTTTGGATTCTCTTTCTATATATTTAGATATATAGACTACCAATGAATCATTATTACAACTTCATAAAATGTATCCATTACGAATTCTTCATCAATTTTTTTCACATTCATGAACCTCCATCTAATGGTAACACTCTTAGGTCAACAAAGATGTTTTGAATTTTGTAAACTAGACTTCATTTTTTAATTCGGAATATCAAATATAGCTTAGGGTGAATTTTTGGTAATTTTCTGAAAAACAACAATTTTTTATGAATAGTGAAACCACTAAGTGGTACTTATAAAAACTGATTTTCCGTTTAAATGAAATTTTGCCATCATTGTGTTTTGATTTTTAAAAATCCGACATACATGGTTTTCATTAAGAAGTAAAATGTGGTACAATGAGATTAAAATAATTTTTGGTGAATAGTAACTTATTCTGTTTTTAATCGCGATTAGTGGTAATTAGTGTAGTTTAAGGTAAAAATAATGTTTTAATAATATGATAAGAGTTTGACACATGTCCTACCATCATTTTTTGTGTCATGGCCGACCAAGAAAATCCATGGGTCAATTTGGGGACCCCATGGAGCCACTTTGGTTGGGAAATGACATAAATAACTTTTTATTTAATGTTAAAGTAAAAATGAAACACACATGAGATGTTTTACTAAAACAATTTTTACATGGGGTTATAAAGATCAGATTTTTGATTATAAATATTCATTGGAAATCTAAAACTATTTCCTACATCATAGTATTTATTTATAATTTTTGACATTAAATAAATAAATATATTTATGACATTATAATGATGTAGCGATTACCTCATTAATAAAGGATTTAAATAAAATGAAAAGATAATGTAATATCTAAGACCTAAACATGTAAAAAACCTATTGGATGAGTGGATTTCGAACCCTTATCACCTTATCCTCGAATTATATCAATGTGGGACCTTTTGAATCTGAAACTCTTTTTAAAATAAAGTAACTTATCTTTACTTTCCAAGTGTGCCCCTCCTCTCCTCTTATAAAAGGCCCCCACCTCTACCTCTTTTCCCACACTCCCAAAGCATTTGGCTGGGCCAACCCCTGCCCATTTTGGCTCTCCACTTCCCTATATTACTCCTTGAAGCCTCACTTTGGGCATAAGACTTCCCTAGGAATCCTTTGAGCTCAAACCTAAGGGAGTTACCCGATTTTAAGGTAAAGTCTTCACTTGAGTCCGTTTGTTTTATTTTGATTCTCCAACCCCCTAAACCCTTTTTATTCATTTCTTTTGTAATAACTCCAGTATCTTCAATATACTAGGATGTTTTTATAAGAAGGATTCGAGCTACACTTACACAAACCTAAATTTAATGGTTAACAAACATACTGTTTCCGTGGATGGTGAATTTATGCCTCCCGAAATGATGATTGTTCAAAATTATTTTAACACCTTCAAAGGTGGCCATTAAGTTGTCACTATATTTATATATGATATATAATATGTTTATGTTTTCCTTAAGCTTCTTTATTTTTCATTTTTGTCATACCTTTATGGTTTCCATTATGGGTAAACACGATATCTTCATTTAAGGAAGTGCGGACTATCGCCCCCTCAAAGTGATGTGATTCGTTAATGCCATATGTGGGACGTGTAAAGGATGGATTTAAAGTTATTATATATGGTGTTATACTGTAATTATAATATAACTCTATATCATTATTATTTCTTTCCATTAATGTATGAGATAGAAATGAAAGTAGCGTTCATGCGTACGTAAGGCTTACCGTCTCCATGAACTGTACATTTAATTTCTTATCCCCAAATGTAATGTACTATTAAAAGTAAGTGTATATAGTGGATATATATAATGAATGATATATCTAAATGATGAATATAATTATGGAATTACAATATACATACCTCTCATTTATTTTTAATTCCATTAATATGACAAAGAAATGAAAGTAGCATTCATGCGTACGTACGGCTTACCGTCTCCATGAACGGTGCATTTCATTTCTTAACTCTAAATGATTATGTAATATTATAAATACATGTATATGCTGGATATATATGATATATATGATATACAAATCAGGAATGTCACTCTGGATATAAAGAACCTTTGACCACACGAACAACATGTAATTGTAAGAAGTCCACTTTCGACTTAAGAACCAAATATTGACAAAACAAATATTATTAACTTAAATGGTTAAATAATGTTTATAACATGGAAATAAGTGATATAAAAGGAATAATGAACTTTAAAAGGTTCTTAATCTAGTAGAAATTAACTCATGTTTATTATCCAGGACGTTAAAGAACGATCGAGTCAAGTCATACCCGAGGTAAGGGACTTCGTCTCAATATCCTTTCATTGAGGTATACTTCGTTTTATACACAAATTTCTTTTATACGGTGTATAAACCCCTTTGACTTTTACTTTTATACAAAATGAATCTTTTTCTACAAAGCATTTTACTAAACGACAAAAAGGAATGTTTTTTTATCGTACGCAGTGACAACGACCTTTTTCGCCGCCGCGAGTATTATTTGGTCTTTGGCTTCCTCAACTAGCCGTAATGTTTTTAGAATAAAATAAATACCATATACTCTTTTATGTATTTTGGTATTTAAAATAGTTTTGATAAAGGATTCTATTATGTCAATATATTTATGATATATTGTGATTGAAATGTGGAATTGTTATCATTCATTTATGTTGGTTTTATGTTTTATGATTTTATATTGGTACTTGGACATTTTAACGGGTGGTTACGTTATAAACAATATGACGGGTGGTGTCGTGAATACCAGGACGGGTGGTTACATTATAACCTCTAATGCATTGGTTATGGAAGTCGGCCGTATGTCTATTCCATTAAGTATGTATGGAAATTGGCCATATGGCTATTCCATTAAGTGATATGTGTGGCAGTCGACCGTATGGTTATTCCACTTAATTATGTTTATGTTCCAAGTTACCTTTATATATGTTATGTGTTCTTTTTATGGGTTTTATGGTAATACATTGGTTACAAAAAGGTAAGTAATGATACTTTATTCAGTGAAGAGTTTTTACTAATTCATGAAGGTGAAGGTATTACTTTGATAGAGTATACATGGTTTACTTGATGTTTGAAAAACTAACAGTTTTCATTTTTTTTCCCTTACTGAGCTTTTTATTCTCACCCCAAGTTTTTTGAAATGTTTTTCACATGACTTAATGTGGAAAAAGGTCAAGGATGGGATCAAGGGAATTTCATGCTATATAAAACATGGAACTAGACATGTTTCTTTTTAAGAGTTTTTTTTATTATGGAAACATATTAGAAGTGTCTACTTTGTAATCTTTTGGGATGTAATAGTTATGTTCTAATTCTCTTAAACTCTAAACCAGAAAAGATCCTCAATGTGAATTATTCATTTAATTCAATGTTAAGTAAGGTTTAAGGCTAGGGCCTTATAGTTGGTATCATAAGTCGGTTTAGACAACTTTAGGAGTTAGAAAAGTGTTAAATTATAATATGATTGAAATGATATAGCATTTACGGTTTACCATGTTGCTTCGCCTAAGATATTTCTGTGTTCAGAATGGTTTTCCGCAGAGGAAACAAAGTAGCAATGTTGGGACGACATCAGGAGGAAGACAACCTTCCAAATCCGCAACCTGAGATGGTCAGAATCGGAACTGAACAGTGTGTTGCAGTGATGGAATAGTTGACTCAGGCTATAAATGGTGGTGGTATCCATGCACGAGATCAGCCAGATCAACCGCA
This sequence comes from Viscum album, assembly GCA_963277665.1. Taxonomy (NCBI): domain Eukaryota; kingdom Viridiplantae; phylum Streptophyta; class Magnoliopsida; order Santalales; family Viscaceae; genus Viscum; species Viscum album. Next base: position 503,481,251 of record OY728159.1, read on the forward strand.
GAGGAACATGTCAGTGGTGGAACATTTCATGAGGCAACATCCCCCATCATTTAGAGGATCATCTGACCCTGTGCAAACTGAAGGTTGGATTAATGCACTGGAGAAGATTTTTGATGTCATGGGGTGTTCAGAACATCAAAAGGTTAGTCTTTCTGTTTACCGTTTTGAAGGTGAAGCTGATCAGTGGTGGTCGATGGTGAAAAATATCAGGGATAGTGATAAGATTGAGGATCTTCACTGGGCGGAATTCAAAGGTATGTTTCTTGAGAAATATTTTCCTAAGGTGGTTCGTCTTAGGATGGAAAAACAATTCCTATAATTGAGGAAGGACGATGATTCGGTGGCTGCTTATGAAGCAAAGTTCACTCGATTGGCAAGGTATTCTCCAAACCTCATGCGAGATATTGATAGTAAAATAAACCATTTTTACTCAGGGTTAAAGCCAAAGTATCGAAGGGATTTATCTTCTCGTGAGTTCAAATGTTATGAAAAACTTGTTCGATGTGCGGAGAAGGTGGAAATGGAGTTTGTCGATGATCAGGTGTTCTATGAAAAACAACATAATAAGAGGTCTAGTTGGCAGGAAAAGGGGAATAATTTATCAAAGAAGCAAGGAGGTAAGAAAACCAAATATCCATCCTGTGAGAAGTGTGGTAAAATGCATCTTGGAGAATGTTTATCCAGGTCTGGTAAGTGCTTTCGGTGTGGTAAGTCTGGTCATATTGCTCGTAACTGTAAGGAAGATGATCAAGCAGGTAATGGAAAGCCAACGGTAAGATGTTTTAAGTGTAATGAAATGGGTCATCATGCAAATGAGTGTCCAATGAAGAACTCAACTGGAGGAATGTAGCAAGACTACAAGCAGAAAGGGGTGGTGAAATCCATTGCAACAACTTCAGCAGATGTTGGGCCATCGAATGAAGTGGTATCAGATACACTGTTTGTTTGTTCAGATTATGCCAATGTGTTGTTTGATTCAGGGTCTACACACTCTTTCATTTCTGATAAGTTTTCTAGTAAATTGGAAAATCCATATCAAGATATGTATCCTGAACTTATGGTAAAAACACATGGAGGGAACGTTGAGACAAAAAGGAATTATAAGAACCTTCCTATCCTTGTGTGTGGAAGGAGTATACTAGAAAACCTTATTGTTTTGCCTCTAGTAGAGTTTGATGTTATTTTGGGAATGGATTGGCTTTCTGTTTATCATGCTAAGATTGACTGCAGAGCTAAAATGGTTTCTTTTCAGAAAGATTTTCAGTTTGTGTACAAGAATGAACCCCTGATTTTGATTACATATCAGGAAGTTGAGAAACTAGTAAAATATGGAAATGAATGTTACTTTGCACATATTGTTGAAAATAAAGGAACTGATCAGATTAATGATGTGCCAGTGGTAAAAGAGTATCTTGATGTTTTTCCTGATGAGTTTCCTGGTATTATTCGTGATCGGGAAGTTGAATTTACTATTGACTTAGTTCCTGATTCTAAGCCAATTTCAAAACCCCCTTATCGAATTGTTCAAGTTGAACTTTTAGAGTTAAAGAAACAATTGCAGGAGTTATTAGATAAAGGTTTCATTCGACCTAGCACATCACCATGGGTTGCTCCTATCTTGTTTGTTAAAATGAAAGATTGATCAATGAAACTTTGCATTGATTATAGAGCCTTGAATAATATTACTTTTAAGAACAAGTATCCTTTGCCTCATATCGATGATTTGTTTGATCAGCTCCAGGGAGCTCAGTATTTTTCGAAGATTGACTTGAGGTCGGGGTACCATTAGTTGATATTAAAAGAAGAAGATGTTCTGAAGACTGCGTTCCATACTTGATATGGCCATTATGAATTTGTAGTTATGCCTTTTGGGTTTACCAATGCACCTGCTGTATTCATGGACCTTATGAATAGAATTTTCCATGAGTTCTTGGATAAGTTTTTGGTTGTTTTCATCGATGATATCTTGGTATTTTCTAAAAGTAAAGAGGAGCATGAAAGTCATTTAAGGGCTATCTTGCAAACCTTAAAAGAAAAGAAACTATATGGAAAATTCAGCAAATGTTAGTTTTGGATACAACAAATTTCTTTCCTGGGTCACATTGTTTCAAAAGATGGCATAACTATTGATCCTACTAAAACAAAAGTTGATGAAGAATGGCCAAGGCCCACAAATGTAACCGAGATCCGTAGTTTTCTTTGTTTGGCAGGTTACTACCGAAGGTTTGTTGAAAAATATTCACGGTTATTAAGTCCAATGACTAAGATAACTCGTAAGGGTGTTAAGTTCATCTGGACAAAAGAATGTGATGATTGTTTTCAAGAGTTGAAGAGAAGATTGGTGAATGCTCCAGTTTTGGCACTTCCTTCCAGGAATGGTGAGTTTGTTATATATAGTGATGCTTCGTTGAGGGGACATGGATGTGTCCTTATGCAGAATGATCAGGTAATTGCTTTTGCTTCATGACAGTTGAAAACTCATCAGGTAAATTACCCTACACATGATTATATGCATGACCACATTGAGAGATGTGATATAGAAATAAATTCACTACATTAAATAGTATAAAATATGTAACAAAAACAATATACAAATTAATGTATAAACAAAATTGATATAAATAATAGCATCCCAAGGTATATACCAAAAATAAACGCTAATGACGGGTTACATAAACAACAGATAGTACAATATTAATGTAACATCCCAGGTAATTAAAGAATAAAGAATTTTCATATTTATTAATATTTACAAATTAAATATTAATTTTAATTAAAAGGGGTTTCTACATTCGATAGCGTACTCGATACGCAACGATGAGTTTCTTTGAAAACATACGTTGCACACAAGTAATAAAATAATATTATTTTAAATGTTAGTTAACAAGTAGTCGTTGTACTGGCGGGAATGGATAGAAATAACTAAAATATGATTATATATGTTTTTAAATGTTTTTACATTTACCTAATAAAGGATAAAGGCTTAAAATACGGAAAGAATTCAATTTTAGGCATTTATACCCTAATTTTTACTAAGGGTTCACTTATCACCTTTTGATGGTGAATCGTCATAAAATATAGTTTTGATCAATCTTATAAATTATATTGGACCAAAAATAACTCTTCTTTAGAATCGGGACATCAAAATTTACTTTGTGGAAATTTATGGTATCTTTCCGATAAAGTTCGTTTTTTTAATGAATAGTGTAAAATGTTGTATTTTAATTCAAAACCACTTTTTAATATAATTTATTTATATGATTAGATTATCTTTTGAATTGGTTTTAATGTGAAATTAGAAAATATTTTTACCATTAAATCCAATAGTGGTCGTTGGATTTAATTTCACTTTGAAATCGGACTTATACTAGTGTCAATCTTTTGATACTTATTGTTTCATAAAAACACGCTATTTGCTCTGACAGCGGGAATTAATTATTAAATTAATTAATTTGACTTATCTGTTTTGAATTTTTTAAAATAGACTTCATTTTTGAATTTGGAATATCAAATATAGCTTAGGGTGAATTTTTGGTAATTTTCTGAAAAACTTCAATTTTTGATGAACAGTGAAACCACTAAGTGGTACTTATAAAAACTGATTTTCTGTTTAAATGAAATTTTTCCATCATTGTGTTTTGATTTTCAAAAATCTGACATACATGGTAGTAATTAAGAAGTAAAATGTGGTTCAATGAGATTAAAATAATTTTTTGGTGAATAGTAACTTATTAAGTTTTTAATCGCGATTAGTGGTAATTAGTGTAGTTTAATGTAAAAATACTGTTTTAATAATATTAGAAGAGCGTGACACAGGTCCTACCCTCATTGGTTGTGTCATGGACGTCCAAGACAAGCCATGGGTCAACTTGGGGACCCCATGGAGCCACTTTGGTTGGGAAATGACATAAATAACTTTTTATTTAATGTTAAAGTAAAAATGAGACACACATGAGATGTTTTACTAAAACAATTTTTACATGGGGTTATAAAGATCAGATTTTTGATTATAAATAGTCATTGGAAATATAAAAAGATTTTCTACATCATAGTTTTTTTTATAATTTTTTGAAAATAAATAAATAAATGTATTTATGACATCTTAATGATGTAGTGATTACCTCATTAATAAAGGATTTAAATAAAATGAAAAGATAATGAAATATCTAAGACCTACACATGTCCAAAACCTATTGGATGAGTTGATTTTGAACCCTTATCACCATATCCTCTAATTATATCAATGTGGGACATTTTGAATCCGAAACTCTTTTTAAAATAAAGTAACTTATCATTACTTTCCAAGAGTGCCCCTCCTCTCCTCTTATAAAAGGCCCCCACCTCTACCTCTTTTCCCACACTCCCAAAGCATTTGGCTCGGCCAACCCCTGCCCATTTTGTCTCTCCACTTCCCTCTCTTACTCCTTGAATCCTCACTTTGGGCAGAAGACTTCCCTAGGAAGCCTTTGAGCTCAAACCAAAGGGAGTTACCCGATTTTAAGGTAAAGTCTTCACTTGAGTCCGTTTGTTTTATATTGCTTCTCCAACCCCTAAAACCTTTTTATTCATTTCATTTGTAACAAATACAGTATCTTGAATATACTAGGATGTTTTTATAAGAAGGATTAGAGCTACACTTATAGACACCTACATCTAATGGTAAACGAACATACTGTTTCAGTGGATGGTGAATTTATGCCTCCCGAAACGATGATTGTTCAACATTCTTTTAACACCTTCAAAGGTGGCCATTAAGATGTCACTATATTTATATATGATATACAATATGTTTATATTTTCCTTAAGCTTCTGTATTTTTCATTTTGGTCATACCTTTATGGTTTCCATTATGGGTAAACACGATATCTTCATTTAAGGAAATGCGGACTACCGCCCCCTCAAAGTGATGTGATTCGTTAATACCATATGTGAGACGTGTAAAGGATGGATTTAAAGTTATTATATATGATGTTATACTGGAATTATAATATACCTCTATATCATTGTTATTTCTTTTCATTAAATTATGATATTGAAATGAAAGTAGCGTTCATGCGTCCGTACGGCTTACCGTCTCCATGAATGGTAAATTTAATTTCTTATCCCCAAATGTAATGTACTATTAAAAGTACGTGTATATAGTGGATATATATAATGAATGATATATCTAAATTATGAATATAATTATGGAATTAAAATATACATACCTCTCATTTATTTTTAATTCCATTAATATGACAAAGAAATGAAAGTAGTGTTCATGCGTACGTATGGCTTACCGTCTCCATGAACGGTGCATTTCATTTCTTACCTCTAAATGATTATGTAATATTATAAATACATGTATATGCTGGATATATATGAAATATATGATATTCAAATCAGGAATGTCATTCTGGATATAAAGAACCTTTGACCACATGAACAACATGTAATTGTAAGAAGTCCACTTTCGACTTAAGAACCAAATATTGACAAAACAAACATTATTAACTTAAATGGTTACATAAAGTTTATAACATGGAAATAAGTGATATAAAAGGAATAATTAAATTTAAAAAGTTTCTTAATCAAGTAGAAATTAACTCAAGTTTATTATTCAGGACGTTAAAGAATGATCGAGTCAAGTTAGACCCGAGATAAGGGACTTCGTCTCAATCTCCTTTCATTGAGGCATACTTCGTTTTATACACAACTTGCTTTTATACGGTGTATAAACCCTTTTGACTTTTACTTTTATACAAAAGGAATCTTTTTCTACAAATCGTTTTACTAAACGACAAAAAGGAATGTTTTTTTAACGTATGCGTTGAAAACGACCTTTTCCGCTGCAGCGAGTATTATTTGGTCTTTGGCTTCCTCAACAAGCCGTAATGTTTTTAGAATAAAATAAATACCATATACTCTTTTATGTATTTTGGTATTGAAAATGGTTTTGTTAAAGGATTCTATTATTTCAATATATTTATGATATATTGTGATTGAAATGTGGAAATGTTATCATTCCTTTATGTTGGTTTTATGTTTTATGATTTTATATTGGTACTTGGACATTTTAACGGGTGGTTATGTTATAAACCATATGACGGGTGGTGCCGTGAATACCAAGACGGGTGGTTATGTTATAACCTCCAATGCATTGTGTATGGAAGTTGGCCGTATGGATATTCCATTAAGTATGTATGGAAATTGGCCGTATGGCTATTCCATTAAGTGATATGTGTGGAAGTCGACCGTATGGTTATTCCACTTAAGTATGTTTATGTCCCAAGATACCTTTATATATGTTATGTGTTCTTTTTATGGGTTTTATGGTAATCTTTTGGTAACAAAAAGGTAAGTAATGATACATTATTTAGTGAAGAGTTTTTACTACTTCATGAAGGTGAAGGTATTACTTTGATAGAGTATACACGGTTTACTTGATGTTTGAAAAACTAACAGTTTTCATTTTTTTTGTGTATCCCTTACTGAGCTTTTTGTGCTCACCCCAAGTTTTTTTAAAAGTTTTTCACAGGACTTAATGTGGAATAAGGTCAAGGATGGGATCAAGGGAATGTCATGCTATATAAAACATGGAACTACACATGTTTCTTTTTAAGAGTTTTTTTTATTATGGAAACTTAGTAGAAGTGTCTACTTTGTAATCTTTTGAGATGTAATAGTTATGTTCTAATTATCTAAAACTCTAAACCTGAAAAGATCCTCAATGTGAATTATTCATTTAATTCAATGTTAAGTAAGGTTTATGTCTGGGGCCTTATAATTAAAATTTTCCACATTGTCTATGTTGGACATCAGATACCCTTATTTATATTTTCATATATGTGGGGGGAGAAAACAGGTCTACTATATAGGAAAACCAATGTATCTCCTTTAAATGTTAAGAAAGAATACTATTGCACCAGTGAGAAAACAATAGAACTAGGAACACCAAAAAAGTAAAACTAACTAATTTCATCATCACAATGTCTCACTCACTAGAAAACAAATCCATATATAATAAAACAATTAGACGACTAAGGAGGAGGGTACTCCACACTACATTACCACTAAGTATCAACTCCCACACACCAAATTTGTACATCCTCACATGCCCATATAATCCCAATATCCCAACATGCCACACAACCCTCCTGAAACAAGCCATCATTCACCATCTACTATCTCCTATAGACAATAATCCAACCACAAAACATTATATATAACCCATAGAAGCTAGGTCCACAATATCACATCAAGAGCTAGAACTATATCATTTCATGTACATGATTTACAAAAAAACTATTTATATAATGATTAAATGAATGAAGAACACCATAAGTATTCTCGTAACCTCATCAAGCATCACAAAAATTCACTTTTTAATTGTACCCATCATAGATCGGGCAGGTAATCATCACCAGGAAGTGAGTGTGGGAATGATAATTTTTCAAACAAACCAATATCTTCATAAATAAGTCGGTAAAAATACACCCAAAGTAAATTTATGTGGGTTATAACATAGTTATCAATATGGATGGGTAGAGTATAGATGTAACATGTAAATATAGATTATATATTATATCCAAAAACAATTAAAACATATGGTTTAAAACCAAAATGAAGCATCTAACACACAATATCTTCCCTATCTCTTCCATTTCTAAATAACAAATACCAAACAACAAGTAATAAGTTATATTTCTCATTTCAATTTATTTCTTGTGTTTAATCCGTCTTTTAGATTTAACATCTATAATTGAAACCCATTTTTATCAAATTCAGTTACATATTTATATAACATTTATTTTTTATTAGAGATTTACCACATTTTTCTAATCCTCATATTTTAATCAAGTCATTAACCATTTTAACCACATTCTCTAAATCATCCCATTATATTTGATGTCATTATTAACAAATTAAATTACTACATGGGAAACTAACAAATAATAACCATATAAACAAACATAACTTCATCCCTATCAATAAAAAAATCCATAAATCAACCCTATTTTATAGCCACATACACATACTATCACACATAGTTATATAACAAGAACCTTTCTTCACAACTACCGCATAAAATTACCACACAACCCACCACATCACATCCACAGAAAACATATTCACATCAATACCCCATTGAATGACCACACCACAACACACACATAACCACAACTTTAACATCACATCAAAAAATTACATATTATATTCATCTTTAATAAGTGAGATTCGCATCAACATCCACATTATATTTTAGGGGTCTCTCATAGAATCTGTAAATCATTGTGGAAAACCAAATTTCCAACTAGATGCAAGTGATTATATAATTACATTTTTTATGATAAAAAAAATCAAATCAAGGTTTTGTATCTGATATCAAATCAGCGAAAACAAATCCCCTAATGAATATTTTTTTAGCAGGGTGTCCATGCCATATAATTACAATTAATAGTGTAATTGTCAATAAAATAAAAAAACCTATATGAAAATGAAACTAAATCCCAAACCCTTCAATTTTAATTAACCATTTCATTTTCATTATTAGTCAAGTTAAAATCATCTTCATGTATATAAAATAGGTATGCCCCCTCCAAAAGATAAACATGATAATAAATGAAGGGATCATCAACCTTAAATAGAGATTTACTGCTCAATTTTCTTTAAAGTGTGGAGACGAAGCATTCTAAAAACCATAAAATCATGACAAAAACACAAATCAACCTAGTTTACACAAAAGTGTCATAAACTGTGAGCCAAAACAGTTACCTAGACTGAAACACAACCCCTATAATAACCATATAACGATGAATGAAAGGGAATAAATTCTAATGTCATAAGGAATGACTACATATCCCTAATATGTGACCACCTGAATCAAAGAATAAATGAAAAATGAAGAATATGGTTGATCCTATATGAGTATCCTATGGTTCACAACAAAATGAGGGAAATTATGGTATAATTAAGGGAGGCACATCCAAACTAAGCATATAAACAACCAGGGAGTTTTCATTCATTGGGCATAAACCAAACGGTTATGGTGTATATATTCCCAATGGATGATATTATATAAAATGTATTCTTACAACATAAATCACCATGTTATGGGAGTATGTTCTATTTTCATGTCACTATTCCAAATTTATCATAATACGTTTAATCCACTTCTACAGAATATGATCAATATACACCTTGCTTCTCAGTACACATGTAAGACCCCTGACATTTATTTTGTTGTCTCAGACTTGTTAAGTATTAATTGTTTTTCTAAACTGGAGTTATTTTTCTCTGGGTAATGTATTTTTGTGGGTTTGGGTGAATATTGAGAAAAAAAATGAAAGAAAGAAGATTTTTCACAGTTGATGCATGGTTATAGAAAACCATTTACACAAGCCCAGAAAACATTGAATCACTGGATAATGGGGAATCATATTATTGGCATAGTGGTTAGAAAATTGTAACCATTAATTGGTGAATCCTAGATCCTCTAAAATAATAAGTTCACAATTGATGAATTGTTAGGGAAAATTGATTGAAAATACCCATTAAATCATGCAAGACATTCTAATTTCTTGAAAATTTTATTTAAATTCACCGGATCCCCTTAATGGTCCCACATTAAACCCAAACTTAGACCAATATAGTTTTTTTGTGATTTTAGAGATTTATATAGGGATTAGAAGGCCATATATCATTTTTTTGTTATTTTCAAATCAGATCTTAGATCCACATCCCATATAGTGAGTGGATCATGTTTTATTAATTTCACATTCACTCACCATTATTCTCACTTTATTTTTGGGATATTATTCTGTTATTTTAATGTAGATATATATTTTATGAATCTAGATATAGGACTATGTATTTAAATATAGATCTAAGATATTTTGAAAAAAATAAATATTTATTTATATTATAGATTCATATGTAGATATATTTCATTGTGCTACTTAGATTTTGGGGATTTACATTCAGAGAATGTCTATAAATGAAAAATAGTAATACTTTTAAAATTCAACACTCATATAATTATTTTTGAATATATATTCATCTTGTAGGGTTTATTGTGTTCTTTATAAAAAGAAAATTCTAAAATTGATTTCAATAAATGACAATTGATTAATTTGAATATAGTTGAATTAGAAAATTGATTAGGGAATTAAATATGAGATATTGTGTATTTTCAATTATATAATTAATTAGAGAATTATTTATGTTATTTAGGGGTTTTTTATTTAAATAATTATTAATTGGTTTAATAATGAGATGTTGAGATAAATTGTTTGAGATATTTAGTGGTTAATGTAATTATGTGATATCAAGTTTTATGTCTTTGGAAAATTGATTATATATTTATTATGACATAACAATATAATAAGATGATATAATTAATGAGATAATAATTATGATATTTTGGGATTTTGAGTATTATTAATTAATTTATGAATTAATTAATGGTGGTTGATATATGTCGAATGTTGTAATATTGTTTATTATGTGATATTAAATGGAAAACTGTAACAATTACATTTCACCATGGATATTGAATGGTAAAATTGTACTTAAATTATCTGATATTAAATGTGAATGGTAAAATTCTCATTCAATTATGTCATATTATATATTAATGGTAACATGAACATTCAATTATGTTATATTAAATGTGAATGGTAAGATGATCATTCAATTATGAGATATTAAATATGAAAGGTAATAAGGCCATTCAATTATGGTATATTAAATGTGAAAGGTAACACACTCATTTAATTATGTGATATTAAATTTTAATTTATATATAATCATCCAATTATGTGATATAAAATGTGAATCGTAACATGATAATTAAATTGGTTGATATTAAATTTGAATGGTAACATGATCATTCAATTGGTGTGATATTAAATGAGGATGGTAATGTCTAAATTCAAAAAATTATTAGGAATTGTAAAATGGACATTAAATTATGATATTCCTTGTGGATAGATCAGACACTGACCATGGCCGGAGCTGATAATGTGGTTCAAGTGTTTTTGGGAACCCATGGGATCATGTGGTTAAATTTAGAATATATAATAATGTGATAAAATATTTAATTTTGAATTATATTTATATCTTTATATAACCACCTAATAATTTCTCAAATGGATTTGTTTTAGACATTATTGGTAATGTCCAAAATAGTCTTTCACAAACCCTACATGGGATGCCTTATCGGTACATGAATAGACATTATTGTTACATGATAGGTTATAGGAAGGGGATGTATGTTACAATATTGATTTTGATTATTCATGGATGAGTGAACCATATGAGTTTTAGAAACCACCTGTGAGTCTTCAGTTTCATTATTCTCTGTTTTCCTTTTAGACACATGGTACATACACTTTTATGGTATGTTTTTCACTTCATTTTGATATTGAATTCCCAACATTCACTGTCCTGAAAAATTGTTATTGTTAATAATTATTCACCATATGCGTATGTTTTTTAGTGATAATGGTGTGTTACTATGATAAAAAAATGTTTCTTCTCCACATGATCGAATTACCAGACCTTCACTACTCATCAGCATCCTCTATTATAAGAGGAAGAATGACTGAGGTCTTGTGATAGGCCATCTCGAGGAACGAGTTCATGGGACCCGGTTCTGGATGTAACAATATGGTATCAGAGCCCTATATTATTTTCTATTACTATTTAGGAAAGTTATAAAATTTAATTTTAAGGGTTGTGAAATGGTTGTGAGCTCATTCATGTGAGTTTCAAAACCATGTACAAGGTAATACCCATGTACATAACATGTGAATTATTGTTATTTCTAGTTTTTTGTAACAGTTGAATATTATTTCACCATGGGTGATGAACATGTAGATTTATGTGATGAAGTTTTAGGAGATCTGTTTATAATTTATTCCAATACAAAAAATATAATTATATTTGAATCTACATGCATCATTCTAGGAACTCTTGATTAATTGTGATGATGCATCATTTTAGAAATTCATGTCCAAATGGGATTTTTGAAAGTTGTTGAACAAGATCTAGTTTTTGTGCTTATGAAAATGAATTTAAAGTGGTGCCTAATATTAAATTTGGAATGGTTAAGTGATGAAATTTTTTTAAAATGGGTGTCCAATATGGAAACCAGATTAATGTGAAAGATAGTACCCTTTTGAAGCCAAACATATATGTCAAATTGTTACTGTTAGTGATAGCTCCTCGGTTTTGACCATGTGGCGATACATTGGAAAAATAATTGTTCTGAAATATAATGATAACTACTATTATTTACAATTAATTAATTTTTTATTATGGGTCCTAATATGAGTGTCGGTAATTTTAGATATATGCCTCCATGATGATGTTTGTTTAGAGGATGATAAGAGATTATTTCTAGTAAATCTATACTGGTAGTGTAACCTGTATCATCGAAAGTGATGAGTGAGGATGTAGTGGAATAATTCCAAGAGATATGTTCTCACATCACGAAATAAAAGGAAAAAGTCCTAGGGACGGATGAGTAGAGAAATAATAACATGAATAGAGAGTTTCAGTTGCAGCACAAAATGACTATAATTGGAGAGGTGGACCAGAAGGAGTTGATTTTTGGGTTGAGACAATATATATGATATATGACCATATGAAGAAACATTATAATAAGATGGTAATGTTGTCCACATATATCCTACAAGGATCAATAAATCATTAGTTATACATTCATTTCATTATAAGATGGGTGTATGGAATTCATTGAAAAGTCTTTATGGATATGTTCTTAGTGTATTTATACTATATGAACTGATGTATGAGAAGGAAGTGGAGTTCATATGGATGGATCCTATGAGCATGTTCATGATGGACTGTGTTGGATGATTTGTATACATACAATAATTTTCTTTAGCACTGATAGAACATTAGACAATTACCACATGACCTTTTTATGACTGATTAAAGTGATAGATTTAGCTCCTTATAATGGACCCTAGAACACAATGAGAGGGGTGATGTGAATCTGGGTGTCATTTTTTTAGTTTAATATTGTGTATCGTGTTCCCACATTGGTAGGAACCTCTAAAATCTATCAGTCAAATGAAAGCAACAGGATGACACATCACTTTTACATGGTTCACTGAAAAGTGTTACGTCCACGGAGCATACACTTATAGTGTGTCAGTCATACCTAAATCAAATTATATTCTCCAGTGGTGGAGTACAAGATATTTTTTCACCATAACTCTATTATAAGAATACTTCCCTTACTAAATTTCATGGATAGATCCACACTTCCGTCGGACTACTTCCATAAACTCCCCCTCGCTCATTGTTGTGAGAGTTGTTTAACTCAATTTATCAACATGATGGTCACATCAATAGATTCTCATTGAAGTCTTTGTTACTATCCAACATGAGACACTACTTTCATTAAATACCTGATTAGATTCTAAATAAAATCCCTGACCACTCAACATTGATACACAACCTCGCCCTTTGCAAATCCCCTTCGCAAAGCTCAACCCTTCACAGAGCACACCACCTCATAGAGCATAACCCTTCCTGGAGATCACTGCCTTACAAAGAACAACTCTTCCCATATCTCACTACCTAGTAGAGAAACCTACTTCATGATGCTCAATGAGAAAATGTAGAACACTCTTTCTTCTTTAATCTCACATGACATAAAAGCATTGGTATCATTAAAGACTCTGAATTTCTCATCATGAAGATCAAACTCACATAGAACAATCTGCATTTTGTAGCACCCATTTCATCACGAAGTCAAATAAATCCAAGATTTTGTCTCTCAAAATTATGTGACTGCAAGAGGGGTGCCCTCTTATATATAGGCATCTTTGAATACGATGCTCCCCTTGATTCGGTGTGAAATTCGGATCGACCAAAAATGTCTTCATATCACATCGCTCTCTTCCAAATGCACCACATAAAATCTTGCATCGCAATGCTCGGTGTAACCGTATAGATCTCCATCAAAACACATAACACTTCTGGAAAGCACCATGGAAAAGAAGAACTCACAAAACAAGTCTCTTAATATTATATAACACCAAAAATTGTCATGTCTTCACAAAACACAATTCATGAATCCCATCTCTGCGGAACACATGCCTTTTCTATACTTGCATGAGGCTTTAAAGAAAAACCACTTTTTTAATTATTTCAATTCCCCAAATTCAGGACACCAAAATATTGGAAAACATTGGGAAAAAAATTCACCATAAAAACTAATTTTTTCTTGAACTATGTGAGCCCTTCACTTGAAATCTACATGATCATCAATGAGATGATTGACAACAAAATCAAACCATACAAAATTTTCAAAAAATAAAAACCTTGGTTCCAATATAGCGTTAATATAGTATTTGTTAAATATGGTTTCTATAATGGTGGATCATGATCTCATAGCTAATGGGAACCTGAGGGAGGATTCCAGTGTTGGGTATATTTTTCTTAAGAAGTGACCATGTGGTGTGAAAATCGAGAGGAGGAATCATTTTTCTAATAAAATTACATGGGATAGTGGAATGATGAGTGGGAATGTACGAGGGTCAGAATCATAGGAACATACTAGAGTGATCTGTTGTTTGTATGGTAAGCCTAGACACTGTTAAAGGGATTTTCCATGACAACCTATAGTGTGCTGGTCTGGAGACAATATGGCACACATAAAATAGATTAGTCGGATAAGTTGATAGGTGGATAGTGAGGGTATATCTATACATAGTTAGATCATGGGAAGGGGAAATTATACACCATATCACACTGAAAATTATGTTCTAATAGCCTAAGATGTAGAGTAATAGGATTTAGTTCCTCTAGGAAAGAGTTACCATTAAATTATTGTGGTTATTCATATTGTAGTTAGACATCATTAGATGGGAGACAGGAAGAACAACTATATGTGGTGTAGACTACACTCTTTGATAGTGATTTTGGTCCATTGATAGTGATAGGTACTATACAGGTAGTTTCAAAATTAAATAGTTCCTTGTTTGATACTGATTCCTCCTATTCCGTGATATATATTATTCTTGATAATCGTTCGATCCTGGCTGAGGGGATTGTGAGTGGGGTAATGATCATAGATACATTATTGGGAGTACAGTCTAGTGAAATCTATTTGTGCAAGGGTTGTTCTCTCATGATGAGGGAGAACCATTTTCTCAAGGATCTCTATATTTTTGATATGTCGGGACTCAACTTAATAACAGGTGTTGACTAGATGGTTGGATATAGATCTAAAATTTATTGTTACAAAGGAAGAGTAATTTTACGATCTCATAAGGGATACCACTATATTAACTATGGGTATTGGGATACCGTGGTAGGTAGAGTAGGTTCAATCAGTTAGATACTGGCAGAGCTGACATCCTATGTTTGTAGTTTATCTTTGGACAATGGAGGTGTGAAGCATGATATCATTCCACCTATTGTGAGACTATCTCATGATGCCTATTCTTAATACTTATCAAGGTTAACACCTTAGAGAGATGTGTAATTTACTATTGATCTCATGTTGGGGCCCAAGATAGTATCTAATCCACCAATCATATTGTAATTTATTGAGATTCATGATCCCGATATTTAGTTGGAGGATTTGGAGGGTAATAGATTTATTCATCTGAGAACATCACCATGGGATGACTGTTGTTTATTTAATTGAAGTATGATAGGAGTATTCACTTGTGTGTAATAACCAAAAGTTGAACAAAATAAAAGTTAAGATTCAATATCACCTTTTGTGTATCGTTAATCTATTTGACCAGTTGATAAGATATTTTATTTTCTCAAATATCAATAGGAGATTGAGTTATCATCAATTGGATAGTTCATATTTCTTCTATACCATGGAATACATTAAGAAGTAGGTATGACCTTTATGAGTTCTCCAAAAATGTTATTTCGGATGACAAATTATTGAGTACTATTTATATCTTTGTTTAATCGAATATTTCATCTACACTATGATCATTTTTTGGTGGTATTAAAGGGAGAAATCATTGTATACTCAATGACACATTATGATCAATCCCAACAACCCTACATTATCCTACATACATTCAAATAGTTTCACATATCTTCCAGGATATCTAAGTGTCATTATTTATTGACCAAGTACACTTCATCGAACACATCATCTTAGAGGAACGATTATCAATGATCCTAGATAAGGTTTGTGTTGTTGTATCTTGGGCTCAACCCAAGATTATTTTCCATATAGGTAGATTTATGGGGTTAGCTAGATATTTTTGGCTATTTTTAAAGGAATTTTCCCATTTGGAATAAACACGTTTGAGATTGTCCAAGAAATGGAATAAATATTGAATTATTTGAAACAATTTAGAATGATTTCATGGTGTTGAAGAATCTCACAATCATTATAGATCATGATTTGACATGTTCCAGGAGAGAATTATACGTTGTATTGTGACACATTAGGAATCCAACTAAAATTTTTGTTGATGAAAGGAGATAGGTTAGTGGAATATTGGTCTCAATAGATGTGGTCATATGAATGGAACTACTATAAAAATGACTGTGAGTTAGGTGTAGTGGTTTATGTTAAAAAAAAATTGGCAGAAATATCTATTGGGTGAGGAGTCTATAGTGTTTTTATTAACCATAATAGCTTGAATTATATCTTCTTGCATTTAGATTTGAATATCCAGTTGTAAGAAAATGTTGAGTAAATGATGTCATTTGAATTTGAACTATAATATATGGCTTATATGGGAAACATTTTTTCTGATGATTTGAATAGGAAAACATATATCCAATTGGCTTATGAGTCTTGTGATGAGTAGAAGATGATGAATTTTCTAGATGAAACGCATGTGGTGGTTTATTAGATTCCGAAGAATATGACTCTGGTTATAGTTTCAGCGGAGTCAACACTTTTGAGATGAATTAGGGATATAAAATATAAAGATACGGAACATGTAACCTCAAGGAAATTCCTTAAATGTAGGGTGAAACATTCTAATATGACCATAGAAAATGAAAAATCATCTACATGAAGAATTGTGTTGTTGTTTCGATGATCATACATGGGGATATCATGTTCTAATTTCAGGACAATAAGACGAAGGTATATCTGTTTGTGATCGAAATGTATCACATTAAATGATGTTAGTTTTGGTGGTCAGTTTTGAAAATGGAGATAGCTTGGTTTGTGACATGATGCTACTGCTAATAACAAGTGAATGTAGAGAATAAATGACCAAGTAGATTTCTACCCTCATTGCCCATTTCAGAATGGAAATGGGGAGGCATGAAAATGAAATTTGTTGTAGTTCTTATAATGATTATTAGGAATAATGATTATATTTGCGTTTTTGTGGAATCATTGAATAATTTATAACATTTATTGACTATACAGTATACATTCTCATTAGACTATATGGGATATTGGTATGATTGGGAGGCAAGCCATCAATGTGGGGTTCTAGTGAAGAATTTTTCAGATCATGAATCAAATTTGAAATCAATCTTATGGAAGGTATTGTAGAATGAAATTTTTAAACATGTATTGTTGAGGATATATGTGCTACCATAGAGAGATGGAATGTCAGAGCATACTATATAGTTTCATGAGGATATGATGCATGAATGTGTGGTTGACTTCATTGGGTCTTGGTAGAATCACAATGATTTAGTTGAGTTACCCTATATTAATAGTTATCAAGATACTATATATATGTAATCATACGAGTATCATTATAGAATTACATAAAAATCACTACAATGTAGGATAGTGTCTGTTGAGTCATATTTCTGGGACTCAGTCTCGTAGAGGAGGAATTAGATAGAAGAAAATGATTCGAAAACATATGGATATGGCTCAAAGTATGTAGATGTCTTATGATGATATAAGGATATGACCCCTTCAGTTATTTGCTGGTTATTTTTTATTGCTTAAGTTGTTTCATTGTTTAGATCAACAGGGGATATGGATAGTTGGAATGTTGATGCCCATGATTGTTGTACACATTGGGGTGGTTGATAGAATCAATACGGTCATGTACCGATTCACACTTCTAAATAAATTCAGAACCATGCATGATTTTTTCCATGTATCAAAACATTTTTAGTATCAACCGATCATTTTTCATGTCATCAATGTGGATATAATGATATTTAGATAGATGCATCATTTGAGGAGGATATTATTTGTGTGTTGGACCGTAGTGAGAAAGTGTTGTGGGGGAAAGTTTTTACGGAATGTTCATGTTTTATGGAAACATGGACACGTACAGAATAAACATAGGAAAAACAAAATAAATGGGGGATTAGTGGACTAATTTTTGTGGCTTATGATCATAGAAAATCATTAGAGAGTGTCACGAGGATAAATTGTGATAATGTGGGGCGATTATAAGACATAGAACCCTTATAGAGTTTCCTTAGGCTTTTATAGGTATAATATTGTTTAAATTTGAGAAATTATCATTTGGGTTATGAATTGGATTGTGTTTGGGGAAATTTTTATAAAAATTTAATGAATGTGTGTTGTACATGGTTGGCAAACAGGTAGAGCAAACCATGCACCACAACCCCAAAAATTGTATACCACTGGATAGTGGGTAATCACATGACTAGTACATGGTTTGAAAAAACATGCAATCTAGAAAGAGAAAATTTGAACAAATATATTATGTAGCACACAGTTTGTGGGTGGATAGGGTAAATAGTGCACTAATTCATATGAAACAATTTGTGACATATTCATGTTCACAAAAATTTGGTTTTTGTTAACTTGTGCCCCCGAAACATCCCCCATTCTACCAAATCATTGTATAACATGGTTTTTGATTATTTCAAATAATTATAGAGGGATTCCAAGGTAGTATGATCTCCATTCTATGTGATTCAAATATTGGATCATATTTGTACACCCCTCCTAGAAATTGAATCTTGTCTCACTCCTTTCCCATTCTCCTTGTTTTGTTCCCTCCTACATTCAGTTGTAATTATCTAATTTTTTTTAAGAAAATTGATCTCGATTTGATGAATCCAGATCTAGGTTTTGTATTTAAATTTTGATCCAAGTGATCATGCTATAATAAATATTATAATAGGTGATATATTGTGATTTTGATCTACATCATTAGGTCACACAGATTTTATGGATTTCTGTTGGTCGAACGTTCATCAATGAATTGAGGTCAGTGGTCTAACATTAAATTCACATAGTCATGATTTTCATATGTGTATGCATGTTATAGGATTTCATTTATTCATTAGAAAATTATAATTCTTATTTTGATTTAGATAATGGAAAATTTACTATTTCGATTTTAGTTTAATTAGATAATTAATTGGGTAATTAATTATTATATTTTGGGGAAACCCATTTAGATAATTATTTGCCGAATTATTTTTAAGATTTTTGGGGTTTGGATTTATATAATTAATTGGGGGATTACTTATGATATTTTGAGATATATAGTTTGAGGTAATTAATTGATAAATAAATTATGTGATATCCTGATATATGACTTGGGAGAATTAATGGATGAATAATTATGACAAAATCATGTCAATAGGAGATAAAGGAAATTTTATATTAAATATGATAAATTTTGATTTTGATTATGGTTAATTAATTATTGAAATAATTAATGGTTTTTGAGATATTTATAATGTTGTAATTTTTTATTTTATGTGATATTAAATTGTAAATGGAAATGTGGAATTTTGACCAAGGATAGTGAAGGGTAACATGCTCATTCAATTATGTAAAATTAATTTTGAATGGTAAATTGATCATTAAATTATGTGATATTAAGGGTGAATGGTAACCTGATCATCAAATGATGTGATATTAAATTTGAATGGTTACATGCTTATTGAATTAATTGGTATTAAATCTGAATGGTATTCTATTAATTAAATTATGTGATATTAAATTTGAATGGTAACATTATGATTCATATATGTGATATAAAATGTGAATGGTAACATTCTTAGATACTTAGGTGATATTAAATTTTAGTGGTAACATGCTCATTCATTTATGTGATATTAAATGATAACGAAAACATTATTATTCAATTATGTGATATTTAATGTGAATGATAACATGGAAATTCAGTAATGTATTTTTAATTTATACATTGGTATTCCTATGTGATATACCTTGGGGTAGGATCATACTCTATCCTCGCCCACAGTAGGTTATAAGGTTCTGGTTTCGTCTAGAAAGCAAGGGAACATGTGGTAAAATGGAGAATATATAATAATTTTTTAAACAATTTAATAATGAATTATATTAATTTATTTAAAAAACTTCATACACTATCATAGAGTTTATTTTTTGAGACACTATTGGTGGTGTCCAACTAAGTCATACTCACACCCTACATGGGTTGCTTAATTGTTAACCGAATAGAGTTTATCATTGTAGTACATGTTAAATGAATGGGCCCAGAGTTGATTACTAATTTCAATGGATCATTGATGACGGAACTGGATGTTGTTTGTCTCCTCGTGGGATTTTTCATCTTTATTATTATCATTTTTTAGTTTAGAAACCTATAACGTAAATTAGAATATCATGTAATTCCCATCAATTTTATATTTAATTTCATAGTTTCATTAGCCTGAGTTATTGGTACTATTTTTTATTATATATACTTCCACACTAGTTTATTTATTTCCAAATGCATATAACTTTGATAAAATATGGTAATGTATCCCTATGATCATCTTACCAAACCCTCACTACTAGTCAGAATTCAATTGTGTACAATAATGTGCACTTGAGGTCAGGTCATAAATCATATTGGGGAACCGGTGCATGGTACTTGATTCTGGACGTTACAAAAAGAAATATATTAAATTGTTTTTTTACATGTTGTAAACCATGATATTAAATATAGACGCATATATTACGGCCTAATGGGAGTGTTGTAGTTGTATAATATCTTCCACATCCAACATGACCTTCTTAATCCTCCTTCAATGAACCCGAAACACCAATAATCAAATTGTAATAGGGTATAAAGTATAAAAAAATTACTTTAGATACCTATCAAATGATTTTGATCCTCATGGATCGATGTAATTAATAGAAAAAATGAATTATTATTCTAAAACCCACCCTATGAGATAGCATTCAAGGGGTTCATTACACCTCAAACACTACAACTACTCATCACGCCCAACCATATCAACAACTGAAAAAAAAATTAAATTACAATACCAATATCCTCATAACAATATCCAATAACAACCACAATCAACACAAAATTATATTTTTTCGTATTAAAAATATGGAATCCTATTTTCCATTTAAATATTTTGTCCAAGTTCAATGGAAATAACTAACTCATGTGGTTTTAATCATGTTAATTTATAACAAATTTTGATTAAGATTCATCTTTGGTCATTTTTTATATTTCAGATGCATTAATCACACATCGCATATCATTAAAACAATGAATCTCATATAACATATTGATTCAAAAACCACATCACACAGAAAAATAATCACTAAAATTGTCATATATATTGGGGTATGAGCTATATATCTACATATATCCCTCACCTATACTCTAATCTATGATACTATTTTTCCACAACACTTGAAACATAATTAGTAATCACCCTTATGTCACCTTATACCCATGATCATGGGTTTCTACTTAATATTAAATTAATATCATGTCTCCATCGATAACCAAATTTTATGATTCTATAATAATGTAATCAATATGGAGATACTTGAGAAGATGGGATATGTGTAAGACTTCATGGATCCCTTCTATTTTTTGTGTTAAATCCAAAAAACACATCACATTGAAATAAATCCCCTAACACCCCTAATGTTCTAACAAACTATAGATAAAGCTTACCCCCCCCTTCTAGAGCTTGACCTACCACATCGGGGGGTGGTGGTCTCTCATGAAAACATGGTTTCAAACCACTAACCCCAATAACATATTCCTACCTGTATAACATGACTTATGATGGTATTTAACTCCATTTATCCTCTCTTAGATTAAATTTTTCATCTATATCCTTGTCTACCCCACATCATTACTATTAAATTCTTTGTACTAAACCACCAATTTCCATAATAGATAATGAAATAACCACCTAAAAATGACTGAAATAGATCCTAACCTATATAACAGTGATATATTTTGTTGTATGAAATCTCATACAGGGATAACCGTATTACCGATTATCAACCAATGTATACACTTCAGTTATATACCATATTATCTAAAATCAGTGTAGTATTCTCTTTATTCCCATCTGTATGATGTTATAAAACAATGGTGGCGCAAAACCAAGTTAGAAAATCATGATAAAATATCCTTTATAATAATGGGGAAAAAATTTCATCATGATCCAAAAAAATAGACCTAAAAAATACATGAAACCACACCACATTTTATATATAAATCCTCCAAAAAAAACATCAATAATGCTTGATTAATTGATCAATTGGATGTGGGTTGTCTTATGCAAATACACCATGATTTCCTATATAAAAGAATATAAACCCTTGTATTATGGTAACCCTATGATGAAGTCCATTTAAATATCACCCCACATTAACTCTAGAATAACTGAGTTCTAAAAAATTTGCCAACAACATGACTATCATCATTTTCAATATGGGAAACTAGACAATAAGAATCATACTCTTCCTTTTCCCATTTCATCTCGAGACATAATAAATATGTCCATAAGACATGATACATCATTTAAATCCCTATGATTATTTATAAATGTTATCTAAGAGATTTATGAATTAATATCTCATTAATTTCTATCAAAACCAATATCCTACTTTAAAATAAAATAATGTTCGGACCATCCAATGACCATATATCTAGAGAATCACCATGTACAACATGATTAAACAACACATTTACATATAATACACCCAACTATGACTCCTCTACCTAACATATTAATTATGTTTCCATTGTCATCAATGAAAAAAACCACCACCTTCATCCAACCTCATATTTATTTAATGTCGACCAACTCCTCTGTCACCATCTAAGAATATCCAAAATCATGAACACCCTTATTAAAGGAAGTCATTATCAAATCATTGTCCATTCCCTTCCCTTAACATTAGGCATCATATATCTCTATGTAAATATTTTATATATACTGTATCCAAATCTATTTCTATGGAGTTAGATTACACTAAGTAAATTTATACCAGATGGAAATGTGATTGGAAAATACCATAAAGTGGTCCTCAATGAGTTAATGTCAGTACATATTTCATGAATATAATAATAATTCATGCTTATGATCAAGTGTGGAATAGTTCCTTTTGTGGGGATGAATCAATCATGGACCGAAGGAGATATGTTTTTTATGTCATCAAGACATGTAACAAACCCTAATGTTCTGGATCATAAAACAACTCAATTATCACCAATCTTTCTCATTATCAAATCACTAGGTCACAGATCAATCTTACCTTTTGGGTGTCAATAACAACCTTCAACTAAAATATATGGTACTAGCCTTAAAACAATACATAAACTATAATTCAATGGATAATTCACATTGATGATCATTTTAGGTTT
Source organism: Viscum album (assembly GCA_963277665.1). Lineage (NCBI taxonomy): Eukaryota > Viridiplantae > Streptophyta > Magnoliopsida > Santalales > Viscaceae > Viscum > Viscum album. The sequence continues at coordinate 503,504,818 of OY728159.1, forward strand.
AGAGTTTTATAGAATTAGGCCATAACTATTACATTACATCTCAAAAATTACAATGTAGACACTTCTACAAAGATTCTATTTTTCCATTAAATAAAAAACTCCTAAATAAAAGAGTTATGTCAAGTTCCATGTTTTAGACAACATGACTTTTATATGATCCCATCCTTGTCCCAATTCATTTTTAAGTTCTGTGAAAAACATTTCAAAACATGGGATGAGCATAAAAATATTAGTAAGGGTTATAAAATAAAGAAAAACCACATTAGTACTTCAAAATATAATCTTTTTAAAATACATCATGATATCATTTGATTTATGAATAATACCTAGAAAATATAAATCATAAAGGTAACTTGAGGAATCCATAACATACATATGTTGTATCTTTCATAGCTACACAAGGAGTTACATTTAAAATGCCCATCACAATATATTATGTAAATATCTTAGAAGAAATGTTATTATTTACCTCTATCTCGTTGCCCAATGCATTACAAAGCTATCTCGGGCTCAACCACCCTAGGTTAATCCTGGAACCAGCTTTATACATAAACAAATTCCAAGAACCATAACATATATATAATACATAAAACAAACATAAAAGAAAGATAACATTTCCACATCATTTAAATATATGGACAAAACAAATCCATTATCAAACCATTTTCAATACCTAAATAATTATATTATTATATGGTATTTATTTTCCTTTTAAAAACATTACGGTTTCTTAAGGAAGCCATAGATCAAATAATACTCACGGCGGTGGAAACGGTTATTGTCACCTCTTGCGTTAAAAGAAACTTTCTTTTTTGTCTATTTGTAATATTTGTTGTTGAAAAATATTCCCTTTGATTTAAATGGATATTAAATGGTTTTTATACAATGTATAAGGCAATGTGATGTATAAAACAAAATATTCCTCAATGTAAGTAGATTGAGATGAAGTCCCTTACCTTGTGTCTGACTTGAACCGTTCATTCTTTAATATCTGGTATAATAAACTAAAGTTATTTTCTACCAGATTAAAAACCTTTTTCAAGTTTAGTCTTCATTTTTTATAACTTATTATCATGTTATAAACATTATGTAATCATTTATGTTAATAATGTACGTTTTGTCGATATTTGGTACTTGAGTCAAAAATGAACTTCTTATAATTACAAGTTAATCATGTGGTAAAAATTACATTATCAATAGAATGATATTAATCAAATAAATATCATATATATAATATATTTCTAGTATATATATGTATTTATAATATTACATAACATTTGGAGGTAAGAAATGAAACACACCGTTCATGGAGACTGTAAGCCGTATGTACGCATGAACGCTACATTCATTTCCATTTCGAATTTAATGGAATCAAATAATAATGATATATATGTATATTATAATTCTAGTATAATATCAAACATATCATATCAATAACTCCATCATTTATATGTCCATTTATGGCATGAATGAGTCTTATCACTTTTGTGGGGGCGGTAGTCCACACTTCCACAAATGAAATTATTTTATTTACCCATTATGGAAAACCTAATGGTATGCAATAAATGAATAATGAAGAAGTATAGACAAAATATAAATATAATATATATTAAATATATATAAATTCCATTTTAATGGCCACTATAAGTGGTGGTAGGAGAATAATTAACAATCATCGTTTTGTGAGGCAGTAGTTCGCCGTCCACAGAAACAATGTGTTCTTTACCCATTAGATGAATGTGTGTGTGAATGTAGTTCGAATCCTTATCATAAAAACACCATAGTATATTTAGTATACTATTTTTGTTATAAATTAGTAGAATAAAAATATTTTAGGGGGTTGGAGAAGTAAAATAAATGAAAAGTACTTAAGAGAAGACGTTACCTTTAAATCAGGTAACTCCCTTTGGTTTGAAGCAAAAAGATTTCTTAAAGAGCCTTCGGCCTAAGGTAATGCATTTAGTTGTAAAAGGGGGATCATGGGAGCTTATTTTAGCAGAGTCTGGATGATCTAAGGGGCTCAAGATGTGTGAGAAATCGGTTAGAGGTGAGGGTTTTTTATAATCGGGAGGATATGCTATTTAGGAATGTTTGAAAATATTATTTTATTAAATAATGATTTTTAGTTTCTAAAGATCCAAAACATATTGAAGTAAAAGATAAGAGGACTTTTTTCGAAATAAAATCATCCAATTTTAATTGGATATGTATTGGATATTTTTTACATCTTTATAATCTTATTTATTTAAATCATCAATTAATGAGGCAACATTGCATCATTATTGTGTCATAAATAATATAATATATTTTATGTCTAAACATTATAAATTAAAAAAACTGATGTTTGAAATGTTTTTTATCTTTCTAATGACTATTAATAGTTAAATATGTCTATTATATAACCCCACATAAAAATTGTTTTAACAAAACAATACATGTTTATTATATTTCTTTATACATTAAATAAAAATTTATTAATGTTATTATCTTACCCAAATGGATTAAAAATGAAATTTATGTCACCCAAGGATTGTATTGGTTGGCCACGACTCATCAAATAATGTTAGTAATAATGTTATGGTAATTTTATTTTATTATAAAACTATTTTTACCTTAAATTAGTTTATTTTCATTTAACCACGGTAAATAAAAGTCAAAAGATACTATTAACCAAAAATTATTTTCATCTTATAGAACCAAATTTAACATATAGATAACAACCATGTATGTTTGATTTTTTAAATTAAATTCAAATATGTGGTAAAATTTCATTTACATAAAAATTTGATTTTTTAAATACTACTCAGTGTTTTCACTATTTATAAAAATTCGAATGTTTTCATAAAAAATACAAAAAATTCAGCCTAAGATATATTTGATATTCCAAATTAAAAAATGATGTATATTATACCAAATTAAAAACATAGATGTTTCACTAATTAATTTAATATTAATTCCTTTTTTGAACAAAAAAGTGATTTTAAAAATAAAAACTATCAAATGATTGACAATTTTTTGTGTCAGATTTCATTGTGAAATTTCTTACAATGACCAAAATTGGATTAAATGTAAAAAATATAACAAAATTACACTTTAATGAAAAATAAAAAGATAATATGAAAATAAAAATAAATTATATTAAAATATAGTGTTGTATTAAATAACAATACAATATTTTTCACTATTCATTAAAAAATGAATTTTATCAGAAAAATACCAAAAATTAACCCATTGTAAATTTGGATGTACCGATTCATAAGAAGAATTTTATTTTGTCAAATTTAGTATATAAAAGTGACCAAAACTATAATTAAAGTGGTTTCTCCATCAAAAGGTTGTTAATCGTCCTTTTAATGAATATTTGAGAATTTATGCTTAAAATCGGATTCCTTATAATTTCTATCCTCTATATTTTTTTTGAATAAATTTAATATCATTTAGAAAACATTTATAATAATATTATAGTATGTTCTATTCATTTCCACCAATATAATAGCTAGTCGTTAACAACCATTTAAAATAATATTATATTATTATTTATCAGTTATGAATTAGCATCATGTGCAACATTAGACTTTGGAGAAACCCATTATTGTGTGTCAGGTATGTCATTTAACATAGCATCCCCATTAAGGAAAAAATAACATTTAATTAAAAAAATATTAATAAATAAAAAAAAGTAATATTCTTCTTTTACCTGGGATGTTACATACTTCCGCCAACTGGAAATTGCGTCCTTTCAGTTTTTATTCACTTATCCTATAAATGGGGGAATTTATCCCAAATATCATTTTTAGATTCTGACGTTGTCTTTTCAACCATATGGGTTTTCTATAATACAATTTCCTATTGAATTATCCTATTCCGAAACACATTCTCTCTTCATTCAAGAATCTGGACTGGTTGTTCCTCATAAGAGAGATTCACATCCAACTGAAGTACCAATGTGCTCAAAAAATGATATGGAACCGGCATATACTTTCTCAACATTGAAACATGAAAACAAATTTCTACCTCAGATAAACATTAAGGTTAAGCCAGTCTGTATGCAACTGATTCTACTCTGTGAAGGATATAATATGGTCCAATAAACCAAAAACTCATCATTCCCTTCATACCAAAACATGTCACACATATCCATGGAGAATTTTTGAGAAATAAATGATCTACATCCTTGAAAGAAAGTTCCTTCCTTTGGTTATCCACATAACTTTTCTACCTGCTCTGGGATGTTCTCATGTTCTTCTGAATCAACCGAACTATTTCATCTATATCTTCTTCCAATTCTGTTCCCATCAACCTCCTTTCAGCTACTTCATCCCAAAATGCTGGGGTTCGACCCTGATTTTCATATAATTCCTCAAATGGAGCCATCTATATACTGTAATGAAAACAATTATTATAAAAAATTCCTCCAAAGAATGATGTTGTTCCCACCATCCCTGGTAATCCAGTGAAGATGCACGTAGAATATCCTATGAGGATTGAATTTTTTGTTTTGACTGCCCTTCTGATTGGGGATGAAAAGTCGTAATAAAATTTAATTCAGTACCCAATGACATTTGTAGGCCTTTCTTAAAGTTATATGTAATCCTAGGTTCCGGATCAGATACAATAGAGGGGGTAATTCCATTCAACCTGATTATTTCTTTAACAAACAACTGATATTATTGATCTAGAGATAATGTATCTCGAATAGGAATAAACTGATCATATTTAGTCAATCGGTCAATAATAACCCAGATTTCATTATTACGTCAACATTTCTTTGATAATCCCACAACTAATTCAATGGATATATTTTCCCATTTCCACTATGGCACCGGTAAAGGCTGAAGCATCCCTTTCGATTACTATCGCTCTCCTTTAACATGTTGACTTGTCAAACACTTGACAGTAAAGTCAACAATATCTCTTTGAATTCCATCCCCCCAGTAATAGTCCTGATGATCTATGTACGTCTTAATACTTCCTGGGTGAACTGAAAATGGAGAACTATTAGATTCACATAATAACTCTTTCTTCAACTGTGAATCACAAGGAACACATAATCTCTTCCTAATCATTAAAACACAATCATTATCATTGTTAAAATCTGGCTACTTACCCTTCTGAACCAACTCGACCTTTTTCTTCACCTCACTATCTTCCTTCCACGCTTTATTAATTCTTTCTAATATAGATGATTTCACTGACACCTAAAACAAAATAGAGTAATTTTCTTCACAAACAACTTCTAGGGAAAAGTTCATCAAATAAAAAACCGAATTATCTTTTTCTAAATGTAGAGTGGTTAACAAAGCATTACATTTTTGATTCATAGCATCATCCACTTTAATTACCTTTTCTGGATTGTAATGAATTGTGCAATCATAATACCTAATTAATTCATACCATATCCTTTGTATCATGTTTAATTATTTCTGAGTGAATATTTATAGTTCAAACTTTTGTGGTCGGTATATATTTCACATTTTACACTATACAGATGATGCCTCGAAATTTTAAAATAAAAAACAACAGCAGCTAATTCCATATCATGTGTAGGGTTATTTAATAAATGAGGATCCAACTGACATGAAGCATAAAAAATTACCCGATCATTATGCATAAGGACCCAACCATGTCATTTCAACGAAGCATCATTGTAGATAAAAAACTCACCATTTCTAGAAGGTAGTGTCATAACTAGATCATTCACCAATCTTCTTTTCAATTCTTGAAGGCCATCATCACATTCTATTTTCTAGATGAACATAACACCTTTTCGAGTGAACATTTTTGTTGGAAAAGACAACCATGAAAAGTTTTCAACACACCTCCCATAATAACATTCTATACAAAGACAACTATGGATCTCGATTATATTTGTGGGTCTTGGACACTCTAAAAAAACATTTGACTTAGTAGGAACTATATTTATTCCATTTTTTGAAACAATGTGGACAAAGAATGAAAATTTTTGTAACAAAAACACAACCATGATGAATTTCCAAAACTGTTTTTTTAGTGATTGCAAGACAACCCTTAAAGGACTTTTATTTTCATCTTTACTTCTCAAAAAAACAAACATATCATCAACAATCATGACCTAAAACGTATCCCAAAACTCATGGAAAATTCTATTCAATAGATCTATAAATACAGTAGGTGCATTTTTTAACCCCACAGGCATAACTACAAATTCATACATGCCATATCTAGTACGAAACACAGTCTTCAGAATGTGTGCATCCTTTACTTTCAACTGATGGTACATCGAACTGATGTCAATTTTCAAAAAATGTTGACCTCCTTAGAGCTGATCAAAAAAATCATTGATAGGAGGAAAACGATATATGATATTAACAGTGATGCTATTCAATGATATGTAATCAATGAAATGACTCATTGACCCATCTTTCTTTTTAAAAAACAATTCAAAATCACCCCATGGTGATGTTCTAGGTCGAATGAACCCTTTATGGAATAACTTCTGCAATTTTTTATTTAACTCTAAATGTTCATTATGACCAATTAGATAAGGGGGTTTTGAAATTGTCTTATCTTGAGGAACTAAATAAATAGTTAATTTAACTTCCAGATAATGTATAAAACCAAAAAACTCATCAGAAAAAACATCAAGGTACTCATTTACTACTGGAATATCATTAATCGGAATAGTTCCTTTAATTTAAATAATATGTGCAAGGTAACATTCATTTCCATTGTTTACTATTTCTCAGCTTCCTGATATGTTATCAAATGTAAGGGTTCATTCATTTACCCAAACTGAAAATCTTTCTGAAAAGAAACCTCTTTATCTCTACTGTCAGTCTTATTAACATAAATGGAAATCCATTCCATAACCAAAATAACATCAATCTTGACAATAAGAAAAACAATAAGGTTTATAATTAGAATATTTCTGCACACAAGGAAAATAAGGTTCTTATAATTTCTTTTTGTTTTAAAATTTCCCCTAGTGTTTTTACAATATGTTTAGGATTCATATCGTAAGATGGAAATCCCAATTTACTAGAAATCCTATCAGAAATGAATGAATGTGTAGACCTTGAATCAAACAACACATTATCATAATCTGAACAAACAAACAGTGTACCTGATACTAATTCATTTGATGGCCTCACATCTTCTGAAGTAGTAGCAAATGATTTCACCACACCTTTATGCTTGTTGTCTGGATACTTTTCCTCCGTTGAGATCTTCGTTGGACACTCATTTTCATAATGCCTCATTTCATTACACTTAAAAAAATTTCCTAACATTATATCAGATTTTGTCTTAACATTTACCTGATCCTTTCTTGTGAAACTATGATCCCTATGTCCCATTTTACCACATTAGTAGCACTTAATAGAATTCAAAAGACATTCCCCCGAATTTATTTACTACAATTTTCACAATCTCTATACTTATTTTTCTTACCCTTAGACTTCTTTGAAGAGTTATTCCCTTTCTTCTGCCACCTCAACATCTTACTATATTGTTTATCAATGAATTGTTGATCATGAAAATACTCTAGTACCACTTCTTCTTCACATCGAACTTTTTCTTTATAACTTTGTAACTCACGATAAGCTACAGCCCTTTGATACATTGGCTTTAATCCTGTGTAAAAATGATTGATTTAACTATCAAGATCTCATATGATATTTGGAGCACACCTTTCAAGTCCTGTGAAATTAGCATCATAAAGAACCATTGTGTAATAATAACACCTGAAATCTCAGAACTGTTTTTCCATACTATTACAAACCACCATTGAAAATATATCTGAAGAAACAATCCTTTTAATTCATCCTAATCAAGAGAATAAATATCCACACTATCCCTGGTATTATTCACCATCGATCACCACAGATCAACTTCACATTCAAAACAGTAAATAGAGAGACTAAACTTTTGATGTTTCGAACACCCCATGCCATAAAAAATCATCCCCAATGATTTAATCCACCCTTACTCTAGAACATTATCTGATGATACTTCGAATGATGCGGGATGCTGCCTTAGGAAATGCTCCACTACTGACATGTTATTCTATGGTTGATATGGATGATCTCATGCATGGGTTCCACCAACAATTATATCCTGAGTCAACAATTCCATCACTGCAACAAATTGTTCAGTTCCGATTATGACCATCTCAAGCTGATGATTTGCAAGGTTGTCTTCCTCCTGATGTCGTCCAATCACAGCTTCCCGGTTTCCACTATAGAAAACCATTGTGAACACATAAATATCTTAGGCAAAGTGACATGGTAATTTATAAAATGTATATCATTTCAATCATACCATAAATTAATTTATGGACATTAATTTAACAATATTCTATCTCTTAATGTTTTCTATACTGATCATTATATGTCTACTATAAAGACCCAACCTTTAAACATTACATAATCATGAATTAAATGGATAATTGATGTTGAGTGTAATTCCCCAACCCCAGTTACCTAGAGTTGGTGAATTATTTTAATACATTGGCATGATTACAAGGAATCAAGTCCCGAAGGACCGATCAGTTTATCAGTCTTGGAAAAATAGATCACAAACATGAATGTTACATTTGTACATTATGACGTACAAAACAACATAAATAATCTTTATGAAAGCCGTTATTCCCTTGGCTTAACCCTGCATATCAATCACATTACAATTCTTGGAATCCTGGGAAAAATAAAACATAGAAAGGGTGAGCTCAAATGCTCAGTAAGGGTAAGCAATACAGCGGAAACTTTCAAAAATAAGCATAAAAATTTAAGGAAATGTATAAAACTAAAACAAAATCCTTTTAAACATGAACTTCAGCATAATATATCAGAAATAAAATGAAATAGTTCCATTTACTTATTCACATGGATATTATACTAATCGAATAATCACATTCAATATCACTAACCACATTCATAATGATGGAATATATGATGCCGAACTTTATTTTCTGTGTCGATGCCTCGTGCAAAGACCTAAGGGATAACTGTAACCGAAACCCAACCCAGATAGCCTCTATAATAGGACTCTATCCCGGAGTGCCTCTAATAACCGGACACCAACCCGGAGTGCCTCTAATAACCGGACACTAACACGGAGTGCCTCTAATGACCAGACACCAACCCAGAGGGCTTACTTTTACCGGTCCCCAACCCGGAACATACTAGTCCAACACATTCATCTTAAGAAGAGTATGAGATATAATATAAATATTCGTATTAAAATTAACATACAAAATGTCAAAACATTAATCACAAACCATTAATGGCATAAAAATAACTCATCCATAGTCAAAAATATCACAAAACCTTATATACAATATGGATGACTTGTATCATAATAAATCAACATTAAAAATGTTTAAAATTTATCAAAGGATGTTGACATAGATGAAATCAGTACTTTTTGAGAGAAATATCTCTTTTTTTGAAACCATTTAAAGGTCGCATAATTATAGGGAAAACCTTAATTTTGAAAATATAATTATAAGCTTGTGAAGGAAACTTCAATGGTGTAATAATGGCGGAGAATAACTGCACACTCCATATAAGTTAAAAAAAGACATTCTTACCTTAATTTAGTCAAAAGGTTAAAAAAGACCTTATTTGGAAAACGATGGAAATATTCCATTATAAACCTCTTATAAAAATTCAAACAAGTGTATAAATGTCTTTAACCCATATTCTTGTAAATAGTAAAAATGTTTTGAAATACATTTTTATGAAACATGGATGTGGATGACAAAGATATCCCAAAATATTATTACGTATATACAACCTTAGATAATGAAGAGAGTGCGAAATAAACCCTTACCAATTTGGTAACTTACGAAACGTAAAACCCATGAAAGAGGTATCATACAATGAATATGTAAATACACATAAATTAAATTTTATTACACAAATAATATAATTATGGGCAGTACATACACCACACAAAAGGTAATGGTGGCAATATGGCATGAATCTCACGGGAATAAGGAGTGAGATGAAAACCCCTTACCTTGCACTTTCCTTTAGTCGAGGGTATGTTTATCCTCCTCTACGAAGATCGTTGTATGTTATTAAATTATAACAGAACCATATTAATATTTATGTTATCATACATGATTCATTTATGACTTTATATTACCCATTTAATAATAATTTCGATGTTAAGTTAACATTTCGGGTAATAATCACTTTCATTATCGTACATGTTTTAACTTGTCACTCATGGTTGTATCACTTAGATCATGATTTAAATAATTCCAGAATATAAAACATGATAAATATATAATATATATTTAGAATATAAATATGTATAATAGACATATATATGAAATTCAAAACACCGTTTATGGAGATGGTAGTCCGTACGTACGCATAAACATTGTTTCTGTTTTCATATAGTATTGAACGGAAGTAAGTGAATAAGATATATGTAAGTACATAAATCCTTATATATATATATATATATATCTCAAGTAGCATTATTATTTCATATATTGCATACTTATTAGTAATATATATTTTTATAATCGTCGATTAATGGGGAACTTGGAAATGAATCTCATCACGTCGTGGAGACGGTAATCTGTACGTACACACGAGCGAAAATATCATTCTTTTGATATTAAAATAATATATAATTGGATGTTATATCATATATACAGAATCATTATAATGTTATATTTATTATTTACATGAATTAAAAATCATTATTATATCCATCCAAATAATAATATATTGAATAACAATTACACCACGACGTGGAGACGATAAGCCGTATGTACGCACGTATGGTGACATGTCATTCAATGGATGGATAGAGTACTGAATATAGTTGTACCATATTTATAATAATATTTAAGTATATAGGAGATACTGGATTTCTTATATTATAATGTTAATAAAAAATAAAGAAGAAGTGGAAGAAGAAAGGAACCTGAAAAAGGGTGGTGAAATCATTACCTGTTTTTGGGTTCTTCCTTTTAATTTGATCAAAAGGGCTCCATACGAGGGCTTTCTGACTAAAGGAAGGGCTATAGGATGAAGTGATGGAAGTTGAGAGAGTATTTGGTCTGGGGTTGGCCGAGCCAAAAGGCTTTGAAGGTGTGAATTAATGAGAAGGGTGAGTGTCCTTTTATAAGAGGGGTGAGTTGCACCTTTGGAAAGGCTAGAAATATTATTTTATAATAAATTCATATTCGGTTTCTATTGGCTCCAAAGCATATTATTTAAAGGTTACGGTGGGGATGGGTAGAAAACTACTCAACCAATTGAATATAGACAGTTTTGGGTCATTATATTAACCTTATCCTTTAGTTTTAACACTTAGTTAATTAGTTTGACACTTACCATGTCACTTTGTATTTTTCTATTACAAAGTTAATAAACATAAAATATATATCCAAGATACCACCAAGTGGTCCATTAAAGATACAAATATCATGATATATGTCTCTTGGACAAACCTTAGATTTTTAGGAATTTAATATCAATTAATAATATAATATTTGTTTTAAAAACTCTTTTATGTCAATTTTGACCCTATTCAATAATTGACTTTTGTAAAAATCATAACAGAATTATTACTTCGAAAAAAGTTATTTAAATTAATAATAATATGTCATATTATCCTAGAAAATCCGTTTAATTTATTAAAAGTCTCAAATTATATATATTTGTGTATTTATAATATCAATTAATTTAATTTTTTACTATTATGGTAATTACTACATCATCATTGTGTCATAAATAAATTAAATTATTTTATGTCTACAAATTATAAATAAAATACCATTATGTAGGAAAGATTTTTGTCTTTCTAATGAATATTTATAGTCAAAAATACAACATATATAACCCTATGTAAAAAGTTGTTTTCTAAAAGATATATGCTTTTTTCATTTTTGTATTTATTTTAACTTAATTTATATAAAGTGTCATTATCACTTACAAGTGGATCCATGGGGTCCCAAAATCGACCTAAAGATGCCCATGGTCGGACATGTATCGACCAATAAGGATAGGACACGTTTTAGGGTATGTTAGTATTATTATAATATTATTTTTTAACCCTTATTTACCAGATTTACCCATTAACCATGGTAAATAAAATATTTACCGAAATAATTATTCAAAATGAATAAAAATAAAAGCTACCGATTTAAACAATTTGAACATCTTTATTCCAAATATGGAATCCATTTTTACATGTTCAAAACAGAGAAGTGGCAGAAAATAGTTTAAAATTAATTTCTGTTGTCAAAACAAAAAGTGTGTTTTTAAGATATAATGACTATCAAAAGATTGATACTTGTTTATGTCCGGTTTAATTGTGAAATTATGTTCAATGACCAAAATTGAATTAATTGGTAAAAATATATTCTAAATATACATTAAAACCACACAAATTCATAATTTATCTCAAATAATTATTTTGATTAAAAAAATTGTTTTTAATTAAAATTTAGTAATTTTCACTATTCATCAAAATATTAATGTTATCCGAAAAGTACCAAAATTTTACCTTAGGCTAAATTCGATATTCTGAATCCAAAAATGAAGTCCATTTTGAGAGATAAAATTTATAAAATTTTAAAAAGTAGGTATTACTATTCATAACGGCTACATTGATTGGTCGTGGTGTGTGTTAGAACTCGAAGTTGCGTAAAACACACGCTACTGTATTATTCAAAGAGAAACGTATTGTGGAAGATCAGGGTGTTAAATTCTCACCTACTTCAAAAAATTGCGTCCTCGCAATTTGATATTGTTTTTTAAAAATAAAGGTTGAAAATAGAAAATATATTTGTTGAAAAAAAACCTACATCGGAAATTTGGTTAATAAAATTTTAGTCTTAACAAGATGAAAAGAGAAAAGAATGGGTCACCAAAAAATTATGATCACTATTAGGAGGACATTGGTGGAAATTATAGACATATAACTGGAAGAAAAAACATAAATATTTATAGGTAGTGATTGAGGTCAACAATCACAAACAAGTTTAAAATTGAGTTCTTTAAATTCATCAATCAATGATGATTTAAAATACCATCGGTTCAACAAAACATAAGGTATTAGGATAACACATTTTTGACGTTAAAAAATATCTTAGTTTAAATCCCACATCGAAAAATGTATTAATGAGGCCTCTATTGAATATAAAGAGTGGAAAGTATGAAGATTACCGAAAATAACACATACTAGGGTTCCATGTAGGAAAATATGGATATGGAAGAGAAATCTAACCATCAATTATCTGATGGATTGTGGTAGAGAACAGGGATATGAAAATTCCAACAATCCCAAAGCCATAAATTAATGATGATCTAAGGTACCATCTAGGAAAACATTTTTGTTCTATGTTCCTTTTCTTAACGTTGAGGAATTTATTTATGAGATTGGCTATGATCATACGGAGATATACTTACTTTATAATTAGAGTTTTATCCATTAATAAATTTCTACCACAAACTCATCTTTCACCCCAAAACATAATACAACTCAAAAATACACTATTTATCCTAATCGTATAGGGTTCCATATACAATGAATTTATATTTCACATATCAGACCCTTTATATAAAGAAACTACATTATACCATCCAGGAACTTCATGTAGCACAATGGTAGGCGATAAATCCCAACTATACTATGGTTGTGGGTTCGATTCCCCTAGCTTTGTCTGACATGACGGGTCGTCACACGTTCTGCGTTTTGTCCTTTTATAAAAATCCAAAAAACTAACCTTTCAAACATAAGCCATTCCAACCATTAAACTTATCCAAAATAATATTATCCAAACTCAGAGTCCAAAATTTACAAGGAAGTTAAACATAATGAGGATCCTTTTTCCAGGTAATAACATGTGAACGCCTTCCTGATGTATTCTTTTAAAACACCGCAACATCCTGAATTACCAAAATTAACCATCTCTTATTCCAAAATCACTACCTCAATATTAGGACCATATTAAGGTTTATCTTTCCTTCAACCATGTAATTTCCAAAAAAATTAACTCGCTGTAGAGTCACTTTTATTAGTACCATAAAATCTCAAATCCTTATTTAAATAGTAGTGCAGTACAATCCTTATTTATTTCCAGAACATCATTGATACAACACTTAAATGAAATAATTCTAAAATAACAACATAAGAACACTAGTCCTTCCTCTTCATCTGTGGTAGTAACAAAACATGATTATTATCCAATAGAATCATTTGTGGCATAGTCTGATGACTGGGACATTGGTTCGCGTAGTGTCCAAACTCCTTGAAAATGATGCATTGTAAATTTGAAACCTTTTTCTTACCCTTTCAGTCACGTACTTTGTGACCTTTTCCTCCACACTTATAACAAACTATCATTTCATTCAAAAAACTTCCAGGGTGTTTCTTCCCACAGTTATCACATATGGGAAAATTCTTCTTTTCCCTCTTCCCATTATCCATCTTTCTCTCTTCTATCCTTCTCTTCTCTTGTTTCCCTTCAAATCCATAAGACTCTGAAAATTCTTTACTCGTCTTATCAACACATGATACTATTTCTTCATATGATGATAATACGTGGGAAACTATTTCACTTCTAAATTCTGGATTAGGTCCACGAAATATATGATCCTTCTTACTCTTTGGATCATACGTAATACTAGAGTTCACATTCCTTCTAATGGGCACCATTTCTATACAATATCATAAACTAGTTCAATTTATGAATTGAAATGAATAATTACCAAACATGTATAATACCTAACACAAATTGAGAAGTTTATGGATATAATCCATAATCATAAAAATATTTTCTTTGAGTAAGTATATACTCATTATCCCTTCATAATGGTTTGTAAAGAAAATGAGAATTATCCTAAGCATATCCCTCGGGAGTGTCGTAACCAAGAGTGCAGCAAGGCCCATTGTCGTGCACCAGTTCCCGTTCGAGTCTAGCTCAAAGCGGTGTTTTCGGGTTTTACCCCTAGGTACATCTATGCCAGAGTCACCTCTACCTGCTCATATCCAGATAGGGATGTATTGCTCGGAAAAATCAAAAAATCTCTACAATACCAAAATTCTAGGAATATCTTCTATACTAATCTTCAAAGTCTATCTTAGGGCTATGTGATCTAATCAGACTTTATCTGAATCTAGTTTCCAAGGTTATTGCTAAACTTCCTCTGATACCAACTGTAATTCCCCAACCCCAGTTACCCAGAGTTGGTGCATTATTTTAATACATTGGAATGATTACAAGGAATCAAGTCCCGAAGGACCAATCGGTTTAGCAGTCGTGGAAAAATAGATCACATACATGAATGTTACATTTGCACTTTATGACGTACAAAACAACATAAATACTCTTTATGGACGCCATTATTCCCTTTGCTTAACCCTTCATATCAATCACATTACACTTCTTGGAATCCTGGGAAAAATAAAACATAGAAAGGGTGAGCTCAAATGCTTATTAAGTGTAAGCAATATAGTGGAAAAATTCAAAAATAAGCATAAACATTTAAGGAAATGTATAGAACTACAAAAAATTCCTTTTAAACATGAACTTCAACATAATATAGCAGAAATAAAATGAAATAGTTCCATTTACTTATTCAAATGGATATTCTACTAATCGAATAATCACATGAAATATCACTAACCACTTTCATAATGATGGAATGCATGATGTCGAACATTAATTTCTGTGTCGAGGACTTGTGCCAAGACCTAAGGGATAACTGTAACCGGAACCCAAACCGGAGAGCCTCAATAACCGGGCTCCATCCCAGAGTGCCTCTAATAACCGGAAACCAACCCGAAGTGCCTCTAATAACCGGACACCAACCCGGAGAGCTTACATTTACCGGTCCCAAACCCGGAACATACTAGTCCAACACATTCATCTAATGAAGAGGATGAGATATAACATAAACATTCGTATTAAAACTAACATACAAAATGTCAACACTTTAATCTTAAACCATTAATGCCATAAAAATAACTCATCGATAGTCAAAAATATCAAAAATCCTTAAATACAATATGGATTATTTGTATCATAATTAATCAACTCGAAACATGTTTAAAATTTATCAAAGGATGTTGAAATAGATGAAATCAATACTATTTGAGAGTAATATCTCTTTTTTTGAAATAATTTAAAGGTCGCATAATTATAGAGAAAACCATTATTTTGAAAATATATTTATAAGCTTGTGAAGAAGCTTAAAAGGTGTAATAATGGAAGAGAATAACCGCACATTCCGTATAAGTTTAAAAAAGACATTCTTACCTTAATTTTGTCAAACGGTTAAAAAGGACCTTGTTTGGAAAATAACGGAAATATTCCATTATAAACCTCTTATAAAAAGTAAAACAAGGGTATAAATTTCATTAACCCATATTCCTATAAATAGTAAAAAGGTTTTGAAATACATTTTTAAGAAATATGGATGTGGATGATAAAGAGATCCCAATAGATTATTACGTATATACAACCTTGGACAATGATGAGATTGCGAAATAAACCCTTACCAATTTGGTACCTTACGAAACGTACTACCCATGAAAGAGGAATCATACAATGAATATGTAAATAAACATAAATTAATGTGTATTACACAAAGAATATAATTATGGGCAGTACATACACCACACAAAAGGTAATGGTGGCAATATGGCATGAATCTCACGAGAATAAGGAGTGAGATGAAAACCCCTTACCTTTCACTTTCCTTTAGTCAAGGGTACGTTTAACCTATTGTACAAAGATCATTGTATGTTATTAAATTATAACAGAACCATATTAATATTTATGATATCATACATGATTCATTTATGACTTTATATTACCCATTTAATATTAATTTCCATGTCAAGTTAACATTTCGGGTAATAATAACTTTCTTTATCGTACGTGTTTTAACTTGTCACTCTTGGTTGTATAACTTAGATCATGATTTAAATACATCCAGAATATAAAACATGATAAATATACCATATATATTTATAATATAAATATTTATAATAGACATATATATGAAATGAAAAACACCGTTTATGGAGACGGTAGTCCGTACGTACGCATAAACGTTGTTTCTGTTTTCATATAGTATTGAACGGAAGTAAGTGAATAAGATTTATGTAAGTACATAAATCCTTATATATATATATATATATCCAGTAGCATTATTATTTCATATATTAAATACTTATTAGTAATATATATTTTTATAATTGTTGATGAATGGTGAACTTGGAAATGAATCTCATCGCGTCGTGGAGTCGGTAATCCGTACGTACGCACGAGCGAAAATATCATTATTTTGATATTAAAATAATATATATTTGAATGTTATATCATATATACAGAATCATTATCAGGTTAAATTTATTATTTAAATGAATTAAAAATCATTATTATATCTATCAAATAATAATATTTGAATAACAATTACACTACGACGTGGAGACGGTAAGCCGTACGTACACACATTTGGTGACATGTCATTCAAAGGATGGATAGAATACTGAATATGGTTGTAACATATTTATAATAATATTACAGTATATATGAGATACTTTATTTCTTATTTTATAATGGTAATAACCAAGAAAGAAGAAGTATAAGAAGAAAGGAACATGAAAAAGGGTAGTGAAATTATTACCTCTTTTTTGGGTTCTTCATTTTGATTTGATCAAACGGGCTCCATAGGACGGCTTTATGACTAAAGGAAGTCCACTAGGATGAATTGAGGGAAGTTGAGATAGTATTTGGTCAGTGGTTGGACGAACCAAAAGGCTTTGATGGTGTGAATTAATGAGAAGGGTGAGTGTCCTTTTATAAGAGGGGTAATTGGATCCTTTGGAAATGCTAGAAATATTATTTTATAATAAATTCATATTCAGTTTATAATGGATCCAAAATGGATTATTTAAAAGTTAAGGTGGGTGTGGGTTGCAAACTACTCAAAAAAATGAATTTAGACAGGTTGGGGTCGTTATATTAACCTTATCTTTTAGTTTTAACACTTAGTTAATTAATTTGACACATACCATGTCACTTTGTATTTTTATATTATATAGTTAATAAACATAAAATATAAATCCAAGAGACCCCCAAGAGATCCATTAATGAAACAAATATCATGATATATGTCTCTTGGACGAAGCTTAGTTTTTTATAAATGTAATATCAATTAATAATATAATATTTGTTTTAAAAACTCTTTTATGTCAATTTTCACACTATTCAATAATTGACTTTTTTAAAAATCATAACATAGTTATTAATTCAAAAAAAGGTAATTAAATCAATCCTAATATGTCATATTATCCTATAAAATTAATTTAATTTGTTAAAAGTCTCAAATTATATTTATATGGGTAATTATAATATCAATTATTTTAATTTTTCACTATTATGGTAATTACTTCATCATCATTGTGTCATAAATAAATTAAATTATTTAATGTCTAAAAATTATAAATAAAATACCATTATGTGTGAAATCTTTTTAGATTTCTAATGAATATACATAGTCAAAACTCCAACATATATAACCCTATGTAAAAATTGTTTTTTAAAAGATATATGTATTTGTCATTTTTGTATTTTTTTTAACCTAATTAATATAATGTGTCATTAACACTTACAAGTGGATTCATGTGGTCTAAAAATAGAACCAAAAATTCCCATGTTCGGACATGTATCAAAAAATAAGGTTAGGACACGTTTTAGGGTAATTTAGTATTATTATAATATTATTTTGTAACCCTTATTTACCAGATTTACCCTTTAACCATGGTAAATAAAATATTTACCGAAGTAATTATTCAAAATGTCTAAAAATAAAAGCTGCCTATTTACACAATTTGAACATATTGATTCCAAATATGGAATCCATTTTTCCAAATTCAAAACACAGATGTGGCTGAAATTAATTTAAAATTAATTCCTGTTGTCAAAACAAAAAGCGTGTTTTTAAGATATAATAACTATCAAAAGATTGATACTTGTCTATGTCCGGTTTAATTTTGAAATTATGTAAAATGAACAACATTGTATTAATTTGTAAAATTATATTCTAAATATACTTTAAAAACACTCAAATTCATAATTTATCACTAATAATTATTTTGATTTAAAAAGTTGTTTTTAATTAAAATTTAGTAATTTTCACTATTCATCAAAATAATAAAGTTATCCGAAAAGTACCAAAAATTTCACCTTAGGCTATATTCGATACTCCGAATCCAAAAATGAAGTCCATTTTGAGAGATAAAATTTCTAAAATTTTAAAAAGTAGGTATTACTATTCATAACGGCTACTTTGATTGGTTGTGGTGTGTGTTAGAACTCGAAGTTGTGTACAACACATGCTACTGTATTATTCAAAGAGAAACGTACCGTGGAAGCTCGAGGTGTTACATTGAGGATCATTTCGGGTTCAGAATTTTAAAGAATTAGGCCATAACTATTACATTACATTTCTAAAATTACATAGACTATTATACAAAGTTTCCATTTATTATAAAATAACAACTCTTGAATAAATGAGTCCTGTATAGTTCAATATTTTAGACAAAATGATGTTTCCATGATCCCATCCTTGACCATGTTGATATTTAAGACTTGTGAAAAACATTCCAAACATGGGATGACCATAAATATCTCAGTAAAGGTTATAAAATAAATAAAGAAAACATTAGCCCATCAAAACATATTCCTTTTAACAAACATAATGAAATTATATGATTTATGAAAAACACATAGAAAAAATAAATCGTAATGGTATCTTGTGGTATCCATAACATACATGAATTTTAGCTTTCACAGCTACGTAGAGAGTTACATTTGGAATACCCATCATAGTATATTACCTAAATCTCTTTGAAGATACATTATCATTTACCTCTGTCACGTTACCTATTGCATTGGGGAGCTATCTCGGGCTTACCCACCCTAGGTTTGTTACAAACCCACCTATATACGTAAACAATTACCATGAATCATAACATATTCATAACACATAAAACAAACATAAAACAAAATATAAAATATCCACATCATTTAAAAATATTGACATATAAAATCCAATATCAAAACCATTTTCAAAGATAAAAAATGTAAAAGGGTATACTGTATTTTTTCCCTTTTAAAAATATTACGGCTTTTTATGGAATCCAAAGATCAAATAATACTAGAAGCAGTGGAAAATGTCATTCTCACTGCTTATATAAAAATAGACATGCTTTTTTGTCATTTTGTAAATCACCTCATAGAAAACGATTCCCATTTAATGAAATGAAAAGTCAAATGTCTGTATACACCGTATAAAAGAATGTCATGTATAAAACATAATAAGCCTCAATGAAAAGAGATTGAGATGATGTTCCTTACCTCAGGTTTTTCTAGACTTATTCATTCATTAATATCATTAATAATAAACTAATGTTAATTTATAAATGTGTAAGAACATTTTTCACGTGTTTCATTCCTTTTATATTAATTTATACTATGTTATAATCATTATGTAACCATTTATGTTAATAATGGTTGTTTTGTTGAAATTGGGTACTTGAGTCTAAAATAAACATCTTATAATTACAAGTTTTACATGTGGTAAAAATTAAATTATCTATAGTATGATATAAATGATTTAGATATCATATATATCATATATATCGAGTACATATATGTAATTATTTTAGTACATAACATTTGGTGGTAATAAATGAAACACTCCCTTCAAAAAGATTGTAAGTCGTAAATACGCATTAAGGATACTTTAATTACTATTTCATATTTAATGGAATGAAAACATAATTATACCTAGGTATATTTTAAATCAAGTATAATATCATATACATAAATTCAGTAACACTATCTTTTAAACATTACATGAATGGCCTGAACGAGTCATATCACTTTTGAGGGGGCAGTAGTTCGCACTTACTCAAATCAAATTATCATATATACCGATTATGGAAACCATAATGGTATGATATAAATGAAAAATAATGAAGTATATCGAGAATATAAATATAATATATATCACATATAAATACAGTTCCATCGTAATGTCCAACATAAGAGCGGGTAGGAGAAAATTTAACAATCATTATTTCGTGAGGCAGTAGTCTGTCGTCCACAGAAACAATATATTGTTTACCCTTTAAACGAAGGTCTGTGTAAGTGTAGTTTGAATAATTATCATAACCAAAACCTAGTATATTTAATATACTGGTGATTTTATAAACTAAAGGAATAAAATGATTTTAGAGGTTGGAAAAGTTAAATAAATGAAAGGAACTTAAAATAAGACATTACCTTTAAATCGGGTAACTCGCTTTGGATTGAACCAAAATGATATTTTTAAGGGCCTTATGTCAAAGGAAGTGATTATATGTGATAAAAAAGGGATATTTATAGCTAATTTGTGCAGATTTTGGATGAGCCATGGGGATTTAGAGGTGAAAATAATGGATTGAAGGTTAGGGAATTTTATATGGGGAGGAGGGGCTCTTTAGGAAATGTTGAAAAAATTATTTTACTATATAATAATTTTCATTTTATAAAGAACCAAAAATTATTAATGTCAAAGAAAAGATGACTCTTGTTTGAAATAAAATCATAAAATAAGAATTGGATAGGTTTTAGATATTGTTTTAATCTTAATAGTCTAATTTATTAAAATCATTCATTAATGAGTTAGACACTGCATCATTATTGTGTCAGAAAAAAAAATTATTTGATGTTGACTAATTATAAATAAAATAACCTGATATAATAAATATTTTTACTTTCTAATGAATATTTTTTGTCAAATATGTCAATTATATAACCCCACATCATAATTGTTTTTTCAAAATAATACATGTTTATGATATTTTTATTGTTACATTAAATAAAAAGTTATTAATTTCGTTATCTTACCCAAATGGATTTCAAAGGCCAAAAATCTCAACCAAGGATTGTATTGGTCATCCATGAATCATAAAATAAGGTTAGGACTAGTTTTTGTGTAATTTTATGTTATTATAATATTATTTTTACATTGAATTTCCCTATTTAACTTTAATTGTGGTAAATAAAAGTCAAAATCTACTATTCATAAATATTTTTTTCATCTTATTGAACCACATTTTAAATAATAATAACAACAATGCATATAGGATTTTAAAAATTCAATTCACATATGGGGTTAAATTTCATTTAAATGAAAAAGTCAGTTTTTTATCAACTACATAGTGTTTTCACTATTTATCAAAAAATGATTGTTTTCAAAAAAATACCAAAAATTCATCTTAAGATATATTTGATATTCCGAATTCAAAAATGATGTCTATTTTAGAAAATGAAAAACATTGTTGTTTCATTAATTAATTTAAAATTAATTCCCGTTTTCAAAACTAAAGGCGTGTTTTTATTAAGTAATAACTATCATAATACTGACACTTGTTTATGTAAAATTTCAAAGTGAAATTACTTCCAATTTCTAGAATTACATTAAATGGTAAAAATATAATCTACATAAACATTAAAACTAATTAAAAATAAACTCTATCCATATAAATAAATTAGATTGAATTGTAGTTTTGAATTAAAATATTGTATATTTCATTATTCGTTAAAAAATGAATTTTATCAGAAAAAACCAAAAGCATACACAAAGTATATTTTGATGACCCGATTATATTGAAGTTTTTTATTTTTTGAAATATAACATATCAATGTGGCCATCACTAGATTTATATACAGTTCTCCCTAAAAGGCAATAAATCGACCATTTAATGAATATTAGATTATTAATTCATAAAATCAGATCCTTTCTTATTTTTAGCCTCTAAATTTTATTGGATAAATGTTAAAACATTTAATAAACATGTATAATAATGTTGTAGTTAGTTCTATTCATTTATGGCAATACAATGGATCAGTGTTAAAATCCTTTAAAATAATAATATATTAGTATTTTTCAGAATGAGTCAACATTGTGTGCAACATTAGACTTTGGAGAAACTCATTATTGTGTGTAATGTATGACATTGAACAAAACAGCCCCTATAAAGTGAAATTAATATTTAATTAGGAAATATTAATAAATATGAAAATTTCATATTCTTTCTTTACATGGTATGTTACAAAACTACTCTTGATAAAATCATGGTCTATTCTGGTCAATGATTTTAATAGTGCTACAATCAATGAGAAATTAGAGATGGGAATACAACAATATGCCACAGAACATATGAATC
This sequence comes from Viscum album, assembly GCA_963277665.1. Classification (NCBI taxonomy): domain Eukaryota; kingdom Viridiplantae; phylum Streptophyta; class Magnoliopsida; order Santalales; family Viscaceae; genus Viscum; species Viscum album. The sequence goes on from OY728159.1 coordinate 503,528,053, forward strand.
TACAAACCATTACATAATTATTTAGCACTTACCAATGCAAAACATCCTTAACCTTTGATAGGTATAGGGACACACCCCATAGATAAACCAAAATCCAAAGTAAATGAACCTCCTGTCTCAAAAACATACACATGGATATATTTATATAGGGTTTGGGTGTTGAAGAAATTACACGAAAACACTAAGATGGTCGGCATGATCCTCTATTAATATCAAGTAGATTCATATTCCATCATTGGACATGACTAATATATAGTCTAGGAATACATGGACAAAAGAATTATTGATTCTAATAAACATACCTAGTTTCTTCATGACAACAAATGAAGTTCCCTTGAACTCAATGTGCATATTCCTACAATTGAAGGGTGTCTACAAGATAACACCCTTCTTTAGCATAATCTAGTGATACTTATATCATAGAGTAATCATAGTAAATAAATCTGTCATCTAAATTTATTAAATATATCATCTATACTTGGAAGAGGGTAGTTATTCTTGATCATAACCTAATCCATCCTCTAGTAGTCTACACACAACTTCAATCAAACATATTCCTTCACGGTGAACAATATTGTAGAACCCCGCTGTGACACACTAGGTTGGACTGAACTCTTCTTTATCATGTCATATATTTTAATAATTATGTCCAACAACACAGAAATATACATCTGTTAAAAATCCATAAAAATATTATAATCATCGTGATGTGTGTATATTCGAAACACAACATCATGTCAAGGGGTTAACACCTCATCATTTCATGAAAAAACAGGAATAAACTATCCCAACAACCCTATAAACCATCTATGTTCCAGTATCTACAATGTCCAATTAAATATTTTCCATAAAAGAAGTAAAGGGATCTATAAATGTACTTCACACTTCCATGTCCACCATTTAAAACCACAAGATGGACATCCACATCCAATATCAAAACTATCATTGAGAAGCTATCGACATAAACACACATGGAAGAAAATAAATAAATGCCATGGATGAAAATAGCATTGATTTATATGAGTCATGAACAGATCCCCATATGAATTATGTGGTCACATCATCAGTCTTCTTCCTTGACACCCATTAGGAAAACTATTATAGCTTTGGACTTAGGTTGTCAACACGAGGTTTGTGTAGAGCATGTATAAATATAGAGTTATAGTATGATCTAGATTAGTCAAAAACAAAGGAGTGTGAATATATAAAATAAATAATATGAAGTACATGGGTGGATGATGATATGATCATACATATAATGATTGATGGATCATCTGGCCCTGCTATATTTACTGCATCAAACTGACAGTGTCTCACCCCCTATGACTCACGGTTGATGACCAAAACCATGAAAAAATTAGCTCATTGCCCCAAAATTCTTGCACCAAAATGAGGAATCACTTATCCTATTACATGTGATATCTAAGAATCACAATCCTACTATACTAGGTGCTAATATGGTCTCACTAGGAATTGATGTAGATGATAATGATTAACATGGTCGGCTCTACCATTATCAAGCTCAGAGAACTACTAGGAACTAAGTATGATTCATTCCATGTACCCCACGTACAATGAATCATATATACAAGACCCCAATTAATATAATGATACCACAATAATTCCATTTCCCAATGTTAAATAGTAAAATTCAACTCCCTTCTAGTTAAATCCTCAATTATCATGGAAAAAGAGAACAACTACTAACAACTCTTACCCTCAAGGAACACTACTTATTCTTTATCATGGTAAATGTCATATTTTTTCCCTCTATTCAGTCACATTCTCTTTATTTTGAATATCTATATATTTCATATATGTAAAAATAATGTCTATATATTGGATCTATGTGTGAAGATCTTCATGAAGACATCTCACATGAGAATCCTCATTAGGTAAAAATGTGGGGAAAAATAAAAAATGCCTATAATTGAAATCTGTACCTCCCACTTAGACGTAGTAAAATTTTGAAGGTACGACATATCATTCACGTCAGTTAACTTTGGGGATGTTGAGATAATATCTGCACAAAAATCAGTCCAAACAATAGCCCCAGATACATCTGCCCCTTCCTCTCACTGTGGTATAACGTCCCACACTGACATGTATCACCCCACATCTGACTAACAGGAAAATAAAACTAGTACTCCAGTAGGGAATATATGAAGCAATAAGGATCTAAATTTCCTCCAACCCACTCTATAACACTAAATTTGAAGTAATAACATCATTCATCACAAAATGCTTCTGCTAAAATGTATTCATGAAACTCTTCCTTTAGTCATCCTCCTCAAATAGATTAACCCTCAGGTGTCAACCAGATCATCCTACTAAAGCTCGACTACCTTTATCACACGTGGATTATGATTAGGAGTCATAAATGATAGTAGAACCAAATATTTCATATGACCTAGTAATATCAAATTTTATTAGGATTCATTTACATCATTTGATTTATGTTTAACATTCCCAAAAAACACATTTTAAATAAGTTCACAAGCCAATCATGATTCATGGATTGATCATTGGACTCTAAAAAAAATATTATTTCCATCACATATAGTAATTTGGATGGATTAGAATCATTTCATTAGATCATGGGGTCCCTTAAAATAACATTTTGTAGTGATTCATCCCTAGACTATGTGATGTAACAACATCATCTAAAAACATTACCCTGTCAACCATTAAAATAGTCACACTTTTTTAATTAAAAAGCTATCATATTCATCATCCTTTCCTTTTGATACAAATATATCTTGACCCACACAATTAAATGGTGTGAGAACTAGAATGATAATGAATGAAGTAAATAATCAACCCCATGGACCTCCTCTAGTGGTCCCTTAGTTGGTGACTATCATCATGTTTATGAAAATATCCAAATTAGTGGCATCAAAAAATACAATATATATTGAATCAAAATATAATTTAGGTTTATTAAATCCAATAAATCAAATAAATCACATAATCTTTAATAATTAACTAAAACCATCCCATAATGAATGTATATATAAAATAGATAATACTAAAATTCTACAAAAGTAAATACCCAAAATAATATATATGGAAGAAACAAAGCGATAGCCTAATATTAAAATTAGTATTGTACAGAATAATTATAGTGACCCGGAAATCTAATATTTAAAAATTACATCAATTTGTTTTTAAATATTTAATAATGTTAAAAAACTAACATGCAAATAATGTGTTAGATTGGTTCCCTTGGAAACATGGAAACAAAAAAACTGATACATAATTGAGCTAAATTATATCCCACTCTGTTTTTCATGAGTAGAACCCTTATTATATATAAATAATAATACATATAATGGTATCCTAGGGAAAGGAAACATAATAAAGGGTTATCTTAAATGATCATTATGGGTAAAAATGTGTGATATGTGTGAATAATCACGTGTGTACTCGTATAAGAACATGGTCATAGCATTAGAAGATGATACCCTTCATTTCAAAGTTCATAATAATTAGTCATGGAATAAATTTTTGATGTTAATAAGACATAAATTAAAATTGAATCAAGAAAATATTCCATGAAATCATAGCACATAAATAAACATAGAATTTTGGTAGACACATAAACATATAAAATAATTACCACAGTAGTTAATGATTAATTCCAATTCCATCATAGTTTAATGGGTTCACTCCTGAGAACATATTTTTAGTCATGGTTCATTCCCATGACCATATTAGTAGTCATGGTTCTATCATAGTACCATATTAGCATAAATAGCCATTTATGGAATCGAGTTCACTCCATGGTCAAGCGATGTCTATCTCCTTAGATATAATGTTTTACCCAATGTGTTTGATGGAGATTTAGATCTCACCCATCTCATAATGAAATCATATATATGTGTTACACAAGATCATAAAAAATAAAGTAATAACCCATGAAATGAATAGCCTATCACAAACATGTTATCAGATATTAACTGGGAGAAAATACATTGGTTTCATTGTCATTTAATCAAAGAATTGCTAATGTGAAAAATTGGGCTCCATGACAATTTAACATGTTAAAGAGAAACGAGATTCATATTCATATAACATGTGAAATAGAAACACCTTTTATAAACATGAGGACATAAAAACATAAACCATTCCGAGAAATAATATGAACGGAATCCCAGAATCACATTATTATAAAGTCATCAGTAACACCATAAATTTTCATCACATATTGAATGTAATTTTGAAATATATTTTTAATGATATTATTTATTAAAAATAACATATCTTCTATAAAAAACATTATATAACATAAAACAATTCAGAAAAAAATTTCATAGAGAATATCATTTGAAAACTATATAGATGAATTTAAACCCATAAAAAAATTTAAAATATCTTCTCCATAAAAATTATCTTCAAAGATTGTAAAAAAATATTTTTTACAAAATTTTCAAAAAAAAATGTTTTTTAATACAATAGTTATACGAATGAAGAGAGAAATAAAGTATGATTTTCTAAAATAAACACTCATGGTTATATTATTTACCAAAGAGCGTAAAAATGGTACCAATATATGGAGATATAATGAATCACTAGTGGATACGAATGTTGATGAGAGTTATTTAGATATGGATCATATTAATTTATATGTGGAATAATAATCATAAATAATCATGATAAACGATGAGATTTTAAAAACCAAATATTACCACATTGGTAAATTTATATCATAATCCCCAAGAGAGATTAAAAATAAATGAATCTAAAAATATAGTGAAATAATGATATTAATGAAATTAAATGTTAAAGGGAATTATATACACCAGGTAAATTAATGTAGGTGTAATATGTAACATGTGTCTTATAGAAGGAAAATTCAGAAAAAATTACCTTACTAATAGATCACATTTGAAAATTAAAATAGATGAAATATAGATCCTATAATTTATTTGTAAATATAAATAAAATTAATTATAATAATCATAGAATAAAATCATAGTCATTAGCGAATCCACACAAATAAACTTTATTTTTGAATAAGGCATGGGTCTCACAAAACTAAATGTGAATCTAGAAATCCCCTTACATTAGGAATTTACTCTCATTGTACTAGTTCAATCCCGATATATATTATATATAGTCTTATTATATAGGTAAAATATAAAAATACTAGTATATATAGTTCCACATATGATGTACCTATGGCATTATACTACTAATTTATTAACAATTCATTGTTAATGATACGTTTCAGGTAAAAACCATTTTGTTTTTCATCAATGTTTTATCTTTTGATTCATTATCCTCCTAAATATATCATTATTTACTTGTATATAGAATGTAAATATTTATATAAATATCATATTTATTCACTACATAAATATTTATAATAATATTAAAATGATATTAATGGAAAATGAATTACACCGTTCATGGAGATGGTAGACTGTTCGTACGCATGAACGATGTTTTAATTTTGTTGTTGTATTTGATAAAGAAATAAGTTTATATGATATATAATACCATCACATTATAATTATTATTTAATAAATATATTATATTTATGTTAAAACCATCCATTATACATTCTATGTAATGCGTGAATGAATAACAATACCTGGAGGAGGTGGTAGTCTAGACGACCATGAAGGAAGTTATCATTTGTTTAAATAATGATCATAAATATCGTATGTACTAAAAGATAATTTAAAAAGAAAAAAATGAATAATAAGAATCAGAAATATCATATAAAAATATTAAATACATCATTATTTACAAATATGAAATGTTGTTCTGGTAGAATGAACAACATTGGTTCGTGAGTCTTTAGTCCGTCATGCACAATAACGATGATCATGTGTCCCATTTATTGGATGTGTGTGTGAATGTATGTATAGCCCCTAAAATACCAATATATCAATGTACCATGGATTATTAAGTTGTTATATAGTCTTTATAGAATAATAATAGAGGCGGTGGAGAAAGAAATCAATAAAATGTTCTTGTGGAATGATGTTACGTCTTCTTTGGGTAACATCTTATGGATTGCACCGAAGGGATTCCGTGGACATATTTGTACCCAATGACATGCCTCTAGAATGAATTTAGAAATTTTGGGAGGATATAACTTTTTTTATTGGTCATGAACAATGGAATTATTTTTGTGAATAAGTGAGGGGTGTTGGTTCTATTTTGTAGTGGGGGAGAGGCATTCTTGTAAATATAAAATCCAACTCCTATTGAGAGATCTATATTATATAATGATCCCAAAATAATGATCCATATTAAATAAAATAGATTATATGGTTCATATATGGACATAAAATGGACTTTGGAAAAGTTTCTTGTTCATTTATCATTTTAATATTATAGTTTCACCACTAAATAAACGTTTTTTACTTAACCACTATAATTAAATTTTGTTTTGTTTATTAATAATTTTTTTCCGAAAATAATTGGACCATAATTAATAATATAAATTGTTCTGATTAAATATATTTAATCCATTTTTCCAAATTCTAGATGCATAATATAATGAAAATAATTATAAATTAATATCATTGATGAGATGAGATGAATGGTTTCTAAAGTGAAAACATCCAATGGCTGAAATGTTTGTCTATAAACATTCAATGTGAAATTGGTTCCAATTAACTAAATTGAATTAATTCATGTCAAATTGAAATAATTATAAATTAAAACCAAATTAATATTTAATTTTACAATGTCAATAAATTAGTAAAAAATTAGTGTACAATTAAAATTTACTAATTTTCATTATTCATCCTAAAATGACACTATTAATAGAAATCACAAAAAATCACCATAAGATATTTTTGAAACTCAAAATTCAAAATTCAAGTTCATTTTATCAAATTTAATATATATATAAGTGTCTAAAATTGGTTTTATTATTTTTCAATGAAGGATATAAAATGTAGTTAAGTAGATAAAAATATAATTTTTCACACATATAATGAAGTTAATGAAAATTATAAATATCATGACCATTATAATGTATTTATACATAAACAATTATAAATTAAATTTATACATTAGTCAGTACTATTAATTTTGACAATATTCGCATACAATTTAAAAACTATATCACCTAATTAATAATAATAATAATAAAATATTCATTCGCAGAATCTCATTGTTGCGTATAACACAAGCTAAAATAATGTAGCATGTAGTGGGAGATTAACATGTTGTAGCATATAAACAAAGAATATTTTTTTATAATACTGTGAAATACATCAAATAAATGAAAATGATTCAATAAAATGTTTCTTAAAAACTCAATGTGTAACATTATAACATCCTTAAAATTAATTTTCTAAAGAAATTAATTTATGTTATTAAAAGATTAATACATGAATGTAACATTCATAGAAACCCATATAGAAATATGATACTAAAAAATAAATTATAAATGAAATATTTGAAAAATAATGTTTATCCAAATTTACTCGAAACTAGGTTTCAACATAGGAGACCATATGCTTCATGTGATAACATGGACATTGAAGCAAAATCTATCTATCAAGTTCTGATGGAGAGTAATAGAGAACACAATTAAGAGAAATATAATGATCAAAAATCTATAGACCCATGATTGTTGTGAAAGTCCATTTACATCATATGAAATGATTATTATGTGATAAAGTTTTATTTCCTGAACATTTTCATAATGTTTATAAATTTTCTTGAGAAGATATAATAACTTAATTTTAGAACATTCTTAGTCTTTTATTCCTTGATTAACTACCACCTCAGTTATTATTCCCTGAAATGAAGGTGAAAATTTCATTCTTGTATAATTAGTTGATCATGGGTTCCATATATATAATTTATTTAATTCTATCAGCCTTTTAATCAAAAAATGATTCGTATAATTTATCCAATATGTATAAATACTCATATGGTGCGATATTAATTTAATTTTTAAAACATCATTCAGAGTTTAACATAAACTAGTACATAAATGGTTAACCATGAAACCCTTATGAATAATGATTATCAAAAACATTTTAATAAAGGCCACTAATTTCACAAAAAAAATTAACATTGATCCACCATATATTATAAATTAAATCTTATTTTATTCATACCAAACATGTGAATACCATCATAATGAACTCTTTTGATGCCTGATGATAACCTAAATTCCCATAAACACAAATTGAAATCATTAATGATTTCTTATTCCAATGATTATTGGTAATATTATTTAAATCCATAAATACTAGAAAATTTCCCATGGATGGTCTTAAACAATTTTTTAACAAATCCATTATCGATTCCAAGGTAATTAGTAATGTCCAATTAAATTATTCATATGAAACATATATTTATAGATAAAATGTTATCTCAAAAATAATAATATATTAAGGGTTATATTTAATTAATAATGCATTTTCAGTGGATACACCCATACCATTAAATCACATTTCTAATCACTCGGAACTAGTCAATATACTCTTTTAAATCCATAGTGAAAAAAATAAAAAAAAATTCATATATATTTCATAATTTATTATATATATTTCTTGAACACAAATATAAAAAATAATTTATTATCACATTTCATCCTTAATTCCTTAACAAGTATTATTTATAATATCTTTTAATACATATTTACATTCACACATTATAATGACCCATACATTACATACATTGTTAATACTTCAAAATTAAAGCATACTTATTACAACATATAACAAAACCACGAAAGGACCGTATAGGTATAGTGTCTTTAGAAACTGGGAAACATAAACAAATGGTTCATAAAGTGTCTATACTGTCTTCCATTTATTTCATCATATCTATAGTCCGTTTTGGCATATATTACTTAATAACCTTCTTCCTGACCTGGGAAAAAAACATAAAAAAGGGTGAGCTCAAATGCTCAGTAAGAGTAAAAAAAAGAAATATCAATCACATCATATACATAAGCACATAACTTTTGGAAATCTTAACCTGCAAAAGAGATCATAATTTCATAACATGGGATAAATCATGGCAGAGAAATGTAATAACAATAATCATAACTAAAAACATGAAACATTGTGGCATACACACATAATCATAGAGAATCATTTCGTGTTAGTCAAGACTCATTGCCAAGACTATCTTAGTGGACAAAGTCCCTTTCTGAACTGATTCACCCTCGTTTCAGTCCTGTTTCACTGAACCGGTATAACCTACCGTTCCAGCCATGTCTATCTCATGAGATATAAATTCTTTACCCAATGCATTAGAGGGAGATATAGGTCCCACCCATCTTAATGATACCATTCTTATGTGTGCCACAAAATCATAAATCATACATCACTGCATAACCCACGTAATAAAAATGGGAATCTTAAACATCGTGACATCATCAAACAATTCATATAAGATAAAAGAATTCATAAAAATAATTCCATTAAAACATAATCAAATCCATGTAATTATAGGGATATAAACAGAACCCCTTTATTATCTTATATGGAAAATAATTTTGATAAAACAATTGAACTTCATTCTTGAGGGAAATATCCTTTCTACTTCAAAAACACTTTTCCTTTCCAAACATGTCGTAAAATTATTAACTAAAAGAAGTTGATTAAAAATAAACACGAAAACATGTAAAGGAAGATTCTTGGAAATAATGTTTTAAAAATCCATTCATGCCGTATAAGATAATAAAAACATTTTTCTCGTACTTTTGTCAGAAAAGTCAAAAAAGTACCTCGTACAAAAAATGACAAAAGATTCCTTTCATATCTTTTACTAAAAACTCACCAAAGGGTAAAATGGGATTTAAACAATTTTAGGTGAATGGAAATAATATTACATATTGAGGAAACATGGATGTGGATGATAAAATACACCCTAGTAAATGCCAAAGTATAAACAATCTCGGATAAAAATGAGATTGTGATATTTCCCTTACCTTAGGTCCGACTTGCTTTGTATGTATCTGAACCTCCTGTATAATGAGTTAAATAATGTTATTGACTTATTACATAATCATAATTATTTTTATTATATCATATATGGTCATATTCTTAGCTTCTTAGTAGTAATATTTCATTGCTACTTGTTATTTGGGTGTTTATAACTTTTTGTTCGTATGCGTGTTTTGTCGAATAAATTCTTATTCTTCTCTTTAGGTTATAGATACCTCATTTCCAGAATGGTATTAGTGTAATATATATCGTATTCATTCATTCAATTCATTTATATAATCATTATGAAATGAAGATCATGTAGAACGAGTCGCATCACATCCTGGAGACGGTATTCCGTACGTACGCACGAGTGATGATATCGTTCCTATGATCGTGTAATTGTATTGGAGTGTATGTATACTATTTCAGAATCAGTATCACTTTATAATAGTCATATATAGTCATTATATACACCATTATACCCATCCAAATAAGGTGGTGGTGGAAAATAGATTACACCACGGCGTGGAGACGGTATTCCGTACGTACGCACACGCGGTGATTTCTTTTTCCATAGGATGGATAGATGGTGAAATAGGGTTGTTTAATACTTATAATAACATATCATTATTTGATTGATACTGATGTTATTACTTCATAATGAAACAACTAAAGAAGAAGAAGTGGAAGAAGAAATAAAGATGAAAGAATCGGTAATAGACATTACCTCTTCTTTGAAGTGCTTCTTTGAGACCTTCTTTTAGGGCACTGAAATTGGTCTTTGAAGAAGACCAGAACCTCTAGGATTTCTCTAGGGAAGTGGAGAGGATAAAGTGTCAGGGGTTGGCCGAGCTTGAAGGCTCCAAGTGGTGTGAGGAAGAGGGGGAGGAGGTGTCCTTTTATAAGGGAGGAGAGGGGCACCTTTGGAATAACAAAAACAATTATTTTATTATAAAGTCATGTTCGGTTTTAAATTGCTCCAAATTGATATATTTCGAAGCTAAGGTGGGGATGGGTCGAAATAATCTCATCCAATAGTATTTAGACAAGTATAGGTTCCTATTTTAACCTTATCATTTTGATTTAACATTAAGTTAAATAATTTTACTTTTACCATGTCTTCTTGTGTTCTTATACAATAAGGTTAATAAACTTACTATAAGAAGCCAAACGAACCCCAAGTTATTTATTATTAATATATATATCCTTATATAAGTCTTTTGGAAGAACCTTATATTTTTAGGAATAAAATAACAATTACCAATATAATATTTGTTTTAAAAACTATTTTATGTCAATTTTGACACTATTTAGTAATTGATTTTTGTGAAAATCATAACAGAATTATTAGTTCGAACAAAGTTAATTAAATAAATAATAACATGTCATATTAACCTATAAAATTAGTGGGGTTCATAAAAAGTCTCAAATCACATTTAGTTTGGTGTTTATAACATCAATTATGTCAATATTTCATTAATAAGATAATTACTGCATCATCATTTGTGTCACAAATAAATTAACTTATTTAATGTCTAAAAATTACAAATAAATTACCATTATGTTGGAAATCTTTTTTTCTTTCTAATGAATGTTTATAGTCGAATTTATCTTATGTATAATCCCATATTAAAAATTATTTACTTATTAAACTGTGATTTTAACTATTTTAACCCTTCTTTAAATAAATTAATAATAAATGTCCTAATCTAATCCAAGTGGGCCTAAATGGTCATATTTTATTCCTAATTTTGTTTTCGGTCGAATTACACTTATCCAATAGAATTAGGACATGTGTTAGGGTAATAATAATATTATCTTTACCCTTAATTACCCTATTTACTTTTTACCGTGGTAAAAAAAGTAAAAAGTTACTATTCACCAAAAAATTATTTTCATCTCATTGAACCACATTTTACTTACTGTCATCAACCGTGTCTCTCGGATTTTTGAAATTCCACTCACAGAAGCGGTAAAATTATGTTTTATGAAAAAATTCAGTTTTTTAACTACCACTTAGTGGTTTCACTATCCATCAAAAAATGAAAGTTTTCAGAAAAATACCAATATTTCACCCTAGGCTAATTTCGATATTCCGAAACCAAAAATGAAGTCCATTTTGAAAAATAAAATTTATAAAATTTCAAAAAGTGGTTATTACTATTCATAATGGCTAGTTTTAATAATATTTTAATAGCATATCGTTGTTTAATTAAACTCGGTATTGCGTACGACGCAAGCTATCAAGGAAGGTCGCGATTTCATGTAAAGCAAGCCAAGCAAGTATTGTGTAGAAAAAGATTCCTTTGATGATTTATATAACATAAAAGTCTTGGGTGTTACATTCTACCCCCCTTAAAATAAATTTCGCCGTTGAAATTCGTCACTTTGTAACTAACAGATGAGGATACCTCTCCCTAATCATATCCTCAAGCTCCCATGTAGCTTTTTCTAATTGGTGGTTCCTCCATAAAACTTTCACCAATCGATTGGTCTTGTTTCGTAGGACATTTTCGCTACGATCCAGAATCTCTATCGGTTGTTCTTCATAAGAAAGATCTTGCTCCAGCGGTACAACTTCTGAGCTGAGTACAAGTGAAGGATCAGGTATGTACTTTCTCAGGAGAGATACATGGAACACATCGTGAACTTGAGAGAGATTCGGTGGAAGCGCCAATCGGTAAGCTACCTTCCTACATGATCCAGTATTTTGAAAGGACCGATATATCTAGGGATTAACTTCCACTTCTTTCCAAATCTCATGACTCTCTTCTAGGGAGATATTCGTAAGAACACTTTGTCGCCCACTTCAAACTATAGGTCTTTTCTTCGGCTATCGGCATAACTTTTCTGTCGACTCTAAGCTGCTCTTATGTGTTGTTGAATAGGTCTGACCTTTTCTGCCATTTCATCAACGAGATCAGGTCCTAATAGCTTTCTTTCCCCAACTTCATCCCAGCAAGTTGGAGTCCTGCATTTCTTTCCATAGAGAGCTTCATTAGGAGCCATCTGAATACTGGAGTGAAAGCTATTATTATAAGAAAATTCTATCAATGGTAGGTTTTGATCCCAACCTCCTTTGAAATCCATAGAGCAAACTCTCAACATATCTTCTAGGGTTTGAATTGTTCTCTCAGAGTGACCGTCTGTCTAAGGATGATAAGCAGTGCTAAAACTCAACTCTATATCCAGAGTATGCTGAAGACTTCGCCAGAACTTCGAGGTAAATCTCGGATCCCGATCAGATATAATAGAAAGTGGTACTCCATGCAATCTTACCACTTCCATTACATATATCCTAGCAAGCTGATCCAGAGATAAATCCTCTCTAATAGCAATGAAGTGTGCAGACTTGGTAATACGATCAACTATGTCCCAGATAGCATTATTTCCTTTGGATGTTTTAGGAAGTCATGTGACAAAGTCCATAATGATGTTTTCCCGTTTCCATTCGGGTATGGGTAATGGTTGTAACATCCCCTTAGACTTCTGTCTCTCAGCTTTAACTTGCTGACAAACCAAGCATTGAGATACATATTCAGCAACATATCTTTTCAAGCCATCCCACCAGAAGTACTCTTTCAGGTCCCTATACATCTTCGTGAGTCCAGGATGAATAGAGAATGAAGAACTATGAGCCTCATCCAGCAGCTCCTTCTTTAATTCGGGGATGGGAGGAACACAAACCCAATTCCTGAACATTATTATCCCATCACAATCAAGGTTGAATTCAGGAACCATTCTCACCTTCTTTTGTAACTCGAAATCTTCTTTCTGTGCCTCATTAATCTTCACATGTATAGATGGTTGAACATTCATTAGAGAAAGATAAGATTTTTCCCCTTTCATTATAATTCCAAGATCCATCCTTTGTAAATCCATAAATATTGGATCTTTTGTGATCCTCATCATGGATAAACTAGCATGGTCTTGTCGACTTAATGCATCTTCCACCTTGTTTGCTTTACCAGGGTGGTAATGGATGGAGCAGTCGTAATCCTTAATCAGCTCCAACCATCTTCTTTGACGCATATTCAGCTCCTTTTGTGTGAAAATATACTTTAAAATTTTATGATCAGTATAAATATCACACCTTTCACCATAAAGGTAATTCCTCCAAATATTTAATGAAATGATTACCGCATCTAGCTCCAAATCATGTGTTGGTTAATTTTGATCATGGATTTTCAACTGTCGTGAGGCATAAGCTATCACCATATCATTTTGCATAAGAAAACACCCCAATCCCTTCTTGGATGCATCACTGTAGATCACAAACCTTTCTCCACTACAATGCAGTGTGAGCACATGTGCACTGGATAACCTTCTTTTCAACTCCTTGAAATCCTCTTCACATTCATCCATCCAGACAAACTTAACTCCTTTCCGAGTCAACTTGGTGAGTGGATTAGATAATCGTGAAAAATCTTTCACAAAACGTCGATAATATCTAGCCAAACAAGGAAAACTTCAGATCTAAGTTACTGTTGATGGTCTCGACCATCTTTCGATAACCTCTGTTTTTACTGGATCCACAGATATCCCCTCTTTTGAGATTATGTGACCCAAAAATGCAACTTTTTGAAGCTAAAATTCACAATTGGTAAATTTGGTATAAAGCTTCTCCTTTCTCAGGGTCTTCAATATAATTCTCAAGTGATCTTTATGTTCTTACTTTCTCTTTGAATAGACAAGAATATCTTCTATAAAGACTACCACAAATTGATCAAGATAGTCTCTAAAGACTCTATTCATCAGATCCATGAAGAAAGCAGGGGCATTAGTAAGACCAAATGGAATCACTATAAATTCATAGTGTCCATACCTTGTACGGAAAGCCATCTTTGGTATATCCTCCCTTTTGACCCTTAATTGATGATACCCTGAACGAAGATCAATCTTGGAAAAGTATTGAGCTCCACGTAGTTGGTCAAATAGGTCATCAATGCGCGGGAGAGGATATTTGTTCTTGATAGTGATCTTGTTATGTTCTCGATAATCAATGCAGAGTCTCATTGATCCATCTTTCTTCTTAACAAATAGAACATGTGCTCCCTAAGGTGACGCACTAGGGCGTATGAATCCATTATCAAGATTCTCTTAGAGTTGCTTCTTCAATTCCTGCAACTCAATTGGGGCCATTCTATAAGGTGTCTTTGAAATAGGCAAAGCACCCGGTACGAGTTCTATTGAGAACTCAACTTCACGATTTGGTGGAAGTCCCAGTAATTCCTCCGGAAAGACATCATAAAACTCCCGTACAATGGGCATATTCTTAATCGTGAGTTTCTCACCAACCGTTTGAGATAAATAACCTTCATTTAGTGGATTCAAGACCCATAAGATAGAAGAAATTTCCACTGGAAGGTTATGTTCATCCTTGCATTGATAGACGATCATAGATTGATCTGGAATATGAAATGTGAATTCCCTTATTTGGAAATTGATATGAGCTCCATGTAGAGAAATACAATCCATGCCAAGAATCACATCAAATTCCACTATAGGAAGGACCGCAAGATTTGCAGGAAGCACTTTCCCACAAACTTCGATCGGAGAAGAATTATAAACTTTTGATGTGACTGTTGTGCCTTTAGGTGTTGTCACAGCTAATTCAAAATCTAATTGTTGAGGTAATACGGTGATACCCTTAGAAAATTCTTCAAAAATAAAAGAGAGGGTGGATTCATAATCAAATAAAACATTTACTACTTTATAGTGGATGGTATGTGTACCTTTCACCACATCGTTATCGTACTCAACATCGCTGATAGAAATTGGATGTGACTTTCCTTTGTCTTTAGCCTTAAGAGTTTGTTGACGTCGACCATCATCATCAACCCTTGGATTAGGGCATTTATTGGCATAATGACCCATCTCCTTGCACTTGAAACATTGAAGTGTAGTAGGTTCAATCTATGTATCCCTTCCTTTTTTCCATCATTAGACATCTTCTTCCCATCATCGGGGCATTCAAATACCCGATGACCTTCCTTTCCACATTTGAAACATTTACTTGTCCCATTAAGACAACTACCTCCATGTTTCTTTCCACACTTTGAGCATAAGGGAAAGCTCATCTTCTTTTCAGTGTGCTCTTTATATTTTCCTTTGAATTCCATTTTCCTCTTCTTATCAAACCCATATGACTGATGGGTTACTCCAATCTCCATCTCGACTTTGAGAGAACATCGAACGATTTCCTCATAGCTATTGAAGTCCCTTATGGCTAACGCCCTTTGAAGATTTGGTTTTAAGCCACTAAGGAATCGATCGATCTTACTCTCAGGTTGGATAATAATACCAGAAGCATACATTGCAAGACTTGTAAAATTTTCTTCATAGGTACCAACAGATTCATCATCCTTTTTCTTCAGTTCAAGAAACTCTTTCTCCATCTTTGTTCGGAGAATACGAGGGAAGTACTTATTGAAAAATAATTTCTTGAACTCGTCCCATTCCATGGACTCAATTTCTTCCCTTTGCCTCGTATTCTTAATAAGATTCCACCATTGATCAGCATCTCTTTCCAAACGATACACTGCTAGGATAACTTTATCATGTTCAGAACATTGAAGAACTGAAAATATCTTTTCAGTAGTACTAATACATTGTTCAGCAACTAATGGATCAGTAGACCCGCTGAAAGAAGGTGGACGCTGCCTCATGAAGGATTCAACAAAATGTTTCTCCTTCCTTTTCTCGTTTGGAAGTCCTGCATGATTCATAGCTTGAGAAAGTTGAGTGAGCATGGCTACAAGATTTGGCATTCTAGCTCCCATAACGTTTGGTTTCTCAGGGGGACAATCATTGCATTGCCCGTCGCATTCCGCATTAACACGGTTCCTTCAGGTTCCAGCCATTGACTAAAACCAAGAAGAATAGTGTGAGCAACACTAATTATAATAGGAAAACCACATAATCAAGAATAAAATATCACACTTAAGGTCTTATCCTAGGTTATTCATTGCCATTTCTAAAACACTAAGACTGTGTTCTATGCTTAGACTTATCCTTAGGGTTCTTACTAAGGCTTTCACATCCTAGTTTCCAAAGGTTGACTATACCTTTCCTCTGATACCAACTATAACGACCCATACTTTACATACATTGTTAATACTTCAAAATTGAAGCATACTTATTACAACATATAACAAAACCACGAAAGGACCGTATAGGTATAGTGTCTTTAGAAACTGGGAAACATAAACAACTGGTTCATAAAGCGTCTATGCTGTCTCCCATTTATTTCATCATATCTATAGTCCCTTTTGGCATATCTTACTTAATAACCTTCTTCCTGACCTGGGGAAAGAAAACATAAAAAAGGGTGAGCTCAAATGCTATGTAAGGGTAAAAAAAAGAAATATCAATCACATCATATACATAAGCACATAACTTTTTGAAATCTTAACCTGCAAAAGAGATCATAATTTCATAACATGGGATAAATCATGGCAGTGAAATGTAATCACAATAATCATAACATAAAACATGAATCATTGTGGCATATACACATAATCATAGAGAATCATTTCTTGTTATTCAAGACTCATTGCCAAGACTATCTTAGTGGACAAAGTCCCTTTCTGAACCGAGTCACCCTCGTTTCAGTCATGTTTCACTGAACCGGTATAACCTACCATTCCATCCATGTCTATCTCATGAGATATAAAATCTTTACCCAATGCATTGGAGGGAGATATAGGTCCCACCCATCTCATAATTATACTATTCTTATTTGTGCCACAAAATCATAAATCATACATCATTGCATAACCCACGTAATAAAAATGGGAATCTTAAACATCGTGACATCATCAAACAATTCATATAAGATAATGGAATTCATAAAAATAATTCCATCACAACATAATCAAATCAATGTAATAATATGGATATAAACAGAACCCCTTTATTATCTTAGATGGAAAATAATTTTGATAAAACAATTGAACTTCATTCTTGAGGAAAATATCCTTTCTACTTCAAAAACACTTTTCCTTTCTTAACATGTCGTAAAATTATAAACTAAAAGAAGTTGATTAAAAATAAACTTAAAAGCTTGTAAAGGAAGCTTCTTGGAAATAATGTTTTAAAAATCCATTCATGCCGTATAAGTTAAAAAAACATTCTTCTCGTACTTTTTTCGGAAAAGTCAAAAAAGTACCTCGTACGAAAAATGACAAAAGATTCCTTTCATATCTTTTACTAAAAACTCACCGAAGGGTAAAATGGGATTTAAACAATTTTAGGTGAACGGAAATAATATTACATATTGAGGAAACATGGATGTGGATGATAAAATACACCCCAGTAAATTCCAAAGTATAAACAATCTCGGATAAAAATTAGATTGTGATATTTCCCTTAACTTAGGTCCGACTTGCTTTGTAAGTGTCCGAACCTCCTGTATAATGATTTAAATAATGTTATTGACTTATTCCCGAATCATACATATTTTTATGATATCATATATGGTTATATTCTTAGCTTCTTAGTAGTAATATTTCATTGTTACTTGTTATTTGGGTGTTTATAACTTTTTGTTCTTATGCGTCTTTTGTCGAATAAATTCTTATTCTTCTCTTTAGGTTATAGATACCTCATTTCCAGAATGGTATTAGTGTAATATATATCATATTAATTCATTCAATTCATTTATATAATCATTATGAAATGAAGATCATGTAGAACGAGTCGCATCACATCGTGGAGACGGTATTCCGTACGTATGCACGAGTGATGATATCGTTCCTATGATCATGGAATTGTATTGGAGTGTATGTATACTATTTCAGAATCAGTATCACTTTATAATAGTCATATATAGTCATTATATACACCATTATACCCATCCAAATAAGGTGGTGGTGGAAAATAGATTACACCACGGCGTGGAGACAGTATTCCGTACGTACGCACACGCGATGATTTCTTTTTCCGTAGGATGGATAGATGGTGAAATAGGGTTGTTTCATACTTATAATAACATATCAGTATATGAGTGATACTGATGTTATTACTTCATAATGAAACAACTAAAGAAGAAGAAGTGGAAGAAGAAATAAAGATGAAAGAATCGGTAACGGACATTACCTCTTCTTTGAAGTGCTTCTTTGAGACCTTCTTTTAGGGCACTAAAATTGGTCATTGAAGAAGACCAGAACCTCTGGGATGTCTCTAGGGAAGTGGAGAGGAGAATGTGGCAGGGGTTGGCCGAGCTTGAAGGCTCCAAGTGGTGTGAGGATGAGGGGGAGGAGGTGTCCTTTTATAAGGGAGGAGAGGGGCACCCTTGGAATAACTAAAAATATTATTTTATTATAAAGACAAGTTCGGTTTTAAATAGCTCCAAATTGATATATTTCGAAGCTAATGTGGGGATGGGTCGAAATACTCTCATCCAATAGAATTTAGACAAGTTTAGGTTCCTATTATAACCTTATCATTTAGATTTAACATTAAGTTAAATAATTTTACTTTTACCATGTCTTCGTGTGTTCTTATACTATAAGGTTAATAAACTTACTATAAGCAGCCAAACGAACCCCAAGTTGTTTATTATTAATATATATAACCATATATAAGTAATTTGGCCGAACCATAGATTTTTAAGAATAAAATAACAATTACCAATATAATATTTGTTTTAAAAACTATTTTATGTCAATTTTCACACTATTTAGTAATTGATTTTTCTGAAAATAATAACAGAATTATTAGTTCGAACCAAGTTAATTAAATCAATACTAACATGACATATTAACCTAGAAAATTAGTGGGATTCATAAAAAGTCTAAAATTTAATTTATTTTGGTGTTTATAACATCATTTATGTCAATATTTCATTAGTAAGATAATTACTGCATCATCATTTGTGTCATAAATAAATTAAATATTTAATGTCTAAAAATTACAAATAAAATACCATTATGTAGGAAATCTCTTTAGATTTATGATGAATATTTATAGTCGAATTTATCTTATATATAACCCCATATTAAAAATTATTTACTTATTAAACTTTGATTTTAACTATTTTAACCCTTCTTTAAATAAATTAATAATAAATGTCCTAATCTAATCCAAGTGGGCCTAAATGGTCATATTTCATTCCTAAGTTTGTTTTTGGTCGAATTACACTTATCCAATAGAATTAGGACATGTGTTAGGGTAATAATAATAATAATAATCTTTACCCTTAATTACCCTATTTACTTTTTACCGTGGTAAACAAAAGTAAAAAGTTACTATTTACCAAAAAATTATTTTCATCTCATTGAACCACATTTTACTTACTGACATCAACCGTGTCTCTCGGATTTTTGAAATTCCACTCACAGAAGCGGTAAAATTATGTTTTATGAAAAAAATCAGTTTTTTAACTACCACTTAGTGGTTTCACTATTCATCAAAAATTGAAAGTTTTCAGAAAAATACCAAAATTTCACCCTAGGCTAATTTCAATATTCCGAAACCAAAAATTAAGTCCATTTTGAAAAATAAAATTTATAAAATTTCAAAAAGTGGTTATTACTATTCATAACTGCTAGTTTTAATAATATTTTAATAGCATATGGTTGTTTAATGAAACTCGGTATTGCGTACGACGCAAGCTATTGAGGAAGGTCTCGATTTCGTGTAAAGCAAGCCAAGAAAGTGTTGTGTAGAAAAAGATTCATTTGATGATTTATATGACATAAAAGTCTTGGGTATTACACACATTACATGTTGTTTCATCATTAGCATCAATATAATTATGACTTGTACCAACTTGCTAATTTTATTCGTGATCATTCCTCTTAGGATATCAATTTTCATAACTAAAGTTCACTAACCATTTGAATATTTTGACTGTTGATGATGTGTTATAGAGGTCATTATCCTATTTTTTTACATTAACAGATCCTTGTGATTCTCCTTTTCATTTATTTGCATTGTGTCCTTGTTTTCCATAGTGAAAACATCATCTTGTTCCTCTATATAATTCACATGGGATATTCTTTCCAAATTCTAAACACTAAAAAATTTAATCTCATTTTCTCCTGAGTCTCTATTACCCTAACTCTCAAAAAACTTTTTCCTTATCCTTTTTTATTAGTCTGATAGTTAGTTAAGGTACACATTATTAATTATGTTCGGTGAAATTTGATTAGGAATAATCACATCCTCCTTTGATCCAATAATAATCCAATTTGGTGTTTCATTACAAATTTTCCCATCACATTTAATGTTAACCATGTTCTCATTGTATCATGCCATCCAAAAAACTAGAAATGATAGTGTGAGAAACACTTCTCCTAATGCAGAACCAAATAAAAATGAAAATCACATATAAGGGGTATAAATCATCACTATATCTTTTTCAAACCATATGAACTGTGTTTTTACCACAGTTATTCATAGTCATATTTTATTTTAATCCATCGTGATTATTCATATAGTGTTTCTAAATTTTCAATGCATATCCCCCGAGAGATTCAAACAAGGTGTACAAAAAACCCATTGTTATGCACCATTTCTCAATAGATTAATGACAAATATGGTTTTTTCAGGGTTTTTACCACCATGTTCATTTGTTACATATACACATACACTTTTAGTTTCTAGATAAGTACAAATTTCTAAGAAACCACTCGCTATATAATTTAAAAAAGTTCTCGAACATTTTCATATAGGTTGAATTATTCATAGCCTTATCCTTTGAGATGTCCTTAGGTTTCACAAAATTGTTTCATCATCATAATTTCCATAGGATGATAAATTTTCTATTTTAGACCAAATATAGCCACCATTTCTTCACATACATAGAAATTAAATCCCTATTGTGTTACATTATATACATTACACAAAAAGATTCCAAAAGATAGTATTATTCCTTGGGGTCATATAATAAAAAAAGTGTACATAATTGAGATAATTATCTCCCACTAGGTTCTAAATTAATATCAACCATCATATAAAAATAATACCTAACACATATCTTAACAAAATGAATAAATTAAACATAAGAATGGGTGAGTCCAAATGCTCAATAAATGTAAACAAGAGAAAATGTATGTATAATCAAGAGCTTAATGGTATGAGAACATGATTATTACATTACAAGATCCTGACCTACATATAAAATATAATTATCAATTGAAATGGAATAAATATAGGAATTTTATATGACACAAATCAAAATAGAATCATGAAAAGAAGACATAAAATCTTTACATTGTAATAAATCATGGAATTTTGGTATACTCATAAGCATATAAAATGATTTCCATTATAGAGAAAGTATAATTACAAGGCCCTTATAGTGTAATGGTTCAATCCCTAAACAATCTTTGTAGTCATGTTTTACTCTCATGGTTTTCTTAGTAGTCCACGTCTACTCCCAATACTATCTCAACAAAAATGTACATTAGAGAACCATGGTCACTCCCCATTCCATCCATGTCTTTTTAATGAGATATAAATCATTACCCAATGAATTGGATGGATATATAGGTCCCACCAATATCCTAATTATGTCATATATGTGTCTTATATAAGATCATAAAAAATCAAATCACAACTGATGAATTAAAATGGTTATCATAAATAAGACTTCATATCATCTTGTTTGGAAATGACAATGGTATCATAATAATTTAATCATTGAACTACCCATTAAATAAATCATTTTTAATAATATTACAACTCATGAAAGTTAATATGGATTCATAGACATATATCACATAGAAGATAAGTGGTTTTCATAAATATAATTCCATCATAACATAAATTATTGAGAGTAAGAATATGAATAGAACCATGTGATCATATTCTCATAAAGGAAATAATTACCACAAAAATTTTTATCTTATATGTAAAATTATTTTGAAATTATTTTTATAACATTTTATTGTGGAAAATATACATTATTGTATGTAAAACAATTTTCAAGACATAAAACATTTTTCAAAACAAATTTCATTGAAAATAAATTTAAAAAAAATATATTGCTGCATTGAAAAATATAAATAAATAAAATCATTTTTTACTTTAAAATGATATTAGATTATCAGATAACAAATAATTTTTTCAAAACATGGCTTTTGAATAAAATATAATTTTTTAACAAAGAGATAAAGAAGGGATGATTTTTATAAAAACACACTTTCAATAATATAAAGTAAAAAAGAGTGTAAAAATTATACAAATACATAAATATATCATTAATACCCAAAAGAAAAATAAAATACATTGATGCTATTTAGATATGGATCATAATATTACTTAATTGGAATTATAATCATAAAAATTTCATATAAAGGATGAGTCTATAAAAATAAACAATTACCACATTGGAAACGTTAATTCATAATCCACATTTGATAATAACATTAGATGAATATAAAAATATAATGAATGAATGATATTAATGTTATAAAATATCAATGGTTAGTATATACCCTTCATAAAATAATGTAGGTTCATTCCATAAGTTGTGTCTCAAATAATTAAAAGTGAGATAAAAATTACCATATGATTTTGTAACTTTTGAACAGTAATGTGACATCCCAGGTAAATAATGAATATGAAATATTTCATATATATTAATATTTTGGAATTAAATATTAATTTTAATTTAAATAGGTTACTATGTTCGATAGCGTACCCAATACGCAACAATGGATTTCTTTGAAATCTTCGGCTGCACACTAATAATATAATATTATGATTTTAAATGGTAGTTAACATGAAGCGATTGTGTTGGCTGGAATGAAAAAAAATATCTAAAATTTGATTGTACATGTTAGTTAAATATATTTACATTTATCCAATAATAAGTTAGAGGCTTAAAATGTCAATGAATCTAATTTTATGAATAATTTACATGAAAAATTCAATTTACAATATTTTAATGGTGAACCATATTTAATTATAGTTTTGGTCACTTTAATATATTATATTTGATAAAATAATATCCTTCTTTACAATGGGGAAACAAAAAATTTACTTTTTGTAAATTTTTTTTATTTTTCCGATTGTGTTAATTTTTTAATGAATAAAAAAAAATATTGTATTTTATTTCAAAACTGTGTTTTAATATAATTTAATTATATGGTTAGATTATATTTTTAATTGGTTTTATAGTGTAATTAGAATATTTTTTACCAGTTAATCGAATGTTGGTAATTTGAATTAATTTCACTTTCAAATTGGACATAAACTAATGACAATCTTTTGATAGTTATTATTTCTTAAAAACATGGTATTTGCTTTGACAATAAGAATTAATTTTAAATTAATTAATTCTAGTTTTATGTTTTGAAATTGTAAAAATAGACATCATTTTTTAAATCAGAATATCAAATAACGATTAGGCTGAATTTTAGGTATTTTTCTGAAAAAATCCATTTTTTGAAGAATGGTGAAACCACTTAATAGTATTTAAAAAACCGAGTTTTTCAGTTAAATGAAATTTTACCGTTTTTGTGTATTTAATTTCGAAAATCTGACATACATGGATGTAATTAGTAATTAAAATGTACTTCAATAAGATGAAAATATGTTTTGGTGAATTTTAACTTTTGACTTTTATTTACCACGCATAAAGGTAAATAGGGTAATTGAAGGTAAAAAGAATATTATAATAATTGCCAATGATCCTATACCCTAGTGGTACAGGCTCTTGCTTGGCATCCAAAAGATCCTGGATCAAATCTGGGAAAGGGAGAATTTCTGTGGAATTATAGCAGGACTATAGCAGGGCACTGTAGAAGTATTGTAGTAGTGGCAGAGCTGTAACAGCAGAAACTCTGTAACGACGGAGGGACTGTAGCAGGTACTATAGCAGCAGATGTACTGTAGCGAGTACTATAGCAGGGCCAGCACTGTAGCAGTATTGTTCACCAAGAGATCCTTTGGGCCAAAAAATGGGCTTTCAAGCCTTGTATTCAGGCCACTTGTCCTTAGGCCTTCATTCTATGTAATGGGTCTCCCTCTACCCAGTCTAAAGAGGTATTCCCTTTAAATAATAAATTGAGGCATCGGCCCCAACCTTTTAAAAAAATATTATAATAATTAATAATTACCTTAACACTTGTTCAAGCCTTATTGGTTGAGTCATTTACAACCATTGGTATCTTAGGGTCAATTTTGGGACCCCATTGAGCCACTTGGGAATGATAATGACAATTTAGATTAATTAACTTAAAGTAAAGGCAAAAATGAAAAAAACAAATATCTTTTAGTAAAAAAATTTTTAAAGGGGATATATAAATTATCTTTTCGACTATAAATATTCTTTTTAAAGATATAAATATTTCCTAAATCATGGTAATTTTTTCTATAATTTTTAGACATTGAATAAATTAAATTATTTATGAAACAATAATGATGTAATGTTTACATCGTTAATAAATCATTTAAATAAATAAGTTTATAAATATTAAAATAAAATCCAAAACCTATCCAATTATTATTAGATAAATTTATTTCAACCATGAGTCATCTTATGATTTACCTAAATGAGTTCTGGACCTTTTGAAACTGAATATCATTATATAATAAAATAATATTTCCACACTTTCTTAAATAGACCATTCTCCCCCTTATAAAAATTCCTCACTTCTATCCAATTCCTCAAACCCATCAAGCCCTTAGTCTCGTAAAAATTCAGCTGAATTAAGGTCCCTACATCCCTCTCCTCCTCCTAGAATACTTACATTAGGAATAAGGAACTTCAAGAAGTCCTTTTGGATCAAAACAAAGGAAGTAACCCAAATTACAGGTAACAGTTTCTCTTAACATATTTTCTTTTATTTTACTTCTCCAACCTCTAAACACTTTTTATTGCTTTATTTTATAACAAAGAAAGTGTCTTCAATATACTATTATTTTTTTATGTGAAGTATTCGAACTAAACATACACACATATCCATCTAATGGGTGATGAACATACTATTTCGGTGGATGGAAAACTAACGCCTCTCGAAACGACGATTGTTCGATTATCTCCTACAACCTATCATGGTGTCCATTAAGATGAAACGATATTTATATATATATTATATATATATTATGTCTATGTTTTATTTATGTTTATTTATTATACTTTTATATTTTACCTTTGTGGTTTCCATTATTGGTAAACGCGATAATTTAATTTGAGGATGTGCCGACTACCGCCCCCTCAAAGTGATATGACTCGTTAATACCATATGTGGGACATATAAAGGATGGAGTTAATGATATTATATATGATCTTATAATATAATTATAATATACCTATGTATCATTATGTTTTAATTCATTTAAAAGAAGAAATATAAATGAAAGAAGTGTTCATGCGAACGTACAGCTTACCGTCTTCATGAATGGTGCATTGGATTTCTTACTTCCAAATGATATGTACAATTATAAATATATATACTACATATATATGATATCTATGATATCTAAATAATGAATTTCATTTTGGATATAATGAACTTTTGACCATGTGAACAACTTGTAACTATATGGTGTTCATTTTGAACTTAATTACCAAATATCAACAAAACGAACATTATTTACTTGAATGATTACATAATGTTTATAACATGGAAATAAGTGATATAAAAGGATTAATAAACATGAAAATGGTTCTTAAGCAAGTAGAAATTAACTTTAGTTTATTATTCATTATATTAAAGAACGATCGAGTCATGTCAGACATGAGGTAAGGGACTTTGTCTCAATCTCCTTTCATTGAGGCATATTTTGTACTAATACATGACATTCTTTTATAATCTGTATAAACACCCCTAAATTTTCAAAGGGAATATTTTTCTAAGAATAAATTTACAAAACGACAGAAAGGAATTTTTCTTTTAACATAAGCCGGGAGAACAACCTTTCCACCGTTGTGATTATTGTTTGTTCTTTGGCTTCCTTAACAAGTCGTAATGTTTTTAAAGGAAAAATAAATACCATATTCTCTTTTTACGTATTTTGGAATTGAAAATGACTTTGAGAGTGGATTTATTATTTCAATATCTTGAAATTATATTATGTTATTGCAATTTGGAAATGTTATCTTTACTTTATGCTTATGTTATGTGTTGTGATCATGTTATGGTTCTTGGGCATTATTTACTTATACAGGTTGTTCCGTGATATACCTAGGGTAGGTGAGACTGAGATAGCTTTCCAATGGATTGGGTAAAATGACAGAGGTAAATGTGAATGTTTCTCCTAAGATATTTAGGGAATACACCCTTATGGGTATTCGAAAGTAACTCCCTATGTAGCTGTGATAGCTAAAATGTAAGTATGTTCTGGATAGAACAAGTTACCATTATGGTTTATGATTTCTATGTTTTATTCATAAATCTTATGTTTTCTTGAGGTATGTAAAAGAGTTTATGTTCTGTATGAATTTAAGAACTAATTTTTTTTATTTGTTTTATAACCCTTACTGATCTTTTTATGATCATCCCATGTTTTGAAATGTTTTCACAGGACTTAAAGAAGAATACGGTCAAGGATGAGATCATAGAAAAGTCATGTTGTCTAAAACATGGTACTAGACATTACTCTTTTTTTCAAGAGTTTTTAATTAATTAAAAAAATGGAAACTGATTAGAAGTGTCTACAATGATATCTTTTGAGATGTAAGAGTTATGTCCTATTTCTCTAAAACACTAAATTTTAAAAGATCATCAATGTGAATTATTAGTTTAATTCAATATTATATATTGTTTAAGGTTGTGTCCTTATTGTTGGTAATAGATGTCGGTTTAGATAACCATAGGAGTTAGGGCATTGTTAAATTAATATCCATAAATTTGTTTATGTTAATATTGAAATCTTATATCATTTACAGATTACCATGTTGCTTCTCATAAGATATTTCTGTGTTCAGAATGGTTTTCCGTAGAGGAAACCGGGAAGGTATATTGGGACGACATTAGGAGTAAGGAAACCGTCATTATAAGAAACCTGAAATGGTCAGAATCAGAACTGAACAGTTTGTTGCAGTGATGGCATAGTTGACTCAGGCTATAAATGGTGGTGATATCCATGTACGAGATCATCCTTATCATCAACAGAAGAACATGTCTGTAGTGGATAATTTCATGAGGCTACATCCCCCATCATTCAAAGGATCATCTGACCCGGTGCTAGTAGAAGGGTGGAATAAAGCACTAGAAAAGATTTATTATGTTTGGGGTTGTTCAGAACATCAAATGGTTAGTCTTGTTGTTTACCATTTTCAAGGTGAAACTGATCAGTGGTGGTCAATGGTGAGAAATATCAGGGATAATTAGGAGATTGGTGTTCTCGATTGTGATGAATTCAAAGGTATGTTTCTTGAGAAAAAATATCCTTTGGTGGGTCGTCTTAGAATGGAAAAACAATTCCTAGAATTGATGCTGGAGGATGACTCAGTGGAACCTTAGGAATACAAATTCACTCGACTATCAAGGTATTCTAAAAATTACATATGAGATCTTGATAGTAAAATCAACCATTTTATTCTAGATTAAAGACAACGTATCAATGGTATTTAGCATCTCAAGAGTTAAAAAGTTATGAAAAGATTGTTTGTTGTGCAAAGAAAGTGGAAATTGAGTTTTATGATGATCA
This sequence comes from Viscum album, assembly GCA_963277665.1. Lineage (NCBI taxonomy): Eukaryota > Viridiplantae > Streptophyta > Magnoliopsida > Santalales > Viscaceae > Viscum > Viscum album. Next base: position 503,556,579 of record OY728159.1, read on the forward strand.
TGTGTTCCTTGAAAAACAACAGAATAACAGGTCTAGGTGGCAGGCGATAGGGAAGAACTCTTCAAAAAAGTATGATGGTATGAAACTTATGTTTACAGTTTGTGAAAAATGTGGTAAAAGGATTTCTATAGAATCCTTTTGAATTCTAGTATGTGCTACCGATGTGATAAAATGGGACTCGTAATTGCACTGAAATAGATCAGGGTAATCGTAAGACAAAATCTGATTTATAGTCAGTAAAATGTTTTTAGTGCAATGAAATGGGTCATTTTGAAAATGAGTGTCCAAAAATAAATTCAATCGAAATAAAGCAGCAAGACTACAAGAAGAAAGGGGTGGTTAAATATTTTGAAACTACTTCAGCAGATGTTTGGACATCAAATGAAGTTGTATCAGGTACACTGTTTGTTTGTTCAGATTATGCCAATTTGTTGTTTGATTGAGGGTCTACACACTCTTTCATTTCTAATAATTTTTCTAGTAAATTGGGAATTCCATATCATGATATGAATACAGAACATACTATAAAAACTAATAGAGGAAATTTGGAGACCAAAAGAAAACATAAGAACATTCATGTCCTTGTGTGCATAAAGAATCTACCTGCAAACCTTATTGATTTGCCTCTATTAGATTTTGATGTTATTTTGGTTATGGATTGGATTTCTGTTTATCAATCTAAGATTGACTGTAGAGCTAAAGATGTTTCTTTTTAGAATGATTTTAAGTTTGTATACAAGAATGAACCCTTGCTTTTGATAACATACCAGGAAGCTGAGAAACTAGTAAAAGATGCAAATGAATGTTACCATGCACATATTGTTGAAAATATATGTACTGTTCAGATTAATGATGTTCCAGTGATAAATGATTATCTAGATGTTTTCCCTGATGAGTTTTCTAGTATTATACTTGATCAAGAAGTTGAATTTACTGTTTAATTAGTTCCTGATTCTAGGCCAATATCAAAACCCCTTTATCAAATGGATCAAATTGAACTTTTAGAGTTAACGAAGAAATTTCTTGAGTTATTAGATAAAGGTTTTATTCAACCTTGAACATCACCATGGGGTGATCCTATATTGTTTGTTAAAAAGAAAGAAGGTTCAATGATACTTTTCATTGATTACAGAGCAGTGAATAACATCACTGTCAAGAAGATGTATCCATTGCCACATATCGATGATTTGTTTGATCTTCTCTTGGGAGCTCATTTTTTTCGAAGACTGATTTGAGGTCGGGGTACTATCAGTTGAATGTAATGGAATAAAACATTCTGAAGACTGCATTTTGTACTAGATATGGGTATTATGAATTTTTATTTTTGCCTTTTGGTTTATCCAATTCACCTACTGTATTCATGGATCTTAAGAATAGAATTTCTTGAGAGTTCTTAGATAAGATTGTGGTTGTCTTCATTGATGATATTTTGTTTTTTTCAAAAATTAAAGAGGACCATGAAATTCATTTATGGGTTGTCATGGAAACCTTAAAAGAAAAAAAATGTATGGGAAATTCAGAAAGTGTGAGTTTTGGTTGCAACATATTTCTTTCCTTGGTCACATTGTCCCAAAAAATTGAATAACGGTTGATCTTACTAAAAAAAAGTTCTTGAAGAATGGCCATGACACACAAATATAACCGAGATTCATAGTTTTCTTGGTTTGATATGTTATTATTAGATTTTTATTGAAAAATATTCATGGTTATCTAGTCTATTGACGAAGTTAGCTCGAAAAGGTGTTATGTTCATTTGGAAAAAACAATGTGATGATTGTTTTTAGGAATTGAAATGATTATTGGTGAATGATCTAGTTTTGGCACTACCATCCATAAATAATGAGTATGTTACCTATAGTGATGCTTCATTGAAAGGACCTGGTTATGTCCTAATGCAGAATGATCAGGTAATTGCTTATGCATCACATCAGTTGCAACCACGTGAGTTAAATTACCCTACACATGATTTTTAATTAGCTTCTGTTGTTATTTCTTTAAAAAATTGGAGGCATCATTTGTATGTAGTAAAATGTGAAATTTATACCGATCACAAAAGTTTAATGTAAATATTCACTCAAAAAGAATTGAACATGAGATAGAAGAGATGGCTATAATTAATCAAGGATTATGATTTCATTATCCATTACCATCAGGGAAAATAATATAAAGTGGCTGATTCTTTGAGTCAAAAAAGTAATGCTTCATTAACCATGTTACGTTTCGAAAAAGATCCTTTGGTTTTTGATTTGATAATCATCGGCAAAAAAGTTTTTGGTGTAGAAAATTATTCTGTTTTGTATCAGGTGTCAGTGAGATCATCTCTATCAAACAGAATTAAGAAATCACAGAAAGAAGATAGTGAGTTACAAGAAAAGGTAGAGACGGTTCAGAAGGTTATGTTTCCTGAATTTAACATTGATATTGATTGTGTTTTGTGATTTGGAAAGAGATTATGTGTGCCTTGTGATTCACAATTGAAGAATGAGTTGTTATATGAAGCTCATAGTTCCCCCTTTTCAGTTGATCAGGGCAGTACTAAGATGTAAAGTGATCCCCAGGAGTATTACTGATGGGATGGAAGGAAATGAGATATTGGTGATATTACTGTGAAGTGTTTGAATTGTCAGCATGTTAAAGCAGAGCGACAGTTACTAAAAGGGATGATATAGTCTTTACCAGTTCCAGAGTGGAAATGTGAAAATATATCCACGGACTTCATTGTGGTATTACCAAATACATCTTGTGGTAATAATTCAATCAGGGTTATTGTTTATCGATTGACTAAATCTTCTCATTTCCTTACTATTCAAGATACAATGTCTCTATATCATCTTTATTGGTTGTATGTGTAACATCCCAAGTAAGTAATGAATAATAGATATTTTTATCTATGTCTATTAATGATTAAAATAGTGTTTTAGAGGCTTAAAATGAAAATAAATACAATCTTATGCATGGAATACAATAATATTCTTAAAAGATTGTTTTACTGCCTTTTGATGGAAAACCCTTCTTAAATCTATATTTTGACAATTTTATAAGCTATTTTTGTCAAAATAAACTTATTATTTATTATTGGGACATAAAAATTGACTTTGTGTGAATTTTTGGTATTTTTCCGATAATGTTCATTTTTTAATGAATAGTGAAAAATGTTGTATATTATTTCAAAACCACTTTTTAATCTAATTTATTTAAATGATTATATTATCATTTGAATTGGTTCTGAAGTGAAATTAGAATAAATTTTTACCATTTTATCCAATGGTGGTCATTGGAATCAATTTCACTTTGAAATTGGACGTAAACTAGTGTCAATCTTTTGATATTTATTGTTTCATAAAAACATGCTATTTGTCATGACAGCGGGAATTAGTTATTAAATTAATTAATGTGACTTATATGTTTTTAATTTTGTAAAATGGACTTCATTTTTTAATTTGGAATATCAAATATAGCTTAGGGTGAAGTTTTGGTATTTTTCTGAAAAACATCAATTTTTGATGAATAGTGAAACCACTAAGTGGTACTTATAAAAACTGATTTTTCGTTTAAATGAAATTTTACCACTTCTGTGTTTTGAATTTCAAAAATAAGACATACATGGTTGTCCTTAAGAAGTAAAATTTGCTTTAATGAGATTAAAATAATTTTTTGTTGAATAGTAACTTATTATGTTTTTAATCGCGATTAGAGGTAATTGGTGTAGTTTAAGGTAAAAATAATGTTTTAGTAATATGAGATGAGCTCGACACATGTACTACACTCATTGGATGTGTAATTACCGACCAAGACAATCCATGGGTCAACTTGGGGACCCCATGGAGCCACTTTGGTTGGGAAATGACATAAATAACTTTTTATTTAATGTTAAAGAAAAAATGACACAAACATGAAATGTTTTACTAAAACTATTTTTACATGGGGTTATGCAAGTTATAATTTTGACTATAAATACTCATTGGAAAACTAAACAGATTTACTAAATCATAGTAATTGTTTTATAATTTTTAGACATTAAATATATTAAATTATTTATGACATCATGATGATGCAGCGATGACCTCATTATTTAACGATTTAAATAAAATGGAAAGATAATGTAAAATCTAAGACCTACACATGTCCAAAACATATTGTATGAGTGGATTTAGAACCCTAATCACCTTAACCTAGAATTATATCAATGTGGGACCTTTTGAATCCGAAACTCATTTTAAAATAATGTAACATTTCATTACTTTCCAAAAGTGCCCCTCCTCTCCTCTTATAAAAGGACCCCACCTCTACCTCCTTACCCACACTCCAAACAACTTTCGCTAGGCCAAACCCTACCCAGTTTTTCTCTCCACATCCCTCTCTTACTCCTTGAAGTCTCACATTGGTAAAATGTCTTCCCAAGGAAGCCTTTGAGATCAAACCAAAGAGAGTTACCCGATTTTAAGGTAATGTCTTCACATGAGTCCTTTTGTTTTATTTTGCTTCTCCAACCCCCTAAACTCTTTTTATTCATTTATTTTGTAACAACTACAGTATCTTAAATATACTAAGATTTTGTTATAATAAGGATTCTATCTACACATACACACACCTACATCTAATGGTTAAAGAACACATTGTTTCCGTGGATGGTGAATTTATGCCTCCCGAAATGATGATTGTTCAACATTATTTTAACACCTTTAAAGGTGGCCATTAAGATGACACTATATTTATATATGATATATAATATCATTATGTTTTCCTTAAGATTCTGTATTTCTCATTTTGGGAATACCTTTATGGTTTCCACTATGGGTAAACGTGATATCTTCATTTAAGGAAGTACGAACTACCGCCCCCTCAAAGTGATTTGATTCATTAAATACCATATGTGGGACGTATAAAGGATGGAACTATGATAGTATATATGATATTATACTGGAATTGTAATATACCTTTATATGATTATGATTAAATTCTATAATATACGAAATAGAAATGAAAGTAGCGTTCATGCGTACGTACGGCTTACCGTCTCCATGAACGGTGCATTTTATTTCTTACCTCTAAATGATTATGTAATATTATAAATGCATGCATGTACTGGATATATATGACATATGTGATATCTACATCATGAATAACATTCTGGATATAATGGATACATGAACAACTTGTAATTATAAAGGGCATATTTTTTACTCAAATACCAATGATCGTTAAAACGACCGTTATTAACTTAAATAATTATATAGTGTTCATGACATGGAAATAAGTGAAATAAAAGGAATAATGTACTTGAAAAAGGTTTTTAAACAAGTATAAATTAACTCATGTTTATTATTCATGAGATTAAAGAACGACCGAGTCAAGTCGGACCCGAGGTATGGGACTTCGTCTCAATCTCCTTTCATTGAGGCATATTTTGTTTTATACACAAACTTATTTTATACGGTGTATAAACCACTTTTACTTTTATGTTTATTCAAAATGAATATTTTTTATACGAAGAATTTACTAAATGAAAAAAGGGAATGTTTTTGTCGTACGTATGCGGCGACAACGACTTCTCCGCAGCCGTGACCATTATTTGAGTTTCGGCTTCCTCTAAAAGCCATACCTTTTAAAAAAATATACCATGTTTTACTTTTCTTTTATTTGGGTATTGAAAATTGTTTTCATAATGTTTTTATATCAATGTGTTGTATCGATATCTTATGATTGAAAGGTGGAAATGTTATGTTCCCTTTATGGATGTTTTATGTGATACGATTATGTTGAGGTTCTTGGGCATTATTAAGAAGACTGGTGGTTCCGTGATAGACTAAGGGCGGGTGAGCCTGATATAGCAATCCAATGCATTGGGTAACGTAAAGGAGTGAAACGTTAAGGTTTCTCCGAAGATATTTATGGAATATACTGTGATGGGTATTCGAAACGTAACCAAGAGGGTTACTCCCTACGTAAGAATGTTATGAATGCCTCAAGTTGCCTTTATGTCTTATGATTTCTATGATTTATTCATAATTTTATGAGGTATGTTAAAGTGCTTATGTTTTATGGGTAAAGTATGATTTCATTCTTATGTATATATATACCCATGTTTCCTTTCCATATTTTTATATCCCTTACTGAGCTTTTTATGCTCATCCCAAGTTTTTTTGAAATGTTTTTCACAGGTCAAAGGAAAGGTACTTGATATGATAATAGTGTCAAGGACGTGTCAAGAAAGAATCCATGTTTTATTTTGAATATGTTTCCATTGATGGGAAAGAAGAATATTATCTTTATGTAACCACTTTATTTATATGTGGAATGTAATTCAAGTTTTATGATCTAATTCTCTGAAACTCTAAACCCGAAAAGATCCTCAATGTGTAATCTTGTAATAACTCAAGATTAAGTAAGGTTTAAGGCTGGGGCCTTATAGTTGGTATCAACGGTCGGTTTAGATAACTTTAGGAGTTAGAATTATATTAAATGATTATCCAAAAATATTTTTTATGGTCAAATTGAAGTGATATAGTATTTGAATATTACCATGTTGCTTCATCTAAGACATGTTTGTTCAGAATGGTTTTCCGCAGAGGAAACAGGGAAGCAGTGCTAGGAAGGCATACAGAAGGAAATAACCTTCCGAATAAGCATCCTGAGATGGTCGGAATTAGAACTGAACAGTTTGTTGTAGTAATGGCGCAGTTGAATCAAGCGATAAATGGTGGTGGTATCCATGCACGAGATCAGCCAGATCAACCGTAGAGGAACATGTCAGTGGTGGAACATTTCATGAGGCAACATCCCCAATCATTCAGAGGATCATCTGACCCTATGTTAGCTGAAGGGTTGATTAAAGCAATGGAGAAGATTTTTGATGTCATTGGGTGTTCATACAATCAAATGGTTAGTCTTGCTATTTACCGTTTGGAGGGTGAAGCAGATCAGTGGTGGTCTATGGTTAAAAATATCAGGGACGCTGATGAGATTGATGCTCTCGACTGGGATGAATTCAAAGGAATGTTTCTTGAAAATTATTTTCCTAAGGCTGTTCGACTTAGGATGGAAAAACAATTCTTCGAATTGAGGTAGGGGAAGACTCAGTTGCTACCTATGAATAAAGGTTCACTCTATTGGCAAGGTATGCTCCAAATTTTATCTGAGACCTTGATAGTAAAATCAATCATTTTTACTCAGGATTAAATCCAAAATATAGAAGGGCATTAGCTTCTCATGAGTTTAAAAGTTATGAAAAGCTTGTTCGATGTGCTGAGAAGGTGGAAATGGAGTTTTCCGATGACCAAGTTTTCTATAACATCCAACAGAAGAAGAGATAGAGGTGGCAGGAGAAAGGTATGAATTCTTCAAAAAAGTCTGATGGTAAGAAATTTAAGTTTCCAGTTTGTGATAAATGTGGAAAAAGGCACGTTGGGGAATGTCTTCTAAATTCTGGAAAGTGCTAACGATGTGGTAAGATGGGAATAAGGCTCGTGATTGCACTGAAAAATATCAGGGTGATGGTAAGACCAAATTTGATTTACAGTTTGTGAAATGTTATAAGTGCAATGAGATGGGTCACTATGCAAACGAGTGTCCGACAAAGAGCTTGAGTGATGGGAAGTAGTTAGACTACAAGAAGAAAGGGGTGGTGAAATCCGTTGCATCTACTTCAGCAGATATCAGGCCGTCAAATGAAGTTGTATCAGGTACTTTGTTTGTTTTTTCAGATTATGCTAGTGTGTTGTTTGATTCGGGGTCTACACATTCTTTCATCTCTGAAAACATTTCTTGTAAAATGGGAATACCATCTCAAGAAATGACTCCTGAACTTGTGGTAAAGACACCTGGGGGAAATGTTGAGGAAAAAAGAATTTATAAGAATCTTTCTACCCTTATCTGTGGAAAGAACCTACTTGAAAACCTTATTGTTCTACCTCTAGTAGAGTTTGATGTTATCCTGGGTATGGATTGTCTCTCTATTTACCATGCTAAGATTGACTATAGAGCTAAAGAAGTTTTTTTTAGAAATACATTCAGTTTGTGTACAAGAATGAACCCTTACATTTGATAACTTATCAAGAGGCCAAGAAACTTGTAAAATATGGAAATGAATGTTACCTTGCACACATCGTTGAAAATAAAGGAATTGTTTAGATTATTGATGTGCCAATGGTAAATGAGTATCCTGATGTTTTTCCTGATGAGCTTCCTGGAATAATACCAGATTAAGTAGTTGAGTTTACTATTGACTTAGTTCCTCATGCTATGCCATTTTCAAAACCCCCTTATCGAATGGCTCAAATTGAACTTTTACAGTTGAAGGAGCAATTGCAATATTTATTATAGAAAGGATTCATTCGACCTAGTACATCACTAGGGGGTGCTCTTGTTTTATTTGTTAAAAAGAAATATGGTTCTCTGAGATATGCATTGATTATAGAGCCTTGAATAACATCACTGTTAAGAAAAAATATCCTTTGCCTCATATTGATGATTTGTTTGATCAACTCCAGGGAGATCAGTATTTATCAAAGATTGACTTGAGATCGGGGTACCATCAACTGAAGGTAAAGGAAGTAGACGTTCCGAAGACTGTGTTTCGTACAAGATATGGCCATTATGAATTTGTAGTAATGCCGTTTGGGCTAACCAATGCACCTGCTGTATTCATGGACTTAATGAATAGAATTTTCCACGAGTTCTTGGATAAGTTTGTGGTGGTTTTCATTGATGATATTTTGGTGTTTTCTAAAAGTAAAGAAGAACATGAAATACATTTATGGTTCATCTTGCAAACCTTGAACGAAAAAAAAATTGTATGGGAAATTCAGCAAGTGTGAGTTTTGGTTGCAAAAAATTTCTTTCCTTGGTCATATTTTTTCTAAATATGGGATTACTGCTGATCCTGAAAAAACAAAGGATGTTGAAGAATGGCCAAGACCCAAAAATGTAACAGAGATTCGTAGTTTCCTTGGTTTGGCAGGCTATTACTGAAGGTTTGTTAGAAATTTGTCACGGTTATCTAGTCCAATGACTAAGCTAACTCGGAAGGGTATTAAGTTTATCTGGAAAAAAGAATGCGATGATTGTTTTTAGGAACTGAAAAGAAGATTGGTGAATGCTCCAGTTTTGGCACTACCTTCCAGGAATGGTGACTTTGTTATATACAGTGATGCTTCATTGAAAGGACTTGGTTGCGTCCTAATGCAGAATGATCAGGTAATTGCTTATGCTTCACGACAGTTGAAAACTCATGAGGTAAATTACCGTACACATGATTTGGAATTAGCTTTTGTTGTTTTCGCTTTAAAAATTTGGAGGCATCATTTGTATGGAGTAAAGTGTGAAATATATAATGATCACAAAATTTTAAAGTATATATTCACTCAGAAAGAGTTGAACATGAGACAAAAGAGATGGCTAGAATTAATCATGGATTATGATTGTACAATTCATTATCATCCAGGAAAAGCAAATAAACTGGCTGATGATTTAAGTCAAAAAATTAATGCTTCATTAGTAATGTTGCATTTGGAACGTGATTCATTGGTTAATGATTTGATGAACTTTGGCATAGAAGTTGTTGGTGTAGTATGTTCTTCTATTTTGTTTCAGGTATCAGTGAGATCATCTCTATCAGACAGAATCATGCAAGCACAGAAGCAAGACAGTGAGTTGCAGAAAAAGGTAGAGCTAGTTCAGAAAGGTAAGTTGCATGAATTCAACATTGATAATGATTGTGTTTTGAGATTTGGGAAGAGATTGTGTGTGACTTGTGATTCACAGTTGAAGAGATTGTTGTTATGTGAAGCTCATATTTCTCCATTTTCAGTTCATCCTGGAAGTACTAAGATGAACAGAGATCTGTGGGAGTATTACTCGAGGGATGGAATGAAAAGATATATTGCTGATTTTACTGTGAAGTGTTTGACATGTCAACAGGTTAAAGCAGAGCAGCAGTTACCGAACGGGATGCTTCAGCCTTTACCAGTGCCAGAGTGGAAATGGTAGAATATATCCATGGACTTCTTTATGGGATTACCGAAGACATCTCGAGGTAATAATTCAATCTGGGTTATTGTTGATCGCTTGACCAAATCTACTCATTTCCTAGCTATACGAGATAATTTTTCCCTGGATCAACATTCCCATTTGTATCTTAAATAGATATTCAGGTTACATGGAGTTCCTCTCTCCATTATATCTGACCACAATCCCAGGATCACTTCTAACTTTTGGAAAGGCCTTCAGAAGTCGTTGGGTACTGTATTAAATTTTAGTACAGCTTTTCATCCTCAATCAGATGGGCAGTCGGAATGAAAAATTCAGACCTTGGAGGATATGCTATGAGCTTGTTCGATGGATTATCAGGGAATTTGGGACCAACATCTTTCTTTGGTTGAATTTTCATATAATAACAGTTTTCATTCTAGTATAAAGATGGCACCATTTCAGGCATTATATGGGAAGTGGTGTCGAACTGCAGCTTTCTGGGATGAAGTGGGTGAAAGGAAGTTGATGGGACCAGAATTGGTAGAAGAGTTGGCAGAAAAAGTTCAGCTGATAGAAAAACACATGAGAACAGCTCAGAGTAGGCAGAATAGTTATGTGGACAACAGGAGGAAGGATCTCTCTTTTGAGGTAGGTGATCATGTTTTTCTCAAAGTATCACCATGGAAAATTGTGATGTGATTTGGTAAGAAAGGAAAGATGAGTCCAAGGTTCATTGGACCGTAAGAAATTCGGGAGAGAGTTGGATCCGTTTCTTACCGAGTGGCTTTACCTACGAGTTTATCTCAGGTACACAATATTTTTCACGTTTCGATGTTGAGAAAGTACATTCCAGATCCATCTCATGTTATGAGTCCAGAGGTAGTTCAGCTGGAAGAGAACCTATCTTATGAGGAACAACCGGTCCAGATTCTTGACCATAGGTTGAAAGTGTTACGTAATAAGGTGATTAATCAGGTAAAGGTTTTGTGGAAAAACCACATGATGGAAGAGGCAATATAGGAATCTGAAAATGCAATGAGGGATAAGTACCCCCATTTATTCGATAAGTAAATAAATTGCGGGGACACAATTTTCTAAAAGGGGGAAGGATGTAACATACCAAGTAAGTAATGAATAATATATATTTTTATCTATGTCTATTAATGATTAAGATAGTGTTTTATAGGCTTAAAATAAAAATAAATGCAATCTTATGCATGGAATACACTAATATTCTTAAAAGACTGTTTTACTGCCTTTTGATGGAAAACCCTTTTTAAATCTATCTTTTGACAATTTTATAAGCTATGTTTGTCAAAATAAACTTATTATTTATGATTGGGACATCAAAATTTACTTTGTGTGAATTTTTGGTATTTTCCCGATAAAGTTCATTTTTAAATGAATATTGAAAAATGTTGTATTTTAATTCAAAACCACTTTTTAATCTAATTTATTTATATGATTAGATTAGCTTTTGAATTGGTTTTGAAGTGAAATTAGAATATATTTTTACCATTTTATCCCATGGTGGTCATTGGAATCAATTTCACATTGAAATTGGACTTAAACTAGTGTCAATCTTTTGATACTTATTGTTTCATAAAAACACGCTATTTATCATGACAACAGGAATTAGTTATTAAATTAATTAATGTGACTTATATGTTTTGAATTTTGAAAAATTTACTTCATTTTTGAATTCAGAATATCAAATATACCTTAGGGTGACGTTTTGGTATTTTTCTGAAAACCTTCATTTTTTGATGAATAGTGAAACCACAAAGTGGTACTTATAAAAACCGATTTTTCATTTAAATGAAATTTTACCACTTCTGTGTTTTGAATTTCATGAATCCAACATACATGGTTCTCATTAAGAAGTAAAATGTGGTTCAATGAGATTAGAATAATTTTTTGGTGAATAGTAACTTATTAAGTTTTTAATCGTGATTAGAGGTAATTAGTGTAGTTTAAGGTAAAAATAATGTTTTAATAATACAGGATGAGCTTGACACATGTCTTACACTCATTGGATGTGTCATGAACGACCAATAAAATCCATGGGTCAACTTGAGGACCCCATGGAGCCACTTTGGTTGGGAAATGACATAAATAACTTTTTATTTAATGTTAAAGTAAAAATGACACAAACATGAAATGTTTTACTAATACAATTTTTACATGGGGTTATACAATTCATATTTTTGACTATAAATATTCATTGGAAAAATAAACAGATTTTATACATTATAGTAATTTTTTTATAATTTTCAGACATTAAATAAATTATATTATTTATGACATCATGATGATGCAGTGATGACCTCATTATTTAACGATTTAAATAAAATGGAAAGATGATGTTAAATCTAAGACCTACACATGTCCAAAACCTATTGGATGAGTGGATTTAGAACCCTCATCACCTTACCCTGTAATTATATCAATGTTGGACCTTTTTAATCCGAAACTCATTTTAAAATAATGTAACATTTCTTTACGTTCCAAGAGTGTCCCTCCTCTCCTCTTATAAAAGACCCCCACCTCTACCTCGTTACCCACACTCCCAAAGCCTTTGGCTCGGCCAAACCCTGCCCATTTTGTCTCTCCACATCCCTCTCTTACTCCTTGAAGCCTCACTTTGGGAAGATGTCTTCCCAAGGAAGCCTTTGATCTCAAACCAAAGAGAGTTACCCGATTTTAAGGTAATGTCTTCACTTGAGTCCTTTTGTTTAATTTTTCTTTTCCAACCCCCTAAATTCTTTTTATTCATTTATTTTGTAACAACTCCAGTATATTCAATATACTAGGATTTTGTTATAAGATGGATTAGACCTAAACTTACACACACCTACATCTAATGGTTAAATAACATACTATTTCCGTGGATGGTGAATTTATGCCTCCCGAAATGATGATTGTTCAACATTATTTTAACACCTTCAAAGGTGTCCATTAAGATGACACTATATTTGTATATGATATATAATATGTTTATTTTTTCCTTATGCTTCTGTATTTTTCATTTTGGGCATACCTTTATGGTTTCCATTATGGGTAAACGTGATATCTTCATTTAAGGAAGTGCGGACTACCGCCCCCTCAAAGTGATTTGATTCGTTAAATACCATATGTGGGACATATAAAGGATGGAACTATTATATTATATATTATATTATACTAGAATTTTAATATACCTTTATATCATTATGATTCCATTCTATAAAATACGAAACTGAAATGAAAGTAGCGTTCATGCGTACGTACGGCTTACCGTCTCCATGAACGGTGCATTTCATTTCTTACCTCTAAATGATTATGTAATATTATAAATGCATGCATGTAATGGATATATATGACATATATGATATCTACATCATGAATACCATTCTGGATATAATGGATACATGAAAAACTTGTAATTATAAATGACTTATTTTTTACTCAAGTACCAATGATCGTTAAAACGACTGTTATTAACTTAAATAATTACATAGTCTTCATGAAATGGAAATAAGTGATATAAAAGGAATAATGAACTTGAAAAAGGTTCTTAAACAAGTATAAATTAACTCAATTTTATTATTCAGGAGATTAATGAACGACCGAGTCAAGTCGGACCCGAGGTATGGGACTTCGTCTCGATCTCCTTTCATTGAGGCATATTTTGTTTTATACACAACCTTCTTTTATACGGTGTATAAACCCCTTTGAATTTTACGATTATTCAAAAGGAATATTTTTTATATGAAGCATTTACTAAACGACAAAAGGGAATGTTTTTGTCGTACGTATGAGGCGACAACGACTTCTCCGCCGCCGTGACCATTATTTGAGTTTCGGCTTCCTCTACAAGCCATACCTTTTTTTAAAAAGAAAAATAAATACCATGTTTTAATTTTCGTTTATTTTGGTATCGAAAATTGTTTTCATAATGTTTTTATATCAATGTGTCATATTGATATCTTGTGATTGAATTGTTGAAATGTTATGTTTCCTTTATGCATGTTTTATGTGATACGATTGTGTTGAGGTTCTTGGGCATTATTAAAAAGACGGGTGGTTCCGTGATAGACTAAGTGCGGGTGATCCCGATATAGCTCTCCAATGCATTGGGTAACGCGAAGGAGTGAAACGTTAAGGTTTCTCTGAAGAGATTTAGGGAATATACTGTGATGGGTATTCCAAATGTAACCAAGAGGGTTACTCCCTACGTAAGAATGTTATGAATGCCTCAAGTTGCCTTTATGTATATGATTTCTATTATTTATTCATGATTTGATGAGGTATGTTAAAGTTATTATGTTTTACGGGTAAAGTATGATTTCATTCTTATGTATATATGTACCCATGTTTCCTTTCCATATTTTTATATCCGTTACTGAGCTTTTTATACTCATCCCATGTTTTTTTGAAATGTTTATCACAGGTCAAGGGAAAGGTACTTGATATGATGATAGTTTCATGGAAGTGTCAAGAATGAATCCATGTTTTATTTTAAATATGTTTCCATTAATGGGAAAGAAAAATACTATCTTTATGTAACCACTTTGTTTATATGTGGAATGTAATGCAAGTTTTATGATCTAATTCTCGAAAACTCTAAACCTGAAAAGATCCTCAATGTGTAATCTTGTAATAACTCAAGATTATGTAAGGTTTAAGGTTGGGGCCTTTTAGTATGTTAAACAGACAGTTAGTTTGCATGGAGTTCTCCTCTCTGTTGTATCTGATCGAGATCCCATGTTTACATCTAAATTTTGGAAAGGCCTTCAGAAGTCAGTGGGTACTAAAATAAATTTTACTATAGATTTTCATCCTCACTGAGATGAGATATCAGAACGAACAGTTCATACATTGGAGGATATGTTACTTGCTTACTCGATGGATTATTAGGGATGTTTGGACCAAAATATTTCTTTAGTTGAATTTTCATATAAAAACAATTTTCATTCCAGTATATAGATTTCTGCATTTGATGCATTATATTGAAAGTGTTTTCGAACTCCGGCTTTTTGGGATGAAGTAGGTGAAAGAAAACTGATGGGACTAGAATTGGTAGAAGGTATGGAAGAGAATGTTCAGTTGATTTATAAGCACATGAGAACAGCTCAAAGCATACCAAAAAGTTATAAAGATAACTGGAAGAAGGATCTTCGTTCTGTGGTAGGTGATCATGTATTAATCAATGTTTCTCCATGGAAAAGTGTGATGTGTTTTGGTAAGAATGGAAAATTGAGTTTGGGGTTCATTGGAACTTATGAAATTCAGGATAAAGTTAGATCAGTTATGTACATAGTGGATTTACCTCCAAATTTATCCCAGGTACAAAATGTTTTTCATGTTTCAATGTTGAGATAGTATATTCCTGATCCATCTCATGTTTTGAGCCCAGTTGTAGTTCAGTTGGAAGATAATCTCACTTATAAAGAAAAAATATTTCAGATTCTTGACTATATAGATAAAGTGTTGCGGAATAAGGTTATTCACCAGGTAATGGTTTTGTATAAAAATTATATGCTTGAAGAGGCATCATGGGAATCAGAAATGCTATGAAAGATAAATACCCCCACTTATTTTGATAAGTAAAATTATGCGGACATAATTTCCAAAAGGGTTGATGTACGTAACATCCAAGGTAAATAAAGAATAATACATATTTAATATTTATTAATATTTTTTAATTAAATATTAATTTCACTTTAAAGGGGTTTTTGTGTTCAATAGCATACCTGATATGCAAAAATGAGTTTCTTTGAAATCTTACATTGCACACTAATAATATAATATTATTATTTTAAATGGTAGTTAACTCCTAGTTGTTGAATTTGTGGGAATGAACAAAACTAACTACAATATTATTATACATGTTTGTTAAATGTATTTACATTTATCCAATAAAAATTTAGAGGCTTAAAATGTGAATGAATCTAATTTTAAGCATAATTTACATGAAAAAATCGATTTAACACCTTTCAATGGAGAACCCAATTGAAATATATTTTTGGTCACTATAAAACATACAATTTGACCAAATAAAATAATTCATTGGAATGGGGATATCAAAATATACATTGTGTAAATTTTTGGTATTTTCCGATAATGTTCATTGATTAATGAATAGTGAAAAATATTGTATTTTAATTCAAAATTGAGTTTTAATCTAATTTATTTTTATGGTTAGATTATCTTTTTAATTGGTTTTAAAGTGTAATTATAATATATTTTTACCATTTATTCCAATTTTGGTCATTGAAATTAATTTCACTTTGAAATTGGACATAAACAAGTGTCAATATTTTGATAGGTATTGTTTCCTAAAAACAAGCTATTTGTTTTAACAACGGGAATTAATTTTAAATTAATTAATGAAACTTTTATGTTTTGAATTTGGAAAAATAAACATCATTTTTGAATTCGGAATATCAAATAAATATAATGCTAAATTTTTGGTATTTTTCTGAAACACCTTAATTTTTGATGAATAGTGAAACCACGAAGTGGTAGTTAAAAAAAATGAATTTTTCATTTAAATTAAATTTTACCGCTTCGGTGAATTGAATTTCAAAAATCAGACATACATGGTTGTTATTTTTGAGTAAAATTTGGTTCAATAAGATGAAAATAATTCATAGTGAATATTAACTTTTCACTTTTATTTACTACGGTTAAAGGAAAATATGGTAATTCAAGCTAAAAAGAATATTATAATAATTTGAAATTACCTCATCACTTCTCCAAATTTTATTGGTTGAGACATTTAAAACTATGGTCATCTTTGGGTCAATTTTGAGACCCCGTTGAGCAACTTGGGAGTGATAATGACAATTTAGAATAATTAACTTACAGTAAATGTAAAAATGACAAAAGCAAATATCTTTTAGTAAATTAATTTTTAAAGGGGTAATATAAATATTATATTCTAATATAAATATTTTTTGAAAATATAAAAATATTTCCTACATCATGGTATTTTTTTTAATTTTTAGACATCGAATAAATTAAATTATTTATGATAGAGGAATGATGCAGTGTTTACATCATTAATAAATCATTTAATTAAATAAGAATATAAATATTCAAATAACATCCAAAAACTGTCCAATACTTATTAGATATATTTATTTCTACCATGAGTCATCTTATCTTTGACCTTAATGAGTTTTGGACCTTTAGAAAGCGAATATCATTATATAATAAAATAATATTATCACAGTTTCTTAAAGAGCCCCTCACCCCCTTATAAAAATCCTTCACTTCTAACCAATTCATAACACCTCTCAATCCATTAGGATCATCCAAACCCTACCCAATTAAGCTTTATATATCCCTATACTCCTCCTAGAAAGCTTAACATATGCAGAAATCACTTCAAGATGTCCTTTTGGTTCAAACCAATGAATGTAACCCAAATTAAATGTAATGGTTTCTCTTAACTTCTTCTCATTTATTTTACTTCTCCAACCCCTAAAATATTTTTATTTCATTATTTTATAACAAAACCAGTAACCTAAATATAATAGATGTTGTTTTGAGATGTATTATAACTACACTTACACTCGCCTCCATTTAATGGGTGAAGAACATACTGTTTTTGTGGATGGAAAACTAACGCCTCACGAAATGATGATTTTTCGATTATCTCCTACCATCTATCACAGTGGCCATTAATATGACACCAAATTTATATATGGTATATATATTATGTTTATTTTTTCTTTATGATTCATTAATTTTCTTTTATAGTTTACCTTTATGGTCTCCATTATGGGTAAACACGATAATTTTATTTGAGGAAGTGCGGACTATTGCCCCCTCAAAGTTATATGACTCGTTAATACCATCTGTGAGATGTATAAAGGATGGGGTTAATTATATTATATATGATATTATACTAGAATTATAATATACCCAAGTATCATTATGTTTTATTTAAATTTATAACTGAAATATAAATGAACGCAGCGTTCATGCGTACGTACGACTTACCGTCTCCATGAACGGTGCATTTCATTTCTTACCTCCAAATGATTTGTAATGTTATAAATAAACATATATAAATATACATGATATATATGATATATATTAAATCTAAATAATGAATTTCATTTTGGATATAATGATCTTTTTACCATGTGAACAACATGTATCTATATGCTGTTCATTTGTGACTAAAGTACCAAATAATAACAAAAAGTATATTATTAACTTGAATGATTACATAATGTTTATAATATGGTAATAAATGATATAATTGGATTAAAAAACATGAAAAAGGTTCTTAATCAAGTATAAATTAACATTAGATTATTATTCATAAGATTAAAGAATTATTGAGTCAAGTTGGACACGAGGAAATGGACTTTATCTCAATCTCATTTCATTGAGACATATTTTGTTCTAATACATGACTTTCTTTTATACGCAGTATAATCACCCTTGAATTTTCAAAAAGAATATTTTTCTACGAAGCATTTTACTAAATGATAGAAAGTACTGTTTCTTTTAACGTAAGCGGTGACAACGACTTTTCCGCCACCGCGAGTATTATTTGTTCTTTGGCTTCCTTAACAAGGCATAATGGTTTTAAAAGGAAAAATAAATACTTTATACTCTTTTTACGTATTTTGGTATTGAAAATGATTTTGGGAATGGATTTATTATTTCAATATCATGAAATTATATTTTGATATTGCGGTGTGGAAATTATATCTTTATTTTATGCTTATGTTATGTGTTATGATCACGTGACGGAGGTAAACATGAATGTTTTTCCTAAGAGATTTAGGGAATATACTATGATGGGAATTCCAAAGTAACTCCCTATGTAGCTGTCATAGAAACAATTTAAGTATGTTATGGATTCCACAAGTTACCTTTATGATTTATGATTTATATGCGTTATTCATAAATCTTATGTTTTCATGAGGTAAGTAAAAGAGTTTATGTACTGTATTTATTTATGAAATAATGTTTTCTCTCTTGTTTTATAACCCTTACTGATATTTTTATGCTCATCCCATATTTTGAAATGTTTTCATAGGAATTAAAGTTGAATAGGTTCAAGGATGGGATCAAGGAAAAGTCATGTTGTCTAAAACATGCGGCTAGACATGACTCTTTTTTCAAGAGTTTTTATTTTATGAAAAAATGGAAACTGAGTAGAGGTGTCTACTTTTTAATCTTTTGAGATGTAATAATTATGTCCTAATTATCTAAAACTCTAAACCTGAAAAGATCCTCAATGTGAATTATTCGTTTAATTCAATATTTTGTAATGTTTAAGGTTGAGTCCTTTTAAGTATACCCCATAAAATTCAGAAAATAAATTGTATTTGTAAATAACCACTATATTATTTATAATAATAATATAATAAATTAATGTTTTGTATATAAACCACACAAAATAAATTATTCGAGATTGAGGAATATATCTCATAGAAATAAGGGTGAGTCTAGATATCCCCTTACCTTATGAATTGACTCAAATCGTTCTACTTCAAAACTATTGGATAATAAATATAGAGTAATTATAAATATATCATGTAACTATATTCATAGATATAATTCAATATTTAATTTATTTATTAATTTGTAATATATATTTGTTAATAATTTCATGTTAATGATATGTTTCAGGTAATAAACATTTTGTTTTTTGTATATGTTTTGACATGTAATTATTAGTCCTCTTACATAGAAAATTAGTTATTTTATTTAATAATGTAATCATAGATATACATATCTTTTATATTAATAATATATGTATTTATAATAATCTTCAAAACATAGTAATAAGAAATAAATGACATTGATCATAGAGATTTTAGGTCATATGTATTCATAAATGTTTTTTAATGTTTCTAGTAAAAACAATTTAAATAAAGAAGGAAAAATGATATATTTATATAAATATATTATAATTAATATATATTTATAACATTTCTATACCGAAAAAATATATATAAACCATCTATTTTACATTCCATGTAAAGCTTGAATGAATCACTTTGCATTAAAGAATTGATAGTCAACACGTCCATAATGAAATTTATCTTATTATCACAAAATGGAAACCATGATGGTAGGATTTAAAAAATAATGTAGTAGAATTATATAACTCATGTTTATAATATATATCATATTAAAATTTTAATTAAATCATTATTTGTGTCCTTGAATGGTGCTAATGGATAAAGTATTATCATCAGTTCATGAGGCAGCAGTTTGCCAAACACATTAACGGTTATTATGTTCCCATTTGATGGACAATGCCTTTGTATGTAGGTAAAAGAATAATCATAAGAACATATAATAAAATTAAGTAAATGGATAGAATTTTATATTTATTATTTATCAAAACTATAGTATTGGATATTTAAATAAAACAAATTTGATTCTGTGAGGATGATACATCTTCATTAGAAAACTATATTTGGTTTGAAATAAATGGATTCCTTGGTGGGATTTTTTCCAATAATGGTGACTCTAAGATGAATTAATGGACTTTTTGAAGATATTTGTGAGATGTTTGGCTTAGCTAAATATCTTGATAGGTGTGAAGAAATTAGGGGGTTGAGAGACAATTTATAATGGAGGAGGAGTGGAATTCTTATATATATTGAAATGAAAATGCTAGCAAGTGGTATTTCATACATCATGTTCCTCAAATAATGGTCCATATTTGAGAAATGTAGGATATAATAGATATGTGACTATGTAATTAATCATGGTCATGTTTCTAGGTCATTTATTCTTTTACTCTTAATGTTTCACCACTAAGTATACTCTTTTCGCATTAGTCATTGTATTTAAAATTAATTACATTCACTAATATCTTCGGTCAAAAAACAGATTTGAACATACTAGAAATTATAAAATTATAATTATCACAAATATAGAAGATAAATTTTCAAATTATTTTAATGTAATTCATATAAATCAACATAAAATTAATCCAACATATGGGATGAGAGTACATGTTTTTAAATTAAAAATTGCAAAAGACTGAAAAGTTTTTATATCCAATTTAAATGTGAAATTGGTAATAATGACCCAAAAAGAATTAGATGATGTATAATTGAACTAATTGGAAATTAAAAACCAAATTAGAATGTAATTTAAAAGTATTTATTAATTATAAAAAAAATATGTTTTGAACTAAAATTTAGTATTTTTCATGATTTATTGAAAAATGAAACATTTCTAAAAAATCCCAAAAATTATCCAAAAAATAATTTTTCATTATCAATGAAAAATTAATGTTTATTTTATCAATTTATATTTACAAATGTTTATTAAATTAATTTTAATATCGTTCAATGAATGACATAATATTTAGTTCATTAGAAAAAAATTGCAATTTTGAAACCTATATAGACATTACCATGAATTACATAATTCATTAAAAATTGATTTATTTATATTTAAAACATATAAAAAATATTTTAAATGTATTTATAACTATACATATTAATATTAGTATTTTATAGGTTATAAATCACTCTCTATCTCTCTTAAATAATAATAATAGTTAAATGATGTTTTGTAGAAACTCAGTGTGGCATGCAACACATGAAAAACAGATAGTGCGTGAAGTAAATGTTTAACGTATTATAGTGTATAAGAAATTCATAACACGATTTACTATAAATATATAGTAAAAAATAAAATTTAATTAATTTTAATATAAATATTCATAAATACTCGATGTGATACAACAGTCCATGCAGTCCTCCTGGAAAGCAAAAATACATTTTTATATATGTGTGTTGAGCATATAAATATACTTATTAGGAAAACCAAGATCTCCAATGAACATGAGTATATACCATAACAATGAACTATTGGTAATAAAAAAGAAATAACAACACTTAAATAGGTCACCAAAAAAATAACATCCTCAACAAGTCTCACTCATCAAATAACACATCAATGAATATTAATATAGTAAGAAGAAAATTGATGAATAGTACACCAAAACACATCACACAACATCCCCACATCACTATTTCACATCACATCCCCACATAATGGTGGCACTGCAAAAAAAACCCACAAAACTTTTGTTATATCGGAAACATAAATTAATTTTCATATTTCAATTTAAACTTGGAGGGATTCACACCACGTTCCACCAAAATTTTAAATGTGTTGTTAAATAAGAAATAAATATTTTGAGGAATCAATTTTTATACAATGTACGTTATTATACAATTAAATTTGATGTTTTTTACGTAAAACCACCAAAAAAGGCTCCACATCATGGGTCAAATAACAAATAATAATAACCCAAACATCTACAATATTCAGTTAGGGATTTATCCCTCTCAACATGCATGAATATTCATAATGTCAATAGTATAAATAATTGATTGAATAAAATGAATCCTTAGCTTCATCATATATTATGATTAAAAATTTCATAATCATTACTAGGACTCTAAAAACCGTCTTTCCATTGAAAAAAAATGATTAAAATTCAACCCTCACGATACACAAGATGACAAATGGGGGTCATTGTACCTCATAAGAAGCTTTCAATCACACTGTGAACCGTAGGGAAAGGAAGAAGCATCCCACTAACAAAAACACATATCATGAAACCCTTAATTAACATAGATTATTTTATTATATTAAAAAACATATCCCATACATAAAACCAGATTTAAAAGTATAACCACAACAACAATTTAGTGAATAATGCAATAACAGTTGAAATAAAGTGGAATGACTCACCTGAAATCACTAAAACTAGACAACCCAAACCCATGTATTAATGTACGATGAAGTGTATGGTAGAAATATATATCATAAAACCCTAAGGCTCCATACAACTTCATTGGTACAAATTATTCTTAACGTTTCGATCCTCTATATTTTTAATTTCTTCCCATTTTCAAATCTCTTAAATAAAATTAACTAATTCCATAAAATCTATCATTAAAACATTAGGTCACTTGAAACTCATCCACTAACCACACACAATGCATAATATGGGAATATTTATAGGTTTTAAACTATGAAATTTTGTTGTAAATCCATCTTTTATATCATAACAGTTCTTCAATTGTTTTGTTATAGCTCCAACAAATCTCAATACTACCTTATTCCTCCTACAAAAAACATCCAACATCCAAACTATAAATTTTATATGCTATGATGGTATGGGTAATTTCATTATGTTTTCCATGTATTATGATTTCTATAATATAGAGTACCATAGTTCTTATTTCTATCTTATTACGATCCCTTGGTTCTAATTTACACATTCAAGTTTAATTCAACATTTTAAAAATAACATAATGGTGTTTCATATTCATAATAATATCATGATATTATTCTATTCTTTTTGTGATTTTGAAAAAATTTATCATTAGTTTATATTCTTCAATGTTGAGTTTTAGTTCAGTTTTCCCTTTTGTATCAGCGCCTCTATTAATATTTTAGAGCCATATCACAATATAAAAAAATTACAATAATTGTAAAATTAGCCAAAAAACACAATTTAATTCAATGACCATGATCATATACGTTTTATTCTTATGGAAATCATGTTATTGTTTCCATATGATCCCAAAAAAAAACAAACTTCACAAAAATTCTATAGTACACTTTAATTTTTTTACCATATTATATTTTATTATCTCAGCCAAAAGTATGTTTACAATATTCTTAATGTAGTATTTAGACTCTTCTTCTTATAATTTTCTAATGACAAATCAATAAATACATAAATTTAATATATATTAAAATCAAACAACTATAACAAGTTATAGAGTGGGATATTAATTTATGGAAAGACTGCTTCATAAAAAATAGTATACACATTAGTAGGATTTTGTTGAACTCAGATAGTATCACATCTAAATTATAATTCACTTCATTTGTATATTGACCACTATTCATTAATTTTAATATTTATGCACTATTGAAAATATAAAGCATCATATGATTTTAAATTAGCAACATTACCACTAATATTGATGTTTATATTTTAAAATTTTTATATATAATAACACTATAATAAGGAAATTTTCACGACCCCCTCCCACCATAGATGCCCCTCCTGAGCTGGTATTGGTGAAATGGAGATAATGACCCCCGAGTCCCACCTTCAGTAGGCCCTGGGGTGGCGACAAGCACCAAGGGTATGAGTTTTTACAAATATGGGAGGCATTACACTTTTTATTATTTATGATCGGGAAATAGGACAAGTCAACCACCAAAAGGAAAGGAACAAGTGTATAGAAATAAACCCTATCCCATCCCACATGCATGTTTAAATAGTTCTGAAACAAGGAATAAGTACAATAAAGCTCAAAAACTACAATACCAAAAGAAACAAGAGAACATCAACTACAACAACTCCAACTGTCCCGACTTATAGGGTCCCGCACGGCCCTGGTAGTCCTCCTTGAAACCTGAAAGTATACGTAGGGTGATCATACAAGTATACTCTGTAGGGAAACCTAAATCTCTCGTGCGCAAGTTGGGAGACATCCTAATGTCCCGTGAGAGAAACAAAAGAAACCTAGAATGGAATTATATCCACCCAACCTCACCATCCACACTCACCAAAAACACAATCACAAAAGGTAGTAGTATATAAGAACAAAAGTATTGGGTACCCCACACCATTTACCACTAGTTAGCTTCTCTTCCTAATAGCGAACGTCCTGAAGCTACCACACTCTTCCCGCCCACACAAACCTGGGCCTCATGAACCACACATCCCTCCCTCACTCTCCTGGGCCTCACAACCATGTATCCTACATGCACACACCTGGGCCTCACAACCACACATCCCGCCCGCACACATATGGGCATCACAACCACACATTCCGCCCGCACACACATGGGCCTCACAACCCCACATACCGCCTGCACCAACCTGGGCCTCATTCGGATGATTCTTGGGAAAAAGTAAGCATGTTCGAAGAGTCTTGGGCTAAACCACCCCAATCGAATCCTACCTGAAGGGTCTTAGGTGTAAGGTCACCTCAATCCATCACAACCTAGGGAAGAAGGAGCATGAAAGAGCTAGTAACTATGGGAACACCCTCTCCCATGAAATGGGAGTGTTTAGAACTATGTTCTCAACATGGGTGGGGTGCGAAAAAACATATGATAAAGATATATATATATATACCAAACACACAGCCCAACCTATGGATTCTAAACAGTGAAACTAAGCACGTGCCTCGGCACTGCTACCACGAAGCATTCATACAACAAACAACCCCAACCCCATTTAGGTTTTCACTTTTCTGTAGAATTAGTTTATTTAGTTCCTTAACTACTAGGAAAATAACTACAGCCAACCATATCAATCATTCGTGAAACATAACCCTGTCATCCATATATCACGTTAGGACAACACAATCTACACAAACAAGTCCCTTCTTGTTATCCAACCAACCCCATTGATTATTATTCCCATTACATTACCATGCCCCACCAATCAATAACTCTTACACTTTTATTTATTATTCCCAACCCATAGTCTCTTCACCTTCCAACCCATCCATGCAGCCCTGCTGCCAACCACCAACATAGTATTCACACAAACCCACAACCAAGCCAACTGCAACCCCACTACTCACCAAATCCACAAAAACCCACAAAAAACACCCCCATCACATTCCACATATCCAAGAAAACACTCACATGTGCATTATTCCATTTTGTTCAACCAAGGTGATCCCACAAGGGTTCCCGGTTTTAATCAGAAAACTTTATGTGATTAACCAAATTCCATGTTCCATTCAAAAAACGGTCTAAAAGATAGGGCTTCATTTAATTGAACAAGCAATGGAACCCAATGACCGTGATTTTTAGTAGGAATAATCTTATTCAATTCACAAGATAATATCACAGGATATAAGATAATGTAAAAACATTCACAACTTCCCATCCCTGTTATATAATCCAGTTATTATCTTTATTAAACCGGTTCAAAATTGATTTATGTAAACAAGAGGACACCCACCCTGCATGATGTACAATTTAGAGAGACGAAAGTGAGATCCCTACCTCTACATGTTCTGATCACAATACTCCCTAGATCAACGTTAGAAGACATCTGTTGGTGTCTGTCACTTCTGTCAAATCCTGGCCAAACCTCCTTAGGTGGAATCTGTGAAGGAAAGGCCGACATAAACACAACAGATCCTAGCTTAGAAGTTCTGCCTCGTCATTATGATCTCGTGGCTGCTGACGGATCGTAAATCGGATCTCAGACAATGAAGTTATGGAAGAAAAGAGCCTTCGAGTCTCTTGGGAGATCTCTGCTTAGAGGAATGGGGAGGAGAGGAGTGAGTTGAAAAGGAGGAGAGGACCCATACTTTTATAGGAGTGAAAAAATAAAGTACATAGCATGTACTTTATGGTACACTGTGTGTACTTGGCCATTTCACACGGTCACCACACGGCTTCCAACACGGCCTTCATTGGCGCAGGTGGTCGTTGGCTAGTCAACACATGGTTTGATGGTAACGTGTACGCGGGGAGACACTATACGGTGTGTAGTATGGGATACATGGCATGTACTCATTTATTTCACCCAGTAAGGGCATGACTTCAACACGGAACACGACCGTTGACTAGTCAACATGCAGTTTGAAGGTAACACATACGCGGGGAGGGACTACACAGCGTGTAGTATGGGCCACATAGATTGTAATCATTTATTTCAGATGGCAAGGACACTGCCTTAAACATGGGGTATATCCGGATAAGGGGTACATGGCGTGTACTCACACTACACGGTGTGTACTTACAAGATTCTAGAAAGTGTGGGAAAATTCCATTTTACCCTCCATAACACTTTGTGACCTTCTTTTTGACAATGGAATGGGCCGGAGAGGTCCAGGCCATTAAGTCAGATACCTCTTAAAACATTATCATCCCCGAGAATTCAAAACCAACCCATAGGAACCCAACAAGATACCTCTTAGCGTTCCCGTTATAACAGGAACCCAACCAACAACCCTAATCATAGGTGTTAGGAATTCCCTCTCATATGTCGAGATATAATCTGCTTTAGAAGGCACTGACTCGCATGCACGGGTTTAATCACATCTAGATTAATGCATCTCGATTAAGGATGGGGCCTTCCCACTTCCATATATTAGGATTTTCCATCTTACAATGCCCCCAACACCATACAACCCACACATTTCCAGAACACGTGGTTTTGGGAAATTACATCTCCTATGTTGAGATATTATCCGCTTTAGACGGCACTGACTCGCCCGCACGGGTTCAATCACATTAGCATTAATGCATCTCTATTAAGGGTTAGGTTTTTACCTTTACCCACACATCCGGCTATGTTATACACATCTAGAGAACAAGGAAACAAAACGTCTCACAACCGACAAGAAAAGCATTCCATATATCAAAGGTACAGAGTTTAACATCAAAACAAAGCTCAGAAGAACAAGGAAAAACACAAGTCAAAACATCTCTAGGTACGGAGCATGAATCTAGTCCTCCCGCTCCCATGTTCTCTCCTCGAGGCCACCAAGCCTCCACAACAAACGAACCAACAGAATGGTTTCTACATGGAGCACCTTCTCTTTACGATCCTCAATTCTGACGGGTCATTCCTCGAAGGTCGCATCATCTCTTATATCTAACACTCCCCATTCGATAACATGAGAGTCTTCATTTAAGTATCGACAATGATGGGAGACATGGAAGTCGTCATGAACCTTCGCCAACTGAGGTGGTAGGGCTAGCTGATATTCCACCTTGCCGACTCGCCTCAGCACCTCGAATGTTCTAATGAACCTAGGGGAGAGCTTACTCCCCTTCCTGAACCTCCGCTGCCCCCGTCGAGGGGAAAACTTCAAGAAAACATGTTATCCCACCTCGAAATCCAAAGGCCTCCTCCGACGATCAACATAAAACTTCTGTTAGTCCTGATCCGCTTTTATCCTCTCACGCACAAGCTGAACTTTCTCTGTGGTGCTCTTTACAACCTCTGGCCCAAGAGCACCTATCTCACCAACCTATGCCCAGCAAATGGGTGAACGACATGGTCTTCCATAAAATGTTTCAAAATGTGTCATGCCAATAGTAGATTTGAAGCTGTTGTTATAGGCAATCTCTACTAAAGCTAAGTGTCGTACCAAAGATCCTCTGAAATCCAGAACGCATGCTAGAAGAATATCCTCCAACATATGGATTGTCCGCTCTTTCTGCCCATCGGTCTGGGGGTGGAAAGTAGTGTTAAGGCGTAGCTGGGTGCCAAAAGTATGTTGTAACCCCCTCCAGACTCGTGAGTTAAATTCAGTATCTCATTCTGAGATGATAGTCTTCAGAACTCCATGAAACCGCATAACCTCGTCTATGTTCCACTATTATAAGGTACTCACCAGGCTTGAATCCTTAATTACTATGAAGTTAGCTGATTTCATCAGTCGATCCACCACTACCCAGATAGAATCATAACCGACCTAAACTCTGGGTAGTCCTGTGACGAAGTCCATTGAGATGTCATCCCACTTCAACTCGGGGACATCTAAAGGATGCAAAAAACCACTGGGAACATGGTGTCCAGCCTTCACTTGCTGACACACTAGGCATTTTTCAACAAACTCTGCCACTTCCCGTTTCACCCCGGGACACAAAAACTATTCTCTTAGGCCCCAATACATTTTTGAAACTCTTGGATGTACCGCCAATGATGGGATATGGAACTCACAGAGAACTCCCGCACACATCGCCTCCATAACAAACAACCTACCAAGAAAAAACATCTGATGTCGGCTGTCCTCTGACCATCCTTCTGGAGCATTTCCCTGATCGGCGCGATCCCGCATTACATCCGCCTCAGAGTCCCCCCACTGAGACTCTTCCACTTGCTACAACAAGGAGGAATGAACCATCATCTAAAACAAATAGCCTCTAACACCTTCTACCCTTGCATCCAAGTGCAAGGAAGCCAACTCTACCAACGCTTTCCAAGCATCAGCGGATTCCCGAACCAATTCCTTATGTGACTTCCTTCTCAGGGCATCAGCCACAACGTTTCCCTTACATTCAGTGTAAGAGATCTCAATGTCATAGTCTTGGAGAAACTCGAACCATCTCTGCTACCATATGTTCAGGTCATGCTGGGAGAAGATATAACGCAGGCTATTGTGATCTGAGAAGACCACAAAGCACTCCCCAAATAGGTAACGTTGACACAACTTCAGTGAGAAAACTACTCCTATAAGCTCTAGGTCATGGGTGGCATAGTTATGCTTGTGAGAGAATAACTGCCTAGACCCATAACACATCACTCCCTTCGTCTACATCAACATGCACCCCAGACCAATGCTAGAAGAATCACAAAACCCCTCATACAACAACCATTCCTTTGGAAACCGGAGTACTAGAGCACTGAACAAATTCTCCTTCATGTAGTCAAAAGCATTCTGGCACTTCTCGCTCCATAGGAAGACCTAGTTCTTCATTGTCAAAGCTGTCAATGGAGTAGAAACTCGAGAGATGTCTGAAATGAACCTCCGATAATAACCCGCCAACACCATGAAACTACGAACTTCCACCACGCTCTTGGGTGCCGCCCATGAAACAACTGCCTCCACATTCGACGGGTCCACTGACACACCATGCTGAGACACAATGTGCCCAAGGAATTGTACATATTGAGTCAAGAACATACACATCAGCAATTTCCCATAATGAAAGTGGTTCCGAAGGATTTCCAAGTCTTCCTGTAGATACTCAAAGTGCTCCTCCTATGATTTTGAGTATATCAGGATGTCATCGATAAACAAAATGACAAACCGGTCCAGAAACTCTCGAAAGACAAAGTTCATAAGTCCTATGAACATAGGTGGTGCATTCGTAACTCCAAACGACATCACTAAAAACTAGAATTGCCCATACCTGCACCTGAAAGCCGTCTTCGAGATGTCATTGTCCTTTACACTAAGATGATGATATCTAGATCGTAGATAAATCATAGAAAACCAACCTTCTCCCCTCAGTTGGTCGAAGAGATCATCTATCCTTGGAAGGGGGTAACGGTTCTTGACCGTTACCTGGGTCAACATTCAGTAGTCTATGCATAGCCTGAGACCACCATCTGCCTTCTTTATGAATAAAATTGGAGCACCCCATGGTGATACGCTGGGTCAAACAAAACCCTTCTCCATCATATCATCAATCTGAATCCACAACTCCCGCAACTCCAAAGGTGTCATCCGATAAGGGGCCATTGAAATCGGTCGGTCACCAGTATGTAGGTCTATCCCGAACTCAATGTCACATGGGGGGAGGGGGTAGAGTGACAACATCCTCGGGAAAAACATCGAAGAACTCCACAACAACCTCTGGGACATCCATCATCTCTGTATTAGCTGAAACCACTGATAACCCGCCTAACAAGGAAAAGCGAGGCTTCACATGCCGACTTCCCACCTGATAGCTCCTCTCACCAACAAAAGATATGCATTGTCCATCAACATTGGAGAACACGAACCTTCATCAGAAGCAGTCGATAACATCGCTAACAAAAAAACCAGTCGATGCCTTGGATGACATCGTATGGCTGCATCTGTAGTAAAATAAGGACCCCACTAGATCGATGCAGTCCCACCGTCAGCCCACATCCCCAGAAAACACAAGATACCCTGGTCTGGCTTCCAACTAGTGTACTCAACACCAGTGGTATAGAAATTCCCTCTATGTCCAGACCCAAGGAATGGTCCAGACCTGGTGCAACAAAGTAGTGTGAAGCTCCCTAATTGAACAAAGCTGAAACGAGAGTTCTGAACAAACAAATCGTGCCTCGTACCACATCCAGTCCTGCTAGAGCTGCCAAATCTACGGCATGCAACTGTCCATGCCCATCTCCTCTGCCTCTCTGATGTCAACCACCTCCCTGACCACGCCCTAGTCGAGGTCTCTGAGGAGCACCATGAATTCGGGCTCCTCCTGCAAAGTATTCCCTCAAAGGAGCTGGGTCCTGCTGCTGCTGGAAGGGCCTCACCGACAACTGGTGCTGCTGAGGCGGGCGCTAAACCTTCTCACCACCACCGTACTGAGCTCAAGTCGGGCACCGAATCCGAACATTCCCAAAACCTCAACATGAAAAACATATTGGTATTGGGCTCGTCAAAAAGGGGCGAGGACCCAAAGATCTGAAATGGAACTGCTGAGGCCTGCTCCCTACCGGCCTGAACCTAGAAGGTCCTGTCGCAGGAGACCTGCTGCAGACTGCATTCCCCTACGATGGCCCCGGCTAGATCCCCTCTCGTGGTGTACCTCCCAGTGAGTGCATCCTCTCTACAACCTCTGCTTTATTCTGTACTACCAAGTACGTCAAAAGGGTGAAGGGGGTAATAGCATACTGGAGCGAAGGACGAAGCGCCTCTTCCAAAGGTCTTTCCCGAGACTCCTCATCTGGAATGAGATCTGGGAAAAGCGTAGGAGATTCTTGAACTTGATCCCCAACTCTCATATTGACATACTCCCCTGCTAGAGGGAGATTACCTCCTACCGCTTCTCCACCTTGATCATGGAAGAAAAGAATTCCTCTCGAAATTCCTTCTCAATGTCAGCCCACAGAACCTCTGCCTCTGTCCTCTCTCCGAGGTAGAGCATCCACCACTGATGCACCACACCTCTCAGCCGACTGACTACTAGGGGAACCCAGTACTCCCTCAGAACACAGATCAATGTAAAAGTGATCCTTAACTCCCTAAGCCATCCCTCTATCTCCATATCTGAAGTATTACCCTCGTACATCTTGAGGGTTTCCCACTGGAATGAACGGAGAGTCTTCTTCCACGAGATATCTTCCTCTTCTTGGTCAATCCTCAACTGATCGACCGCCTGGATCTAATGGGCCTCAGCCGTCTGAGTCACCCAAGGATGATTTCCATGTGCCATAGCTATACGGTAAACAAGATCGCCTAAGCCCAAGTATCAAGTAAATTTTCTCAAGGTTTCATTTTAAAATTTTATTTAAATTTATTTCCCAGAACACCCAAATCAAGTAAAAACACAATCAAGATGATGCATGTACGTATCCTATGTTCTCTACCCTGCAATGAATGCAGTCTCACTTGGACAATCGGTAGGATCAGAGTCCTTGCATCAGATCATCGGTGGCCCTAAAATACCGTGTCCTAGCCGGTCTTCCCTGGCCTATGTCACCCACCATGATCAACCAACACTATCACCCTACCATCCCATGAAATCCTCACTATGCCTAACTCCAGACTCCATCATATATCTCAACCATCAGCTTTGATACCATTCTTTCACGACCCCCTCTCACCAAAGATGCCCCTCCTGAGCTGACAATGGTGAAAGGGAGATAATGTCCCCCGAGTCCCACCTCCAGTAGGCCCCGGGGTGGCAACTAGCACCAAGGGTATGAGTTTTCACAAATATTGGAGGCATTACGCATTTTCTTATTTATGATCGGGAAATAGGACAAGTCAACCACCAAAAAGGAAACGAACAAGTGTATATAAATAATCCCAAACCAATCCCACATGCATGTTTGAATAGTTCTGAAATAAGGTACATGTACAAGAAAGCTCAAAAAGTATAATACCAAAAGAAACAAGAGTACAACAACTGAAAAAAATCCAACTGTCCCAACTAGTAGGGTCCCAAACGACACTGGTAGTCCTCCTGGAAACCAGAAAGTAAATGTATGGTGAGCATACAAGTATACTCAGTAGGGAAACCTAACGCTCTCTTGGATAAGTGCGGAGACATCCTAATGTCCTGTGAGAGCAACAGAAGAAACCTAGAAAAGAATTATATCCACCCAACCTCACCAGCCACACTCACGAAAACCACAATCACAATAGGTAGTAGTATATAAGAACAAGAGTATTAGGTACCCCGCACCATTTCCCTCTAGTTAGCTGCTCTCCATAACGGCGAACGTCCAGACTCTACCAAACTCTTCCCGCCCGCACACACCTGGGCCTCAAGAACCACACATCCCACTCACACACACATGGGCCTCACAACCACATATCCTTCCCGCACACACCTGGGCCTCACAACCACACATCCCGCCCACAAACACCTAGGCCCCACAACCACACATCCCGCCCGCACACACCTGGGCATCATTATGATGATTCTTGGGAAAAAGTAGTCATGCCCGATGAATATTGGGCTAAACCACCCCAATCGAAACCTACATGAAGGGACTTAGGTGTAAGGTCACCTCAAGCCATCACAACCTAGGGAAGAAGGGGACGGAAAGAGTAGTAACTAAGGGAACACCCTCTCCCATGAAATGGTAGTGTTTGGAACTATGTGCTCGACATGGGTGGGGTGCAACAAAACATAAAGATACAGATATATATATACATATATATGTATAAAAAACACAGTGCCCAACATATGGCTTCTAAACAGAGAAACTGAGCACGTGCCTCATCACTGCTACCACGAAGCAAGCATAAAACAAGCAACCCCAACCCCATTTAGGTGTTCATGTTTCAGCAGAATTAGATTATTTAGTTCCTTAACTACTGGCAAAATAAGCGCAACCAACCATATCAATCGTTCGTGAAACATATCCTTGCCATCGACAAATCAATTTAAGAAAACACAAGGCTCACAAAAAAGTCCTTTCTTATTATCCAACCAACCCCATTGATTATTATTCCTGTTCCATTACCATGATCCACTATTCATCAACTCTTCCACTATTATTTATTATTCACAACCCATAGTCCGTTCACATTCCAACCCATCCATGCAGTCCCACTGCCAACCACCAACATAGGATTCACACAAACCCACAACCAAGCCAACCGCAACCCCACTGCTCTCCCAATCCACAAAAACCCACAAAAGACCCCCATCACATGCCACCTATCCTAGACAACACCCACATGTTCATTATTCCATTTTGTTCTACCGGGGTGATCACACAAGGGTTCCAAATTTTAATCAGCCAACTTTACGTGATTAACCAAATTCCACGTTCCATTCACAAAAATGGTCTAAATGATATGTTCTCGTTTTATTGCGCAAGAAAAGTCCCCCAAAGACCATGATTTTCAGTAGGAATAAGCCTATTCAATTCACAAGATAATATCATAGGATATAAGATAATGTAATTGCATTCACAACTTCCCATCCACATTATATAAGCCAGTTATTATCTTTATTAAACCGGTTCAAAAGTGTTTCACGTAAACAAGAGGACACCCACCCCACATGATCCTTAATTTAGAGAGACTAAGGTAAGATACCTACCTCCACAGGTTCTAATCACAATGCTCCCCCGGATCAACTTTAGAAGATGTCCGTCGGCGTCCGTCACTTATGTCAAATCCCAGAAAAACCTCCTCGAGTGGAATATGGGAAAGATAGGCCAATGGAAAGGCAACAGATCCAAGCATAGAAGTTTCTCCTCGTCGTTACGATCTCGTGGCCACTGACGGATCCTAAATTGTAGCTTGGACGAAGATGTTATGGAAGAAAATAACCTTCGAGTCTCTTGGGAGAGCTCTGCTCAGAGGAATGGGGAGGATAGGAGTGAGTTGAAAAAGAGGAGAGGACCACTCCTTTTATATGAATTAAAAACTAAAGTACACAGAGTGTACTTTGTGGTACACGGTGTGTACTTCTCCATTTTACACGGTCACCATTCGGCTTCCAACACGGCCTTCAACACGGCACACGACCGTTGACTGGTCAACACACGGTTTGAAGGTAACGCGTACGTGAGGTGACACTACATGGCGTGTAGTATGGGATACACGGCGTGTACTCATTTATTTCTCCCGGCAAGGGCATGACTTCAACACAGAACACAACCATTGACTTGTCAACCCGCAGTTTGATGTTAACGCATACGCGGGAAGGGACTACACAGCGTGTAGTACGGGCCACACAGTGCGTACTCATTTATTTCACACGGAAAGGACACAACCTTCAACACGAGGTATACCTGGTGAGGGGGTACAAGGCGTGTAGTCATACTACACGGCGTGTACTTACAAAATTCTGGAATGTGTGGGAAAAGTCCAATTTACCCTTCAGAACACTACGTGACCTTCTTTTTGACAATGGAATGGGCCGGAGAGGTCCGGGCCATTACAGAAATCCTCACAACTAATCTCAATTCATATTACTCAAATCACAACATGAATCTTAGATAAATATTGTATCTTGAAAGTATTATCATGAGAGAATAACATATGAAATTCCTAATATTATACCATTTTATTGAATATTTAATATTTTATAAGCTTCCTCATTATAGATTTCAAAATGTATTGAATCATAGGTAGTGTTTCCAAATGATATTTTGGAATGGAAGGTAACCTTACGAATTCCAAGTGTCAAACATAAAACCTGTATGGAAATTACCATTAGTAACTCATCTATGTTAAAAATAAAAAGTAGTGGACTCCATTTTGAAGTCTCAGAAAACAAATCATATGTTTTTTCACATTTACATTGGGATCAACATATTGAAATCAATGTTAATTCAAATTATTTACCATTATGAATATTGAAACAGATTCTACCTTATTAAGAGATGGATAAAAAACATAAAAATGTTACTTACATTTTCAATTAATTAACTCAAAATTTACGTTATGAGGTTGTCTATGAACATTACACTGTGATATATTATGTTCATAAAATTAATTTCAAAAACACAAGTAGTATATGACAATTTTATTTTTTTATCTATGATAACCTTATAATGTTTATGACTACTATTTATTAGGTTTCCATGTTAACATTTTTATTTCTAGTGATCCATTCAAAATAGAAAATGGACCTCAGTAAATTCGAATTACTTTTCAAAAATATAATTTATAGTATAATGATTTTACAATTCTAAAAATAAAATAAATATATATTTAAATCAAATAAAGGACATTACAATATCCTGTAATCAACTTGGAATACCTCCAGTAATTTTTTGGATATATCAAAATAACTCCAAATCCCATTAACTAATTTCTATGTATTTTAATGAATTTAAAAACACAACTAATATTATTTTAATATATTTCCAATTCCTCCTTAATATTCTCTTATTCCTCAATCAATAATTTCATAATCCATGGGATTTTAATCTCTAAATATAATAAGATAGGAGTAACATAAATATGAGGTACATTCTCTAAAACTATTAGTAGTTTTCCTTCCGAAGATGATATTCCCTTTATATTATCACATATTATTTCATACTATATTGAAACCTATTTACTTTTCAAATTCACTCTCATCTTCTTAACTTATTATAATGTAATACATATAGTACTATTATATTATTATTAGTTTTTCAAATAATAATATTACCATCAATCTTCATGTATATATATTTAATAAAACTAATATGTTCAAAAATGTATTAAAGGATTGTGGTAAATCTTACCACTTTATCAATCGATGTATAGTCAGTATCGACATATTTTTTTGTGTGGATTAGTTATCCATCACCTATTAATCCATGATATACATATGGACATTTATTGAAAAACATAAAACAAAAAAATCAATTTTACATTTTAATCCCAACATTCTATATCTTTTGAATACCATTGAAATTCCTCACATGAGTATGTGTCAATATTTCACTAAATGTTCAATATTTCTTATTCCCAATTATTAATAAATAACTCATAGATAGTTTTTTTCTCCCTATTTTCAATACTATATGTGTAGGTATATTTCCTATTATCTATTTTTTACACAAGAAAAAAATATTAACCCCGTTTTTTACTTCCCATTTAATTTTTATACCGAATTTTGAGAGAGTTAATCAAATTACTATGAAATGGTAGCACCAAATTATTCATAGTAATGTTTTATCCCTTAATTAAAATTATTTATACACTTTATGACCAATTTTAGAAATTAATAGAGATTAATTAAGGTGACATGGTTGTCTATCTTCATTCGTCAAAGTTATACTAGATATGATTTCAAATTCTTAGGTGATGTACAACTGTATTTTATGTATGTTCACAAGCTACATTCATATTAAACAAATATAAAAAAAACAACCAAGTGAAATAATATCGTTCCAAATAATTTTTAATAATCATTATCCATTGGTAAAACGAACTAACATAAATAAATAATGATATGAGATAGTGAAAATAATTTATCAACATTAACTTTTTTGTTGTTTTTTAGAATTCACTATTTATAATTATATAGTTATTATTTAGTTGTTTTCCTTCTAAGATACACCTCTAGGGATTATCTATAATTTTATTCATCATGGATGGGGTTTAATTAAAATAAAAAAATTAATTTTTTTCACTTATAGTTGTTCTTAATTATTTAAGTGAATCAAAATAAAAAATAATCCACATATAGTCTTAATCGTCGATTTCTAGTTCAATAAGTGAAAATAGATATTGTTGTAAAATGGAAAGTCATGAATATAAATTTAATGTGAGAAATGGGAATTTCAATTTATTATAAACCCATTAAATCCTTCAATTACATGTCTAATGGGTTCATACATATTCATAATAGTGTTAAAATTTACATTTATGATATGACAATCTATGAATATTATGATTTTATTTTTATATTCAGTTTTTCACCTAGTTGAAATCATATTATTATATATTAGAAGAAAAACAAATTATTTTGTAACTACTCTATATGCCTGGAAAATTTTAACTTGGTTGGATAGTTTATGATGCATTCTTTTGGAATATGAATAACCTTATTTTTGTATGAATTCATTTTCATTTATGTATCAATGAATGTTCTAGGATGCATTTTTTATTTTTCGTTATCATCCAAAATAACATTCTATATATTAATGCATGTCATATATTTTTATGTAATGTATGTAGCCTATTTTATCATTATAAATACATATTTAATATCATTCATGTAACAATTCTTGGGTTTTTAGCTACTAGTATGGACTTCTAACTACTAAATATGTATTACTATTTAAATCATGGAGTGATTTTGTCCATAGTGATTTTATCTTCACCAATTTATATTTTTTATCATAGAATAATTTTCAATTTCATATGATGTTACCTCTATTACATAAATATAATCATTTCTTCTTAGATGATACATCCTTTTCATAATTCATTAATAATAAAATTTTTTGTGGTCTTCTTATCTATTTTAATTTTTACTCCTCAAGGAATAATTCTATTCATTTTTACATAATTTTTTATTATTTAATACCTTTATTAATAGTATAATATTTCATTTGTTGATCTAGTATTTATATTCAACCATTATAACATATTCAATTTCAAAATCAATTATCAAAAAAAATAATGATATTCATATATATTTGGAGTTGAATTATTTTTCATTTTTTGTGAAGTATACTATATAATATAAGGAATATTTTTCATATATAACTTATCGGAATAAATATTTGTATTAAATAACTTATAAATACTAAAATTATTTTTGATAAATAAATATCCTTATGTAAAATATTCTAATAAAACATTAATCTTCAATTAATAATTTTATTTTTTCTATTTATCATTTCTATGAGACGAGTTTCTAGATTATTCACATTATTTTTTAAATATATTGTCACTAATATTTCTAGATCCATTTGGAGAAATTATTTTATCAGAAATTCTGAAATTCATAGATGAAAAATTAATTGGATAACTCATAATTATTTTCACCCACACATGGTCGTATTTCAAAAAGAATTTTTCAGTTGAGTGGAAAACATATTCACCAAAACCATATTTAACATGGGAAAGTGTATCATTCCCATATGATCCTATAATACATTTATCAAGAGACTATATCAAGATATTATTTATAGTTTGATTATACTTTTTAGATAAAATCATATTAATATTAATATTTTTAGTATATACTCTTATATAATCTTTTTAGACCTTGGGAATATTCTAGCTATTTTGATTCATGATTTTTCAATTTTATCTCCATGTGCTGATAGTTCATGATGAAAAAAATTCCATTACCCTCAACTAATTTGATGTTTTCACAATAATAATTTGTTATAATTTATATTTTATCCTAATTAATATTATTTTCGTCTAGAATTATTTTTTCAATCTATCAAAACCTATTATATTGAACATGTAGATAATAACAGTTTACATTCAAATGAAATTAATGAATATTATCATGTACATAAAATTCTTCAAAAAAATAAAAAAACACATATATATATATATA
This sequence comes from Viscum album, assembly GCA_963277665.1. Lineage (NCBI taxonomy): Eukaryota > Viridiplantae > Streptophyta > Magnoliopsida > Santalales > Viscaceae > Viscum > Viscum album. Next base: position 503,595,735 of record OY728159.1, read on the forward strand.
TATATCTCATTATTCATAGATATTGAATGTATTTCATTACAATATTTTAAATATAATTCATTAGCTATTATAGGGCATAAGACTTTGATATATCTTATAACTATTTTAACTAATGCATCTACCATTGCATCACTATCTCATTCTAGCTATGAATTCTCATATTCTATAACCTTCATATATGAAAATATATATTTCTTAACCTAGTGACATTTTTAAATTAATCATTAACATCATAATAAAAATCCATGAGTTATTTATTAAATTAAACTTCATCCCCACTCTATCAAGAGACATTTTATGAATCATTTTCAATATATTTATCGATACAAATACCACTCAGAATACCTTTAGGAAGTGGTGATTCCACCATCACTATTAATTTTTTCATAATCTAATTTTCTTATAAACTTTTTATTCTTTTCAATTTCATGGATGAATCCTCTATTAATGAAATAGGAATACAGATAAAAAAATCATCTAGGGTCCTTTCACAGTCTGATTAAATATTCACATCATATATTTAGATTAAAAATTGTAAATATAAAAATTGGTTAATACATATTGAACTAGAATTTCCATGATACCACTAGTTATACAAAATTTTCTAGCATATCCACAGATTATAGTGTAGATTCACCTATGGATAATATTATACAATGTCTTAATGTTCCTAAAATAATTTTGTGACTAGGTCATTATACCACTATTTCATGTCAAGACATAAGTTATTCAAAATTTATATTTAGAAAACACACATACAAATTTAAATTCAGAAATTTAGTTAATATTATAAAATAAAATTTTTTCATGTTTCACCTAGTTGTTTGTGAAAATGAGTTTATTGTGTTCAAATTTATCAAATCCTTATAATTTCCACTATAAGTATAGTAATCAATTACTATGGGTTACATAGGAATCAATGTGAAACTATTTGATCATAGATTATCATGAACTATAGATCATCAAAAATGATATATTATTTTGCAAAATATAATATCTCCATGAATTTGACAATAACTTATACAACATGTATCATATATAATGTATTAGCACATGATTTCGCTGCATCGCCATCATCAGATTTCCCTCTTCTCTATTACAGTATTCATTTTTATGTACTATATATCCTTGCATCCAGAACATACAATATATTTTTAAGGTATTATTTAAATATATATTTTTATATCTTAATTATTCTATTAATGATAAGAGTAAATCCATGAAAACCATCCATCCTAAACTAAACGTTTTCTTCATTTAATCAAAACTTTTGATATTTCCTAATTGAAAAGTATAACATGAATTATTATTCTCTTTATGCCTCAACCAAATAGATCACATATATACCTTTATGTAGTTATCTTATAATTATTTGATACCCAAATACAATTTTTTCTACAATAATTTTTTTGGATTCTATATTCTTACCATGGAATGTTTCACATATTCTATTGAGAGGTACAATTTATCACAATACAATGGTGGTTTTATTTTATGTTCTATAAGAAGATATAATTTTATATTTTCTAGTCATATTGAAATATTCATAAAATGGATATATATCTAGAATAGTTTTGTTAATACAATGTCCCTAATTCTTAGTAATGTCACATGATACTACATAATATTCTCTTTTGGACCTTACTTGGTTCTTTCACCATAATTATTTTTTTATTTTACCTCAACATATTATCCCAACAAAAATTATATGAGTGGACTATTAATTTGAAATTTCATTTTTTCTTGTCCAATAATTTCATCACTTTGTTCTTTCGGTAGCTTAGAGAATCTTATTATAAAAATATACCATAAATATGTCTAAAAATATTATATCGTTCAAATAGAATGATTATAAGAAAAAAATATGATATCTTCATAGTCATAATTTCCTCATATAATAGGGTCTTAAAAAACTATATAAGATCTAGCTCAAATCTGTAAAACTAAAATAGAATTGTAGCACACTCTAATTCATCTAATTCTAGTCATTAATTATAAGAACGTTATATGAATTTTACGTATAAATATTCGATCAACCCTCATCATGTTTTTTCTCATATATATGATTACCAATATTTTTTATCAAATTTTAATACTTATAAATCATAGAATATTTGAATAGTGATCTATTAAATCATTGTCTCCCTTCATTTTCTTCAAATAAAAATATTTAACAAATATTTAAATTAAATATAAATTATTTGATATTAAAATTACCTCATAAGAATAAAAATATTTTATTCCATTATAAGAATATATAATATTCTATAAATTGTATCCCCACATATTTCAAAAAGTTTTAACCCTTAAAATGTTGTGCCACATGATGATTTTCAATGGATATGGACCTTATAAATTCATTCTATAAAACTTAAAAATTGAAAGAAAAAAAATTACAAATCCCACTATGAAATAATTATGATGTAATTGAAAACATTATTAAGTCTTAAATTATGAAACATATAATGACTTATTATCCCCTACGATCAACCATACGAAATCTATGGTAAACATTAGAATACATAAGGAATAATTTTTAGTTTTCCAAATTACATACTATATTAACCATATGTTTTGAATGAATAGAACATGATGAATATATTCCTTTTAAATTTATCACATAATTTAATCATTATTAATCATATAAGGTCTTTTATTAACATTATAATGTCTTATATTATCAATAAAAATTCTTTATACAACCATTTAGACTCTAGTAATTTATAAATATTCAACATCTGGTTAAATATTAATAGTTCTAAATAAACCATATGATATTTATGATTTAAAATATTTTTATTACTAATATTATCTTATTACATCACTTTATCAATAAAAAAGTAAAAATAAACCAAATAAAATGTAAATGACTTATTGAAATATTGACATTATTAAGACAATTTCATTGATTTTTCTAATTAACTAAAAATATATTCGAATAATTTTTGTGTATTATTAATCAATTAAAATTATATTGTGACACCTAAAAATAAATATATGTATTTTATAAATAATAAAAAATATATTTGACTACATATTATAAAATGGTTTAAAAATTAAAATATATAATGTTGGGTATTTATCTATATCATGACAGCTTCAATAATTTTAATCATAAAACCAATTCACAAAACTATTCTACAAAATTTTTTTTTTACTAAATATGGAAAAATATTTGATACATGAAACTGGGATGGTATCTCTAAAAACTAAACCATTATTAATTTAAAATCATGAGATGTCATTAATCATTTCATTAGTCTTAGAATATTCCAAAAAGTTTAGCAAAATTTTTATCTTCTATGTTCAATCTCATATTTTACACTCCAAATAGAAAGTAAAATAAGATTATAAATTTTCTTCCACATGATTAAAAATCCATCAATTATATGAAATGTCTATTTCTACAATTTTTAATTTTCTACAACATGTTTTTTCAGGTAGAGTTAGTCATCAAATGTTTTTATCCATCAATGTATGCGAATAATCAGTGTCTTCATTATTTGGCTAGGTCTTCCTCAATAAAGAAATATTGAATGAAATATATATTAAAAGATATTAACATAAAATACAAGCAAAACAATACAATTTTAATTTAAAACTACCTATCCATAAGTAATTATTTAGGTTTATGATTGATGACCCAGTTTTCATTATTTGTACAAACTTATTTCATTTAAAATTATTAGGTTTGTCAATCTATTTTGTTATATTTTTTAATAACCATTATTAAATTAAATGATATCACTATTTTTTCTATATTCAGTGTTCAATATCATAATAATATTATGTCTCCCAAATATTTTAATGTTTCATATATAGTGTTATTTATAGAGGCTATCCATTTGGTGTTTTTAATTGAATAAAAATATATTGTTTTTGAAACTAATATCAATATGAAGATAATATCTCATTACATTCTTATTTTTCTGTTTATGGAGTAATTTTTAATTGGGATATTTAATGTAAAATAATGTAATAATATGTAAAATATCCAGATTTCTACAATTAGTATTATATCATTTTTATAATTTCAATATTTACAGAATATGATCTACATGTGTGTTCTTGGGGAAATGCGGTTGGAAGCATTGTGTGGCTTAGTCAATTTAATTGATTATTTTAATACTTTAGCGAGAATAAAACATTATTAAAGGACAATTTAACTAATGGAATCATTTTATCAAAATATATGAATTTATTTATAACTATAAAATAATGGTTTACATTAATTTTATTGGATATTATTATTATCTATAAAACAAAATTTGGGTTTAAAATATTTATGAGACGAGGAATATATAAATGAAATGGTAAATGTTACACTCTTAGATACATTTTCTCAAAAAGGATTATTTTCACATGAAAAATAAATACTTGTTAAAAATGTTCCATACTACTAAATCATTCAAAATATATAATTATTTTGGAAATATTGGGTTTTCTATTTATTCTAAAAAAAATAATGGCGTTGAGTTCACAATAAAATTGTTATCAAAAGTGTATCCATCAAAGAAATGTTCTATAATCCATTCCATTGAAATTATGATATGGTCCTCACTTTTCTATTACATTAAGTGATTGAGTATAAACAATTATTTCCATGCCTCAAGAATATGTTATTTGGAATTTTATGTGTCATTTATTTCTCAAACCCCAGGTGATGGAGACCCTTCATGAAAATTATTATCGTATAATGTGGTGATGAGAACCTCTAAATTATAGTACACAATTAGCATTTCACATTGACATAGAAAATGGTATCGAATACTTAAACCAATTTGTGATGGTCTTATAACAACTTATTAACCTCTAAAACAACTAATATTTAGTAGATATCTACTTAGTGATGTAGATCACTTTATATGATTTAATTTATTTTGTCATACACCTAAAATAGTCTTATGTAAATTTTATTATCTTTCCATGTTATCAATTTATCAAGAAAAAAGAATGATATCATACACAGCATTGAAATCCTAAATTCATTTTATTTATGGACATTAGACCCATGATTGTATACCTGGTTTTATTTTCCCTTATCAACATGCCCTTGTTTCCCATACCTAGGTGTTGTTGGGACCACTTTGTATATAAAGTTTTTAGTTGTTTTCAATGAGTGTCAATGGATGTCAATGATGATCAACATGAAGAAGGAACCCTATTATGTAAACAGGAGAATGAATATTAGATGTTAGTTGAGCTTGATCCTGAGTTTCAAACATGTGTATCTAGAGTGATGTCTTTCCTACAAAAATTAACGAAGGTACAAGTGATTTTTAGAAGGAGTAAAATAAGAGAATAAAATGTTGAGGAAGAGGTTTTGAATTTTTCAATTGTAAACACTTACTTTTACACTAAGTAATTATTTTATGCCTTTACAAAAAAAATAGTGGTCATCCATATAGGCCAGCTGAGCACCTCAACTCAAGAACATGTGGGACCTGAAGGGTCAACCGTGCTCAAGGGAATCCCTCGAGGCGAGCTCTTATGAGGCATGGTTTGCACTGGGTGTGTATAATCCCTCAACTGCCAAAAGGTGGTGAACCCATGCTGCGTGGGTGAAATGAGTGCCCTCGAGGAACATAGTGGTCGCTAAGAGCCCGCCTGCAAGGTGAACAAGGTATGGGGCAGTACCATGGAAAGGGGAGGATAATTTTGGGCGAATGGGGGAGCACACTGATTGATAAATCATGACCATAAAATGTATACTTTTCGATGTGGGAGAAGGTTTTAAAAACACAGATGTAATCATGACTGTCCATATGATCTCACTGAATATCTCATCCACATATCGCATCCCTTATGTAGGGATATAATCTGGGTCATTCATCATCCTCGCGATGCATGTGTTAGAATAGGAGTTGTCCAATCTTCGACCAGGGGGCATCATCAACCTCTAAAAAGCCACATGCACCCACAAACCAAGATCTCTAGCTGAATGATTGTCTCACTACTCCATGCTTGATTTGAGCTCCGTACAATCCCACAGTTATCATCTGGATAATATGATCACGTGCATGTACATACCTTTTCATGCATGATAATGAAACAAATATTGAGAGATTGTCCGAGGCAAACGAAGTTTCCAAATGAGAAGCCATGTCTATCGCTCAAGGAGAAGAGATCAGTATCCATATCTCTTCACAAACGCATGAGGTAGAATTTAATATTAAATAACCAAGAACCTTTTCATATATCATGGCCATGATTTGGAGATTTCAAAACATCGATCATCATGTAATTTATTAGTGATTTTGGATGCAGAAATATCTGATCCCTGATTATGAAACAAGACACACCAATTCAAGAATATTTGGTGGCTACCCTCAAGCTTTTGGATGTCTCCAGTTCAAGGAAACTGAGTTTCTCCAATTTTAAAAGGTCATGTAGGGGTATGCATGAACCGCAAATCATCCTTGGTTTGTGAAGAGTTTTTTACATACCATTATAGTCCGTGAAGAGGAGAACCGCGTCCCTCTTATGGTCCCCGAAGAATAGAACCATGAACCACTCTTGGTTCGTGAAGAAAAGGATTCACTTAATATTTTATATTTATGGAGAAATATTACCACGTAGCACCAGACATGACCGTATACCACTTTGGTTCGTGGTGAATAAAATCCCACAAGGGGATGTCCTACATACCACTCAGTTCACAGATAAGAACAATGTACCATTTGGTTTGCGAAGGAGGTCTTCACTATAGGTGAAAAAGAAATCCCACGCATCCCCTGCCTGATGAGATGCTGCGAACCTTCCTGGATTGCTAAGGAGACTTAAACATTTTATTCAAATAAGAACTCTATACCCTCGGGGTGAAAAAAAAGGGGAAAAACAAAAACACCATAAAAATGAGGTCATGAGTGTGTTTAAAGAACAAGTGGAAATCATATACATGATGCACATTATAATCATATGTCTGATTTGAGACTCCTAAGCGTGAAAGCATAAACCAAACATTGGACTACACAAATTCAGTTTTTGAAGAATATTTATGGATAAACCAATTAAAGACACATATAATTAGAATGAAATAAATAAGGTTTTGGGTGTGCACATGAGAAGAAGACAAACAAAATTATGTACATGGATGAACACTTCATTTGAATAAATTCAAGGCAGCATGTGTGGACATTTGTGAAGAAATAATATTTAAGAGGTGGAGAGAATTTGTATACTAGCCTACATATGTAAAGACACTTAAAGAAAGATCCAAAATCATGGTTCATGTATAAGTAAATAATTGAAAAAGAAGAGTTCATTTAAGGACTACGTGTATGGTCTCAAGCATACATGTGAAGAAGGGAGAAGAAGGGACGATTCTGATGATGCCTAATGAGCTATGATTCAGTTTTTGAAAAATTATAGATGAATTTTTCATTCTGGACAAGAAGAAAAAAAGTCTTATCACATCAGGATGTTTCACTATAGAAGAAGATTGAACGTTAAAGATAATAAACTCTATACCAATATGCAAGAAAAGTATCATGCTGAATAAGAGACAAAGACTTTCATGGCTATTCAATGAAGGGATATTCACAACCATAAACATAGATTGATTTCTCCCAGTGCAGTGAGATAGGTGGAGTCAATGCAGGTGATCAGAGGGGTATCATGAGCTATCCCTGAACAGTTGTTAAGGGAGTGTTCCAGGGATATAGTGATTGTACCTGAACCTAGAAATCCACAACTTCTAAAGATTTTTGTAATTATGTACGACTGGAAACAAGTCGGTGTATGATCCTTAGAAGTATACCTTAGTGGTGAACCATGTAAATGTGTTTTCTTTTCCTTCTTCATGTGAATGTTTTAATTACAACACATATCCAACATACAGGTTAAATTAAGTTCCTACCCACTTGGGAACATGATCTAATAAATGGGATAAAAGGTTGACACCCTAATTCTCCCCCTATCAATGTGACCTAGGGTCCTTCCATTTGTATCAGAATGAACGGTTTTACGTATGGTGGATACATTACAGTAATTCTATTTAGAAGAGGATTTGAGTTTTTTTATTAATTCAACAATGAAGAGTAGTCTTGATGAATGTTCAGTTATCTCCGAAAATAAATCAATACACAAAAAGACCATGATGAATAAGAACATTAAAGGCAAGAAGTAGTTGAATAAGTACCTCATTCCCTAATAAGATGCAATGTCTAGTTCTCCATTCCCTTACAATAATATTGAAATATTAGGATTTGGGGTAATGAGAATTTGGATCAGGTTACAAATAGAGTAAAAGAAGACACTTTTATCAAATTTTCAGGTGATCGTGAGAAATTAAGAACCTATCTGCATGATAATACAAAAGTAAGATTTGCCACTATATGTAGAATATTACAATGTAAGAAGGCTAAAAACACCTGACTGGGAAGAGAAGCCGATAATATGGAGAAAGGCCAGGTAAAGAGAGTATCAGAATGTTATAAGATCTCTAGAAGAATTAAATCCCTTGAAGAGAAATAGGGAGCCAATAATACTATAGAATAAATGATCCATTCATTTAAAGATGTTATAAAAAGGGTAAATAAGTCATGGTTTTATATTTTTAAGAAACATACAAGAAATTAAAAGAACATGACTCATTGTTACAAAACAACGTCATGTTGCAGGAAGAAGGGGTTGAAATATTAAAAAAGGTATGTGATGAGAAGATGATAATGATTGACTATCAGAATATCATCCTCAATATGTAATATATAAAATTTGAGACCCAATTTAACAAACTAGAGAAGTCACAAATTGAGACTACACGAAAAAATGAAACTATTGCAACTGGTACTCAATGATAACTAGAGGATTCTAAAGAAAAAAACCTCTAACATTTGATAAGAAGATCATGACTTCACTCATTGATCTATCATAGGCAGCTAAGAATGTGAAGGAACCATCCATACAAACTTGTACTATTGGTTATAAATACGGTTCTTCTAAAAGTGCAGGTTGGATGAAAAATTCTAAAAAAGTATGGATGATGAAAGGTGAGGAGAAGAAGCCTACCACCATGGATATGGTGGATAGGAATAAGAGGATATAAGATGGTTCACTCGGTAGAGAAAAATACATTCTTATAAAGGCATAACAAAATTATTCTAAATATATCAAAAAGACAATATTTTTGAATAAATGTTTGTGTTTCAACAAATATGGGAATTGTGAATAGGATTGTTAGTACAAAACATTAAACAAATATATTTAGAAAAGCCCAATGTCAATGGGGAGAAAGCTATAGATGAAGAAGTAAGATCAACAGATCCAGAAACATATGTATACGGAAAAAAGATTGGGAATTCTAGACAACATCTATTTTTTATGTAATGGGAGTGGTCATAAGAATAGAGCATGCTTATCTCAACACAAATCCAGAGCAGATAAGATAAGAAGACCACATAATCCAACTAAGAGAGAAGAAGATACCTTGGTAAGAAATCTGAAGAATAATGCAAAAGATAATTCTCCCAAGGAGAATCCTATAAGGAAAGGTTATAAGTCCTTATAATCAAAATCAATGATGACGAATAGTGGTAGATTCAATAGAATTCCTAAAAATGATGAAACTCCGAAGAATCCATGTGGAAAATAGAAAAATACTACAATTGTTCCTAGAGACATATTGGTTACCTAGACTGATGATTTTGAATGAATGAGAATGAATGGATACTCACATGCTAAGGATAGTGAAATATGAAATAAGAAGAGTCCACATGATAACAGAAATGTCGTGGGTGTGAGGGGCAACATGGCTGGTCACAATGTTAAGAATTGCAGTGCATTTATTCCATCCCTAGATGAATTCCTAAGGAAAATGAATGTTTCCCTTGGAGATTACAGTACCTTGAAATATATAAAAGAAAGAAGACTCACACACAAAGAAATGGAAGAAGTATTGAGATCCAAACAACCAAATTCAGAACTGAAATCCAATGATCATGTGTAAAGAGTGGAGAAAATAGAGCATCATGGTTGAGAAGAACATCTCAGACCTCAATATCATGTTGAATACGAAAGTGGGATCCACCTTATTCTTTGAACACTTTGGGTATTGTACTGAACCTACGGGGAATTGGATGTAAATTAAGAACTCAGGGGAGAACTTGAAAAGTGTTCCCTTGAGGGGGAAACTGACAGAGAAGTTGTCTGAGGATAATGTCATTTGAAATTTTATGTCATCTCTTAACCATTGTTACTAAAAATGAAATTATTTTACAAATTGGTTGTAACAATGATAATAAATTTAATAAAAATAATGGTAGTTCCCCAAGACAATTTATCATGCCCATTGAAAATGAATATTTTTGATCTGATTTGTTAAAATGAGTGCATGTGTTTTAGGTTGATAATTTCATAACACATTTATTATCATCATCCTGGAATGAAAGTGGAAAGGACCTTGAAGACAATTACATGATTTCTCATTGGATGAGGTATAATAATCAATGGATAATTGACATCATGGTTGTATAGATAAAATCCCCTTTTTTTCTACATTGATCATTTCTGAGGTAGACATATAGAGAAATGATTTATGGAAAAATTGTTTATGTATGGACTAATAAAATATCTACCATAAACATTGTATTTATTTTTAATAAGGGGGGGGGGTGGAAGTGAAATGAAATGAATGATTAAAAGTGAAAGGGAATTATTAGATCGAAGACTCTCATTTTCACATTGACAGGTTGATGCTAGAGAACATTGTCATATTGACAACAAACACTATTGGGGGATTGTTGGGACCACATTGTATATGCAAATTGTATTTGTTGTCAATGAGTGTCAATGTATTTCAATGATGATCAAAATGAAGAAGGAACACTTCTATGTAAAATGGAGAATGGAAATTAGACATTGGTTGATAATGATATTGAGATTCATATATGTGCATTAGGAGTGATTCATTGGATACTACAATTAAGGACAACTGAGGTGATTTTTGGATGAAGTAAAAGAAAATGAGAAGAAGAGGTTATTGATGTGGTTTGGCATTTTACATATGTAAGCACTTAGTTTTACACCATGTAATTATATTTTTCCTTTACCAAAAGTAGGTTCTATCCATGGATACCAGTTGAGGTCCCCACCTCAATAACATGGGGGACCCGAGGGGTCCACAACAGTCGAGGGAAGCCCTCAAGGCCAGCCCGCAGGAGGCATGGTGTGCGAAGGCCGTGAATAAACCTCCAGGTGCTGCCTGATGGGGAACCCATGAATAGTGGGAACTAGGAGCACACCCAAGTAGTATAGGGGGCCCAAAGAGTGTGCCTGTATGGTGAAAACATTACAGGATGGTACTGTGGAGAGGGGAGAAGAATTCTGAGAAAATGGCGGAGCAAACTGATTCATAAACAGCATCCATCATGTGTATCTAATTGGATATGGGACAATGTTTTAAAACACAGATGTAACCCTGAATATCCATTTGATCTCATTGAAGATCTCGACCATACATCACATCTATCCTTCAATGATATAATCTAGGCCACTCATTATACTCATGATGCATGTGGTTGAATTAGAGTCATCCGATCTTTGACAAAGGGTCATCTTTTACCTCCAAACACCCACATGCACCCACGAACTAGGATCTCCAGCTGAACGATGATCTCACCACTCCATGCACTATTTGTGCTCAGTTCAATGCCACAATGATCTTTTGGATTCTATGATAACATGTTTGAAATTTAATTTTCATGCATGAAAATGAAACAAAGATCAATATATTGGCTAAGGAAAAAGAAGTTGATGGAGGTCGTGTCATGTTGAGTTCTCAATGAGAGGATATCTTCATGAATACCTCTTCGCATATGAAAGAGGAAAATTGAAATCGGAAATGACTGATAAAATCAGCATATCTGATGATTGAGATTTGAAGATTTCAAAACTATGATCTTTGTGTAATATCTCAAGGATTTTGGATGCAGAAAGATCGGATCCCCTCTTATAAAAAGGGAAACATCAATTCAAGATAAGGGGTGGATTCCCTCATGCTTTTAGAGAGATACAATTGAGGGAAACCAATTTTTTTAAATCATAAAAGATCAAGAAGGTACTCATATAAACCTCGAACCATCCATGATTTTTGAAAAGTTTTCTGTGTAATGTTCTGGTCTGCGAAGAGGAGAACTACGAACCACTTATATAACACCTAGAGATTTTATGAGATATATTATTTTTAAATTTCATTGATGTATTCTATTATACACTACACCAAGATTATCTTTCACAATACAAAACACCGTATTATCTTGCAGTATATGCAACACTAATCTTGGATCGTGTTACACAAAATTTCAAGTTTTTTTGATAGAAGTTATTCTACGTAACATTGATTGTGTATATATATATATATACTCAATGTATTAATGAAATATGGTTGGATTCTATTACACGCAACAACAAAGGAATCTTTCACTACACGCAACCCTGACTTGTCTTCCATTACATGCAATCACAACCTTCCACGATAGTGTGTTTTGTATGCAATACCGAGTTTCACTAAACGAGATATTATTATAATATTATGATGAAATAGCCATTATGAATAGTAATACCCAATTTTTGTAATTTTATAAATTTTATCATTCAAAATGGACTTCATTTTTGGATTCGAAATATCAAAATTATCTTAGGGTGAATTTTTGGTATTTTTCTAAAAACTAACAATTTTGGTTGAATAGTGAGAACACTAGGTTACTATTTGAAACCCGACGTTTTATTTAAATAATTTTTTATTTTATTTAAATTTATTTTCAGTCAAAATTGATACATAATAACTATATATGTTCAATGTAGTTCATTTGAGTCATTTTATAATAATTTTAGATATATAAAAATTTTATTGAATTTTTCACCGTCTTTTACCCACCTCCTAAGAGAATTTGAAAATTTACATAAAACATAAGTTTACCGCTTCTGTGAATGTTATTTAGAAAATTCGAGAGACACGGTTAGTATAAAGGAGAAAAATTTGATTCAATAAGATAAAAATAATTTTTGGTGAATAGTATCTTTTTACTTTTATGTACCACGGTTAAAATTAAATATGCTAATTAAAGGAAAAAATGATATTATGATTTCCCTAACACATGTCCTAATTCTATTGGATAAATATTATTCAACCAAAAAAACCTTAGGAATATAATATTATCATTTAGTCCCACTTGGATTAGATTAGGACATTTATTATTATTTTATTTAAAAGAGTTAAAATAGTTAAAATCAATGTTTAATAACTAAAAAAAAATTAATATAGGGATATACATAAGATAAATTCGACTATAAATATTCATTAAAAAAATGAAACTATTTCCTACATAATGGTATTTAATTTATTTATGACAAAATGATGATGTAGTAATTACCGTATTAATGAAATATTAACATAATTGATGTTATAAATACCCAAATAAATGTAATTTTAGACTTTTTATGAATTCCAATAATTTTATAGGGTTATATGACATGTAAGTGGTGATTCAATTAACTTTTTTCGAACAAATCATGTTTTTACGATTTTCAAAAAAACTATTACCAAATAGTGTCAAAATTGATATATTATTGTTTTTGAAACAAATATTATATTATTAATTGTTATTATTATCATAAAAATCTATGTTTCGGCCATATGACTAAGATAAGGTTATATATATTAATAATGAACCACATGGGGTTCGTTTGTCTTGTTATAGTATGTTTATTAACCATTTAGTGTAAAAAAACAAAAAGACACGGTAACAGTTAAATTATTTAACATAGAGTTAAATCTAAATGATAAGGTTAAAATAGTAACCTAAACATGTATAAAACCTATTGGTTGAGAGGATTTCGTCATATCCCCACCTTATCTTAGAAATATTTAATTTGGAGCTATTAAAAACCGAATATGACTTTATTATAAAATAATATTTTATGTTTTTTCAAAGGTGCCCCTCTCCTCCCTTATAAAAAAGACACCCCTTCCCTCTTCTCTTCACACCCTTTGGATCCTTTAAGCACAAAAATCCCCTAAAAATTCCTCTTCTCAACCTCTCTAGTTATATCATAGAGGTCTTTTTCTTCAGAAAAGACCAACTCTAGTGGCCTAAGAAGAAGTTTAAAGGAGGTGCGTCGAAGAAGAGGTAATCTCTTCTACCGACTCTTTCAAGTTTCTTTCTTCTTATACTTCCTCTTCATTAGTTGTGTAATTATAATGTAATAATATCAGTATTAATTATATACTTATATGTTTTTATAAATATGAAACATCCCTATTTCACCTTCTATCCATCCTACAGAAAACGAAATCACCGCGCGTGCGTACGTATGGAATACCGTCTCCACGTCGTGGTGTAATCTGTTTTCGATCACCACCTTACATGGATGGGTATAATGGTGTAAATAAATATCTATATATGATTGTTCTAAAGTGATATTTATTCTGAAATATTATACAAACACTTCAATACAATTCCACGATCATGAGAATGATATCATCGCTCGTGCGTACGTACGGACTACCATCTCCACGACTCGATGAGATTCATTCTCCATGTTAACCATTCATGAATGATTATAAAGTATATATAATGAATAATAATAAAATATATGACATAATAATGATACAATATTTTTTTATATATATGTATGTCATCTACTTAATTTCATTCAAGTCAATAAGTAAAGGAAAACAGAGTTCATGCGTACATACGACCTACCGTCCCCATGAACGGTGTATTTCATTTCATTTATCTATCTATTATATATATATATATATACTGAATATATATGATATATAAATCACTATTTACATTCTGGAAGTAATTAATTCAATATATATGTAATAATAATATCTAGAACAACAAGTCCAAATAAGTACGCTGAATAAAACAATTTTACCAAAAACACTTCTTTAAAATTGAATTTACAAAAAAAAGGTTATATAAAGTCATAAGTGAACCATATATGATATAATAACAATGAATATTATTCATTAATAAGTAAATGACATTATTTAAATCATTATACTGGAGGTTCGGATATGTACGAAGCATATCAGACCTAAGGTAAGGGATAACTTTTCCAATCTCGTTTTCATCCGAGATTGTTTATTCGAATGTATTTACTACGGTTATATTTATCATTCATGTCCCTATTTTATAAAAAATGTTTCACATATGTTTAAAGTCCCTTTTAATCAATTTTAACTATTACTACACGATATTTAAAGAATCATTCTTTTGTTGACGTTATGAGGTACTTTTTTGACTTTTCCGGCAAAAATACGAGAAGAATGTTTTCCTTTTTAAACTTATATGGAATGAACGGATTTTTATGGTTTTATAACAACTTATTTTCATTAAGATTAATCTACAATATTTCATGACCATTTTCAACAATATCCTTTTCTTTTAAAATTTCATGGCAATTTGTGAAAGGAATAAGATTTTGAATAAGAAAGGGTATTTTCCATAAGAATTTATCTCAAGTGTTTTATCAAAACCATTTTCCATATAAGATGAAATTATTTAATATGTGGATGTTTCAAGTATAATTATTATACGATTTTCATGTTTTCACTTTCCTTATGATGAAATGATATCCATTTTGTTTTGTATGGATTATTTTATGATGGGAACATGTTTATGAAACTCATTTTATACATTGGTTAATGATGAATGATTTATGTTAATGTTGTGGCACAAGTAAGAATGATATCATTATGGGAAGGGTAAGACCTATATCTCCCTCCAATGCATTGGGTAAAGATTTATATCTCATGAGATAGACATTGCTGGAATGGTATGTTAATCTGGATCAGTAATACTTGACTGGAACGAGGAGTGAACTCGGTTCAAAAAGGGACTTTTTCCACTAAGATGGTCTTGGTAGCAATGCCTTGGATACTATAGAAATCATATCATGTGCTTAATGGTTTTCCACAATTACATGTTTTGTTGATGTGCTATTTTATTATGATTGATGTTCCTTTAGGATATATTACACACATACTTCAATGATTTATTTCTTTGAACAAGATTTTGATGTTTAGATTTAATGATAAAGTTTTTTCATTAAAATGTTTATGGTATGTTTTATGTTCTCTATTTTTTAACCTTACTGATCATTTTAGCTCACCCTTTATATTTTTTCTTTTCCCCAAGATATAAAGAAAGGTTTTAGGTACAAAAACAAGAAGGGGATGATCTTTATGGGATATGTTGAAGATCATTCACCACGATTAGAAGATTATGATCCGAGTTTCCAAAGATAGTAAACTATTACGGTCCTTGTGTGTTTGTTTTTTTATGTATTAATTATTCCGAAAAAGTAATGTAATGTCCATGTTTGTCAAGCTTTGGGTCTCTAGAGTTGGTATTAGAGGAAAGGTTTAGTCACCCTTTGGAAACTCGGATGCAAAAACATTAGTGAGATCCCTAGAGATATTTCTATGGTATGTCTAGGGATGTCCCTAAGGTTAAGTATAAGTATATGTTATAGTCCTAGAATTACGGTAAAGATATTATAATAAAACCTAAGATGATAGATATTGAAGGTACTCCCCCTTTATTATGTTGTTTTCTCTAGCATGATTTTTGCCTCTCACACTATTCTTTTTGGGTTTTAGATGATGGATGGAACACAAAGAAACCATGTTGATCAATGTAATGGAGAATGCAATGATATTCCTCCTGAACAAACCATGGTCATGGGAGATGGAGTGAAAAAATTTATTTCTATACTTATAGAAGCTATTAATCATTCTGGACTTCCAAATGAGCAGAGAAGGGATCAATATTTTATTTTGTCCTTCATGAGGAAATGTCCACCTTCTTTCTGTGGGTCTTCAGATCCACTTTTTGCTGAACAATGGATCAATACCATTGAAAAGATATTTTCCATACTTCTCTATTCGGAACATGAAAAATTTATTCTAGATATTTAGCATTTAGAAGGTGAAGCAGATCAATGGTGGACTCTAATTAAGAATACGATGCCCCGAGATGAAATTGAATCTTTGGAATGGGATGAGTTCAAGAACATATTTTTCAATAAGTACTTCCGTCGTATTCTTTGAACAAATATGGAAAAGGATTTCCTTGAGATTAAGAAAAAGGATGATGAATTTTTTTGTATATACGAAGCGAATTTCACAAGGCATGCAAGGTATGCATCTGGCTTTATCATCCAACCTGAAAGTAAAGTTGATCGATTCATCATTGCCTTAATACCAAATCTTCGAAGGGCATAATCTATAAGAGACTTAAGTTGCTATGATGAAATTGTGCATTGTTCTATCAAGGTAGAAATGGATGTTGGTGTTACATATCCATCTCATGGTTTTGATAAGAAATGAAAGATGGAGTTCAAGGAGAAATCTTAGAATAATGGTGAAAAGAAGATGAATGTTTCTTTATGCTCAAAGTGTGGAAGGACGCATGGTGGAGATTGTCTCAAAGGGACTAGAAAAAAATTTTAGTGTGGAAAAGAAGTTCATCGAGCAGATGAGTGTAGAAGTAATGGAAAAAGGGTTTCTAATCCTGTGAATATAGAAAAGACTCCAGACACCACACCACCAACAGTTCAATGCTTCAAGTGAAAGGAAATGGGGCACTATACTAATCAATGCCCTAATCCAAGGGTTAATGATGATGACCGTGAGAAACCTCTTAAGGAAAAGGATAAATGGAATTCACATGCGATCACAATTTGTGATGTTGAGTATGAAAATGATGTTTTTATGGATTAATTGTTTATGTAATGGGTTTTCAAATTAGTATCATGGAATCTGATTTATGGCATCGTGGAATTTTTGAATATATATGTATTGGTTTTCAATAATTATCTGGTACCGGTAACCATGAAAAGATATTGAAATATTTTTGGAAAGAAGATTATATGTGAATAATGTAGTGATAAAGAAAAAATGAAATGAGATCATGACTGATATAAGGACAAATTTATATCATGGTTTGAGTATATAGAAATTTTTGGATTTTGGTATGTGGAAGGTGTTAAATTTTTACAGCATTCATGTTTTCACTAAGATTCAATGGGTATTATTTTTTTTCAAGAGAATACATGATTAAGGTATTCACATGTTTGTAATTTGACCAAAAATATATATCATATGATATATGGGGGATAAATGATGGTATTTATATGCTCAACAGATGACATTTCTAGTAATTGTTTTCTTTATACTATGAGCTTGAATAGAAGTATTTTGGATAAGCCTAAAGATTGGAATGGATTATGTTAGATATAATTCAATATTGTTTAAGGCTAGAACCTTTTTCTATATTATTTGTGGAATGTTATAATAATGTAGTTTTAGAAAAAGGAAAACCCTCAGGATGGGAGACAACCCGTCGCATCGGACAAGGCTGTGGGAATTGAACCCACAACTGAAGTGTGACATGCCTTTATCACCTACGACTGGCCTATAAAAAGTCCATGGATAGTAAAAACTAGTTTTATAATATTATGAAGTATGTCATATGATGTATAAGTCCATTTTAGGAACCATATATGATTAATATCACTACAAATGGACTTATGTATTTTTGATAACTTTTTCTAACCTTTTGTTTGAGACAGATGGAATGACCCATCATTCTATCACTTGATATACTAACACTTCAAGAATGAAAAACTAAACATCATTTATTTAAGAGATGAAGTGGAAATTGTTCAAGTAATGACCAACGGTGAGATTTTAACAAAATCAAGAAAGTATTTTTTTCTAATTCCAATTTCATCAACTTTATGGAAATGATCTTGAAAACCAAAAAATGATGTCCTTGTTCCCTTATATTTGATGAATTAGATGTTACCTTAGATCATCACAAATTTATGGCGTTGTGATTGTTGGATTTTTCATATCCATGTTCTCGACCACTCTCCATCAGAAATTGATGGTTAGATTTATCTTCCATATCCATATTTTCACCTATGTTTTCCTATGTGGAAACCAAGTGCTGAGTTACTTTGGGTGACTGTTATGATTCTAACATTACTTTTTAAAATAAAGTTTTAGAATTTATTTTTATGATGTGGGTTTTTATGAATGAAACTTTCAAATAGTAAACCATTTATAACCCTGACGAATTTCGAGGATGAAATTCTTTTTAAGGGGGGTAGAATGTAACACCCCGAGTTTTTATGAGATATATTATTTTTAAATTTCATTGATTTCTTCTATTATACCCTACACCATGATTATCGTGCGCTATACGCAACCCCATATTAGCTTATAGTATATGCAACACTAATCTTGGATCGTGTTACACACAATTTCATGTTTTTTTATAGAAGTTATTCTACATAACATTGAGTGTGTATATATATATATATATTCAATGTATAAATGAAATATGGTCGGAATATATTAAATGGAACAAAAAAGGAATCTTGCACTACAGGAAACCCTAACATGGATTTCATTACATGCAATCGTGACCTTCCACGATAGAGTTTGTTGTATGCAATACTGAGTTTCACTAAACGGGATATTATTATAATATTATTATGAACAAGCTGTTATGAATAGTAATACCCACTTTTAGAAATTTTATAAATTTTAACATTCAAAATGGAATTCATTTTTGGATTCGGAATATCGAAATTAGCTGAGGGTGAATTTTTGGTATTTTTCGGAAAACTTTCAATTTTTGATGAATAGTTAAAACACTAGGTTCCTATTTAAAAACCGAATTTTTATTTGAATAATTATTTATTTTATTTAAATTTACTTTCGGTCAAAATGGATACATAATACCTATATAAGTTAAATGTAGTTCATTTGAGTCATTTTATAATAATTTTATACATATAAAAATATTATTGAACTTGTCACCGTCTTTTACCCACCTCCTAGGAGAATTTGAAAATTTACATAAAACATAATTTTTACGCTCCTATGAATGTAATTTAGAAAATCCAAGAGACATGGTAAATATCAAGGTGTAAAATTTTGTTCAATAAGATAAAAATAGTTTTTGGTGAATAGTAACTTTTTACTTTTATTTACCACAGATAAAAGTAAATAGGGTAATTAAGGGTAAAAATGATATTATTATTACACTGAAACATGTCCTAATTCTATTGTATGTGTATAATTCGACCAAAAACATCCTTAGGAATATAATATTATCATTTAGATTCAATTTTATTAGATTAGGACATTTATTATTATTTTATTTAAAAAAGAGTTAAAATTGTTAAAATCAAAGTTTGATAACTAAATTTCTTTAATATAGGGTTATAAATAAGATAAATTCGACTATAATTATTCATTAGAAATATAAAAATATTTCCTACATAATTGTATTTTATTTATAATTTTTATACATTAAATAATTTAATTTATTTATGACACAATGATGATGCAGTAATTACCTTATTAATGAAATATTAACATAATTGATGTTATAAATACACAAATAAATGTAATTTTAGACTTTTTTTAAATTCCAATAATTTTCTAGGTTAATATGACATGTTATTATTTATTAAATTAACGTTTTTCTAACTATTCATGTTGTTATGAATTTCACAAAAATCATTTACCAAATATTGTCAAAATTGACATAAAATTGTTTTTAAAACAAATATTATATTATTAATTGTTATTATATTTCTAAAGGCAAACGATATGTCAAATGACATAGTTATTGTTATATATATTAAAATTTAACCACTTTTGGTACGTTTGTCTTGTTATAGTATGTTTATTAACCATTTAGTATAAGAAAACAAAAAGACACAGTAAAAGTTAAATTATTTAACTTAGAGTAAAATCTAATTGATAAGGTTAACATAGTAACCTAAACTTGTCTAAAACCTATTGGTTGAGAGGGTTTCGACCCATCCCCACATTAGATTATAAATAATTCAATTTGGAGCTATTAAAAACGGAATATGACTTTATTATAAAATAATATTTTAAGTTTTTCCAAAGGTGCCCCTCTCCTCCCTTATAAAAAGGACACCCCTTCCCTCTTCTCCTAACACACTTTTGAGCAATAATGCTCGGCCAAACCCTGAAAATTACTCTTCTAAACCTCTCTATTTTTATCATAGAGGTTCCATTATTCTCAATAGACCAAATCTAGTGCCCTATGAAGAATAGTAAAGGAGGTGCGTCAAGGAAGAGGTAATCACTTCTACCGGATCGTTCAAATTTCTTTCTTCTTCTACATCCTCTACATTAGTTGTTTCGTTATAAAGTAATAACATAAGTATTAATTATATACTGTTATGTTATTATAAATATGAAACAACCACATTTCACCTTCTATCCATCATACGGATAACAAAATTACCGTGCGTGCGTATGTACGGAATACCGTCTCCACGCCGGGGTGTAATCTGTTTTCGACCACCCCCTTACAAGGATGGGTATAATGGTGTAAATAAATAACTATATATTATTATTTTATAGTGATATTGAATCTGAAATATTATACATACACTTCAATACAATTCCACGATCATGGGAATTATATTATCGCTCGTGCGTACGTACAGACTACCGTCTCCACGACGCGATGATATTCATTCTTCATGTTAACCATTCATGAATGATTATAAAGTATATATAATGAATAATAATGAAATATATGAAATAATAATGATACTATATATATTTATTTATTTATTTATTTCATCTACTTAATTCCATTCATGTCAATAAGGAAAAGAAAACAATGTTTATGCGTATGTACGGCCTACCGTCTCCATGAATAGTGTATTTCATTTCATTTATCTATCTATTATATATATATATATATTGAATATATATGATATATAAGTCATGAATTACATTTTGGAATTAATTAAATCATGATATAAGTACAAATAATATCATGAACAACAAGTCCAAACAAGTATTATAAATAAAATGATTTTACCCAAAATGCACCTTTAATATGGAATTTACAAAAGAACAATCAATATAATGTCATAATTGAACCATATATGATATAATAACAATGAATATTATTCTTTAATAAGTAAATGACATTATTTAAATCAGTATACTGGAGGTTCAGATACGTAAGAAGCATATTGTACCTAAGGTAAGGGATAACTCTTCCAATCTCGTTTTTATCAGATATTGTTTATTCGTATGTATTTACTGGGGTTATTTTTATCATCCATGTCCCTGTTTTTTAAAAATTGTTTCATGTATTTTTGAAGTCATTTTTACCAATTTTTTACTTTTACTACATGGCATGTAAGGAATCATTCTTTTGTTTACGTTATGAGGTACATTTTTTGACTTTTCCGGCAAAATTATGAGAAGAATGTTTTTTAACTTATATGGAATGATTGGATTTTTATGGTTTCATAACATCTTATTTTTCATGAAGCATACTCTACAATATTTAAATACTATTTTCAAAAAAATCATATTCTTTTAAAATTTCATTGAATTTTGTAAAAAGAAAATGATTTTGAATAAGAAAGGGTATTTTCCTCAAGATTTTATATCAAGTGTTTTATCAAAACCATTTACCATATAAGATATAATTATTTCATATGTGTATGTTTCAAGTATAATTTCTCTATGAATTACATTGTCTCACTTTTCTTATGATGAAATGATATCTATTTTGTTTTGTATGGATTATGTTATGATGGGATGATGTTTATGAAACCCATTTTATACATTAGGTAATGATGAATGATTTTTGTTCATTTAGTGCACAAGTAAATTGATTTCATTATTATATGTGTGAGACCTATATCTACCTCCAATGCATTGGGTAATGATTTATATCTCATGAGATAGACATGGCTGGAATGGTAAGTTAATATGGTTCAGTAATACAGGACTAGAACGAGGAGTGAACTCTATTCAGAAAGGGACGTTGTCCACTAAGATGGTCTTGGTAGCAATGCCTTGGCTACTATAGAAATCATATCATGTGCATAATGGTTTTCCACAATTACATGTTTTTTCCCATGCTATTTTATCATGATTGATGTTCCTTTATGATATATGCCTCACGTACTCCTCATATTTATGTCTTTGCTCAAGATTTTGATGTTTAGATTTTATGTTCAAGTTTTTGTATTCAAATTTTTATGGATTGTTTTATGTTCTCTATGTTTACCCTTACTAAGAATTTGAGCTCACCCTTTATATGTTTTCTTTTCCCAAGGATATAAAGAAATGATTTAGGTAAGAAAACAAAAAGGGGATGATCTTTATGGGGGATGTTAAATATCTTTCACCATGATTAGAAGATTATGATCCGAGCTTCCAAAGACACTAAACTATTATGGTCCTTGTGTGTTTGTTTTTGTTATTTATTAAGTATTCCGCCAAAGAAATGTAATGTCCATTTATTTCAAGATTCGGGTATCTACAACTTATGGTCAGTGAGGAAGAGAACCATTAACCACTCCTAGTTCGTGATGAGAAGAAGTCATGTACCATTTTAGTATAGGGGATAAAATTTCACACGTACCACCTGATATGACCACATACCACTCTAGTTCATGGGGAAGTGAATCCCGCGAGGGGAATTCTTTCGTACCACTTAGTACGGGGAGCAGAACCACGAACCTTTTTGTATGCGATGGAGGTCCACACTATGTGTGCGATAAAAGCCCAAGAATCTCTTGTGTGAGGAGTCACTAACCATCTTGGTTTGCAAAGGAGACATGGACATTTAATGAAAATAATAATTCCATAACCTCGTGGTGAAAATCATAGGGGAAAGACATAAACGTCATAAATCCGAGGCAGTGAGTGTGTTTAAAGAACATGGGGAGTTCATATAGATGATGCACATGAAAGTCATATGCATGACTTGAGACTCCCATGTGTGAAATCATAACCAAACAATGGACTACCGTCATTTTCGTGTTGAAGAACATTCATGGATAAAAATATGCAAGACGCATTGAATTTGAATGAAAAATATAATTGTGTGGTTGTACATTTGAGAAGAAGACAAATAGAAGTGAATACATTCATGTACACTTAATTTGAATAAATTAAAGGTAGTATGTGTGTAAATTTGTAAAGAAAGAAAAATTAATAGGTAGAGAGAATTTGTATGCTTTCCTATAATTTTGATGACTTTTAATGAAATATTGAAAATAGTGGGTGCACGTGTTATTAAATAAAAGAAGAAGAAGAGTACATTTAAGGACTACATACATGGTCTCGTGCATACATGTAATGAAGGGAGAAAAGTGTTGATTTTGATGATGCCTAGTGAGTTGTGTTTCAGTGTTTGAAAAATCTCAAAATAATTTGTGATTTTGTCCAAGAAGAATAAGATGTCTTAGTACATCTAGATGTTTCACTGGAGAATAAGATTGAACATTAAAGGGAATCAACTCTGGACATTGATGTAAGCAAAGTATAATGTTGAATGAGAGTCCAAGACTTTCATCCCTATCCATTGAAGGGTCCTTCGTGTCCATAAACTAAGAGTGACTTCAACCAGGGAAGTGAGCTAGAGGTATTCAATAGAAGGGGTCCAAAGGAAGTAGTGAGTTATAAATGAACTTTTTAAATAGTAGTGCGCCTGGGGCAATGTGATTATAACTGAACCCAGTAATCCATAACTTCTGATGATTAGTGGAAGAATGTATGACTATAAACCTGTATGCATACACTCCATGGAAGTAACCCTTAGTGGTGAACCAATTAAAAGTGTTGTAATTTTCTTCTTCATGTAAATGATTTAATTACAACACATATAATTCATACAGGTTTAATTAAGTTCCTACCAACGTGGGAACGAGATCCAATAAAAATGATAAAAATTTGAAACCATGATTAACCCCCCCTCCATCTCAGGGAGACCTGGGGTCATTCAAGTCTGTTTTCCCAATTATTATCCACAAAGTTATATAAACCTAGGATGGCCTTATTTTCCCCCCCAGTCTATAAATACACCATCTCACCAAAAATTTTCAACACACATTTGGAAAACCAGAAGACAAATGATGGTATGATCTCTCTTATCCTAGCCCATTATAAATCATCGTCCTTATGTATCCATAATCCCAAGTCATTCAATGTATTATATACTAGGGATACACATATTCAATTAATTATCTTCGTCTCAATTACAGAGTGACCCTTCAGCTGGGGCCTCTCACTTGGTCGAACCTTCACCAAGGTTCCCTCACTTGAGATACCCTTTACCTAGGGACACTCACATGGGTATGAACTCACCAAATACCCATAAATAGGTGACCCTTAAACCAAGTAACATTTTTAGGGTATCTCTTTTCTTATTTCCCTCACTACGGAGAATCCATTTTTGGGATGAAAACTAGGGAGACCCTTTTCCTACGTACCCAAAATAGGGTAACTATTTTATAAATTCATATAACTTAGATACCAATTTTTGAGGGATATCATAATGGGGAATCCTCACATAGGGACCCCTACTATGTAAACCCTTCTCATATATCCCCTAATTATGGTGACCCTGATCCCTAAGAATCACAGTTGGGAGAATCATTCAAAAAATCCCGTATATAGAGATAACCCATTCACTTATATCTCGCAATGAAGTTACCCTACAAGGAAGAACCCATTTTAAGAGGTCTCCCATATAGAAACCCCTAATATTGAAAAAACTATTACCTATGCCTCACACCATGGAACCTTTTTCCACAAGTGAGAATCCTATTATTTGTAATATTCAATCTTTATGTTCACCCTTCCTTGTTTATTTACCAAATAAATGGGGTGGGTATCTCAAATATGGTCGACCTACTATGTGTAATCTCAAACCAAACATTATATTACATATTTTACAGTTGTAAAAATGAATAATTTTGGTGTAAAAAAGTGTAATCACCAATTAGTCTATTGTTTTCTCCACTTTAATGTGAAAAACACCTTTAGTACATGACATTAAACTGCATGGACTATTACCATAGAATTTCCATAAATTATACACCCAATTCTAATGGGGATTTGAACCCACTAAACTATTATATTCTAGGAGACACATCATTATTCAATAACAACATCCCAAATCATTCATTCTTTATTATATTTTTAGAATAAAATTTACCTTTTAAAGTAAACACCATTATATGATACTTATTTTGGTTCTCTCAAATGTACCTTGTGTTGAGTTACTCTGTATTGTTACTTTTTATGACTTGATTTTATATACTCAGCTTAGATTCATCATATCTGGTCCTCTTATTTGTGTAATTCCAAACCAATCATTCACCTTTTTACCTACTAACAAACATGATAAACAAATAGTTTCAATCATGACATACACCCACAACTATAATTTTTTGGAACCATTAATTTTTTATAATTCCATATATCATTAAATTCCCTACATTTGGTTCTTTTCAAACACTATTAATAGGTATAGTGGGCCTTGTTACTTGAAAATGAATTATGCCTATTATGATTCCCTTCAAGGATGTATGTAGGAAACCTTCTTCGAGGCCCGATCCAAAATACATCAAACATTGATCATTATTTGGTGGATATATATTAAAGGGTCCCTACTGAAAATGTAAACCCTGTGATGAATAATTAAAAAGTTACTGATGTGGAACCCCAAGTACAAGAATCTGTACACATGCCTATGTAGATTACATCAGATTGTTGGATGAGGGGTAACATGTATCATAATAGGATTTTTGGAAGGATTTATAAATAAATAATAAATATTTATGTGAGGACCATATTATGAAATAGAACCATCATATTGAAAATTATTATCTTAGAATCACATCTTCTTGTCCAATGTAAAACCCAATATTCATTGATATAGTCCTTGAAACCATTACATATTAAACAAATTTTAGCATATACTCAAAATAAAATATTGGAAAATTGAACATAAAAAACAATGATTCATGACTAATTTAAGAATTCACATCCTTATTCTAATTTGATGGGAGAAAATTATAATATAAATTGATAAATTAATTAATCAAGGGACAATTTAATGTTCCATGTGTTAGTAGGAACTTTATTTCCCAAAATTTTATATCATTCTTTATTGAACACATATTTTAATCAATTAATCATACATTCAATATTAAGTAAAATAAAACCGAATCTGGTTAAAATCCTCTAATTCCATATGGTGTAATATTATTTGAAAAATATTAATAATATTTTGATAAAATTATACAGAGTATTCTTTAAATAATCTTAAAAATGAAAATAAGAAAAACTAAATAAAAATACAACAATATTGACGTATTCTCTCTCATGGTCGCCTGTTATAATCATACTGATCGGTATAACGGTATAAATATTGTTGAACAATATACATTATAGATATTTGAAAAAAATAAATGAATAATTTTTAATGAAATTTTTATGGTTATATGAAATATTAGAAAAGAATAATTTTATTGTTCAATAGACTTCGGGAGAATATATTAATTTGTTATATAGTTGTTATATGTTTTATGAAAAAAAATGTATTACCAATTTTAAAATAAATTAATATAAAAAATTAAAATTAAATGTGTCAAGATGTTATTAATATAAAATGTATTGATAAATAATATTTATTTATTGTAATTAACATTTAGTATATATTTAGAAAATTAAAATTAATTATATTTATTCAATGGCCCAAATATCTTGTATTCTAATAATATTTGTACTTTTATTTATTATACATTTTTATTTTAATAATCGAATAAATCATGTATGAAAAATAATTTCTAAATTATTAATCACTTTTAAATCATAATCAATAATATAATATTCAAACCAAAAAAAATTTAGATTCAAATTTAAATAAAATACAAAAATGGGTAAAAATTTTAATTTTTTTTAAAAATAATTATTTATACATGAAATCCATTTTTATTTTTTGGTTAATTAAAATCTATATTAGTGTTTTATTTGAATAAAAATATTCAATATCATGAATCATGAAAAATTGAAAGATGAATAGGTACATATTAATTTATGAGGAAAAAATATGTTATCAAGGTAAAATGCGGATTTAAACAATAAAGAAAACAATTAGGAAAAAATTTAATATAAAGAGTAATGTAATAAATCTCTAAAATATATCATGAAATTTTTTGAATGATTTTTTTCTTAACATAACATCCACCCTTTTACATTTTATTTTATTATTATAAAAAATCATTTCGTAAACATTATCTAATTGATTTTCAAAAAATATGTCACTCATTCTAGTATATAAAAGTGCCCTTCCAAAACCTATAGAATGAAAACAAAATTATCAATAAATTTTTTACAAAAGTTTTACCATATTAATGTATATATTTCATTTAAAAGTTACTAGTTTCTTGATTAAATCATAATACCTCCAAACAAGGAAGTATTCTAGGTGAAAAATTCATTTTCTTCTATATAAATAATGACAATTTTCATTACTATTATTTTATCCGCATGAAAAAAATTTTATTAGACACGATTTATTATATTTTTATAATTTAAATGTATTAATTATTCATTTCTAATAATGATATTTTTATAATATCACTTAATATTCATAATCATTATTTAATTAATTCATGTTCAATTTTAGTTCATTTTAACCATGTATAGGGATGAAGCTATAAACTTTATTTCATATGTGAATATGAATATCTAATTCTATATCTGTCTACTATTATTGATAAAATTCGATTATATATATATATATATATATTAAAGATTATATTAAATATATACTTGTAATTAAAATAACACTTTATTGTTGTAATAACAATTGAAAATGGTAAAATAAAGCATTCAAAATAACTAAATATTTATATATATTGTATAGAATATCTATAAAAATTTATTAATATTTGACACATTATTATTATAAAAACTTAACTCATATATAGATTATGGGCTTATAAAAACCAATAATGATCAATTGCAACAAACTGAAACATACATGTATCAGTCAGCACTATTTACATCCATTGATCAAAATAAACTGATATTAATTAAAATATATTATATAAAGGATTATAATATATCATTATAAAATTTATTAAATATGAATATGTTTCTAAATAATATTATTAATATAATGATCATGAATATACCAGGAAAACGACTGTGTTTGAGATGATCCAGTGTAAATGTGAATATATTTTCATTAGCTATTTTTTATTTGATATTTCTTCAATATATCATTTTTCATTATATAATATTTCATTTAACATATATAATATATATTTTGATCAATTTTTTTGTTGTTACATGTATTTTTTATTTGATATATATTAATTATGATGTAGGATGGAAATATTTTCCCCTCTTATCCATTATGATTCTAACATGATCTCACTATCTCACATAATCTATTGATTTATTTTTAATAGAAATTTTTTTAATTATTTAATTTTATTTAATTATTTTTAATTTCCAATGATATTAATTTATACACCATTTATAGGTATATTATTATATTATACTAAATATATATGTAACACATATTTTTTCTAGACCATTATTAAATTAAATATTCTTTATAAAAAGAATTTATATCTATATCAATACTCATTTATATTTCACAAATTATTTATTATTTAAATCATATTTCAAAACATTATATATTTTATGTAAATAGAAACTATCCATAAAACAGTCCTTGTCTTATAGTCAAAATTATTTTATATCTATGATGATTGGGAAATAATATTTCAATGAGAGGATTGACCAATTATTCATTATGTTTTTCTTTATCATCAATAGTAAGTAAATAATAATATTAATCCCAATAACATATTTAATAATAATCAATAGTATGGCCCTATATTTAAATTTTTTTATTGAAATATATTTACCATGATAAAGATAAAATTCAATTGACTATGGAAAAAAATTTATATGATCATATTTCTCATAAATATATTAATTAAAACTATGAAAAAAATCATAAATTGTTAATTCCTATATTAATATATTTCTAAACATTTATTTTATTATCTATATTCTCAGTTTTGTTTTAAAAAAAATTCCTTAGTTACATATTTTTGAAAATTATTTCATATTAATGAATAATGAAGTCTACAATTTTTTATAAATATATGAGTCCTTTTATCTTTATGTGGAAAAAAATTCAAGGATATAATTTGATTGGATACATGGTACCAAATGAATATATCCCTTCAATTCATTTACAAAATTTATATCTCGTGATATTATTAGTCTTGTTGGATATGGGGGGTAAATTTAGTCCACTTTATTGTGTTGGTATTTGGGGATATAATAAAACAAATTCTTACCATATCATATTATTATATTTGTTTTATACTCATATTTCATGTCACAAATACAATTAATGATATATATATATGATTCTATGAGAAATGTGACTTAATTCATCCATGCTAATGTCATATTACATGATTATGTTCATTTTAACTTTTTCATAATTATTTTTTTAGTCATACTTGTTAATATAGTTGATATGTCATATGTTTTATTGTGATTGTGAATTTTAGATCACCACTTTCATATTTTTTTCTAAATCCATTGGATTTTTTAATGAATTTATATGTATTGATGGAAATTATAAGTCATGATTTATATACATGAATTATGAACTTTGTTATGTAATAACATAGATATGTAGTTAGTATCTAATGAAACAAGTAATTATATATTATAGAAATATTTATTAATTGGGAGGTTTTATTTAAAATCATGAAAAATTATGTAAAATCAAGTGGCTATAATGGTTAGTATAAAATCATATTGATAATGTGTGTATTTAAAAAACATGATCATGTTGTGTATATTTAAATAACATTAGATAATATTTCTTACGATATATTGTGTGGAAGAATTTTTTGATTGACATATTTTAGAATTATTTAAGAGGTATATAATATTTTGTAATTTAAATACATAGCCTAATGAATTGTTATTTTTTTTATTTTTAGTCTAATAGGTTTTGAATTAAACTGGTGGAATTTTTTAGATGAGACGAAAATATAATTTTGATGAAACGAGTCGATTTTTTATTCCATATAACAGTTTTTATTTTCATTTCATCATCAGGATTTGTGGGCTACATCATGTGGTTGGTAATTTTATTATAATGAAAATTTTGGCATTACTAATCACTGTGAATAAATAAAAAACAATTTGGGATTGGATATTATTTTATAATTATCATTAAATTTTAACTTGTGGTTGTGGTTTTCAATTTTTTACTAATCGATATGATTATAATTTTATGAAGTGTTGTGATGTTATCTAAAATTTAAAAAATATTTATTGTTATCCTTTTCCTGTATTTATATGATAGATGTTGTATTCCATTAAGTTAATTTGATTTGAAAGATATATGGTGTTCTTAATGGAATTTGGAATTACCTCATATATATGTGACGGGAGGGATATGCTATTATCTTTTGATTATATAGATTAATGATATTGTGTAACCATCATATAAATATTTATTTTTTTTGAAAAATATGTTTTTATCATTATTTCTATGTGAGTCTTTTTATAGTTAGAAATAGTTGTTTTGGTTATCAGTTTTTTTATTATTGGTTTGTATAATATAATTTTGTATTTTTTATGTTAGAATGGGTTTTATGGTTCTTCTATTAAGGACTTAACTATAGATAAAATGAAATAATTATTTTTAGTGCTAATGTATCTTTTCACCAAAGTTAATAATCAATTAATATATATATCTCAAGCAGTGAGGTTTTATTATGATTATTCACTAGACAAGTGAGTAGTTTAATGAGGAACCTAACTGGAATACCTGTATATTAACACTTAAACAATAATTTTTTTCAGATATTTATCAATACATTGATGAACATTTCAGATAATATAATTTCAGTCATGGGGTTATCTAGAATATAATTGGAGATGTAGAGGGAAAATATGGATCTACTAGGGCATTTTGTGGTGGGTCAACATGATTAATTCAAAATCAAAATTCATTTCTCGAATAATGATGTCAAGATTTCAATATCAAAAAGAGACCCTCATTTCAAAAAATTATTTACCTTCTCCATATACCATCAATTTTTTGATATAACATTCTATAATGACTCACATATTCAATGACATCATATATCGAACACATTTATCCAATCCACTTTAAATTCCATTTATTATTAAAATGATTTATAATCTATCTTTTATTAATTATTATAAAATAAATGAACATTATCCATATGTTATGTGGTAACCCATTGTATCTAGGTAGAGTATGATATTTTGAATCCATTTCGATTTTTAATTGTCTGAAATATTATTATATTATATGGATATTTAAAATAATTTTTATAAATAATAATCTTATTTATTCATAGAATATCGTTGGCATGAAAATGTTTTCTCTTATCTATCATGGTTGCATTATTTTAGTTAGCATAGGCGTAGGCAATATCTATGAGACTATGAAATCCCCAAAAAGTTATATCAATATCACCCAATGAATTAATATGGGAAGACACAATTTTCAATGTATTTTATCCAAAAATCGGTATATATACATGTAATTCTTGTATCATATGAGATTTAAATTACATGTTGCCTAAAAATACTAAAAACCTATTTTGGAAATCATGGTAAAGCTCTGTACCCATCCAAATAGATACACTTTTTGTTGTGGATTTCTATTAGGGGGAGTGAGATATCATAATTTTCATATTCATTCAGAGTGAGAAGTTTCTATTAACATACAAATATGCCAGTATGTGTACTGGGATCTTGATGAAATCTTCTGATCACTATAGGGAATGAATTAACATTGTTTGCCTCTCTAATGTACCTAATGTTGGTTATAGTTTTGTTAAAAAGCTTGTTAGTGACTAAATAATAGAAGAGTACACATGTTGAACTATAGAAAAAAATTTATTTACTTGTTGAATATTTTATCTGGAATAATGAATGTGTTATGTAATATGTATTATTTATATTTTGTAAGAGGAGACAAACATGGGCTATGTATTTTAAGGTTCAAATAATATATGAGGTATCAAGAGAAATGTGTACTAATATTTTATTTTACAATAGGAAAGGTTTGGATGATACATCCCATATTTCATTTCAATAAAATACGCATTTATTGGTCGAAGTATTTTTTTCACTTAGATTTGAATAATTAGAAAAAAAATTAATTTGATTCTAGTGTATTCTATTCATAAATCGATGGAAACAATTAACATGAATTAATAAATCCATATATATAATTTTTTTTTCAAATATTTCATTGGGTATATTAAATGGCTCCGATGATCTGTTTAATTCATAATGAAAATGTTTAATATTAATAAATTAAATTTGGGAAAAAAATAAGGAGAAAGGGGAACCCTAAAATAGGATGATTAGGTATAGAGAATTAATAATTTGGATTCTATGATTTGTTATGAGTATATATAATATCAAACCGTACTAAAAAATTGAGGAAATACATGAAACTCATTGATAAAATAAGTGGACCTACCATTTGAAATGGAGTTTATCCTACACTCCCAGGTGGAGTTGAACAAAGTGATATTTACAAATATAATCCAAAAAGGATGTGATAAATATTATGTATATAAGAAATAATCATATCATTGAGTTAAAAGAACAAAAATTTAGATTAACAATATAGATAATATTTCAATCTATGGATTCAATGATGGAATGATAAACCATCAATATTATATCAAGACATGTGACAAAATTGTTTTATTATATGAGGTCCAAATCCATGAAGATCAAGTGGGGAATAATTTTCTTATTTATTAGTGTCTACAATTAGATTATTGTTCTAATAATTTATGAATTTAATGAATTTATTTTGGGATTACATTTTTCTATAATTACAATTTTTCTGTTTTACGGTTGACTAGGTTATAATTTTAGCATCAAAAATGGATTTATTGTAAATTGATGAAAAAATTGCAGTAGGTGAGGTCATGTTACATAGTTTTCTTATATTGATTTTAATTTTCTAAAAAATCATTTGTTGGCATATGTCATGAAATTATTAATTTAATTTATTTAGGTTGGTTATTATATTATATTTATTCATAGTTATTTGGTTTTCAAAATAAATAACAAAATTAATAATTGATATTTATTTACCATTGGCATTGGTCACCACCACATAGCCAATCTGATATTTTATTTAGTGGTCACTCGATACCACATTATATACTCTTAAAATGTCTGGAATATTTTGGATCATGACACATAATGCTGTTATAAAAAAAGAAATAATATGGCATCAATTATATTATTAAAAAAATATATTTACCAAAAAATAAAATTTAGTACACTTTATCCATGTCTATCAGTTTTATCCAAAAAAAAGTAAACATCAATATGTATGATGGATATACATATGATAAATCTATGTTTTACAATAAAAAGTTCCATCATCGAAGCCATCAATAAAATAAATGAAGTGTAATGGGTAGCACAAACCACCATAAAAATCAATTGACCATGTGTTCCTAAATCATTATAATCTACGTAAATAATTATTAAATTCTTCTTCATGTTTATATATACGGAATTAATTTTAGGTGTATTTTCCCATTTGAACAGCATGATCTATGGTAGACCATATATTTCATGTATTAATTCAATCGAGGATTTATTAGTAAATAACTTATTCATAGAAAATTATTAGTAACACAAGAAGTATAAAAACCCATGATATGTCATTAACCCATTAAAAATAACAAAAACCCATCACAATTTATTTCAAAGAGAACCTCACTGGTTTATATTATATAATCACATTCAATAGGGTTAAAATCATACTTATATGCTTATGGATCTCAAAATATTCCTTCTGGATTAGATATAATAATGGGTTGAATTGAATATTAATCATAAATAATCATCAATTACACATCATGTAATAACACAACATTATCAGTATGAAGAATCACCATGCTCTTCTTGGAAATCAACATCAAAATAATAAAAAAAATTATATAATAAAAAAAATTAAAAAAAATCAACAAAAATGTTTCAACATTCATTAATTCCGAATTATCATCAAATAGGATTATAAATATATATTAGATATAAAATAAAGATATATCCACTATTATATCATACATATAGGAACTTGAGGATATCTATTCACATTTAAATATGTATATGAACTTGATGGAACTATTAAAAATTTCATTACTAACTCCATCATAATGGATCTTTATCTTTCCTCAATACACATCCATAAAATATAAGTTATGGATGTCTAAAATTTCTTTAAAACTTGATATGTATGTGTCAGGGTCACTATTATCAAGACCAAAAATAATTTGTTATCTCATATATCATACCTATTATATTATTTTTACGTTCTTTTTCACCATATTAGAGCATTCATAATCACTACAGTAATGAAATTTTGATCTTCCCAAAAACATTATAATCATCATTTATATATCAAAAAATACTTTTATTGAAATCAATAACTATTTAAATCACTATGTTGATAAATCATTTATCCATTTTCATAACATGTACATTTCATGATCACATTAGTTTTTTATAATGAATTTTAATTAATTATGTCTCTATATAAAAAATTTCAGCAATTAATCAATCGATATTCATTGATTCTCATAATACAACATAATATTGGTAGTTCCACAAAATAATATTCACTTATGGTCCTATAAGGTAACATCATGCTTCTATATATATTGATATTTATATGACCGCCATGATTCCATTTTTATTTACCTCCACACTTTTGACTCAAAATATGAATTAACATAAGGTTTTTATCTCTTAAATTTCTTTTCAATTATTTATCAAATTTTCAAGATGGAAAATGGCCAATTCAGAAGCATTGATGTTATAGATGTAATTATAAATACTTCATCCAAACATGTAGTAATAAGAAGTAACTAACATATGATTTCCCAACCACCTCAAACTACCATTCAGAAATGTGAAATATATTAATCAAAACTGTAAAACCATATTTTAAGAGAATGATCCAAGATGTAATCATATGTGAACTACTTTTCAAGCATTTAAAACAATAAAAATAGTTTTCTATTCATGAAACATTGAATATTTTCAAATGAATTGTTACGTAAATTATTTTCAAATAGCGCATCATATACTCAAAGGTTCTCTAAATTAGTTATAAATTCATGTGAAATCCATATCATCAATTTTATCAAACTTTATGAGGATTTAATTTAACGTTGTTATATTCTCACAAGGGAAACATGAATATAAATGAGTAGGATAGTCAACAATATGAAACTCATAATATTTATGGGATATTATTATATCATACATGTAAATATATCATCATGTAATTTACTAATATAAACTACAAGATATCACATAAAATCATTGATATATTCATGCGATTCTCTGGCCATGGACCACTCACTAGTGACCATTTCAGAGAAATACAAGGATCTAAAGTGTACATCCCAACAATCAATATCCTGATAAATTAATTTTTTATTTCTATCACTTTTAACGAAACGTCAGAACCCAAGACCAGATAGAAAAACAAAGCATCATACAGTTAAATAAACAAATGAACCATCAAAATAATGTTTATGCATGTTAGAAGCATTATTCCTAAGTAGTTTCTAAAGACGTCCATTTACCTATAACTTCGGATAGTTTTTGATGAGGTCCTCGCACCAAATAGCAATCATGTCCCATGTCTATATGAACTCTTACATTCTTAGCTTCCCTAAATTAAACCCTCTATCCAAAATACGATCTTGTTTGTCAATCCATTTAGTCTACATTTTACTAGTTTCCACTTCAACTGCTCGCTAAGACATCGTAGCCTGATCCATTTTCGAGGCATTGAACAGAATCGATTTTTCCCAAATCACTTTCTCAGAATGGATGATAACATCCCATGTCCCCTTGGGAAAGGCCTCCTCCATCTTCTTCGATGCAATAATGGCTAGAGCTTCTTCGTCCATTTCACCATTGAGGCCTTTCTGACACTTCATTCCTAAATCCTCCTTTACCTCATCACATAGGGGCATGAGGATGATAGAGGAGTCAGCCACCTCGAGCTTTTCACCATTGAGCTCTCTCGAGGAAATTATTCTTGAATTTTCAGGAGCCTTTGGGGGCAGCTTACCCATTCTTGAATATCTAGTAACTGGATGAATATGAAGCCTATAATAGTCCTTCCTTGGTTGCGCCCTCCCAATTTTCATAATGAAGCTGTCAGATTCCACAATAATGTTTTTTCCCTTCCGCGATGCAGACCTAATGAATTCCTTTGCAATGTCCTGTTCTTTTAATGTTGTGGGGTCCAAAGCATATTCCATGTCATCTTGATAAGAACTCCCCCCCTCCATGGGATCCTCTCCATGAGTGACCTCCCCCTCTTTGGAATCCTCACAAAAATGTTCATAATCTTATCCCAACACTACAAAACTATTCAAGGAGTTCGAAATCAAACATCCAGAATTAACCTTCTCAGAAAAATTAATTCTAGCTCACGAGACCTGCTGCAACATGTCTCTAACTCTTACATGGGAAAGGCCATGACCCATGAATTGGAAATGCGCTGAGAACTCATCATGAACTGGATGATGGGAATCCACACCAGTGTACTCAACCTCGTAGACAGCCTTATCCACTATATCAACATTGGCTGGAATTAGAGAAGACAACTAAAAAGCCTGAGAAGCATCCGACCGGATCATTCTTTTATCCCTCGCAACCCATTCTTGGTCAAGTCCTTCACAAGCCCCAATATCATACTGCGGAACTACACCATCCTCAGACAAGCATCCCACACCCAGATCTTGTGGTCCCGATACCGGGTGTGAGAAATACATGATAGTTGTTTTTAACCAAGTTTGTCTTATAAAATCCATCATATCCATTTATATATAAGGAATAAAATAATTATATCACATATTAACATGTGTTTTTGTGTGAAATAGAGTCCACCATAACTCCATACACATCGTGTCTCCATGGTCTAACAGGAAAACCATGGTAATAGAATATTTATGCTATATCACCATGCTCGAATCAACATCCTCATCTTATATAGTTCCTCTATATCGATGTCAATCCCATATTGGAATACACAAGATATAGAGGCATCCAATCATTGATTAGATACACAAGAAGATATGTTATGTTTAGAAAGAAACATCTTGACCGACATACTTATAAATAAAAGTTGGTTCTATTAGTCTTCCCTCACATTATACCATGATGAATCCCTTAAGGGCGACCTGTTATTGCAAATTAATTCCCTCAGAGATTGTTCTAATTTACGCACTATGTCTATCCGATGATTGTATCCATGACCCTATCCATTCACAGTAACCTCCATTTTCTACACTTAACCATTATTAATCTCTCCAAGGATGTCACAATTACAATGAGTCATCATCGTAGGCCCTAGGGTTGTCACAAGCACACTAAACCATCCCCATAGTCTCTTATGAGGTCCATGAAAAACGAAATTTCATCATATTCCTTAAGGATATCAAAAGTATAGTAACCCATCACTATAGTATACAGGGAGGTCACATCAATCATTTAAATAAATAACCCATCAAACCAATTTCTCAATGATCATAGGATGCTAGTCTCTAAATACTAATTCTATAATGATAATAATATCTCGCCCCACTCGTAGAAGGATCCACTAGGTCTACATTTCCAATCATTTTTTGTACCCATCGATACCAACTCAAACCCACCAACCACTAGTGGTGTCACTACATAGAAGCTTTCATATCCCACACATCTGGGTAAGGTACACATTCCTACCATGTATCTCAACACTACGGGACCGACTACCAGGGGTCACATCTATGATATTTCTATATAATCCCCATGGAACACTAATTACATATACTAAAAAATGTCCTAGACCTTCACCTAGTTCCCACATCACATCTCCTAGGGGAGATCACCCAACCAATTACTGATAATAAATCCCACTCTATCAAACCTCATTTAGTTCTCATGCACATTTCCAACTCCCAAAAAAACCAAGAACCCATTCAACCATCAATGGGATATTTCCAATCACACCAGAGAATGAAAAAATACTTTACATAATCCTATGATTATTCCCACTCACAAAATATTACTAGACCTCGTTTCTTTCACATTTCATATCGATATTCTGTCTCACATATTATGACCACCTATGGCCTGTCCTCATAGAAAAAATTACCCTCTCCAATTGGAGACATAGTCTCCAGGTTGTTCCAACTTACCCAAGATCTAAAGGGAACATACCTTAGGCATAAGAGACACCACATCATCCCCTACCATTCTATCATCCATCAATGATCCCTACTATTTTTAGTAAAACCTATGAATCATTCATATTATAGTAAACTGATACATAACATGTATGTGGATATTTTACTGGTATAGGATCTGTAGAAATAGATAAAACATTACATTTATCAGAGTTGAAAAAAAAATAGACAAAATACTATAATGCTTACGCTTGTGCTAACTACAAAAAATGAGGACATGTGAGTTAGAAAATCTAAGATACCTGTGAAAAATATTTTAAAGCAAAGGATTATCTTTTAAATTCCTAGTAAGGTGTTTTAAAACAGATGAAATACATTTTTCGAAATATTCATTGATTGTAACATTGATAAATGAATTCGAAAATAATAGAATAAAAATACTCTTCAAAATACTGTTTAAAATGGTATTTAAAACTAATTACATTTATAATAATTTATCTCTTATGAAATTATATACGTACTATGGTTTATTTAAATGTAATATATTAATTTTTTTTGAAAACTACTCCTGATTTTTGCAAAAAAAATATCTGGGAAACATGTAAAATTGAAGGCTATCATGGGTGAACCCACTTAATGGGGGATAGGGTTCACTGCACAATTCCCAATCATATTTACACAGT
This sequence comes from Viscum album, assembly GCA_963277665.1. Classification (NCBI taxonomy): domain Eukaryota; kingdom Viridiplantae; phylum Streptophyta; class Magnoliopsida; order Santalales; family Viscaceae; genus Viscum; species Viscum album. Next base: position 503,635,568 of record OY728159.1, read on the forward strand.
CCTTATTCTAGGTTTTGTGAAATCTTTTCAAGCTAGCTACATATATACATGTTTATCACTGGAGTTTTATATATCAAATCATAATCAAGAATATATATATAATTATATATAAATGTGTGTGTATATATATATTAAAATTTATGGAAGTTAATTTTCTATATTTTGAATAATCAAATCTTTTTATTTTTAAGAATTTCTCAATTTATAAAATGTATATAAAAAAATATTTAATTTTCATGGAATATTATTTAATTTATCAAACTCATAAAACAAATATATATGTATATATATATATATATTGAATAAATATTATATTTATATATGAGTATAATAACATTGGATCTTAGTTAATCTCAAACCGACGACTGGGCGGCTACGGAAGGGAACCCTAGGCTGTCTCGCCTTCTATGGTGACGAAGGCGGCGGCCGTGAAGATCCCTCCCCCCCTCGTGGGGGAGGGATCTCTCCCGGTAATTAAATATCTTTCGTTCCTCCCCTTCTCAAATCCTGACCTTCTGCCTGCTTTTCCGCATATTGAGTTATGCCCGAAGGCCCCAGAACTCGTTGAGGGTTTCCCGAACCTCCACATTTCGAACTCAGAGTTCACGGAATCTACCGCTCTTCTGATGCTCAACCTTGTTGCTCGGTTTAAGCAGAGAAGACCATCAATTGATTCCTTCGACAGGTTCTTATTCAATGCTTGGGGTCTCCAGGAGCGGGAATCCGTTGGTTTGCTCGATTATAGGCATATCATGATTCGCTTCTCCTCTGAGGAAGATCTTATCCGCGCCTAGTCAAGGGCGCCCCGAAGTTGCAATGGTTGTCGTTTCTTCTTGTTCCGCTGGTCGTTTGAATTCCACATGAACCGCAACCCGTCATCGGCTGCGATTTGGGTTAGTTTTCCTCATCTACCTTTACCGTTTCAAAATCCCGCAATCAAAAGGATGCTCGGAAATCTCTTCGGATGATATATATGTTCTGATAGACGAACAGAAGTGGTTGGTCACCTATTCTATCCGAGGGTTTGCATCGAGATGGATGTATCGAAGGCTCCATTCAATTTTTTCTGGATTACAATTGGGGAGGAATACAGGTGTAAATAGCAAGTTGTGTCTAAGGGATGGACCGATTTCTGTTCTACCTGTAGGAGGCTGGGGCATATCTCGGATGCGTGCTGGGAGGGATCGTCTTCGATGGAGGGTAGGAGAGGTATCTCCCATACCAGGGGTGTTTGGAACAAGGGTGGGCAGGACGTGAAGTCATTAGTGGACAATGGAAAGGGTAAGGAACCAGTGGAATGTGGGGTTTTGATCTCAGAGTAGCAGACTATGGGTGTCGAGAACAGAACTGAAGACCCTCTCCCACGTCGGCTGACCAAGGAGGTTCTTCCTGTGAAAGAGACAGGGGATTGTAGTACGGTGAGAATGGGATGCCTTACTACAACGGAGGACCATCAGAACAACCCGAAGGTGTCAGACGTGTTCAATCGGCTGAAGGCTGATCTTGCGGGGCCTCCCACTAGTAGGATGCTGGGTGGAGAAGGCAAATACCAGCAGGTGGAGGTCCTGCTGGAAGGCTAGGAGGATGGGGGACAGTCCTCGGACCGCTTGTATGGCAATGAGCAAGAGGAAGTTATTAGTTTGGATGCTGAGAAAGAGAGGATAGACAGTGCAGATGTCAGTAAGGGATGGCAAGGGGCTGACTGGGTGGTGCCTATTAAAGCCAGAGGTGAACAGATGGGGGATTTGGGCTCGTCTCGGTTGATGGTCCCCTTGTGCAACAGGTTCGAAGGTCTAACTGAGGCTGATTTGGATTCTGATTAGGTGAGGATGTTAGGATCAATGGACAGGCTACCAAAGTTCATGAAACAGTTCACTCGGTAGACGAGGACTCAAGCCTAAGATGTGATAGGGGCTCCAGGAGAAGGAAGGGGAGGAAGGACTACTCCTCTCTACCTCCTCCTCTTGAGACCCGCTCTACACATAAATTGAACAAGATGAATATAGACAAGGAGGCTCTGAGACACCAAAAGCATGAGGTGCGGGATGATCATCCCATGGTCTTGCTCTTAAGCTCTGATGACTATGTGATAGAACAACCTTTATTGCTCAACACAACTGAGGAGGAGGCTGCTAAAATGATGGGGAGGTCTCCTGAGGTGTCTCTCAATGAGGAGCAATATATATGGATTGACAAACAAGATTCAATCTTGGTTGGTGGCTTCAATCAAGGAAAGATCAGTTTAGATGTGTATATTCAGTCTTGGGACCAGCTGTTCTTTAAGTTTGAGAAGCTGATATTGAAAGGAGATGATGTACAGTTGGAATCCCATGCGTGGAATCTACTTAGGGAAACTGATTCTGGTAACATCAAGTTTATTTTTAAAATTTCTCCTTACGTTATTGTCATCGGGTGGATGGATTCAGGGTAATGGTCTGGTGAGCTTGGTTTTTCTGGGGTCTCTTGTTGTTTGGATCGGCTGTATAGTTGTTCTCATGCCTCACATTCGGCTTGGACTTGCTCCGGATGAGGACCAGAGCAAAAAGTCTTTATCGAGGAAGACCATTGGATTGGAAGGTTGAGAGGGTATGACATTTCCATCGGTTCCGTGCCCGTGAATTTGCACGGGACTGTCTGCTGAGGGTCTGCATCGTTAGATGCTTTTTATCTTGACACATTTTCTTGGGTGGGGCAGGACCGGTTGATTTATGTGGATTCTTTTTGGTTATTCTATTAACTGTTGTGGTTTCTCAATTTCTCCTAAAAAGTTTCGTATCCTTAATAAAAAAATTAATTTTCAACTAGTATAATAACATTGAATCATATGTCAGACATGTCATTGAATAAGTATATGGTTTTATCTTGTAATCGACCTTCATGAATGGAAATGAATCAATATGATTTATATTGTCTGAAACATTCAAAAAATCATGAAATATAAAACAATTTCAAAACTTAAATACCATATAAATTTTCATGACAGAAATTTGAAATATTTTAAAATAAAATAATCAATTATATTTTTATTATTATAACATAGTTGAAATATAAAGGCATTAGATATATAAAATTTAGTATGTATCACACACACATATATATAAACAATATTATATTATAATGATTAATACAAATAAAAATACATTCCTGATTTTAAATAAACAATTATGTAATTTAATCACATATTATAATTTCATAAGAACATAAAATAAATTATAATTAAATTGATAACCCAATAATTTCATATATATGAGTAACACATAACAATACATATAACACAAAAATAATATTTGAAGAGATGTATTACGCATGAACCTAAAATTTAAAATGATAAATATGAAGGTAAATAAATATCATTATTTCTAAAGAAGGTATATATTTATAGGAATAAATAGATTTTATCATTACCTTAATAAAACACATTCACAAAATAATGAAATTATGAAATGATAACACTATTAAATTTCTTTTACAATGTTTATATATACATATAAATTAAATAATAAAATAAATAAAATGAGTTTACCATATAACAAAGAAGATGTTAAAATAAATGAATGTTTGAAAAAATTATCCCTTACAAAAAGTAAAATAAAATTTCATTGTTACTATTTAAAAATAAATAGTCCATTACATAAATAAACTTTCCGATTAATAAGTTTTTGAAACCAAAATAATCTTCCTTTAGATAAAATTAATTATATTTTTTAAAATTCCATTTAAAAAAACTTTGAACATAAAAAACATACATGAAATAAATAATCCCTTAAAAAATATGAGCAGATAACACCTTAAGATTTCAGCCTGGATGAACCAAAACATATCCTTTCATGATCAGAGAGAAAAAGTAGATCATGGATTTTCCCTCTTCATTAATAAAAAAAAATAATCTCACCCACCTTTCATCTCTCTCACTTATGTGTGTGTAAATAGAAAGTGAAAATGATAATTTATATAGTCACTCCATAGCTATAAATTTTTTTTAGAAACAAAATAATGAAATATTTGTTATAAATCCTATGCTTGCTAAGAAATATGAGATATTAGAAGTTAGCACAAAGAAATGTTAATGTTTTAAAACAAGCAATTGAGTCACTGGAAAAATGTTTATCCATTTAACTATTCAGAAAATGACATTTATAACTAAATTTTGTGTATGGAAACATGATTAATAAAATAAAATTTTCTTTTTCTAGGATTTTGGTCCATGAAAAACAATATTAGGATGTGAAAAAAAACTGGTTACGCACCATAGTACATTAAATAAAGAGAGATGGATCAAAATTGATCAAAATATGGAAAATATGTAGTTCAATATAAAGGCATAATGTAAATTCCTACGAAGAAAACCCATAAAAAATAGGCAATAGTGATATATCGACATCCCAAGAAGAAATCTCAATGTATAATGATGAAATAGTGAGTTAATATAGGAGAAATGAATCTAAAATCTTATTTTGAAATGAAATTGTTGAACAAACAAAATATACATCCAAATATAGATGACACGAAGAAGATATCCAAAAACCGAACACCGATTTCCCCAAATTTCATCCACACTGCTCATATCATGATCCACATACCTCACATAGATTCGACATACTTTTTTATCTGAATCATACTGCTTGTATATCGACCTCGATTCCCTACACCTTCAAAAATTAGAATCCATCGGCTTCAATAGATCACACGCTCACCTCTCAACCTTGCATAAATAGAAGAAGCATCATAATGTGTCGGTCGCAACTCATCATTCAGCCTCAGATCTCTATGAAAAACACCACCCCTCACCATATCCTTAGCTCCCATTCATGCTCCCCCTCTGACCTCACAACACATTCACAAGTAACCATACCCGGTCGTGCTAACCTCGAATTGACCCACCAACTCCACTTTATTCTGATTTCTCTCATTTTTTCATTTATATCTCAATTGAAATTTTTTTGTTATATTTAACCGAAAACAAATATTATAAAATTTTATTTTTATATATAAATTCATTTTAAATCAAAGTAAAATTAGATGTTGAATTACAACACTAATATTAATATCTTAAATTATTAACATTTTTCCTTATTGATATATATATATTTATTACGAAACAAATCTTAGTTGATTTTAAAAAATAATAATAAATTTCACATAATAAAACAAATATATTTACAAAAAATTATATTAATACCATATATAGTATTTGATCATATTTTTTAATATCAATTCAAATCGTATTATTAATATTATATTGATTTTCTTTTCCAAAATAACCAATTACAATTAAATATAACTCTCATATTCATATATTATTGAAAATAAATTTATATAAATTATAAATTATATACATTTAATAAAATATTAATTTTGTTAAGATATAAAAATATAACGAAATATGTTACAATTTTATTCAAAACAACTTCTGATTAAAAAATATTAATAAAAACCTTTTTGTTAAATCATTCCTTATTTTTAATTATAAATATAATACTATTTCAATTTATTCAAGCTGTAACATTCCCCCCCCCCTACGTAATTTAATTGCACCCTCACAATCCATTTACACTTGTAACATCTAGTTTTAATCTATTTTAGGTCTTACATGATATCCCCAAGGACTGTAATGTTGTAATCCATGGTTACCATATCTTCCTTTGACATTAATGTACAAGGTGGATTCTAAATCATCCACCTCATTTTCCTAAACACTACTCGTGAAAGAGGGGTTGTATGGAATTAAACACCGAAATAAAATCATCAAGGAATGTATAAACTGTATAAAGAATCACTTGTTCTATAGATCTATAAAAAGAATAGATTCATTATGATTTCTCAAACAGGGTAAATATCCTAAAAAGTCCATTGTGATATGCTCCTTGTCATCTATTGAATATATATTTGTTTTATTTGATTTCATCAAAGAAAAATCTACCCTAAGATGAAAATAATGTATATTAGGTGTGTCTGATACATTATAAAGTCATTTATAGGTAAAATGCATGGTTTCGTAGGGCTAAGATTCTTCTTAGATTCTTTTTTCCATGATTATGGAAAGTAATTAATCTGGAAGGAAACATAGACTTTTTTGAGTTCTCCTTCATTCCATATGAAATTTGAAAAAGGAATTTTGTCCAAAAAAATTATAATCAATCTATCAAATGGTTATAATTTTACAGAGTTATCTAGATCATTCCTATGATACCAATTATAACACCCTAGGCCTGCTCTTCCAAACATAGTGTTTAAAAATACTATGTAATTTTTTTTGTAAAATTGAATTAATAGTTACACAACACTTTAACACAAAATTGGGACTTTTACGGATATAGGTTTTGGAGAATTACACAAAACATTACATTTATCAGAGTTGAGAAAAAATCATATAAATTCAAATTATGATTTCTTGCGATCTAACACCAAATTTGATGACATCTGATTAAGATCTTCTACGAAACCTAGGAATAGAATTTAAAAACAAAGGGTGATCTTTCAAATTCCATGTAAGGAGTTTTAAAACCGTTGAAATAATTTTCAAAAAATAAATTTGGAAAATAAATTTGGGAAATTATTTCGAAAATAATAGAATAAAAATCCTTTTTGATTTACCCTTTGAAAACGTATTTAAAATTAGTTATTATTAAAATAATTTATTTCGTTTAAAATTAATTACGTTCAAAAGTTTCTGTAAAAGTAATCCAGTGATTTTTTTGGAAAACCGTATGAAATATTTTTGAAAACAAAAAACTAGGGTGTCTTGTAACGTTGAAGACTATCTCAGGTCTATCCACTTGATGATAGATTGGGATCACTCCCCAATTCCCTTCCATATTTACAAATTCAATGTGATGGGTTTTGTTAAATCATTTTATGCTTGCTTTATATATATATATATATATATATATGTTTCTCAAATAATTTTTTATTTGAAACATAATCAATAAAATACATATAATTATTTAAAATTGTGTATATATATATATAGAAAACATTATGGGCGTTCATTTATTGTATTCTGAACAATTGAATCATTTATGTTTTAACAATTTCAGAATATATAAAATGCTGATAAATTTTTTTTTAATATTCAAGAAATATTAGTTCATTTATCATACTCATAAGACAATATATATATATATATATATATATATATTGAACACACATTATATTTATATATGAAAATAATATAATTGATGAATTTCTAATACATGTAATTAAATAAGATGATGATTGTATCTTGTAATTTATATCGATGAATGGAAATGTATCAATATAATTTATAAAATCTGAAATATTCAATAAATCATGAAATATAAAATTATTTCATTACTTATATCACATATAAATGATTATAACATAAATTTGAATATTTTGAAAATAAACTAATCAATTATATTTTTTATATCATAACATATTAGAAATTTAACTACAATTAATCTGTTAAATTTTACAAATATTAAATATATATATATAAATATAATATTAAATTTCAATGATAAATTAAAATATAAAAAACATGTCTGATTCTATATAAAGGAATAGGTTCTTTTAGTACATATTATTATTTCTTGAGAATGTAAACTCAATTAGTATTAAATTGATAACCAAATCTTTGGATAAATTTGATTAAAACATAACAATATATACAGCACAATTAAAATATTTGAATATAAATATTAAATAAGAAAGTAAAATAGATAATGATAAATTATAAAGTAAATAAATATCATTATTTCTAAAGAAGGTATAGATTCAAATAAATATATAAAAATAATTATTCCCTTATTAGAACCCAATCACCGAATGATTAAATAATGAATGGATAGCATCAATCAATTTCTTTTACATGGTTTATATAAAATTAGAAATTAAATTATAAAATATATAAAATGAGTTTCCCTTATAACAAATTTGATCTTCATATAAATGAATGATGGAAATAAATTTCTATCTCGTACAAAAATTAAAATAAAGTTTTATAGTGATTATTTGAAATTAAATATTCCCATACATAAATAAACTTTCAAATTAATTAATATTTGAAAACTAATTAATATTCCTTTATATAAAATTAAATAGATTCTATAAAATGAAATCAAAATAAACTTTGAACATAAAAAAATACTAGAATTAAATAATCCCTTAACAATAACATGAGTAGAGGAAACCTAATGATTTCTTCTTGGTAGAAAAATTCATAGCTCCTCATTCTCAAAGAAAAAAAGTAGAATAGATATTTTCCCTCTTCATTGCTCAAAATGATTTATCTCACCAGGCCTTCATCCATCTCACTTTTGTGTGAGTCAATAGAAAGGGAAGATGATACTTTATATAGGCGTTCCATTTCCACAAAAATATTTTTTTTATAAAATATATCAAGAAAAAATGTATGGTTTAAATCACATACATGCGGAGCAAGCTGCAATACAAAAAGTCAACACAAGGGAAAATTACTTTTTTAAAATAGAAATTTGAGTTGCTGGAAAATATGATATCCATGAAAGTATTCAAAAAACGACCATTATAAAAGAATTATGTTTATGGAAACATGAAAAATGAATGAAACATGTCTTCTACTAAAATTCTGATCCATGAAAAATTAAATGAGGAAGTGAAAAAATAGGTTACACACCAAGAGAGATTAAATGAAGTTAGATGGATCAAAATTAATGGCAATATGACCAAAATATAGATCTATATAATGATAGAAGAAAAATTTCTTTGATAAAAAAAAAGTATAGGTAATAGTAATCTATGGACATCCAATGATGATAAATCAATGGATAACCAAAAAATAGTATGATAATGCACTGGAAACGAATCTAAAATCATATATTGAAAACAAAACTAGGAATAAGAAACACAAACATTCAATTTAGACGACAAGAATATGATATTAAAAAAAACATCAATTTCCCCAAAACTCATCCTGGAGACCCTGATCTAGATCCATATAACTCACTTGTATATGAATTTCATTTTGATCTGAATCATACTGCACAGATATCAGCCTCAATTCCTCACAACTTGAAAATTTTGAATCCCTCACCTTCATTTGATCTCATGCTCACCTCTCATCCTCGAATCTGAATTTGAACCACTATCATGTTTTGGTCGTGAATCATCATTTATCCTCAACTCTAGAAGACAAGGATGATCCCACACCATTCCCTTGGCTCCCATTCATACTTTCCCTCTCACCTTGCCACCACTTCTCGTGAAACCATACCTCGTCGCGCTAGACTCGAACTGGCCCCCCTTAATTATAATTTCTAAATTTTTTCCTTTGTATTTCGTTTCATTATTTGTGTTTTATAAAAAATAAAACATATATATTATAATTTTATTTATATATATACCTATATATATAAAAAAGTGAAATTAAGTGTTAAATTACAACACTATTAATAATATCTTAAATTGTTAACATTTTTCCTTATAGATATATATATATTATCAAAATTATCTTAAATAATATTAGTAAATTTCCATTAAAATTCACTAAATAAAATAAAATATTTTGAATAAACTAGACTTAACTGCATATATAGTATTCGTTCATAATTTTCATTATTAATACAAATATTATTCTTAATATTAAATTTATTTTTGATACCAAAATAAGAAATTATTATTAAAATTAATGTTCATGTACATATATCATTGAAAATAAATTTTTTGAATTATAAATTATATACAGATATTAATTTATTAATTTATTAAGATATAAAATATAAATTAAAATGTTATTCATTCATTCAAAACAAATTCCGATAAAAATTTATAAAACATTTTTGCTTAATCATTCATTATTATTAATTTTAAACAAAATATATTTAAATTTTCTCATGTTTATACTGTTACCATCCAGACTAATCTCTTCATTACCTCATAAAATATTGTTTTCACCTCCTAAAACAGCATATTCTAAAAGGATTTCCTATATCACCCCAAATACCATAATTATATTATAAAAAATTAATACGAGTTAATTTAACATAAAAAAATTGGAATCAGTGGATGATAGCTCATAATTAACCATAATTACATTAGAACCCCAAAAAACCACATATAGAATATATATGGAAACCCCCACTCCATCCTTAGTAATAATCCCTAACCACCAACAGTAGACTAGCATCCAATATATTAAAATTTTACAAAAATACATAAATAAAATATCCATTATACACACCTTTTATGAAATGTTGGCTGATGGAAGACATATAATCTCATGGGTCCTCTAATATAATATCCCGGAAAAATACTCTTCATCTATTGTTGAGTATTCCACTATTTGGTTAAATAGAAACCAAAACCAATCCCAAAATCAAAAAAAATAGGGTTATCCACCATAAACCATGAATAGAGGAATAAGAAAGGAGGAAAAGATAAATATTACATTCAATCTCACCCATTAACATTTGAATGAGGGGAGGGGGAGATAGGGATGTAGGCCCACAAGTGATTCACCTTGTGTTTTAGTTGACTAAAATAAATTTGGGGGGTTGAGAACCACTATAATTTATAACAATTATCATCACTCGATTTACATTGTCATCCATTATTTCACACCATGAACCTCCTAGGAAAGAGGGTTTCCCCATGTTTTAGAAACATTATAACATAAAAAATGTGTTCATTATAAGAATTGATTCTTCATGTATTTATTGTAATCCATATCCAACTACATTTTATTGAAACTAACATATTAACTTGATTTATATATCAACAAATTTTTTTTTAAAAAAAACCCATCTTTTTTTATTTTCAAATACATGGATCCTCATTATAAGTCAGGTTTTCAAATTTTTCAATCCAAAAATTGAGTAGTTTAAATGCCTCATGAATTCTCTATGTCATATATCCTATAGTCATTGCAAACTCTTATTCATAATAATTCCCATCCAAGATAAATTGTTGTAGTCCTCAGACTGTGCCTCATAAAAACATTGTTATTATTTCATTGAGAACCCATCAAGTTATAATCTAAAAAACCAAATGAAATTAAACTCTAAAAATCTGTACACTAATCCAGGATCCACAAAATTTTCTTTCAGAGGCCTACTGTGTTACTTAATCCACCTAAATTGCATCCCACATGATAAATCTGATGTAGTTTCTATATAACTATGTAAAAATCTATTAAAAAATAACATGTCAAAGAACCTCCTAACAAACATTCACAAAAAATATTCTTTCACCCACCAACACATCCAAAAAATCACATGCCTCCAATTCAGTATTCTCACTAACACCCTCATATAGGGGCTCACTCTTACCCAAAACCATGGATCCAACATTCCAGGCATCATCAATTTCTTCTCAAGAAATTTACATCCAAACACACAACATCACTATGATACTTCAAATGATTCTCCCATGTATCAAAAAATGAAAAATTATTCACCCCTAAATATTATCGTGAGTCATTGTACACAAAAAGAAACACCATACGTGTAGTCTATCAATCACATCCTGAATTAATACACCTCTAATTTGAATCATATTAAGATCATTCAAATACACCAAAATCAATAAAAGTACATGTATTCAAATAAAAAACTTATTTCATTCTCAAATACTATATTAAGTGTGGAACTAGATTGCATTGGATATTCCCAGACACCAAAATTTTGGATGACATCAATATTCTAGTGACTTTTCTCTCCACACCATTACCCTTCTATAATGGGGTTCGTTTATAAAATAGATACAATTCCCCCACCTTAGGAGTATTATTTTTGTCACATGTATAACAAACTATCTAAACCCCATGGATTGTAAAACATTCATTACCATATAAAATTATGGAAAAAGAATTTCCAAATCAATACCATGAACAAACAAAAATCAATATCTACTATTGATTATTCTTAGATCACAGGGAATACCTCCATCAACAACCAATGAGTCCCTCACTTCAAGTGCACCTTGAGTGCCACTACTAATATTTTTTCATATTTTTTTTAATCACTCCGCCCCATCAATAATCACATTTTGGGATAACCCATAAAACCTATATTAAGGCTCACACTGTATTGACCATAACACAATACAATTGTACTTCATCGATTTCCACTTCCATATTCAAGGAATATATCATATATATCAAAAATCATAGGAAAAACACAATGAGAACCACAGAAACATAATACCAACACAAATGTATTCAATTTCCTATATAACATAAAAAATTCGCGTGGTTCCCAAACACATCCCATTCAACAATTCTTATAACATCCAGACACCACTAGAAACTTGGGCACACAAACCATTGCACGTTGATAGATATCCATGAAAATAAATACCATCCCTTAGTCTACCCCTCTATGGTAGAGTAAACTATAAATAAATATCTCATAATTTCATACTCATGATCATACCATAGTCTCTATTGAACCAATTTGATGAATTCTCCCATGAAATATAATAATGAACCTAAATCATTCCCCATATGTTATGACTTTTTTATCATAAGCACACAAGCCTAAACCATTGATCATTCACAACAATCATTATTTTTCTTATCAAACATCCTATGAAAACTAAATGATGATTAGGTGAGACACATGACTTATTCTCACATGGGTTTCATCTTAAATAATTATCATCCAATTACTCTAAACCATATATGATATTACCATATGATATTGTCACCCTTTATCCCCATACAAATTACATTTAACCCATTGGTTTATTATCCTACTGATCCTACCAATTGAAACCATCATCTCTAATAAGACTCCAACCCATTTTCTACATCACATCCAATGGAATATCACTACGTCCATTAATTATGAATCACTGGAGTTTATCTATATAAACAAAAAATTTAGTTACATATAATTACACAAAGAAAATATATGGTAAAACACATGAATTAACTGGGACATCAATAATGGGAGGCCATTAGAGGAGATAAAATCATATAAGTAATAATACTATTATAAAATTCTTGTGAAATTGATACATTACTATAGACAATGATCATTGAATGGGTTGATACCAAAATACCAAACCAGAAATACAACACACATATAAATAACATAATTTCATCATCTTTCCTCTCATACCATGTTTCTGAACACCCTTAAGCTACACCATCCTAATAAAAACATATAATATTCCGTAACATGATGAAATATTATTAGTCCTTTTTCTCAAAAAGGTACCCCTCTAGAGTGTGAAAGGTACATATCATAGTGGTCTCAAAATTTTTTAAAATTATAATCAGTCATTTATGTGTCTTCATGAGGAATAAAATAAAAAAGTCACATAATATCATTAGAATCATGTGTTATTTAAGCCACCATTACTCCCTACACTTCAAGTCACCCTATTAAAAATTGGATAGCACAAGACCCAACCATACATACATTGAAATAATGACACAATACACCATGTCATCCAATTACATACCACAATTATATTTATTATCCCATAAATAATGACTAATTGTAGGGAATCTAGAAAATCCAACATGTTACCTGAAGGAATTGTGATCAGTCATATAGCCACATTGTTATCCAATAAAATATCACTTTATTCATTGTCATTGGTGTCATATGAATTTTTAAAATGGATCACCACATTTTTGTGGTCCATCACAAAAATACAATCCTCTAATGTAAGGTTCAAATTTGTACATAAAGCCCAACATCAAGGGAGGTATAGATACCTAAGCTAAATATAACATTAATGTACAATGTTTCGATACATTAAACATTAAAGCCCAGAAAATATTTTCACAATCACATGAATGGAATTCACATTCTATATAATTAGTATCTACATAAGTAATTTATTTCCTAAAATTTTGAATATTTTGGTATTTTAGTGACACAATAGACTTTTTTTTAAATTTTCATATTTTATAATGATTTTCACAAGTTAGGGAATATAATCATATAAAATGGGTGAGATCAAATTCACATTCAGGGAAAATGTTGAAATATGCAATCAACGGATTGATAGATATCATATTATAAAATTAGTAGGGATATATTTCTTAATAGACATGATGTGGTGTAAAAATAGTGTTATTTTAATTATTATGTATATGTAATATCAAAGTAATGAACATGTAACATGACATATACATGTAAGATAATACTGGAAAAATTGCATTATTAAATTCTATCATATGTTAAATGAATAATAAATATATAGAACACTATAAAAAATTCATAAGTTTATTTCAAGGATCACTTCCACAATAAATAATTCAACATTCTCCTGAAAAACAACATTTTTTCATAAAATTCATGAACATTTAAGAGGTATTTGTCCATTCTTAGGAGATAACAATCAATTAGGATGTGAAAATGTTAAATTAATTAATTATAATTAAAATTGATATAAAGAAATACTATGATAGGATGAAATAAAGCATCATTATTAAATTACATAGCAATTTGGTTTTTATGAGTTGGTTTGTGACCTTTTTCTATGTTTCTTGATTTTCAATTTTAAAATTTTTCTAGTTTGAAAGAGAATAGAATTCTTCATATATGATAGGGCCTTTAATAATGTGACCCCTTTAAATGAGTCTCTTCAGCCTCACTTAGGATTTCCCCAGTATAAATATTAATTCAACTATATCCAATAGCCACATGAGTCATTATAAATGCTTTTATGGGTTCATGGGAATATAAAATCACTTATTTTCATATTCCATGCACTTATTAATTAGTATTAGGAGACCATATATCATTAAATTCCAAAGGGTTAATAATGCCTAATATTTCATTATTGTTAAACTCATCAACACCAATAAAAGTAATACATCCATCTCAAAATTGTGTACATAAAGGTGCTTTGTCTCATTTAGTGGATGGTAGGGAAAAATCCTTTTGGATTGTCTTTGTACCCCACATTCGTGTGGATGTATTTGAAATATCCACTCTTATGGAAATTTTAAAAAAAACACTTGATGGATGATAAATTTTAAATTAATATTTCATTCTTTTCGAGGATATCACTCTCATTGATAGGACGTTGTTATCCTTCCAACTGAAAATCCTCATATTTTTCTAGAATCCAAGGATGATTTTTAATAATATTGGACATGTACAAAAAAATTAATTTTCAATTTTCAACAAGAGAGTATGAATCAATGGGTTTATTGGAATAGAATACCAACCCTATTTTTTATTAATGAATTAATCACAAAATTATATCAGAAATCATTGCATGATTATTTGTGTCACGACCCCTCCCCACCAAGTGTGACCCTCCTAGACAAGAAATGTGAGAAGGGAGATAATGAACCCTGACACCCACCTCTAGTAGGCCCCGGGTTGGCGACTAGCACCGAGGGTATAGTAAACACACAGATATGATGCATTACCCTCTAAGACAACACATGTAGAAGATATATTTAAGATAGAAACCAACCAACTCCAACTCAGACTGAAATATAAAATAACACTCTAGTGCACGTATGTAATTTATTGCAAAAATACTACAACTAGAAGGGAAAAAATGCAAGTACCAAAAATATAGAAAAAACAATAGAAACCACAAGCTCGAATAGCTCCTGTAACCCAAAGCTAGTAGAAACCATCGTGATATCTATCCTCCTCAACATGACCAACAAAACAGTTTATATAAACATAGGGTCTGTATAAATGTATACTATGTAGGATCTTCCCTGAAGCATCTCATGCAAAAGTAAATAATGAATGCTAAACCAGAGTTAACAACAAGTTAAACTAACTCATCACCTAAATAGATATACTATGATCCCAAACTCACCATGGCTACTATCACCAACTAATGCATACAAGAATATATAATATTGTAATGAATATCAAGGTAACCCCACTACTACTTCCTCACTGGTTTTCCGCTTTTACGAAACATCACACATCTTAAGCATCTCTCTCTAAAATCATTCCCACATACACCAGGGGGAAGCACCACAACATGCACCCCATTCAACAAAACCACCACATCCACACAGGAATGTAAACATGTAGCTTTCAGGAGCCACCACAGCGTGTATTATGTGTATCATATGTTGGGTATTATAACTCAAGCCAGTAAAGCACATACACTGAGTAAGGATTTTCAATCCACCACATCCTATACATGTTACACCTATATTAGTACATAGGATATTATTTACATAATATATATGTGTGTGAGAAATAACAAGACGTTATTGCCCTCTACACACATATATGTAGAAAACTAACCATTGTGCCTGCCATCAGAAGTAACTACCAAGAGAAGATAGTGGGGCCAACGGGGGTAGTAATCCATCCATCCTCCCACCAAAATGTTATGGAAAACACCCCCTAGGGCTCAAAATCCCCAAGGTGTGAGTTTCCCTAATTGATTGGGTGGATTTACGTATAGAAACATAGAAAGTACGAAATATAATATATCTCAAAACCACACTATGGTCATAATCTAGTCTTAGAATCAACTGAAGCTAACGTATCTCGGACTCTTAGCTTCCTCTTCTAAGACTATGTATCCTATAAGAACACAACCATTTAAATATCTTTATTGCCTTACTTCATTATCTTTTTATCAGTTACACTTTATGTTAATTAATTCATTAAACATTAATTAACCATTAACAATTCCACATTAAATTTCATTATCATCACCCCAAAGTCCATTGTCCCGTTATAAATTGAAACCTCCACATTTCATTCCAAAAAAACTCCAATCCCATGGGATAAAATCATTTATTTAATTATGTCTTTATAGCATTACTTTCCCATATTCCCAGGAATTCAATAAAAAAATTCTATGATACTAAACACATGGGGGCTCAACACGGTGAGTAGAGAAGTACCCATCGAGTCTTTTCCCCCTATATCAAGATCATATACCCATCCTCCCTTCAGAATCAAGACACATAATGCACATGGCATACCCCACCTGCGCCTCTTCAACCCTATCGGAAGATGGGTAAGTAAGACCAGCGGCCTTGAGCAGTGGATGAAGTAACGTGGATAACCAATAAAAAACATCAAGTATTCAAACATTCACATCCAACTCGTTCCATCATCATTAGTTTCCTCTCTGACACCCACATGCATAAACCGACACATCTCGCCACTCTAGGCATCGTCCGTAGCAACAACAAATCGAGCTCCTTTCCTCCACATATCACAATAGCCTACCAGGCTCACATCACAACACAAGAAGCAGGAAAACCACCATCATAACAATTGGGATATTTTCCCATAATAAATCAAGAGGGAAACTTAGAACCCTACAATGAATTAACATTTATCAAACAACTAGTTCTTTAATATTTCTTGGATTAAACGATTTATTTGTTTGTAGGTTCCAAATTCAAGAAACCTAATTACTAGTCTATCAAAAATAATTAAACAAGATTACTACACAAATTTTATTAACATAACATTACAACAATAGGAACTAGATTAATATATATGCCACTTTATCTTTATCCAAACAATTATCAATTAATTTCGGTTTTACATTCTTTTCCAATTTCATCGAGAATGAAAAAGATAAGCAAGCTAGTATAGATATCACACTATCTGGAAAAACTAGAGGAAATAAAATATGATAGATCTCAATTTTGTTATCCAGTTGAAAAATTTATTATGCCAATTTAATTGTGATTAAGTGGGATAAAACATGATTACACTATAGATTCACATAATAGAAATGAAAAGCAATGAATCCCCTACATCAAACAGGTCTTTACATTTATATGAGAATGAGTCACACAACGGGTTACGATCTCGCCCCCACATGAAAAATATATCCACCTGAGGATGTAGAGACCCCGCCACACTGGTCAACACCCAAGAAAAGTACATTAGGATCAAAGAGATAGTATTCCATAAAAGGGAAATGAAATCAGAAAAAGATGAAACCGAAATAATGAAGATAGATCATACTTTATATCGAAGACTGATCTGTATTCCTTGTTGCATTAAAAAAAGGGGGAAATCTTATGAGGAACATATGATTGAACAAATCCTATAGAAAGGAATTGGATGTTTGAGTGCCTCATACCCTGGAACAAACATGATGAATTAGGGAGGACAATATGTCATCCCATTAAGAGATTTAATAGAGTAGTGGTTTAAGATAGGCTCGGTATTCCATTAAAAGTGGATCGCATTAATCCATGCAGTTTGACCATGTAAAAATTACATCCCAAGCCTTATAATAAATTAATATTGGACTAATGATCTTTAAATCAGCCATAGAGTCCTTAAATTGGGGCATTAAATGAATTTTACATCAATGGGGTGAACTGTAGGAAGCTTTAAACACTATTCACGAACTCAAAATTTGATAAGGGAAATAGAGGTTACCGATGGACCTCACCATTCTAGAATCACAGTTCATTAACTCAAATTTTGGAAAAGGAAAGATTGGTTAATGATGGGCCTCACCGTTCTATAAACACTATTCATAAACTCAAAATTTGGCCAATAAAATAGAGGTTTCAGATTAACCTCACCATTTTGGAAACACTATTCCTGAACTCAAAAGTTGGAAAAGGAAAAAAGGTCATCATTGGAACATCACCATTGAACACAATATTCTTGAACTCAAAATTTGGAAAAGGAAAAGGTCACTGTTGGAGCATCACCATTCTAGAAACATTGTTAATGAACACAAAATTTGGAAAAGGAAACAGGTCACAGTTGGGACCTCGCCATTGGAACCTCACCATTACACTGTTCACATAATTTTACCACTGACACTGTTCACATAAGGTCATCTGTGACACTGTTCACAATTGTCTACCTATGGAACTGTTCACCAATGTAACTATTCATAGAAGGTCACTGATGACACTCTTCACATAAGGTCACTGATGACAATGTTCACAACTATCTACCATTGGAACTATTCACCGATGGAACTATTCATAAAAGGCAACTGATGAAACTATTCACATAAGGTCACTGATGTCACTGTTTACAACTACCTACCATTGGAACTATTTATTAATGGAACTCTTCACAGAAGGTGGCCAATGACACTATTCACATAAGGTCACTAATGTCACTGTTCAGAACTGTCTACCGTTGGAACTATTCACTGATCGAACTATTCATAGAAGGTGACTGATGACACTGTTCACATAAGGTCACTAATGTCACTAATAACAATTTTCTACCATTGGAAATATTCAATAATGGAATTGTTCGCAGAAATGGAAAAATTGGGAAAGTCTTGGGGATAAGACCCTTTGTCCTCCTGAAACACCTCATACACTGATTTTTCTTAAAGAATGGACCAAAGATATCTGGGCCATTAAATCAGATACCTCTCAAAACATTCTAATCCTCAAGAATTAAAATCACACAAAAAGGTAAAACGAAATGGGGTCATAACAACCACCCATTGAGATACCTCTCAAAAGAGAGAAATCTACAAGAAGCAACAAAAGGAATCCATATTAAAAACATGAAATGTTTATAAGCACAAAGGCTAGATCGATACATGAAAAAAGTTTAACATCAAACAACTCTGGGTACTGAGAACTTATCTATAACTCACGTTCCTAGTTACTCTCCTCCATGCCAGTATGTAGACACAAGACATGAACCAAGGTGATAGAACACCCATGAAACACCTTCTCTTTGCAGTCTTGGATCTCCACAAGTCGCTCCTCAAAGGTCACATTATCATCAACATCAATCTCTCCCCAATCGATGACGTGAGAGTGATTATGAAGATAACAACTGAGAAGTGATACATGGAAAATATCATGTATCATACTTCTCTGTGGGGGATGTGCTACTCAATACACCACAACTCTAACACGAGCCACCAAAAAACCGGGGAGAAAGCCTAATCCCGTAACCAAACCTTCACTACCCACAACTAGGAGTCATCTTTATAAACACATGATCCCTAACATCAAACTCTATGTGTTTCTTCTTTTGATTGGCAGATGATTTCTGGCAATCTTGTGTTGTCTTCAACCTCTAGCGAATCACCTAAACCATCTCTGTTGTATTCTTCACTAGTTTCGGTTGTAGAATTTTCCTCTCCGAACATAGTCTCACACAATGGAGAATGGAAAGGTTGTCCATAAAAGTCTTCAAATGGTTCCATAGTGATGGTGGAGTAAAAAATGTTTTTGTAAGAAAACTCCACCAATGATAATTGCCTCATACACGAACCTTTATAAACTAGGAAATAAGAGCGTAACATGTCTTCAAGTGTCTGGATGGTTCGCTCTGTCTGACTGTCTGTTTGAAGATGAAAAGTAGTGGTAAGGAATAGATGAGAGTCAAAGGCATGTTGGAGGCCTCTCTACACCCTAGAGGTAAAACAAGGATCTTGATTAGAAATTGTCATCTATGGTACTAAATGAAGTCTCACCACCTCATCTAGATACTGCCTTGACAAAACAGTCATTGATCTTCTCTCCTTGATTGCAATAAAGTGAGATGATTTTTCTAAATGATCCACTACCACCCAAATAGAATCTTGTCCTCCCTGAGCTCGAGGTAAACCTAAGACAATGCCCTTTGAGATGTACTCCGACTTCCACTGAGGAACATCTAACGGATGGAGTAGACCAGCAGGAACACAGTGTTCAGCCATCACCTTCTGGTAGACCAAACATCGAGACACAATCTCTGCAACCCCATGATTCAGCCCAGGAATCTCAAACGGGATCCCCAAGCCTTGGTACATCTTTGTCATGCTAGGATGCACCACTAAAGGAGAACAATGGAACTCTTTGAGAAATGACTCACACATCGACAAAGGAACAAATATCCTTCCATGATACAAAACTCGATGCTATTCATCGTCAGACCATCCATCAGGGGCCTCACCACAAACGACTCGTTTAGTCCAGACCTATACCTCTAGATCCCCCAACACAGACACTTCCTCCTTCTACACCAGAGATGATTTCACTGTCTTTGGTAAAAGACAACATCTACCCCCAACTACAACCATATCAAGATGTAAGGCTAAATGTTCTTTCATAACTCTCCAGGAGTTACCAGATTCATGAACTATATCACTATGTGACTTCAGACTCAGTGCATCTGCTACAACATTCCCTTTTCTTAGTGTATACGATATTTTGAAATTGTATTCCAGTAAAAACTTCTTCCATTTGAACATTCATAAAATCAAGTCACACTAGGAGAAAACATTCCTCTTTCTCTTATGATCGGGAAAAACCACAAAGAGCTCACCAATGAGGTAACGTCTCCACAAATTCAGAGAAAACAATACGGAAGACAACTCATGATCATCGGTGGAATAGTTACATTCATGGGGACATAACATTCGAGACCCATTTGAAAAAACTGATCTATGCTGCATTATATCACAACCTAACCCCATATGCGAAGCATTAACGTAAATAACAAGCTGAACTCCCTCTCCTAGAAGACAATGAATTGGAGAACTTACTAACTTCTTCTTTAGATACTCAAAAGACACTTGTAACTGATTAGTACATATAAATTCCTAATCCTTCCTAGTAAACGTTGTTAAAGGGGTTGAAACTCGCGAGAAATTAGCTACGAAACTCCTACAGTATCCTGCAAGACCAAGGAAACTTCGCACCTCTGACACACTCATTAGGGCTTCCTGAGACACAACCACTTCTATCATCGATGGATCCATAGCTACTCCATGTTGGGAGACCTCATTCCCCAAGAAACGGACTTCTTGAGCCAAAAACTCACACTTCGACAACTTCCCAAAAAACTGATGTTGATGAAGAACTACAAAAATGCCATTTAGATGCTCTGCCTGCTCTTATTCAGACATAGAGTACACTAGGATTTCATCAATGAAAAATATAATGAACATCTCTAGGAACTCATGGAACATAGAATTAATCAAACCCATGAACACATATAGAGCATTTTTCATGCCAAATGACATTACAATGCACTCATAATGCCTATAATGACTACGAAAAGTAGTCTTCGGGATATCCTTATCCTTCACACACATCTTATGATATCCTGATTATAGTAAATTTTTGAGAACCATCATGCACCCTTCATTAGATCAAATAAATCATCCCTCAATTGAAGAGGATAGAGATTCATTATTTTCACTTAGTTTAAGCGACGATAATTGACACACAACCGCAAAATACTGTTAGACTTTTTCACGAACAAAACTGGTGAACCCTACGGTGACTCCCACGTCCGAACAAAAATGTACTGTAACATACCATCAAGCAGTATATGTAGCTCTCGTAACTCATAATTTCCCCTATTATATGAATACATAGAGATATGAGATGCTCATAGTTGGAGAATGATCCCGTACTCGATTTCTCATTGAGGGTGTAGTACTACGACCTGTTCTGGAAAAACATCTGGGTACACTTCTACGCCCATAGGAAATGCCAGATACTAAACCTATAATGAACTCAACATTATCTCATCCATCATGGATGATAAAGATGGAACACACCTATGACCCCTCTGATGATCTCGCTCACCAACAAACACCATTGGCTCTCCATCTGCATCGGAGAAAACAACGTTCTTGCTGAAGAAATCAATGATAGTCTACAAAAAATACAACCAAACCTTTCTGAGGATGACATCATATGGTTGTACACATAAATGTAAGAAATCTCCCTCTTAGAGGTGTTTCCCCAACACTCTCTCACAATATCAACATAAATCTAACAAGTCATCTCATCCCTTGAGTAGCATAGTCAATTCCTAGGGTACTAGAAGCCTCTATACCTCAATTCCAAATGCATGCACTATGGAAGGTAATATTAAGAAGTGTGTCTCTCCGGAATCAAAAAAGGCATACACCAAGGTAGAAAACATGTAAAGGATACCTCAAATGATGTCTGGATCACCTGGTGCTAGCAACGCTAAAACATGTAGAAAACCACAACCACCTCCAAGACCTCTCTAATACTAATGACAATCACCTCCACGACCGCACACTACTCTCTGAGGATCGGGAGATTCATGTGGCTATCCTATACCTCCACCATCTACCCTATGCTGATCTAATGCAGGTGGAACTTGCTGCTGCTGCCTCTACTGGAACTGCCTCAAGGGAGGAACCTGGTATAAGGCCCCATCCTTAAACCTTACTTAATATTGAATTAAATGAGTAATTCACATTGAGGATCTTTTCAGGTTTAGAGTTTTAGAGAATTAGATCATGAAACTTGCATTACATTCCACATTTAAACAAAGTGGTTACATAAAAGACAGTATTCATTCTTCCCATCAACGGAAACATATTTAAAATATAACACAGATTCTTTCTTGACACATCCTTGACACTATCATCACATCATGTACCTTTCCCTTGACCTGTGAAAAACATTTCAAAAACTTGGGATGAGCATAAAAAGCTCAGTAAGGGTTACAAAAAAATACGGAAAGGAAACATGAGTTCATATATACATGAGAATGAAATCATACTTTACCCATAAAACATAGGCACTTTAACTTATCTCATCAAACCATGAATAAATCATAGAAAACATAAGACATTAAGGTAACTTGAGGCATTCATAACATTCTTACGTAGGGAGTAACCCTCTTGGTTACGTTTGGAATACCCATCACAGTATATTCCCTAAATCACTTCGGAAAAACCTTAACGTTTCACTCCTTTGCGTTACCCAATGCATTGGAGAGCTATATCGGGCTCACCCGCCCTTAGTTTATCACGGAACCACCCATCTTCATAATAATTCCCAAGAACCATAACATAATCATATCACATAAAACATGCATAAAGGAAACATAACATTTCCACATTTCAATCATAAGATATCAATACAACACAAAACATTGTGAAAACCATTTTCAATACAAAAAAAAAGAAAAGTAAAACATGGTATTTATTTTTCTTTTAAAAAGAAGGTATGGCTTGTAGAGGAAGCCGAAACTCAAATAACGGTCACGACGGCGGAGAAGTCATTATCGCTGCATACGTACGAAAAAAACATTCCCTTTTGTCGTTTAGTAAACGCTTTTTATAAAAAGATTCCTTTTGAATAAACGTAAAAGTCAAAGGGTTTTATACACCGTATAAAAGAATGTTGTGTATAAAATAAAATATGCCTCAATGAAAGGAGATTGAGACGAAGTCCCATACCACCTTGAAGCTTTTATCATTTTAAACCATTACTATCCATATAAATAAATCCTTAAAACCATTTTGAAAACATGTATATTAATCAGAACAAATAATTAAAATATTTAAAACGATATTTTGGATAAAGGGGTTTTACCAAAATTAGAGACACTTGAATACAATAATCGAGGAATAACATTTAGTCAGAACTTTATAATATCTTGAGAATAAAATGATTCATGATATAATACTCCAAAGGATAGTATATACACCATATAAGAGTGAATTGGTGCATAACAACAATGAACCCTCAATAGAAATGTCAAATGTGATGAAATCCCTTATAAAGAAGTTATCCTTAAATTAAGGACAAATAAATCTCAAAAAGATGTGTGAAAAATATATATACACCCAATATAAGTGGATATTAAGTGTAAAACAATAAAAGGTCAATCACACATATTCAATGGATGACATATTCAATGACTACAAGTTGAATCCAAAGAAATCGAAATTGGGTTAAAAGTTCCCTTGACAGCCTAACGGCATCACATCAAAATGAGTTGATGAGAGATAAAAAGTGTATCTCATCACTTGGACATAAACTTTAAATCAATAAGGATGTATTAGAACATATCCCAACATAAAAATATGTAAATTAAAAGACCCAATAAAATAAGTCTTTTAAAAAAGAGGAGGGTGAAAGGTTCCCTTACCGACTTGGGTATCTTTCAAAACGTACACCCCATGATAGAAAGACAATAGGTCATTGATGTTAATACTCATAAACGAAATTATATTTCACAAAGAGTAGAAAAATGGGAATTACATACACCACTCAATGGAATTTGTGGCGAACGTAGCATAAATCTCACGGGAATAAAAGTGAGATGAAAAATCCCTTATGAAAACTCGGCAGCCTAACGGCGCGACATAAAACTTCCGAATATGGATTGATGAGATCAAATAGGGTATCTCATCACATTACAAAAAAATTTACAGAAGGAGGAATATAAAAGAACATCCCCCAACATTACAAAGATGAGCCTAAAAGAAGTGACATAAAGGAGAGTACTTAAAAAGAAAAGAGAGAGGTTAGATCTCTTACGAAAGTTCGGCAGCCTAACGACACCACTCAAAACTTCCAAAATGGATTGATGAGAGAGAATAGGGTCTCTCATCACATGAACATAAAAATTACAGTAGGAGTAATATAAAAGAACATCCCAATCATAAGAAAGATGAGCTTAAATGACATAAAAGAGTGTACTTAAAAAGAAAGAGAGTTGTAGGATCCCTTACCTCAGGTCCGACTTGACTCGATCGTTCTTTAATCTCTTAAATAATAAACTTGAGTTAATTTATAATTCCTTAAGAAGCTTTTTCAAGTTCATTATTACTTTTATACCACTTATTACCATGTCATAAACATTATGTAATCATTTAATTTAATAATAATTTTTTTGCCGATATTTGGTTCATAAGTAGAAAGTGGACTTATTACAATTACATGTTGTTCGTGTGGCCAAATGTTTATTATATCCAGAATTGTATTCATTATGTAGATATCATATATTTCATATATATCCAGTACATTCAGGCATTTATAACATTACATAATCATTTAGAGGTAATAAATGAAATGCACCGTTCATGGAGACGGTAAGCCGTACGTACGCATGAACGCTACTTTCATTTCTATTTCGTATTTTATAGAATGGAATAATAATGATATAAGGGTATATTATAATTCCAGTATAATATCATATATAATATCATATTTCCATCCTTTATACATCCCAAATATGGTATTTAACGAATCAAATAACTTTGAGGGGCGGTAGTCCGCACTTCCTTAAATGAAGATATCGCGTATACCCATAATGGAAGCCATAAAGGTAAGACTAAAATGAAAAATACAGAAGCATAAATAAAACATAAACATATTATATATCATATATAAAAATAGTGACATAATAATGGCCACCTTTGAAGGTGTTAAATGAGTATTGAACAATCATCGTTTCGGGAGGCAGAATTTCACCATCCACGGAAACCGTATATTCTTTAACCATTTGATGTAGTTGTGTGAGAGTGTAGCTCGAATAAATCTTATAACAACATCCTAGTATATTGAAGATACTGGTGTTGTTACAAAAGCAATATATAAAAAGATTTTAGGGTGTTGGAGAAGAAAAATAAAACAAATGAATATGAGAGAAAGAATTACCTTTAAAAGTGTAACTCCTTTTGATTTGAGCCTAAAGGCTTCCTTTGAAAGGATTCTGCCCAAAGGGAATCCTCTATGATGAGTAGAGGGATTTGTAGAGAGTAAATGGTAAGGGTTTGGCCGAGCCAAAGGCTTGAGGAGTGTGTGAAATGAGGTAGAGGTCGGGGCCTTTTATAAGAGGAGAGGAGGGGCACTTTTGGAAAGTAAAGAAATATTACATTATTTGAAAATGTGTTTCGGTTTCAAAAGGTCCCAAATTGATATAATTCGTGGATAAGGTGATAAGGCTTCGAAATAAACTCATACAATAAGTTTTGGACATGTGTAGTTCATAGATTTTACATTATCATTCCATTTTATTTAAATCGTCAAATAATGATGTCATCGCTTCATCATTATTATGTAATAAATAATTTAATTTATTTAATGTTTAAAAATTATAAAAAAAATACTATGATGTAGGAAATCTTTTTATCTTTCCAATGAATATTTAATAATCAAAAATATGACTTTTATCACCCCACTTAAAAATTGTTTTAGTAAACCATATCATGTTTGTGTCAATTTTACTTTTACATTAAATAAAATGTTATTTATGTCATTTCCCAACCAAAGTGGATCCATGGGGTCCCCAAGTTTACCCATGGATTTTCTTGGTCGGCAATGATACAACAAATAGGTGTAGGACAAGTGTCATGGTGTTTTCACATTCTTATAATATCATTTTTACCTTAAACTACACTAATTACCTCTAATCGCGATTAAAAACTTATTAAGTTACTATTCACCAAAAAATTATTTTAATCTCATTGAACCAAATTTTACTTCTTAATGACAACCATGTATGTAGTATTTTTGAAAATCAAACCACAATGATGGCAAAATTTCATTTAAACGGAAAATCAGTTTTTATAAGTACCACTTAGTGGTTTCACTATTCATCAAAAATTGAAGTTTTTTAGAAAAATCCCAAAAATTCACCCTAACCTATATTTGATATTCTGAATTCAAAAATGAAGTCCATTTTACAAAATTCAAAACATATAAGTCACATTAATTAATTTAATAATTAATTCCCGCTGTCATGACAAATAGCTTGTTTTATGAAAAAAATAAGTATCAAAAGATTGACACTAGTTTAAGTCTGATTTCAAAGTGAAATTGATTCCAACGACCACTATTGGATTTAATGGTAAAAATATTTTCTAATTTCACTTTAAAACCAATTCAAAATATAATCTAATCATATAAATGAATTAGATTAAAAAGTGTTTTTGAATTAAAATACAACATTTTACACTATTCATTAAAAAATGAACTTTATTGGAAAGATACCAAAAATTTACCCAAAGTAAATTTTGATGTCCCGATTCTTAATAAGAGTTTTATTTGTTCCAAAATAATGTTTAAGAGTGAACAAAACTATATTTAATGACGGTTCTCCATCAAAAGGTGATAAGTGAACCTTTAGTGAAAACTAGGGCATATACGCCTAAAATTGAATTCTTTCCGTATTTTAAGCCTTTATCTTTTATTGTATAAATGTAAAAATATTTAAGAACATATATAATCATATTTTAGTTATTTCTATCCATTCCTGCCATTACAACGGCTACATGTTAACTACCATTTAAAATAATATTATTTTATTATTATAGTGCAACGTAAGATTCCCAAGAAACTCGTTGTTGCGTGTTGGGTACGCCATCGAGCATAGCGTCCCCTTTAAAGTCATATTAATATTTTATTCACAAATATGGATAAATATGAAAATTTCATATTCCTTATTTACCTGGGGTGTTACATCCTTCCCCCCTTTTGGGAATTGCGTCCTCGCAATTTTAAAATTGCGCTTGGAAACATCCTTGAAAGTCCCACATCGGAACAAAAGTCTGTAAAAAAACACTTTAAAATAAAGAAAGATAAGTACAACGGTCACCCGAGTTAACCCATACTAGGATTCCAAGTATGAAAATATGGACATGGAGGAAAAAAAGGGTCATGTTCCGATGGAGAGTGATAGAAAACATGTTTAGGAGAAAGTTAACCATTAGAAAATCACAAACTTGTGATGGGTTAAACGGTATTCGATTCCCCAGTAGGAAAAGTTAATAGACAACATTTTTGTTTTAAGTTACTTTTTATTGAGGAATTTATTCATAAGGAAACATAATCACTTATCATATTGACTTTCAACTTTTACTAGATTCCTTAATCAAACTCATAATTTTTCCAAAAGGCAAGTATTTAGGGAGCCTTGTTCGCATTTAGAGTACTATAATCAACTTCTAGAGAATCACATAATCCCCAAAAGAGAACTATATACATCCCATGTATTTAGGATTTAACCAAAACCAAAACCAAAAAGGTTAGTACAAGATCAGATAATCCAGAAAAGGATAACCCTTTATAAAAAGAAAATCTATTCTTAATCTCCAAAATTTGTCAAACAAAACCCAAAGTTCAACAAGGATCATCCGATAAACAATTTGTCCATAAAATTCTTCAAAGTAAACCAATATAAGATTGAAACCCAAATATTTGAAGGATTTAGTCACATAGTCTTCCAAGTTAAATCGTAACATTTATCTCCAAACAACATCAGTTTCTCCTAAAGTCTCGTATTGAAAATTAATTAACCTAATCACATATCCTCTATGATAGGTTAATCATTTTCATAAATAACCCAAAATCAACATACTCTTAATTAATAAAATCATACAACTAAAAAGAATCAGTCAAACTAACCAGGGACTTCACGTAGTCTAGTGGTAGGCGATAAATACCAGTTGCACTTTTGTTGTGGGTTCGATTCCCGCAGCTTTGTCCGACGCGATGGGATGTCACACGGTCTACGTGTTGTACTTTTTCCAAAACTATATATTTCTTAAAACATTCCCCAAAATGAGAAAAATCTTCAAGAATAATCATAACATATTTTAACCTCAAGTTTATCTCATTCCTCTCATTTTCCATCATATCATAGAGTAACCCATAATTACTTAAAAAGTAAGGATCATATAAACCCTAATGGTTACCTTAATAATTATTACCTGAATTTCCACATCGAGTTGGCCATCTCGTACATGATGCATTAGAGAACTCATCAAGGTTGAAGTGGTTGATCATGACTCCTTGATATTTGGTTTAGAACAACCACAAGTTTCCTCATTGAATCCTCCATTTTATCTAGTATCTTAATCAGAGAACCACCACAGTTTCCTTCAAACCTGTTGTCTCTTTGGTCCCTGCTAGATCCATCCATTCAATAAAAATAGAAATGTCAGTGTGAATATATCAACAAAACCATCATGTACTAATGAGGAAGGTAAACACTAAGATACACTTACTCATTCACTTTATCTAAAACTAGGACTCTTTCTGAAATCCTAACCATTATGGTAATGTCACTTATGCTTAAAGAATACCATAACCTCTAAAGTTATATAAACCGACCTTTGATACCAACTATAAGGCCCCATCCTTAAACCTTACTTAATATTGAATTAAATGAGTAATTCACATTGAGGATCTTTTCAGGTTTAGAGTTTTAGAGAATTAGATCATGAAACTTGCATTACATTCCACATTTAAACAAAGTGGTTATATAAAAGACAGTATTCATTCATCCCATCAACGGAAACATATTTAAAATATAACACAGATTCTTTCTTGAAACATCCTTGACACTATCATCACATCATGTACCTTTCCATTGACCTGTGAAAAACATTTCAAAAACATGGGATGAGCATAAAAATCTCTGTAAGGGTTACAAAAAAATATGGAAAGGAAACATGAGTTCATATATACATGAGAATGAAATCATACTTTACCCATAAAACATAGTCACTTTAACTTATCTCATCAAACCATGAATAAATCTTAGAAAACATAAGACATAAAGGTAACTTGAGGCATTCATAACATTCTTACGTAGGGAGTAACCCTCTTGGTTACGTTTGGAATACCCATCACAGTATATTCCCTAAATCTCTTCGGAGAAACCTTAATGTTTCACTCCTTCGCGTTACCCAATGCATTGGAGAGCTATATCGGGCTAACCCGCCCTTAGTTTATCACGGAACCACCCGTCTTCATAATAATTACCAAGAACCATAACATAATCGTATCACATAAAACATGCATAAAGGAAACATAACATTTCCACATTTCAATCACAAGATATCAATACAACACAAAACATTGTGAAAACCGTTTTCAATACCAAAATAAAAGAAAAGTAAAACATGGTATTTATTTTTCTTTTAAAAACAAGGTATGGCTTATAGAGGAAGCCGAAACTCAAATAACGGTCACGACGGCGGAGAAGTCGTTGTCGCCGCATACGTATGACAAAAACATTCCCTTTTGTTGTTTAGTAAACTCTTCGTATAAAAAGATTCCTTTTGAATAAACGTAAAAGTCAAAGGGGTTTATACACCGTATAAAAGAAAGTTGTGTATAAAATAAAATATGCCTCAATGAAAGGAGATTGAGACGAAGTCCCATACCACCTTGAAGCTTTTAACATTTTAAACCATTACTATCCATATAAATAAATCCTTAAAACCATTTTGAAAACATGGATATTAATAAGAACAAATAATTAAAACATTTAAAACGATATTTTGGATAAAGGGGTTTTACCAAAATTAGAGACACTTGAATACAATAATCGAGGAATAACATTTAGTCAGAACTTTATAATATCATGAGAATAAAAGGATTCATGATATAATACTCCAAAGGATAGTATATACACCATATAAGAGTGAATTGGTGCATAACAACAATGAACCCTCAATAGAAATGTCAAATGTGATGAAATCCGTTATAAAGAAGGTATCCTTAAATTAAGGACAAATAAATCTCAAAAATATGTGTGACAAATATATATACACCCAATATAACTGGATATTAAGTGTAAAACAATAAAAGGTCAATCACACATATTTAATGGATGACATATTCAATGACTACAAGTTGAACCCAAAGAAATCGAAATTGGGTTAAAAGTTCCCTTGACAGCCTAACGGCATCACATCAAAATGAGTTGATTAGAGATAAAAAGTGTATCTCATCACTTGGACATAAAATTTACATCAATAAGGATGTATTAGAACATATCCCAACATAAAAATATGTAAATTAAAAGACCCAATAAAGTAAGTCTTTTAAAAAATAGGAGGGTGAAAGGTTCCCTTACCGACTCGGGTATCTTTCAAAACGTACACCCCATGAAAGAAAGACAATAGGTCATTGATGTAAATACTCATAAAAGAAAGTATATTTCACATATAGTATAAAAATGGGCAGTACATACCCCACTCAATGGAATTTTTGGCGAACGTAGCATAAATCTCACGGGAATAAAAGTGAGATGAAAAATCCCTTATGAAAACTCGGCAGCCTAACGACGCGACATAAAACTTATGAATATGGAATGATGAGATCAAATAGGGTATCTCATCACATTGAAATAAAATGTACAGAAAGATTAATATAAAAGAACATCCCCCAACATTACAAAGATGATCCTAAAAGAAGTGACATAAAGGAGAGTACTTAAAAAGAAAGAGAGAGGTTAGATCTCTTACGAAAGTTCGGCAGCCTAACGGCGCCACTCAAAACTTCCAAAATGGATTGATGAGAGAGAATAGGGTCTCTCATCACATGAACATAAAAATTACAGTAGGATTAATATAAAAGAACATCCCAATCATAAGAAAGATGAGCTTAAATGACATAAAAGAGTGTACTTAAAAAGAAAGAGAGTTGTAGGATCCCTTACCTCGGGTCCGACTTGACTCGATCGTTCTTTAATCTCCTGAATAATAAACTTGAGTTAATTTATAATTCCTTAAGAACCTTTTTCAAGTTCATTATTACTTTTATACCACTTATTACCATGTCATAAACATTATGTAATCATTTAAGTTAATAATATTTGTTTTTCCGATATTTGGTTATTAAGTCAAAAGTGGACTTCTTACAATTACATGTTGTTCGTGTGGCCAATTGTTTATTATATCCAGAATTGTATTCATTATGTAGATATCATATATTTCATATATATCCAGTAAATTCATGCATTTATAACATTACATAATCATTTAGAGGTAAGAAATGAAATACACCGTTCATGGAGACGGTAAGCCGTACGTACGCATGAACGCTACTTTCATTTCTATTTCGTATTTTATAGAATGGAATAATAATGATATAAGGGTATATTATAATTCCAGTATAATATCATATATAATATCATATTTCCATCCATTATACATCCCACATATGGTATTTAACGAATCAAATCACTTTGAGGGGGCGATAGTCTGCACTTCCTTAAATGAAGATATCGCGTATACCCATAATGGAAGCCATAAAGTTAAGACAAAAATGAAAAATACAGAAGCATAAATAAAACATAAACATATTATATATCATATATAAAAATAGTGACATCATAATGTCCACCTTTGAAGGTGTTAAATGAGTATTGAACAATCATTGTTTCGGGAGGCAGAATTTCACCATCCACGGAAACCGTATGTTATTTAACCATTTGATGTAGTTGTGTGAGAGTGTAGCTCAAATAAATATTATAACAACATCCTAGTATATTGAAGATACTGGTGTTGTTACAAAAGAAATAAATAAAAAGATTTTAGGGGGTTGGAGAAGCAAAATAAAACAAATGAACATGAGAGAAAGAATTACCTTTAAAAGTGTAACTCCTTTTGATTTGAGCATAAAGGCTTCCTTTGAAAGGATTCTGCCCAAAGGGAATCCTCTATGATGAGTATAGGGATTTGGAGAGATTAAATGGGTAGGGTTTGTCCGAGCCAAAGGCTTGAGGAGTGTGTGAAATGAGGTAGAGGTGGGGGCCTTTTATAAGAGGAGAGGAGGGGCACTTTTGGAAAGTAATGAAATATTACTTTATATGAAAATGAGTTTCGGTTTCAAAAGGACCCACATTGATATAATTCGTGGATAAGGTGATAAGGCTTCTAAATCCACTCATACAATATGTTTTGGACATGTGTAGTTCATATATTTTACATTATCTTTCCATTTTATTTAAATCGTCAAATAATGATGTCATCGCTTCATCATTATTATGTCATAAATAATTTAATTTATTTAATGTCTAAAAATTATAAAAAAATACTATGATGTAGGAAATATTTTTATCTTTCCAATGAATATTTATAATCAAAAATATGACTTGTATAACCCCACTTAAAAATTGTTTTAGTAAAACATATCATGTTTGTGTCAATTTTACTTTTACATTAAATAAAATGTTATTTATGTCATTTCCCAACCAAAGTGGATCCATGGGGTCCCCAAGTTGACCCATGGCTTGTCTTGGTCAGCCATGATACAACCAATAGGTGTAGTACAAGTGTCATGGGGTTTTCACATTCTTATAATATCATTTTTACCTTAAACTACACTAATTACCTCTAATCGCGATTAAAAACTTATTAAGTTACTATTCACCAAAAAATTATTTTAATCTCATTGAACCACATTTTACTTCTTAATGAAAACCATGTATGTCGGATTTTTGAAAATCAAAACACAATGATGGCAAAATTTCATTTAAACGGAAAATCAGTTTTTATAAGTACCACTTAGTGGTTTCACTATTCATCAAAAATTGAAGTTTTTCAGAAAAATCCCAAAAATTCACCCTAACCTATATTTGATATTCTGAATTCAAAAATGAAGTCAGTTTTACAAAATTAAAAACATATAAGTCACATTAATTAATTTAATAATTAATTCCCGCTGTCATGACAAATAGCTTGTTTTATGAAACAATAAGTATCAAAAGATTGACACTAGTTTAAGTCTGATTTCAAAGTGAAATTGATTCCAACGACCACTATTGGATTTAATGGTAAAAATATTTTCTAATTTCCCTTTAAAACCAATTCAAAATATAATCTAATCATATAAAAAAATTAGATTAAAAAGTGGTTTTGAATTAAAATACAACATTTTACACTATTCATTAAAAAATGAACTTTATTGGAAAGATACCAAAAATTTACACAAAGTAAATTTTGATGTCCCGATTCTTAATAAGAGTTTTATTTGGTCCAAAATAATGTTTAAGAGTGAACAAAACTATATTTAATGACGGTTCTCCATCAAATGGTGATAAGTGAACCTTTAGTGAAAACTAGGGCATATACGCCTAAAATTGAATTCATTCCGTATTTGAAGCCTTTATCTTTTATTGTATAAATTTAAAAATATTTAAGAACATATATAATCATATTTTAGTTATTTCTATCCATTCCCGCCATTACAACGGCTACATGTTAACTACCATTTAAAATAATATTATTTTATTATTATAGTGCAACGTAAGATTCCCAAGAAACTCGTTGTTGCGTGTTGGGTACGCCATCGAGCATAGCGTCCCCTTTAAAGTCGTATTAATATTTTATTCACAAATATGGATAAATATGAAAATGTCATATTACTTATTTACCTGGGGTGTTACACCTGGAGTGCCATAATTGGTGTAGAATGACTACACTGAATGGTCGGGCACTCTCACAGCTGATGAACATGACCACCACAAGAAAAAAAAGTTCCAGATCCCTTTGCGTATACCTGATATCTGGTTCCTCTAGAGAAACGAGATGCAGAGGGTGGGAACCTACCCCCATCTAAATGGAAACGCTTCTTCCCTTAAAACTGAGTACCCCAGACCACAGCTCTGCTTCATGAGGAATCACAATGAACCCCCTATCATGATGATCTGGTTCTGGAAAAAGACCTATTGACGACCTCTACCCATTCCAGCACCTCTAGATATGTCTTTAGAATAAATGGGTTGACCTGGTGCTGGATCTCTGGATGCAAATCCTCCATTAAATTCATTTCCATGTCCTCCTCATCTAGTAAGAGGTCTAAATAATATCACAAAAGGTTCATAAAATGGATTCTAAACACTCTCACACTCGAACTCCCCGGTCGATGGGTAAGAAGATCATGACAACTACACACAATTTGGTTGAGGAAATAAACTCGACTCTAAACATGTATCGGAACTCCTCTCATGAGATCGAAGACTCATTGAAATCACAAGGGAACAAGAACCACCATTGCCTCGACGCTCCATGAAGCATCATAAAAACCATGGACAACCAATGATCCTTCTGAGAACGGATGAAACTGAAGCATATCTCAACCTCCTCTGGCTAGTCTTTTGTGACTGCATCTAATAAAGAGCCCTCATGCTTCTGCAGACTCTGTCACTGAAACACTCAGAGTGTCCTTCTCCAAGTGTCTTGGTCATCAACATCTACCATGTGGTGATCATCTGGAAGAGCCTACTAGGCATCTTCTATGTGATCCTGGTGAGGACGTAGACCTAGAGCCATACTTGTAAAATAAAAAATAGTTCTAGTTCCTAAACCAGGAATATGGAAGACTAGTCATTAATTAAATTATTTTTTTCCTTTCATTAATTTTAGGTTTACCTATCCCAATGTCTACCCATTCGAACATCGGAACAAATAAGAATGATGCATGATAAATTCATAGGTCCCTACACTGAAAATAGTATCACCTCAACTTGTAGCCATTTTAAACATATATGTATTTAAATTAGATTATAGGGGGGCCTAAATGCCTATGTCTTAGCCGATCTCTAGTGTATACATCACTTTCTAAACATGACTGACATTGTTTCTATAACAACCCATAAAAACTCACTTGTGTCAAACTCCAAATTATGTCCTATTCATTAACCTTCCACCAATTCCACTCGATCATTACCCCCACCCCACAAAGTGTACCCTCATGGGCCAGCAATTTGAGAAGGGAGATAATGACCCCCGAGTCTCGCCTATAGTAGGCCCCGAGTTGGTAACTAGAAATGAGGGTATAGTAAACACACAGATTTGCGGCGTTATCCTCTAAGAGAACACATGTGGATGAGAGAGAAAATGTAGGCACCAACCGATTACAACTCATACTAAAATATAAAATAAAACCCAATTTCACATATGTAATGTCTTGAAAAACTACTATAGATCAAAGGGGAAAACTTCATGTACCCAAAAGAAAGTAAAATCACAAGGAACCACAAGCTCGAATCGCTCCGGCAACCCCATGCTAGTAGAAACAATCTCGATCTCCAACCAGCTCCATGTGACCTGAAGAACAGTTTATATAATCGTAGGGTGATTATAAAAGTATAATATGTATAATTCTCCCTGATGTCTCTTGTGGAAAAGAAAAGGATGAATTCTAAAGAACAATGAACAAGAATTGAATCTAAATAATCACCAAAACATATATACTATTTTCCCAAGCTCACCATGTAAACTCTCACCAAGTAACTCATACAAGAGATAACAATATAATAAATAATTACAAGGGTACCCCACTAATACTTCTCCACTGTTATGCTGCTTTTCCCCCACATCGCATGTCTAAAGAATCTCTCTCAAAAAAGTCTTTCTCGCAGACACTTGGGCGAAGTACCACAACATGAACCTCATGTAACAATACCACCACATCTATACATGAATGTAACCATGTAGTTTTAAAGAGCCACCACATCTCAGATAATGTATATCATCGGTCAGGTATTATACCTCAAGCCATTACCACCCATAAACCGATTTAGTATCCTAAAGCCATCAAAAATTATCAAATCACACTTATAGTAGTCCATATGATACTATATATAGAATATATATGTGGGTGAATAACCATAATCCATTACAAACCTCTACAAGCATATATGGGGAAAACATGTCACTGTTCCAACCATCAAAAGTAACAACCAAGAGAAGAGAGCGGGGCCAAAGGGTGTAGTCATCCATCAATCCTACCACTAGAATTTGGGGAAAACACCACCTTGGGCTCAATATCCCAAGTGTCTCAAATTCTATAACTAATAGTGTGGAGTAGCGTAAAGAAACACAAAAAGTAAAGAATATTATATATATCACTACCACACTATGGGCATAACCTAGTCATAAACTCAACTACAGCAAATGTCTGTCGAACTCTCAGCTACCACATCTAAGATTAGGTATCCAATAAGCACACAACCGTTTCAATTTCTTTATTTCCTTCCATCATTCCATTTTTATCAGTTCTACTATACGTTAATTAAATCATTATACATTAATAAACCATCTCATTAAATTTCATTAGAATCACACACAATGTCCACCATCCCTTTAAAAATTGCAACCTCAACATTTCGTTCCAGTAAGCTCCAACCCCATGGATTGACATTGTTTATTCAATTATGTATTTACAATATTAATTTTCTATATTCCTAGGGATTCCGGAAAAACATACTATGATACTAAACATAAGGGGGCTCAATACAGTGAGTAGATAACTACCCGTTGAGTCTATGCTTCCTATAGAAAGTGCGTAGACCCATCCTCCCATGTGAAGCTAGACATTGAAAGCACATGGAATACCCCACGCGTCTTCACCCCTTTCAGATGAAGGGTAAGCAAGACCATCTACCTTGATCAATGGGTAAAGTAATGAAAATATCTAATAAAAGAAACCCCAAGCATTTAAACATTCACATCCTACCTTTTCCATCATCCCTTGTTGTCACGACCCCCTCCAACCAAAGATGCCCCTCCTGAGCTGGAAATGGTGAAAGGGAGATAATGACCCCTAAGTCCCGCCTCTAGTAGGCCCCGGGGTGGTGACAAGCACCAAGGGTATGAGTTTTCACAAGTATAGGAGGCATTACCCTTTTTATTTATTTTGGATCGGGAAATAGGAAAAGTCAACCACCAAAAAGGAAAAAGAACAAGTGTATAGAAATAAACCCAAACCAAGACCACATGCATGTTTAAACAATTTTATAACAAGGTACAAGTAGAAGAAAGCTCAAAGTACAATACTAAAAGAAAACAAGAGAACAACAACTACAAAAACTCCAACTGTCTGACTAGTAGGGTCCCGCATGACCCTGGTAGTCCTCCTAGAAACCTGAATGTAAACGTAGGGTGATCATACAAGTATACTCAGTAGGGAAACCTAAAGCACTCGTGAACAAGTGGGGAGACATCCTAATGTCCCATGAGAACAACAGAAGGAACCTAACAAGGAATTCTATCTGCCCAACCTCACTAGCCACACTCACCAAAACACAATCACAACAGGTAGTAGTATATAAGAAACAAGAGTATTGGGTACCCCGCACTCGTAACCTTTAGTTAGCTGTTCTTCCTTACGACGAACGTCCTGACGCTGCCACACTCTCCCTGCCTGCACACACATGGGCCTCACCACCACGTATCTCGCCCGCACACACCTGGGCCTCACAACCACCTATCCTGCCCGCACACACCTGGGTCTCACAACCACGTATCCCGCCCACACACACCGGGGCATCACAAACACATATCCCGCCTGCACACACCTAGGCCTCACAACCAAAAATCCCGCCTGCACACACCTGGGCCTCATCCCGATGATTCTTGGGAAAAAGTAGAACTTTCCCGAAGAGTCTTGGGCCTAATCCACCCCAATCAAAACCTACCCAAAGAGTCTTAGGTGTAAGGTCACCTCAAGCCATCACAACCTAGGGGATAAGGGGTAGGAAGGAGCTAGTAACTGAGGGAAAACACCCTCTCCCATGAAATGGGAGTGTTCGGCACTAAGTTCCCAACATGGGTGGGGTGCGATAAAACATAAAAGATAAAGATATATATATATACCAACCACACAATCCAAAATATGGCTTCTAAACAGAGAAACTGAGCATGTGCCTCGACACTGCTACTATGAAGCATGCATACAACAAACAACCCCAACCACATTTAGGTTTTCACATTTCAATAGAATTATATTATTTAGTTCCTTAACTACTGGGAAACTATCCACAACCAACCACATAGATTGTTCGTAAAACAAATCCCTGCCATCCACAAATCAAGTTGGGAAAACACAAGCAACACAACCAAGCCCTTCTTATCAACCAACCATCCCCATTGATTATTAACTCTGTTCCATTACCACACCCCACCATTCATTAAATCTTCCACTTTTAGTTATTATTCACAACCCATAACCCGTTCACCTTAAAACCCAACCCTGTATCCCCGCTGCCAACCGCCAAAACCACAACTACATCATACATCATTTCCCCTTTAATATCATTTATTGCAGCCCCGCTGCACATTACTAACACAACACTCACACCAACCCATAACCAAGCCAACCGCAACCCCACTGCTCACCCAAACCACAACTACCCACAAAACACCCCCCATCACATGCCACATATCCAAACCAACACCCACATGTTCATTATTCCATATTTGTTTAACCGGGGTGATCACACAAAGGTTTCATATTTTCATTTAATCATCCAACATTATGTGGTTAACCAAATTTCACATTCCACAGAAATGGTCTAGAAAGATAGGGCAACATTTAATTGTTCAAGAAAAGGCCCCCGACAACCATGATTTTCAGTAAGAAGCAGCTCATTCAATTCACAACATAATATCGCAGGATGCAATGTAATAGCAATCACAAACTTCCCAACCCTATTGTTTGACTTGTTATTATCTTTATTTAATGGTTCAACTGTTTCTCATGAAAACAAGAGGATACCCACCCCGCATGATGCACCATAGAGAGAGAGACCAAGGTAAGATACCTACCTTAACAGGTTCTGATCACAGTGCTCCTCCGGTTCAACTTTAGAAGAAGTCTGTCGGTGTCCGTCACTTCTGTCGGGTCCTGGAAAAACCTCCTCAGGTGGAAGTCGGAATGTAAAGGCCGAAGGAAAGACAACAGATCTAATCTTGGATGTTCCGCCTCATCGTCACGATCCCGTGGCTGCTGACGGATTGTCAATCAGAGCTCGGAAGAAGAAGTTATGGAAGGAAGAGCCTTCGAGTCTTTTAAGAGAGCTCTGCTCAGAGGAGAGGGGAGGAGAGGTGTGAGTTGAAAGGATTAGTGGACCCCTCCTTTTATAGGTGAGAAAAGTAAAAGTACACGGCGTGTACTTGGTTAT
Organism: Viscum album; assembly: GCA_963277665.1. NCBI lineage: Eukaryota > Viridiplantae > Streptophyta > Magnoliopsida > Santalales > Viscaceae > Viscum > Viscum album. The sequence continues at coordinate 503,675,896 of OY728159.1, forward strand.
TTTACACGGTCTCCACGCGGCTTCCAACACGGCTCCGCGGCCTTTGACTGGTAAACACACGGTTTGAGGGAAACACATACGCGGGGAAGGACTACACGAGGTGTAGTTTAGACACATGGCATGTACTCATTTATTGAACACTGCAAGGACACAGCTCCAACAGGGTACACGGCCATTGATTGGTAATGCGTATGTGGGGATGGACTACACGGCGTGTAGAACTGGTCACATGACGTGTACCCATTATTCCATACAGCAAGGACACGGCTTGCAACACGGGGTATACTCAGAAAAGGGGTACACGACGTGTACTCAATCAACACGGCGTGTAGTTTCAAAATTCTAGAAAGTGTGGGAAAAGTCCATTTTACCCTCCAGAACACTTCATGACCTTCTTGTTGACAAAGGAAAGGGCTAGAGAGGTCCGGTCCGTTACATTAGATACGTCTTAAAACATTCTCGTCCCCGAGAATTCAAAAATCAACCAGGAGGAAACCCAACAAGATACCTATTAGGGTTCTCATTATAACAGGAACCCAACCACCAACCCAAATTATAGGTGTTAGGAATTCCGTCTCCAATGTCGAGATATTATCCACTTTAGGCGGAACTGACTCGCCTGCATGGGTTTAATCGCATCCTCATTAATGAGTCTCGATTAAGAATCAGGTCTTCCCACTTCCATACATTAGGATTTCTCAACTCACACTGCCCCCAACACCGCACAACCTACACACTTCCCGAACACGTGGGTTTTGTAAATTCCTTCTCCTATGTCGAGATATTATCCACTTTAGGCGGCACTGACTCACCCACACGGGTTCAATCACATATGAATTAATGTGTCTCAATTAAGGATAAGATTTTTCCCTTTCCCCACACATTCATACATGTCACACATTACCAGGGAAAGGAAACAAAATGGTCCCACAACAGACAATCCAAGCATTCCATATATCAACAGTACAAAGTACAACATCAACACAAAGCTAAGAAGAACAAGGGAAAAACACAACTCAAAACAACATCAGGTACTGAGCATGCATCTGGGTCTCCCACTCCCAATTGCTCTTCTCGAGGCCGCAATGCCTCCACAACACACGAACCAATGGAATGGTTCGTCCACAGAGCACCTTCTCTTTACGATCATCGATCCTGACTGGTCGTTCCTCAAAGGTCGTGTCATCTCCCATATCCAACTCTCCCAAGTCGATAACATGAGAGTCGTCTTGTAAGTACCGACGAAGCTGGGAGACGTGGAAGACGCCATGAACCTTCTCCAACTGAGGTGGCAGGGCCAGCTGATATGCCACCTCGCCGGCTTGCCTCAGCACCTCAAAAGGCCTGATGAACCTAGGTGATAGCTTTCTCCATTTTCCAAACCTTCGCTTCCCCCATTGAGGGGAAACCATCAAGAACACATGATCTCCTACCTCTAACTCCAAGGGCCTCCTCCGACGATCAGAATAAGACTTCTGTCAGTCTTGAGCCGCTTTCATCCTCTCACGTACAGGCTGGACTTTCTCGGTGGTTCTCTACACTACCTCTGGCCCAAGAGCACCTGTCTCACTAACCTCTGACCAACAAATGAGTGAACTACATGGCCTTCCATACAAAGCCTCAAACAGTGCAATGGCAATAGTAGAGTGGAAGCTGTTGTTGTAGGAAAACTCTACTAAAGGCAAGTGTCGTAGCCATGATCCTCAGATATCCAGAAGGCATGCTCACAGCATGTCCTCCAACGTCTGGATAGTCCGCTACATCTGCCCATCGGTCTGGGGTGTGGAAGGCAGTGCTAAGGCATAGCTGGGTACCATACGCATGTTGTAACCCCCACCAGACTCGTGAGGTAAACCGAGTATCCCGATCTGAGACGATAGTCTTCGGGACTCAATGCAAACTCACCACCTCGTCTACGTACCTCTGTGCTAAGGTACTCACCGGGCCTGACTCCATAATTGCTATGAAGTGAGCTGATTTTGTCATCCGATCCACCACTACCCAGATAACATCATAACCACCCTAAGCTTTGGGTAGTCCTGTGATAAAGTCCATTGATATGGCATCCCACTTCCACTCGGGGACATCTAAAGGATGCAACAAACCACTGGGAACACGGTGTCCAGCCTTCACTTGCTGACACACTAGGCATTTAGCCACAAACTCTGCCCCTGCCCGTTTCACCCCCGGCCACCAAAACTGTTCCCTCGGGCCTCAGTACATTTTTGAAACTCCTGGATGTACTTCCAAGGCTGATCTATGGAACTCACTGAGAACTCCCTCATGCATTGCCTCCCGAAGAAACAACCTTCCATGGAAAAGCATCTGATGTCGAATGTCCTCTGAACACCCCTTTGGGGAATTCCCCAGATCGACAAAATCCCGCATCACTTCTGCCTCAGAGTCCCCCCACTGAGACACTTCCTCCTGCTGTAGCAAAGAGGATTCCACCGTCATCTGAAACAAACAGCCTCTAACACCTTCTACCCTGGCATCCATGTGCAAGGTGGACAACTCTCCCATTGCCTTCCATGCATCAGTGGATTCCCGATCTACATCCTAATGTGACTTCCTGATCAGGGCATCAGCCACAATGTTTCCCTTACCTTAATTGTAAGAGATCTCAAAGTCATAGTCTTGGAGAAACACGACCCATCTCTACTGCCGTAAGTTCAGGTCACACTGGGAGAAGATATAACGCAGGCTCTTGTGATCTGAGAAGACCACAAAGTGCTCCCCAAAGAGGTGATGTCTCCATAACTTCAGTGCGAACACTACTATTTCAAGATCTAGGTCATGGGTGGAATAGTTACGCTCATGAGGTCGTAACATCCTAGACCCATAACAGACCACTCCCTTCTTCTGTATCAGCACGCACCTAAGACAAAGGCCATAAGCATCACAAAAAACCTCATAAAACAACCCCTCCTCTGGAAACCTGAGTACGGGAGCACTGAATAACTTCTCCTTCAGGCAGTCAAAAGCCTTCTAGCACTGCCTGCTCCATAGGAAGACCTAGTTCTTCCTCATCAACGTTTTCAATGGAGCAGCAACTCAAGAAAAGTCCGAAATGAACCTCCGATAGTAACTTTCTTACCCCAGGAAACTATGAACATATGCCACACTATTGAGTGCTACCCAAGAAACAACTTCCTCCACCTTCGACGGGTCCATTGACACTCCATGATGAGACACCACGTGCCCAAGGAAGTGTACTTCTTGTGTCAAGAACATACACTTCGACAATTTCCCATAAAGCGGTTGGTGTCGAAGGACTTCCATGACTGCCCTGAGATGCTCAACGTTCTCCTCCTATGACCTTGAGTAGATCAGGATGTAATCGATAAACACAATGACGAACTGGTCCAGAAACTCCCAGAAGACAATGTTCATAAGTCCCATAAACACAGCCGGTGCATTCAAAACTCCAAATGGCATCACCACAAACTCGAAGTGCCCATACCTACACCTGAAAGCCGTCTTCTAGATGTCACTGTCCTTTACCCTCAGCTGATGATATCCAGATCATAGATCAATCTTGGAAAACCAACCTACTCCCCTCAGTTGGTCAAAGAGATCATCTATCCTTGGGAGGGGATAGTGGTTCTTGACCATTAACAGGTTCAACCTTCGGTAGTCTATGCATATCCTGAGATCACCATCTACCTTCATCACAAACAAAACTGGAGCACCCCATGGTGATATGCTGGGTCGAAAAAAACCCTTCTCCATTAGATCATCAATCTGAATCTGCAACTCCCATAACTCCGAAGGTGCCATACGATAAGGGGCCATCGAAATCGGACGGGCACCAGGCTGTAAGTATATCCCGAACTCAACGTCACATCGGGGGGGTAGAGTCAGAACCTCCTTAGGATAAACATCAAGGAACTCCCCAACAACCTCTGGGACATCCATCATCTATGTATCATCAGGAACCATTGATAACACACCTAACAAGGAAAGGAGAGGCTCCACATGTCGACTTCCCACATGATAGCTCCTCTCGCCAACAAAAAACTACACGCTACCCATCCACGTCGGAGAACATGACTCTTTTCCAGAAGCAATCGATAACGGAACCAATAGAAAACAACCAGTCGATGCGTAGGATGACATCGTATGGCTGCATCTGTAACAGAAGAAGGTCCCCACTAGATCGATGTGGTCCCAACGTCAGCCCACATCCTCAGAAAACACAAGATACGCTGGTCTGGCCTCCAACTGGTGTACTCAGTACCAGTGGTATGGAATGAATCTCTACGTCTAGTCCGAAAGCATAGGCTAGACCAGGTGTAACAAAGGATTGAAAAGCTCCCTAATCAAAAAAAGCAGAAACAAGAGTGTTGAACAGACAAATCATACCTTACACCACCTCTGGTCTTTCTGGAGCTGTCAACTCTGCTGCGTGAAACTGTCCACGCCCAAATCCTCTACCTCTCTGATGTCATCCACTTCCCTGACCACACCCTGGTCGAGGTCCCTGAGGACCTCCCTGATGTCGGCCACCTGCTACAAAGTCTGCCCTCAGTGGTGCATGGTCCTGTTGCTGCTGGAAGGGCCTCTCCGGCAACTGGTGCTGCTGAGGTGGGTGCTGAACCTGCCCACCTCAACCGTACTGAGGTTGGGTCGGGCACCGACTATGAACGTGCCGGAAACCTCCACAAGACAAAAACCTCGGTCCTGGGTTCGTGAAAAATGGACGAGGACCCAAAGATCTGAACTGGAACTGCTGGGGGCTGCTCCCCACTGGCCTGAACCTGGAAGGTCCCGTCGCAGGAGACCTGTCACTGACTGCCTTCCCCTTCGACGAGCCTGGCTGGATCCCCTCTCGGGGTGCACCTCCCTGCGAGTGCATCCTCTCTACAACCTCTGCCTTCTTATGTACCGCCAAGTATGTCAGAAGGGTGAAGGAGGTGACAGCATACTGGAGTGAAGGACGAAGCGCCTCCTCAAAACAACTCGCCCGAGACTCCTCATCCGGAAAGAGATCTGGAGAAAAGTGCTAGAGATCCTTGAACTTGATCCCCAGCTCTCGTACTAACATACTCCCCTGCTGAAGGGAGAGTAACTCCCACCACTTCTCTGCCTTGATCAAGGAATAAATGAATTCCACTCGGAATTATTTCTCAAAGTCATCCCATGCAACCTCTGCGTCTATCCTCTCTGTGAGGTAGAGCGTCCACCACTGTCGCGCCGCACCTCTTAGCTGACTGACTGTTAGGGGAACCCAGTACTCCCTCGGAGCACGAATCAAGGTAAAAGCAATCCTTAGATCCTCAAGACACCCCTCTATCTCTGTATCCGAAGTACTGCCCATGTACTTCTTGAGGGTCTGTCGCTGGAAAGAATGGAGAGTCTTCTGCCACTGGCTATCTTCCTCCTCTCGATTAATCCTCAGCTGATTGACCGCCTGAATCTGCTGGGCCTCGGTCATCTGAGCCACCCGTGGACGATTTCCAGGTGCCATAGCTTCACGGTAAACAAGTATTGCCTAAGCCCATGTAGTAAGGAAAACTCAAGGTTATATTTTATCATTTTATTTCAATTTCTCTCCCAGAACACCCAAATCAAGTAAAACACAATCATGATGATGTACCTTCACTAGGGTCTCAACCCTGCAATCAATGTAGTCTCACTTGGTCATTCGGTAGGCTCAGAGTCCTTGCATCAGATCACGGGGGGCCCTAAAATCCCGTGTCCTAGACAGTATTCCCTGGCCTATGTCATGTACCATGATTAACTAACATTGTCACCCGACCATCCCATGAAATCCTCACTATGCCTAACTCCAGACTCCATCCTATCTCTCAACCATCACCTCTAATACCATTCTGTCATGACCCCCTCCCACCAACGATTCCCCTCCTGAGATGGCAATGGTGAAAGGGAGATAATGACCCTCGAGTCCTGCCTCCAGTAGGCCCCGGGGAGGCGACTAGCACCAAGGGTATGAGTTTTCACAAGTATGGGAGGCATTACCATTTTTATTTATTTAGGATCTGGAAAATAGGACAAGTCAACCACTAAAAAGGAAAAAAAGGAAAAGTGTATATAAATAAACCCAAACCAAGCCCACATGCATGTTTAAACAATTTTATAACAAGGTACAAGTATAAGAAATCTCAAAGTACAATACCAAAAGAAAACAAGAGAACAAAAACTGCAACAACTCCAACTGACTGACTAGTAGGGTCCCGCATGGCCCTGGTAGTCCTCCTGGAAACCTGAAAGTTAATATAGGGAGAGCATACAAGTATACTCAGTAGAGAAACCTAAAGCTCTCGTGCATAAGTGGGGAGACATCCTAATGTCCTGTGAGAACAACATAAAGAACCTAGCAAGGAATTCTATCCACCCAACCTCACCAGCAACACTCACCAACACACAAGCACAACAGGTAGTATTATATAAGAAACAAGATTATTGGGTACCCTACACCAGTTCCATTTAGTTAGCTGCTCTTCCTAAAGATGAACGTCCTGACGCTGCCACACTCTCCCCACCCGCACACACCTAGGCCTCACCACCACATATCCCACCCGCACACACATGTGCCTCACAACCACTTATCCCACCCGCACACACATGGGCCTCACATCCATGTATCCCACCCGTAAACACCTAGGCCTCACAACCACGTATCCCGCCCGCACACACCTGGGCCTCACAACCACTTATCCCGCCCGCACACACCTGGGCCTCACAACCACATATCCTGCCCGCACACACTTGGGCCTCATCCCGAAGATTCTTGGGAAAAAGTAGAACATTCCCAAAGAGTCCTCGTCCTAAGCCACCCCAATCGAAACCTACTCGTATTGTCATAGGTGTAAGGTCGCATCTAGCCATCACAACCTAGGGGAGAAGGAGCTAGAAAAAGCTAGTAACTAAGGGGAAAACACCCTCTCTCATGAAATGGGAGTGTTCGGCACTATGTGCTCAACATGGGTGGGGTGCGATAAAATACAAAAGATATAGATATATATATATATACCAACCACATAGCCCAACCTATGGATTCTAAACAGAGAAACTGAGAACATGCCTCGACACTACTACTACGAAGCATGCATACAATAAACAACCCCAACCCCATTTAGGTTTTTTCATTTCATAAAAATTAGATTATTTAGTTCCTTAACTACTGGGAAAATATCCACAACCAACCACAGCGATCATTCGTAAAACATATCACTGTCATCCACAAATCAAGTTAGGAAAACACAAGCAACACAACCAAGCCCATCTTATCAACCAACCAACCCCATTGATTATTAACTCCGTTCCATTACCACGCCCGACTATTCATTTACTATTCAAATTTTATTTATTATTCACAACTCATAACCCGTTCACATTAAAACCCAACCCTGTAGCCCTGCTTCCAAATGCTAAAACCACAACTGCATCGTACATCATTTCCCCTTTAATACCATTTATTGCAGCCCCATTGCCCATTACTAAAAGAACACTCACACCAACCCATAACCAAGACAACCGCAACCCCACTGCTCACCCAAACCACAACAACCCACAAAACAACCCCCATCACATGCCACGTATCCAAACCAACACCCACATGTTCATTATTCCATTTTTGTTTAACCGGGGTGATCACACAAGGGTTCCATATTTTCATTTAATCAGCCAACTTTACGTGATTAACCAAATTACACATTCCACAAAACGGTCTAGAAAGATAGGAAAACATTTAATTGTTCAAGCAAAGGCCCCCAACAACCGTTATTTTCAGTAAGAAGCAGCTCATTCAATTCACAACATAATATCACATGATGTAAAGTAACAGAAATCACAAACTTCTCAACCCCGTTTTTTGACCAGTTATTATCATTATTTAATAGTTCAATTGTTTCTCAAGAAAACAAGTTGATACCCACCCCACATGATTCACAAAATAGAGAGAGACAATGGTAATATCCCTACCTCAACAGGTTCTGATCATAGTGCTCCTCCAGATCAACTTTAGAAGAAGTATGTCGGTGTCCGTCACTTCTGTCGGGTCCCGACAAAACCTCCTCGGGTGGAATTCAGAAAGGAAAGGACAAAGGATAGACAAAGGATCCATGCTCGGAAGTTCCTCCTCGTCGTCACGATCCTGTGGCCACTGACGGATTATAAATCGGAGCTCAGACGAAGAAGTTATGGAAGGAAGAGCCTTCGAGTCTCTTAAGAGACCTCTACTCATAGGAGAGGGGAGGAGAGGTGTGAGTTGAAAGGGGGAGGGGACCCCTCCTTTTATAGGCGAGAAACAGAAAAGTACACGGTGTGTAGTTTAGGGTACACGATGAGTACTTGGTTATTTTACACGGTCTCAACGCGGCTTCCAGCACGGCTCCACGACCGTTGACTGGTCAACACACGGTTTGAGGGTAACGCATACACGGGGAAGGACTACATGACGTGTAGTTTAGACACACGGCGTTTACTCATTTATTGCACACATAAAGGACACAGATCCAACATGGTACACGACCATTGACTGGTAACGCTTACACGAGGAAGGACTACACGGCGTGTAGAACTAGTCACACGGCATGCACCAATTATTACACACAACAAGGACATGACTTGCAACACGGGGTATACCTGGAAAAGGTGTACACAGCCTGTACTCAAAATACACGGCGTGTAGTTTCAAAATTCTGGAAATTGTGGGAAAAGTCCATTTTACCCTCCAGAACACTTCGTGACCTTATTTTTGACAAAGGAAATGGCAAGAGAGGTCTGGGCCATTAAACTTGTTTCCTCTCAGACACCCACATGCCTAAACCAATTCATCTCGCCACTCTAGGCTTCATTTGTTTCCACAACCAATCGGGCACCCTACCTTCACATATCAAAACATCCTTCTAGGATCACATCACATCCAAAGAATTAGGAAAAAAACCATCATTTCAATGGGGATCTTGGACCTTTAACAAGCAAGAGGGTAACATAGAACCCTACAATGAATTATATTTTTTCAAACAACATGTTCTATAATACATATTGGATTAACCAATTTATTTTTTTGTAGGTTCCAAATTCTGGAAACCTAATCATTAGGCTATGAAATATAATTTAAAATGCTTACTGAAAAAATTTGAATAACATCAAATTAAAACAAGAGGAACCAGATACATTTACATGCCTCTTTATCTTTAGCCAGACAATTATCAATTAATTTCGGCTTTACATTCTTGACCAATTTCCATCGAGGTTGAAAATGGTAAGAAAGTAAGCATAAATATAAAACTGTCTTGAAAAAAAGAGGCATTAACATACGATCGTTCTCAATTTATTTATCCAGATGAAAAATTTATTATTCCAATTTCATTGTGATCCAGTGGGATAAAACATGATATCTCTATAGTTGTGTGTAACAGAAAAGAGAAGTAATGAATCCCCTACCTCAAATAGTTCAATACGTTTATACGAGAATGATCCATACAACGGGTTACGATTTCCCCCCTATGATAATTGTATCCACTGAGGATGCATAGACACCACCACACTATTAAACATCCAAAAAATCCCATTAAGAACAAGGAGATAGCATTCCATAAAAGTTAAAGGGGAAATAGAAAAGCAATAACCCGAAATAATGAAGACATACCATACATAATATTGAAGACTGGTCGATATTGCTTGGTTGCATCAAAACAAAGTGGAATAAATCATAGGAGGAACATTTGATTGCACAACTCCTACAGAATGAAATGCGAAGTTCGAGTGTCTCACACCCAAGACCAAGGATGCATAACTAGGGAAGAAGATATATCAACCATTTAGATGATTTAATGGAGCAGTGGTTTAAGATACGCTGGATTTTCCATTAAAGGAGGATCACATTAAACCATATGGTTTAACGATGTAAAAAAACATCATGATTCGTAGGAAAACATAATTTGTGAGTACTTAATTTAGAATCGGACTTAGAGCCTTTAATATGGGGCTTTAAATGCATATTACTTCAAAGTAAATGCCAAAGGGGAAAAACAGTAAGAAGTTGGAAAAACGGTTCACGAACTCGATATATGGAAAAGGATATAGATGTTACTGATGGACTTCGCCGTTCAAGAAACATTGTTCACAAACTAAAAATTTGGAAAATGAAATATAGGTTACCGATATACCTCACCATTGAAGAAACAGTATTCACAAACTCAGAATTTGGAAAGATAATAGAGGTTACTGATGGACCTCACCATTCTGGAAACACTGTTCCCAAACTCAATATATTTCAATGTAAATAGAGGTTAACGATGGACCTCACCGTTCAGGAAACACTCTTCACAAACTAAAAAATTTTCAATCGAAAAAGGTAACCGTTGGAACCTCACCATTGGGAACACTATTCATAAACTCAATATTAGGAAAAGGAAAAGGTCATCGTTGAAACCTCACCATTCTGGAACACAATTCATGAACACCCAATTTGGAAAAGGAAAGAGGTCACTATTGGAATCTCACTGTTTAAACCTCACTGTTGCACGGTTCACATAAGCTTACCAATGTCACTATTCATAGAAGGTCACCAATGACAATGTTCACAAATGTCTACCCTTGGAAATATTCACCAATGGAACTGTTCACAAAAGTTGAGTGATGAAACTATTCACATAAGGTCACCAATGACACTATTCACAAAAATCTACCATTTGAACTGTTCATTGATCGAACTGTTCACAGAAGGTGACCGATGACATTGTTCTCATATGGTCACTGATTTCACTATTCATAGCTTTCTATTGTTGGAACTATTCACAGAAGGTGACAAATGACACTGTACACATAAGGTCACTGTTGTCACTATTCACGATTGTCAACCATTGCTAATGTTCACTGATGGAACTGTTCATAGAACGCGACCAATAACACTATTCACATAAGGTCACCGATCCCACTGTTCACAATTGTCTACCATTGGAACTATTCACCAATGGAACTATTCATAAAAATTGAAAAATTGGAAAAGTGTTAGGGATAAGCCACCTTGACCTCCCGAAACACCTAATACACAAATTGTTTCAAAGGAATGGACCAGAGAGGTATAGGCCATTAGAATTTGAAATGCTACCTTGGGAATAAATATAAAGGAAAAATCATTGGATTATGTTTCTAAGGTAAATATATGAGCAATAACAATTTTTTGGAATTGGAATCCCTCGGGATACTATTATTGGAAAGCCCTCTACAAATGTATATGAAATAATTTTCAAAACTTCCAGTATATTTTTAGGAAATGTGAAATATATTTATATATTTAAAATGGTTTATTATACCACTAAACAACATTTTTTTTCAAAATTAGACAATAAATTCAGATAAGTCACAACCCTCCCTCATCTCAATGAATTGGTTATCAATGATGATAAGAATGAAATTTACAATTGTATTACACCTAATAATAAACTTGGGACATCTTATTTAAGAAAGGATCATCATCATACTTCTCTTATGATTCTATTTAAGAGTGGATATATGTCCCAAAAGTCATGGAACCTTAGTAATATACCAATAGTTCAATCATGTGGACACGAAATTCAACATTATTTATTGAAGCCTTAGAAATATTACAATTCCTATTGATGTCAATGTCAAAATGAACATCAATCAACTCAAAATTAAATTCCATATTAACATCAATTCATGTTTTAAATCAAAATTCCATTTGATATTGGAAGTCTATTATGTCTATTACACATGGAAAACACTTATGTGGGTGATATGTTTTCTTTGATTATGTTGACCAATTCAGCATTACATGTTTCAAAAAATATACAGGTTCTATATTAAATTTTTATGAATGAAGCCTACACTTCATGGAATGATTTTCCCTCATTTGGGATATTCATAATGCCGTACACAATCGATCATTTTTCTTAACCGTTTTTTCTATATATATATATATGGTACATGAGCAAGGAATCTTTCCCAAATTTTTTTAATGGAATATAAACATCCCAATTTAGTCAAAATTCTGATTCGCACCCTTTTCAATACAAGAAAAATTGAGGGCCTAGTGTCTCAATTAGCATAGTTTTTCAAAAAAATTCTAAAACAGAATTTTAAACTCCATAATTTATAATCCTATGTCTAAAGAAATATAAATCGAGGAGGAATTTTTTGACATGGTCAAGGATTAGTCTCATTGGTTTACTGGAATTCTAAGGAGAGGGAATCTCAATACAAGTGGAAGATAAAACAATGGTCTACGGTATATGAATTTATAGGTATATCAATATCTATTGATCATATATCTTATATTACATATCCATTATTTTTAATAATATCATGGCCCATCAACCGAGTCATCGTATAATATGTTAAACTATTACGAAATGTCAGAGTATTCTTCCTGTAGATGATGAAATCAAGTATACTTGGTGAGAGGGGAATAAAGTGGTAGACAATACAGCTTCAAAAGATAAATAATATTACGAGTTTAGAATTTTTTGATATGATGATATTGACCTATTAATTTAATAAATATAATCTAAGGGGATTCATTTTATATCAATAATTTGGGCTCTCATAATCATTCTACAAAAAAACTCATCCATCTGCCCATATTTGTTTCATCATTCATTATATTAATGAAATTTTATTATACATTCACTTCGAATAATGTTTTACTGGAAAGATTCATATTTAGAATTTTTTTCACTCCCAATCCAGATAACCATTGTAGAAATGGTTCCAGGTATATTTGGTTCACTCCCTATTCCCATAATCATGGTATAAAAAGACCCATTGTGGATCGGGTTCACTAACCAATATCATAAAAAGTATCTCATGTGATATAAATAATTAACCAATGTATTTTTGGAAAATATAATTTTGAAACTACCCATCTCAATATATTATGTTCAGGCATATGTGCCCCATATGATGAAAAAATCATACATAAATAATTATCATAATGAATCCCATGGGAAAGAAGATGGTTTCAAAATCATTTCTTAGAGAATAACTTATGGAAATATCCTAAATATTCCCAAGAGATAAATAAATTTAATATCTTACCAAGATTGATTCTCAACCAAGATAAATATTTCATTTTAACTTATTTCATATATAGTAAATTTCATGATAATGATCAAGGAAAATTATAAATAAAAAACGAACCGCATAAGTGAAAATTAAAAAAAATGAGAATATGATCTCACATGGAGAAAATAGATTATAATTATTCATTGGATGTGAATTGAATGAGGATTATCTTCTATAAAATAGTAGGTGAGTTTAAATATATTTTTGGAAGGAAAACATCTATAGAGGTGAAACATACCATCAAATAAGAAACCAAAATTTCTCTTATGTATAGATTATATTAAAGTAATAATTTTTTAAGGAACATAAAAAATTTATTAACCCCAATGAAGGAATATATTTTCATCTAAGTATATATTTAAGGAACTTATATTCCATATATGGAATAAGTTAATGAATATAAGATTGAGAAAAATTTCTAAAAAATGTAATAAAATGCATAACATGAATGTAACAGTTTTGGAAACATTGTTAATGAACCCATAATTTGGAAAAGGAAAGTGGTGACAATTAGAACCTCACTATTGTAACCTCACTATTGGAACCTCACCATTACATTGTTCACATAATTTTACAAACGACATTGTTCATAGAAGTTCATCAATGACACTGTTCACAATTGTCTACCGTTGGAACTATTTACCAATGGAACTGTTCATAGAAGGTAACCGATGACACTGTTCACAGAAGGTCACTGATGACATTGTTCACAAATATCAATCATTGAAACTATTCACTGATGGAACTGTTCATAGAAGGTGACCGATGAAACTATTCACATAAGGTCAATGATGTCACTGTTTACAACTATCTACCGTTGGAACTATTCATTGATGGGACTGTTCACCCAAGGTGACCGATGACACTGTTCACATAAGGTCACCGATGACACTGTTCAGAAATGTGTACCATTTGAACTGTTCACTGATCAAACTATTCACAGAAGGTGACAGATGTCATGGTTCACATAAGGTCACCAAGGTCAATGTTCACAATTTCCTACCATTGTTACTATTCACTGATCTAATTGTTCACAGAAATGGAAAAATTTGGAATGTGTTGGGGATAAGCCCCCTTGTCCTCCCAAAACACCTCATACACTAATTTTTGTAAAAGAATGTACCAGAGATGTCTGTCCATTACATCAGATACCTTTTAAAATATTATCGCCCATGATAATTCAAATCTCATATAAAGCGAAAATGAAACGGTGCCAGAACAACCACCCATCGAGATACCTCTCAAAAGAGAGAAAACTAAAAGAAGCAAAAAAAGGAATCCATATTATAAAAATGAAATGTGTATAACCAAAATGGGTATATTGATACCAGAAAAAAGCTAAACATCATATAACTCTATGTACTAAGCACGTATCTATGACTCACGCTCCCAGGTACTCTTCTTCACGCCACCATGTAGCCACAATACACAAACTAATGGGATTGAAGGCCCACACAACACCTTCTATATGCATTCTTGGATCTCCACAGGTCGCTCCTCAAAGGTCACATCATCATCAACATCATTTTATCTGCAATTGATGACGTGAGAGTCATTATGAAGATAACGATGGAGCTGTGATACATGGAAAACGTCATATAACCAACATATCTGCAGGGGAAGTGCTACTCGATACACCACATCTCCAACACGAGCTACTGCCTCAAAAGGCACAAAAAACTAGGGAGAAATACTACTCCCATGACAAAACATTCAATACCCACGATGGGGAGTCATCTTTAGGAATACATGATCACCAACATCAAACTCTATGAGTTTCCTCCTTTGATCAGCATATGATTTTTGACGATCTTATGTTGTCTTCATCATCTCGCGAATCACCTGAACCATCTCTGTTGTATTGTTCACTAGTTCCGGTCATAGAATTTCTACCTCTCCAAACCTAGTCTCACATAATGGAGAACAAAAAGGCCGGCCATACAAGGATTCAAATGGTTCCATATAGATGGTGGAGTAAAAACTATTGTTGTAAGAAAACTCCACCAGTGGTATGTGCCTCATACATAATCCTCTAAAATCCTAGACATAAGTGTGTAACATGTCGTCAAGAGTATGGGCGGTTTGCTCTGTCTGACCATACATTTGAAGAAGGAAATCAGTGATAAGGCATAAGTGAGAACAAAAAGCATGCTGGAGACCTCTCTACACCCTAGAGGTAAAACAAGGATCTCGATTAGAAATTATCATCCATGGTAATCCATGAAGTCTCACCACCTCATCCTGATACTACCTCAGCAAAACATTCGTTTATCTAGACTCCTTGATTGCTGTGAAGTGTGCTGATTTGGTTTAATGATCCATTACTACCCAAATAGAATCATGTAATTCCTAATCTCAAGGTAAACCTATGACAAATTCCATTGATATGTCCTCCCACTTCTACTAAAGAACATCTAATTGTTGGATTAGACCACCAGGAACACGGTGTTAAGACATCACCTTCTGGAAGACCAAACATCGAGACACTATCTCTGCAACCCCACGCTCCATCCCAAGCCACCAAAACTATCTCCCCAAGGCTCGATACATCTTTCTCAGGCTAGGATGCACTACTAAAGGAGAACAATGTAACTCTTTGAGAACAGTCTCACGCATCATCAAAGGAACAAATATCCTTCCATGATACAACACTCGGTGCTATTCATCCTCAGACCAACCATTAGGGGCCTCGCCACAAACAACACGTTCACTCTAGACCTCTACCTGTAGATCCCCCAACTTGGACTCTTCCTCCATAAGCACCAGAGATGACTGTACTGTCATTGGGATAAGACAACATCTACCCCCAACTACTCCTATATAAATATTTAATGCTGAATGTTCTTCCATAACTCTCATAGAGACACCAGATTCATGTACTGAATCACTATGCAACTTCTGACTCAGCGCATCTACTACAACATTACCCTTTCCTGGTGTATATGATATTTCTAAATCGTATTCTTGTAAGAACTCCTTCCATAAACACAGTCATAAATTGAAGTCACACTAGGAGAAAACATACCCCCGACTCTTATGATCGGGGAAAACCACAAAGAGATCACAAATGAGATAACATATCCACATCTTTAGATAAAACACTACGACTGCCAACTCAATATTGTGGGTGATATATTTACATTCATGGGGATGAAACTTCCAAAACCTATAAGAAAAAACTGATCTATGCTGCATTAGAACACAACCTAACCCCAGATGTGAAGCAATACCATATACATCAAGCTTGACTCCCTCTACTGGAAGACAATAAACTATAGCACTTACTAACATCTCCTTTAGATAATCGAAAGCTACCTAACACTGATTAGTCCATATGAATGCCTGATGTTTTCTAGTCAAAGTTGTCAAAGGAGTCGCAACTCAAGAGAAATCAGCTATGAACCCCAGGTAGTAGCCTGTCAGACCAAGGAAACATTGAACCTCTAGAAAAGTATTGGGGGCTTACTAAGACACAAATACATCTATCATCGATGGATCCATAGCTACTCCATGTTGGGAGACCGCATGCCCCACGAAACGGACTTCTCGAGCCCAAAAATCACGCTTGGACAACATCCCAAACAACTGATGTTGACGAAGAACACCCAAAATGGAGTTTAGATGCTCTGCATGATCATCTTCATACGTGGAGAAAACAAGGAATTAATCAATGAAAAATAAAAGGAAAATGTCTAGGAACTCATGAAACACAGCATTCATCAATCCCATGAACAGATCAAGAGCATTTGTAAAGCCGAACAACATCACAATGCACTCATAATTCCCATAACAACTACGAAAAGCAATATTCAGGATATTTTTATCCTTCACATGCATTTGATGATATCCTGACCACATTTCAATCTTCGATAACCATCTTTCACCCTTCTATGGGTTAAATAAATCATCCATCCATTGAAGAGGATAGAGATCCATTATCGTCACTTAGTTTATGTGACGATAATCGACACACAATTTCAATCTACTCTGAGTCTTTTTCGCAAACAAAACTGGTTCACCCCATGGTGACTCACTCGTCCGAACAAAACGTCACTGTAATAGACCATGAAGCAATACATATATCTCTCGTAACTTGTAATGGGTCATCTTATATGGATACATACAGATAGGAGATGCTCCTGGTTTTAGCTCAATCCCATACATGATTTCTAGTTGAGGGTGTAGTGCAGAAACCTCTTCAGGAAAAACATCTGTGTACACTTCTATGACCCTAGGAAATGCCAGCTAGTAAACACTTGATGAAGTAAACATTATCTCATCCATCTTGGATCATAAGGATGAAACATTCCTATGACCCCTATGAGGATCTCACTCATCAACAAACCCCACTGGCCCTCCATCCACATCAGAGAAAACATTGTTCACCCTGAAGCAATCCATGATAGTCTGCAACAAATACAACCAATCCAGGCTAAGGATGAAATCATATTTTTGTATTTGTAAACATAGAAAATCTCCCTAAGATTGTTTCTACACCAAAACAAGCTCACAATCTCGGAATTATTCTAACAAGTCATCTTGTCCTCCAACTGGCGTATTAAATGCCAAGGGCACTGGAAGCCTCTCTCCCTCAAGTCCCATTTCATGCACTACGGTAGATGATATGAAAGTGTGTGCCTCTATTGAATAAAACAAGGCATACACCATGGTAGAAAACATGCAAAGGGTACCTCGAATGATGTTTGTCTCACCTGGTGCAAGAAGCGCTACAACATTAAGCTTACCACATCCTCCTCCACAACATCTCTAACCCTGATGATAACCACCGCATCATACATACTCTACTCTCTAAGTGTGGGGAGCATCACGAGGCTCTCCTATACCAGAACCATCAACCCTCTGTTGATCTAATGCTGGTGGAACATGTGACTGCTACCTCTACTAGAACTACCTCAAGGAAGGAACTTGGAGCGGAACAACTGGTGCATAATAACTATTCCGAATGGTCGGGAACTCTCAAATATCATGAACTCGACCACCACAAGAAAGAAAAGTATTTGATCCCTTGGCATATGCATGAGATCTGGTGCCTCTGGAGAAACGATATGTGGAGGGCGGGGACCTACCCCCAGCTAAACAGAAACCCTTTTTCCCGGAAAACCTAGAACCTCGGACCATAGCTCTGCTTCATGAGGAATCATGATGAATCCCCTCTCATGATGATCGGGTTCTAGACAAAGATGTCTCGACAACCTCTACCCTTTATAGGACATCAAGATATGTCTTTAGCATAAATAGGGTGACATGGTGCAAGATATCTGGATGCAAAGTCTCCCTGAAATGCATTTCTTTGTCCTCCTCATCTATCAAGAGGTCTGAATAATATCATTAAATGTTCCTAAAATGGATTCCGATCTCTCTCACACTGGAACTCCCCTTTCGATGGGCAAAGATATCATGAAAATAGACACCATTGTGGTCGAGGAAATAAACTCGACTCTAAACATGTCTCAGAACTCCTCCCATGAGATCGATGACTCATCACAATCCCCGAGGAACAAGAACCACCACTGCCTCACTGCTCCACACATCATTGTCAAAACCAAGGACACCCAATGATGCTTCCGAGAACAGATGGAACTGAAGCATATCTAAACCTCATCCAAGTAGTCTTTTGTGACTGCATCTAAAACAATTCCCTCATATTGCTGTATACTCTGTCACTGAAACTCTTAGAGTTTCCTTCTCTAGGTGTAGTCATCGTCAACCTCTACCATGGGGCGATCTTCTGGAACAGCCTACTGGGCATCTTCTATGTGATCCTGGTGACGACGTCGACCTAGAGCCATACATATAAAATAAAAAATAATTATATCTATTAAACATAGAATATGGGAGACTCTTAATTAATTAATTTATTATTTTCTTTCATTAATTTTAGGTTTAACTATCCCAATGTTTACCCATTCAAACACAGGCACAAAGAAGAATGATGCATGATCCATTCATAGTTATCTACACTACAACTAGTATAACCTCATTTGTAGCCATTATAAACTTAATGTTTCATACATCAGATAATAGGGGGGCCTAAATGCCCATGTCTCGCCCAGTCTCTAGGGTTTACAACACTTTATAAACTTGAATGACACTATTTCCATACTGACCCATGCAAAATCACCAGTGCCAAGCTCCAAATTCTATCCTATCCCATAGCTTGCCTCTCATACAACTCTATCATTACCCCCTCCCAACAAATTTTACCCCTCCTAGGCCAGAAAGATGAGAAGGGAGATAATGACCCCCGAGTCTCACCTACAGTAGGCCCCGAGTTGGCAACTAGCACTCAGGGTATAGTAAAGACATAGATGTTAGGCATTACCCTCTAAGAGAACACATGCAGAAGAGAGAGATAAGATAGAAACCAAAAAACTCCATCTCAGACTAAAATATAAAATAAAACCAATGTTCACATATGTAATGTCATGAAAAACTACAACAACTATAAAGGGAAATCTACATGTACCCAAAAGAAAGTAAAAACACGAGCAACCACAAAGCCCGAACTGCTCCAGCAACCCCATGCTAGTAGAAACCATCTTGATCTCCAACTGCCTCCAAGTGACCTAAAAAATAGTATATAAAAATATAGTGGGAGTATGATAGTATAATTAGTAGGATTCTCCCTAAAGCCTCTCGTTAAATAGTAATGAAAGCATGCTAAAGCACATTGAACTAGAAATGAATCTAACTCATCACCAATATAAGTATACTATGTTCCCGACCTCACCATGGAAACTCTCACAAAGTAACGCATAAAAGAGTTTATAATATAACAATGAATATCAAGGGTACCCCACTAATACTTATGAATTGGTTTGCTGATTTTCCCCAACATCGCACATCCTAAGCATCTCTCTCCAAAAAGGCTTGCCCGCAGACACTTGGGTGAAGCACCACAACATGCTCATCATGTAACAAAACCACCACGTCTTCACAAGATTGTAACCATGTAGTTTCAAAGTGCCACCATTTTTCATATAATGTGTATCATAAGTCGGGTATTATACATCAAGCCATTACATCCCATACACCGTGTATGTATCCATAAGCCATCACAAACTATACACGTTACACCTATAGTAGCCCATAGGATAATATATCCAGACTATAAGTGTGTGTGAATAAACACAAGCCATTAAAACCTTCTACACACATATATGGGGTCAACATACCACTGTTAGAACAAGCACAAGTAACAAATAAGAGAAGAGAGTAGGGCCAAAGGGTGTAGTCATCCATCAATCCTCCCACTGGAATATAGGGGAAAACACCCCCATGGGCTCAGAATCCCTAGGGTCTCAGCTTCACTAACTAATAGGATGGAGTAGCATATAGAAATACAAAAAGTACAAAATATAATATATCTCACTACCACACTATGGGAATAACCTTGTCTTAAACTCAACTGCATCTAACATTTTTCAGACTCTGAGCTACCACTTCTAAGACTAAGTATCCTATAATCACACAACCATTTATATTGCTTTATTGCCTTACTTTATTTCCTTTTTATCAGTTATACTTTACGTCAATTAATTCATTAATCATTAATTATCCATCTCATTAATTTTTATTAGAATCACCCCCAATGTCCACTGTCCCTTTAAAAATTGTAACCTCAACATTTCGTTCTAGAAAGCTCCAATCCCATGGATTAAGATCATTTATTCAATTATGTATTTACAATATTACTTTCCCATATTCCCTAGAATTCTAGAAAAACATTCTATGATACTAAACATAAGGGGGCTCAATATAGTGCATAGATAATTACCTGTTGAGTCTGTGAAACATATAGCATGTGTGTAGACCAATCCTACCATGAGAAGCAAGACACGGAAAGCACATGGCATACCCCACGCGTCTTCACCCCTATCAGATGATGGGTAAGTAGGAATAGCTTCCTTGAGTAGTGGGGAAAGTAAAGCAGATAACCAATAAAAGAATCCTCATGAATCCAAACATTCACATCCAACCTGTTCCATCATCCCTGGTGTCCTCTCTAACACCCACATGCATAAACCGATGCATCTCGCCACTCTAGGCTTCATTTGTTTCCACAAACAATTGGGATCCCCACACTAAAATATCACAAAAGCCTTCTAGGATCACATCACAACCCATGCAGCAGGAAAACAACCTTCATATCAATTGGGATCTTGGACCTTAAACAAGTAAGAAGGTAACTTAGATCACTATAATGAATTATCGTTTTTCAAACAAAAAGTTCTTTATTCCATTTTGGATTAACCGATTTATTTTTTTGTAGGTTCCAAATTCTAGAAACCTAATAATTAGGCTATCAAATATAATTTAACATGATTACTACACCAATTAGATTAACATCAAATTAAAACAAGAGGAACCTGATTCATTTACATGCCTCTTTCTTTTTAAACAAACAATTAACAATTAATTTAGGCTTTACATACATTACCAATTTCCATCGAGGATGAAAAAGATATGCAAGAAAGCATAAATATCACACTATCTTGAAAAACAAGAGGCAATAACATACGATCAATCTCGATTTATTTATCTAATTGAAATATTTATTATAAAAATTCATTGTGATCCAGTAGGATAAAACATGATAACTATACAGTTGTGTGTAACATAAAAGAGTAGTAATGAATCCCCTACCTCATACAGTTCTTGATGTTTATACAAGAATGAGCCACACAACGGGTTATAATCTCTCCCCCTCCCCGTGATAATTGTATCCACTGAGGATACAGAGACACCACCACACTAGAAAACATCCATGAAAAGTCCATTAGGAACAAGGTGATACCATTCCATAATAGGGTGAGGGGAAACAGAAAGAGATGAACCTGAAATAATGAAAATAGATCATAACTTATATCGAAGACTGATCGATATTTCTTGGTTGCATCAAAACAAAGCAGAACAAATCATAGGGGAAACCTTTTATTGCCCAATTCCTTCAGAAAGGAATGGGATGTTCGAGCCTCTCACACCCAAGAACAAGGAGGAAGAACTTGGGAGGAAGATATATCATCCCTTTAGAAGATTTAATGGAGTAGTGATTTAAGATATGCATGATTTTCCATTAAAAGAGGATCACATTAAACCACGTGGTTTGACCATGTAAAAAACAACTCAATCTGTAGGAGAACTTAATTTATTTGTTGTGACCTTTTAATCGGCTTTAGAGTTCTTAATACAGGGATTTAAATGCATATTACGTCAAAGGAAATGTCAAAGGGGCGAAACTACAGGAAGTTGGAAACACTGTTCATCAACTTGAAATTTGGAAAAGTAAATAATGGTTACCGATGGACTTCACCATTCTAGAATCATTGTTCACAAACTCAAAATTTGGAAATAGAAATAGAGGATACGGATAGAGCTCACCATTGTAGAAACATAATTCACGTACTCAATATTTTGGAAAGAAAATAGAGGTTACCATTGGACCTCAACGTTCTAGAAACACTATTCAAAAACTCAATATATATCAAAGTAAATAGAGGTTACCGATGGAGCTCACCGTTTTGGAAACATTGTTCATGAACTCAAAAATTGGAAAAGGAAAAATGTCACTGTTGGAACCTCACAGTTGTGAACACTGTTCATGAACTCAATATTTGGAAAAGGAAAAGGTCATCGTTGGAACCTCACAATTCTGGAAACACTTTCCATGAACATAAAAATTGGAAAAGGAATGAGGTCACTGGTGGAATCTCACTGTTGGAACCTAACCATTGCACTATTCACATAAGGATACCAATGTCACTATTACAAGAAGGTCACCAATGACACTGTTCACAACTATCATCCGTTGGAACTGTTCACCAATGGAACTATTTACCGATGTTGACCAATGACACTATTCACAACTTTCTATGGTTTAAACTGTTCACTGATGGAACTATTCAAAAATGGTGATCGATGACACTGTTCACATATCGTCACCGATGTCACTGTTCACATCTACCTACTATTGGAACTATTCACTGATGGAACTGTTCACAGAAGGTGACCGATGACAATGTACACATAAGGTCACTGATGTCACTGTTCACAATTGTCAACTAGTAGTACTATTCACACATGGAACTGTTCAGAGTAGGTGACCAATGGCACTATTCACATAAGGTCACCGATGTCACTGTTCCCAATTGTCTACCGTTGGAACTGTTCATTGATGGAACTGTTCACAAAATTGAAAAATTGGAAAAGTGTTAGGGATAAGCCACCATGTCCCCCAGAAACACCTCATACACTAATATTTTTAAAGGAATGGACTAGAGAGGTTTGGGCCGTTACATTTTAAAATTCTACCATGGGAGAAAATATAATGGAAAAATCTTTGGATCTTGTTTCTAATGTAGATATACAAGTAATATCATTTTTTTGGAATGGGCATCCCTTAGGTTACCATTATTGGAGATCCCTCTAAAAACGTATATGAAATAATTTTGAAAACATACAGTATATTTTTAAGAAATGTGAAATATATTTATAGATGTAAAATGGTATATTCTACCACTCAACATCACTTGTTTCCAAAAATTACACAATAAATTTGGATAAGCCACAACCCTCCCTCATCTCAATGAATTGGTTATCAATGATGATTAGAAAGGCATTTATAATTGTATTACACTCGATAATAAACCCGGTACAACTTATTTAAGAAAGGAACAACATGATACTTCTCTTATGATTCTATTTAAGAGTTGATATATGTCCTAAATGTCATGGATCCTTAGTAATATATCATTATTTTAATCATATGGACACTAAATTCAACATTATTTAGTGGATCCTTAGAAATATTACAATCCTTACTGATGTCAATTACTAAATGAACATCAATCAACTCAAAATTAAATCCCTCATTGATATCAATTCAAGTTTTAAATTAATAATCCATTTGATATTGGAAGTCTGTTGTGTCTGTTACATATGGAAAACACTAATGGGGGTTATATGTTTTCTTTCATTATGATTAAAAATTTGGCATTACATGTTAAAAAAAATATACAGGTTCTATTTTACATTTTTATGGAAGAGGCCTACTCTTCATGGAATTATTTTTGATGACATGTGAAATTCATATTGTCGTACAAAATCAATCATTTTTTCTTATTAGTTTTAATTGTATATATATGTGGTACATGAGCAAGGACTCTTTCCCAATAATTTTTGAATGGAAGATAAACATCCCAATTTGTTCAAAATTATGATTCTGTCCCCTTTCAATACAAAAATAATTGAGGACCCAGGGTCCCAATTAGCATAGGTTTTCAAAAACATTCTAAAATAGTATGTTATACTCCATAATTTATAATCCTATATCAAAAAAATATAAATCAAGGAGGCCTAGTTAAACATGGTCAAGGATTAGTGTCCTTGGTTTACTGGAATTCTAAGAAGAGGGAACCACAATTCACGTGGAAGACAAAAATATGGTCTATAGTATAAGAATTTATAGGTCTATAAATATCTATTGATCATATATATTATATTATATTTTCATTATTTTTAATAATAACATGGATGATCAACTGAGTCATTGTATAATAAGTTAAACTATTATAAAATGTCAGTGTATTCGGTCTTAAGATGTTGAAATCATGTATACTTGGTGAGAGGGGAATAAAGTGGTAGATGATATAGCTTCAAATTATAAATAATAATTCGAGTTTATAATTTTTTTTTGATATCATGATATTGACCGATTTATTTAATAAATATAATTCATGTGGAATCAATTTTTATCAATCATTTGGGCTCTCATAGTCATTCTACAAAAAAGTCATCCATCATCCCATATTTGTTTCATGATTCATTATATTAATGAAATTTTATTTTTCATTCAATTCGAATAATGTCGTACTGGAAAGATTCATATTTGGAATTATTTTCACTCCCAATATAGATAAACATTGTAGAAATGGTTCCATGTGGATTTTGTTCACTCCCTATTCCCATAAACATGGTATAAAAAGTCCCATGGTGGATTGCATTCACTACCCAAAATAAAAAATAACATCTCAAGTGATATAAATAATTAACCAATGTATTTTTGGAAAATATAATTTTCGAACCACCCATATCAATATATTATGTTCATGAATATGTGCCCAATATGACGAAAAAGACATACATAAATAATAATCATGATGAATTCCATGGGAAAGAAGATGGTTTCATAATCTTTTCTCAGAGAATAACTTATGGAAATATCCTAAATATTCAAAAGAGATTAATGAATTTAATTATTTAGAAAGATTTTATCTCATCCAAGATACATATTTAATTAATTATAATTTCCTATGTAGTAAATTTGATGATAATGATCAAGGAGAATTATAAATAAAAATGAACCGCGTAAGTGAAAATTTAAAAAAATGAGAATATGATCTCACATGGAGAAAATATATTATAATTATCCATTATATGTGAATTTAATGAGAATTAACTTCTATAGAATTGTAGGTGAGTTTATATATATTTATAGAGGGAAAAAATATATGGAGGTGACACATACCATCAAATTAGAAACCAAAATTTCCCTTATGTATCGATTATATTAGAGTAAGAATTTTAGAGGGAACATACAAAATGTATTAACCCCATTGATGAAATATATTTTCCTCTGACTATATGTTTAAGGAACTTATATAACATACATAGAATATGTAAATGAAAATAAGATTGAGAAAAATTGATAAAAAATATAATTCAATGAATAACAAGAATGTAACGTTTCTGGAAACATTGTTAATGAACAAAAAATTTGGCAATGGAAATAGGTCATATTTGGAACCTCACCATTGCATTGTTCACATAATTTTACCAATGACACTGTTCACAGAAGGTCATCGATGACACTATTCACAATTGTCTACTGTTGGAACTGTTTACCAATGGAACTGTTCACAGAAGGTGGCCAATGACATTGTTCACATAAGGTCACCGATGACAATGTTCACAACTACTTACCATTGGAACTGTTCACCGATGGAACTGTTCACATAAAGTGACCGATGAAACTGTTCACATAAGGTCACTGATGTCACTGTTTACAACTATCTACCATTGTAACTATTCATTGGTAGAACTATTCACAGAAGGTGACCGATGACACTATTCACATAATGTCATTGATGTTACTGGTCACAAATGTCTACCATTGGAACTGTTCACTTATTGAATTGTTCACAAAAGGTGACTGATGACACTGTTCACATAAGGTCTCCAATTCCAATGTTGACAATTTTCTACCATTAGAACTATTCACTAATAGAATTGTTCACATAAATGGCAAAATTAGGAAAGTGTTGGGGATAATCCCCCTTGTCCTCCTGAAACACATCATACACTATTGTTTTTGTAAAAGAATGTACCAGAGATGTCTGGGCCATTACATTAGATACCTCTCAAAACATTCTCATCCTTGAGAACCCGAATCCACCATAATGGGAAAATGAAATGGGGTCAGAACAACCACCAATCGAGATACCTCTCAAAAGAGAGCAATCTACAAGAAGAAATAAAAGGAATACTTATTATAAACATGAAATGTTTATAACCACAAAGGCTATATCAATACATGAAAAAAGTTAAACATCAAACAACTCTGGGTACTGGGCACATATCTATGACTCACGTTCCGACGTACACTCCACCATACCACAATGTAGCAACAAGACATGAAACCAAGGGATAGAATGCCCACGCAACACCTTATCATTGTAGTCTTGGATCTCTATAGGACACTCCTAAAAGGTAACATAATGTATCTGACATATTTGTGGGGGAAGTTCTAATCAATACACCACAACTCCAACATGATCTTCCACCTAAAGAGGCCCAAAAACCATGTAGAAAGCCTACTCCCATGACCAAACCTTTAATACCCACAATGGAGAGTCATCTTTAGAAACATGTGATCCCCAACATCAACCTATATGGGTTTCCTCCTTTGAACAACATATGATTTCTGACAATCTTGTGCTGTCTTCATCATCTCGCGAATCACCTGAAAAATCTATGTTGTATTCTTCAATAGTTCCATTCGTAGAATTTCTAACTCTCCAAACCTAGTACCAAATAATGTAGGATGGAAATTCTTGCCATACAAGGCTCTAAAATGTGCCATATCAATGGTAGAGTTAAAACTATTGTTGTAAGAAAACTACACCAATGGTATGTGCCTCATACACAAACCTCTAAAATCCAGGACATAAGAGCATAATATGTCTTTAAGAGTCTCAATGGTTCAATCTGTCTGACCATCAGTTTGAAGATGGAAAGAAGTGATAAGTCATAGGTGAGAATCAAAAGCACTCAGGAGACCTCTCTACACCCTAGAGGTAAAATTAGGATCTCTATTAGAAATTATCATCCATGTTACTCCATGAAGTCTCACCACCTCTTCCAAATACTGCCTAAACAAAACATTCATTGATTATGACACCTTGATTGCTATGAAGTGAGATGATTTTGTTAAATGATCCACTACCACCCAAATTGCATCATGTCCTCCCTAAGAATGAGTTAAACCTGTGAAAATGTCCATTGAGATGTCCTCCCACTTCCAATGAAAATCTTCTAATGGATGGAGTAGACCACGAGGAACACAATGTTCATCCATCACCTTCTGGCAGACCAAACCTCACGAGACAATCTCTACAACCCCACGCTTTAGCCTAGGCCTCCAAAACCGGCTCCCCAAGGCTTCGTATATCTTTGTCATGCCAGGATGCACCACTAAAGGAGAATAATAGAACTCTTTGAGAACAGTCTCACACATCATCAAAGGAACAAATATCCCACCATGATTCAACACTTGGTTCTATTCATCCTCTGACCAACCTTCAGGGGCCCCACCACAAACTTCTCGTTCACTCCAGACCTCTACCTCTAGATCCCCCAACATGGACTCTTACACCTTCTACACCATAGATGATTGTGATGTCATTGGTAAAAGACTACATCTACCCCCAGCTACTCCCATATCAAGATGTAATGGTAAATGTTCTTCCATAACTCTCTAAAAGTCACCAGATTCATCCACTCCTTCACAACGCAACTTCTGAATTACTTCATCTGATACAAAATTCCCCTTTCTAGGTTTATATCATATTTTGAAATTGTATTCCGGTAAGAACTCCTTCCACCAATGTATTCATAAATTCAAGTCACACTGGGAGAAAACATTCCTCCGGCACTTATGATCGGGGAAAACCACAATGAGCTCACCAATAAGGTAATGTCTCCACAACTTTAGAGGAAACACTAAGGCTGCCAACTAAAGAATGTTGGTGGAATAGATATGTTCATGGGGATGTAACTGCTGAGACCAATAAGAAAAAACTGATCTATGTTGCATTAGAAGACATCCTAACACCCGTTGCGAAGCATTACCATAAACATCAAGCTGAACTCCCTCTATTGGAAGAAAATGACCTGGAGCCCTTACTAACATATCTTTTTGATACTCAAAATATACCTGACACTGATCAATCCATATTAATTCCTGATCCTTTCTAGTAAAAGTTGTCAACGTAGTCACAAATCGAGAGAAATCAGCTACAAACCTCCTGTAGTATCCTGCGAGACCAAGGAAACATCCCACCTCGGACACAGTCTTGGGGGCTACCCAAGACACAACCTCATATATCATCGATGGATCCATATCAAATCCATATTGGGAGACCACATTCCCTAATAAACATACTTCTGAAGCCCAAAAATCACACTTCGACAACTTCCCAAACAACCGATGTTTACGAAGAACTCCCAAAATAACATTTGGATTCTCTGAATGCTCTTCTTCATGGGTGGAGTACATAAGGATTTCATCCATGAAAAATACCACGATCAAGTCTAGGAACTCATATATCACATAATTCATCATTCCCATGAATATAGATATAGCATTTGTCATGCTGAACTCCATTACAAGACACTCATAATTCTCATAATGTCTACCAAAAGCAGTCTTCGGGGTATCCTTATCCTTCACAAAAATCTGATGATATCATGGCCAAAAGTAAATCATTGATAAACATATTACACTAATAATTGGAACAGATAAATCATCCATCCAATGAAGATTATAGAGATTCATTATTTTCACTTAGTTTAAGCAATTATAATCGACACACAACCGTAAACTACTGTCTGTCTTTTTCACGAACAAAACTGGTGCACCCCATGGTTACTGAATCGTCCGAACAAAATTGAACTATAAAATTCCGTCAAGCATTATACAAATCTCTTTTAACTCATAATGGTCCATCCTATATGGATACATAGAGATGAGAGACGTTCTTGGTTGTTTCTCGATCCCATACTCGATTTCTCATTGAGGGTATAGTGCTGAAACACCTTCTGGAAAAATATCTGGGTAAACTTCAACGACCCTTGGAAATACCAGCTACTAAACCTCTAATGCACTCAAAAATATATCATCCATCATGGGTGATATGGATAAAATATGCCTATGACCCCTCTTAGGATACCGCTCGCCAACAAACCCCACTGGCTCTCCCTCCGCATTAGATAAAACAACATTTTTCCTGAAGAAATCCATGATATCATGCAACGAATACAACCAATTCATGAGGAGGACAACATCAAATGGTTTAATTTATAAACATAAGAAATATCCCTAAGGGAGGTGCTGCCCCAACACTATCTCACAATCTTGACATACTTCTAACATGTCAGCTCTTCCTCCAACTAGCGTAGTCAATGCCATGGGCTCTGGAAGCCTCTCTACCTCAAGTCTCATTGCATGAACTACGGTTGGTGATATGAAGGTGTGTGTCTCTCCTGAATAAAATAAGGCATACACCAAGGTAGAAAATATTCAATGGTTACCTTGAATAATGTCGGGCTCGCCTGGTGCTAACAATGCTAAAGCATGATGTTGACCACAACCTCCACTACGACCTCTCTAACTATGATGACAACCACCTCCACGACCAAACTGTACTCAATGAAGACATGGAGCATCACATGGTTGTCCTCTACCTGCACCATTTACCCTCTACTGATCTAATATAGGTGGAACATACTGCTATTGCCTCTACTGGAACTGCCTCAAGGGAGGAACCTGTAGTGGAACAACAGGTGCACACTAGATGCTCTGAATGGTCGGGCACTCTTGCAGCTAATGACCTCGACCACCACAAGAAAAACAAGTGACTGATCCCTTGGAATATTCCTAAGATCTGGTGACTATAGAGAAACTAGATGCAGAGTGTGGGGACCTACCCCCGGCGAAATTGAAACTCTTCTACACAATAAAATGAGAACCTCAGACCACAACTCTGCTTCGTGAGGAATCATGACAACTCCCCTCTCATGATGATCCAGTTCTGGCCAAATACATCTTGATGACCTCTACCCTTTCTAGAACCTCATGATATGTCTTTATAATAAATGGTGTGACCTTGAGACGTAACTCTGGATGCAAAGCCTCCCTGAAATGCCTTTCTATGTCCTCCTCAACTAGAAAGAGGTCCGAATAATATCCTAAATGGTTTCGAAAATGGATTCGGAACTATCTCACACTGGAACTCCCCTTTCGATGGTTAAGGATCTCATGACAACTAGACACAATTGTGGTCGAAGAAAGAAACACAAATCTAAACATTTCTTGTAACTCCTCCCTTGAGATCGATGACTCATCGCAATCCCCGAGAAACATAACCCACCACTGCCTCACTGCTCCACACAGCATCGTCAAAACCATAGACACCCAACGATCCTTCTAAGCAAGGATGGAACTGAAGCATATCTCGACCACCTCCATGTAGTCTTTTTTGACTGCATGTAAAATGGAGCCCTTGTACTTATGAAGACTCTGTCACTGAAACTCTCGAAGTTTGCTTCTCCATGTGTCATCGTCGTCAACCACTACCATGCGGCGATCTTCTGGAACAATCTACTTGGCATCTTCTATGTGATCCTGGAAAGGACATCGACCTTGAGCCATACCTGTAAAATAAAAATTATTTAGTGATCCTACACCTGTAATATGGGTGACTCATCATTAATTAATTTAATGTTTTCATTCATTAATTTTAGGTTTACCGATCCCAATGTCTACCCATTCGAACATAGGAACAAAGAAGAATAATGCATTTTCATTTCATAGGCCTCTACACTGCAACTAGTATCACCTCATTTTGATCTATTATATACATCAAGGGTAGTACATCAGATCATAGGGGTCCTAAATGCCCATGTCTCAGCCGGTCTCTATTGTTTACATCACTTTCTAAACTTGACACACACCATTTCCATACCAACCCATGAAAACTCACCAGTGCCGAACTCCAAATTCTATCATATCGCTTAACCTTCCACTGATACCACTCTATCATTACCCCCTCGCCATTAAGTGTACCCCTCCTGGGCCAGCAACATGAAATGTGACATAATGACCCCCCGAGTCTCGCCTCCAGTAGGCCCTGAGTTGGCAACTAGCTTAGAGGGTATAGTAAACACACATTTGTGAGGCATTACCCTCTAAGAGAACACATGCAAGAGAGAGAGATAAGATAGACACCAACCAAATCCAACTGAGACTAAAATATAAAATAAAACCCATGTTCACATATTTAATGTCATGAAAAACTACAACAACT
Organism: Viscum album; assembly: GCA_963277665.1. Taxonomy (NCBI): domain Eukaryota; kingdom Viridiplantae; phylum Streptophyta; class Magnoliopsida; order Santalales; family Viscaceae; genus Viscum; species Viscum album. Next base: position 503,707,620 of record OY728159.1, read on the forward strand.
AGAAGGAGAAAACCGCATGTACCCAAAAGAACGCAAAAACACCAACAACCACAAGCATGAACCCGTCCTGCAACCCCATGCTAGTAGAAACCATCTTGATCACCAACCAGATTGAAGTGACTTAAAAAATAGTTTAAATAATCATAGGGTGAGTATAACAATATAATCAGCAGGATTCACCCAGAATCCTCTCATACAAAATTAAAGAAAGCATGCTAAATCATAATGAACAAGAAGTGAATGTAACTCATCACCGAAACAGGTATACTATGTTATCAACCTCACCATGGAAGCTCTCAACAAGTAACGCATACAAGTTTTTATAATATGGAAAAGAATATCAGGGGTACCCCACTACTACTTCTCCACTGGGTTGCTACTTTTCCCCAACGCCGCACGTCCTAAGAATCTCTCTCAAAAAATGCTAGCCCCGAGACACTTGGGTGAAGCACTACAACATGCACCTTGTGTAACAAAACCTCCAAGTATACACATGAATGTAACCATATTGTTTCCAAGAGACACCATAACTCATATAACATGTATCATATGTTGGGTATTACACCTCAAGCCATTACAGCCCATACACTGAGTAAGTATCCTCAAGCCATCACAACCTATACACGTTACACCTATAGTCGTCCATATGATAATATATCCAGAATATATATTTGTGTGAATAAACACAACCCGTTACAGACCTCTACACAAATAAATGGGGAAAACATACCATTGTTCCAACCAGCACACATAACAACCAAAAGAAGAGAGAGGGGCCAAAGAGTGTAGACATCCATCCATCCTTCCACCAGAATGTTAGGGAAAACACACCTTGGGCTCAGCATCCCTAGGGTATCAGCTTATATAAATGATGTGGAGGAGTAGAGTATATAAACACAAAAAGTACAGAATATAATATATCTCACTACCACACTATTGGGATAACCTACCGTTAAACTCAACTGCATCTAACCTCTGTCTAACTCTCAGCTACAACTTCTAAGACTAGGTATCCTATAAGTACACAACCATTTAAATTTCTTTATTGCCTTAATTTTTTCCATTTTCATCAGCTCTAGTTTACATTAATTAATTCATTAAACATTAATTAACCATCACAATAAATTTCATTAGCATCACCCCCAATGTCCATTGTCCCTTTAAAAATTGTTACCGCAACATTTCGTTCCAGAAAGCTCCATCCCCATGGATTAACATCATTTATTCAATTATGTATTTACAATATTACTTTCCCATATTCCCAGGCATTCTAAAAAATATTTCTAGGATACTAAACATAAGGGGGATCAACATAGTGTGTAGATATCAACCTGTTGATTCTGTTCCGCCTATAGCATGTTCGTAGACCCATCCTCCCATGAGAAGCTAGACACGGAAATCAAATTGCATACCTCATGCATCTTCACCACTTTCGGACGACAGGTATGCAAGACCAGCTTCCTTGAGAGGTGGGGAAATTAAAGTATATAACCAATAAAATAAACCTCATGCATCCAAACATTCACATACAACATGTTCGATCATACTTAGTGTCCTCTCTAACACCCTCATGCATAAACCGACGCATCTCACCACTCTAGGCTTCATTTGTTGCCACAACCAATCGGGCTCCCTACCCTCACATATCACAATATCATTCTAGACTCACATAAAAACCCACGTAGCAGGAAAACAACCATCATATCAATAGGCTATTGGACCTTAAATAAGAAAGAGGGTAACTTAGAACCCTATAATGAATTGTCTTTTTCCAAACAACAAGTTCTTTAATCCATCGGGGATTAACCGATTTATTTTTTTGTAGGTTCCAAATTATCGAAACCAAATCATTAGGATATAAAATATAATTTAACATGATTACTGCACCAATTTTATTAACATAAAATTAAAACAAGAGGATCCATATTCATTTACATGCCTCTTTATCTTTAGCAAAACAATTATCAATTAATTCCGGATTTACATTCTTCACCAATTTCCATCGAGGATGAAAAAGATAAGAATGAAATCATAAATATCACACTATCTTGAAAAACAAGAAGCAATAACATATGATCGATCTCAATTTATTTATCTGGTTGAAATATTTATTATTCCAATTTCATTGTGATCCAGTGGGACAAAACATGGTAACTCTACAGTTCCATGTAACATTAAAGAGAAGTAATGAATCCCCTACCTCAAACAGTTCTTGATGTTTATACAAGAATTATCCACAGAACTGGTTACAATCTCCCCCATGATAATTTTATCCACCACTGATGCAGAGAAACCACCACACTAGTAAACACCCATGAAAAGTACATTAGGAACAAGGATATAACATTCCATAAAAAGGCAAGGAGAAACAGAAATAGATGATCCCAAAATAGAGAATAAAGATCATAAAATATATCAAAGACTGAACGATATTTCTTTGTTGCATAAAAAAAGCAGAACAAATCATAGGAGAAACCTTTGGTTGCACAATTCTTATAGAAAGTAATGGGATGTTCGAGAACCTCACACCTGAGATCAAGGAGGCTGAACTAGGGAGGAAGATATATCAACCCTTTAGAATATTTAATGTATCAGTGATTTATGATACACCAGATTTTCCATTAATAGAGGATCGCATTAAACCACATGGTTTGAACATGTAAAAATACATAATGTATGAGTTATGACCTTTTAATCAGCTTTAGAGTTCTTAATATGGGGCTTTAAATTCAAATTACATCAAATGAAACGTCAAAGGGGTGAAACTGCAGGAAGTTGAAACACTATTCATGAAATTGAAATTTGGAAAAGGAAATAAATGTTACCGAGGGACTTCAACATTCTGGAACCATTGTTCATGAACTCCAAATTTGGCAAATGAAATAGAGGTTACTGATAGACCTCAACATTATAGAAACACTATTCATGAACACAAAATTTGTCAATGAAAATAGAGGTTATTTATGGACCTCACCATTCTGGAAACACTGTTCACAATCTAAATATTTATCAATGTAAATAGATGTTTACGATGGACCTCACCGTTAAATAAACACTATTCATGAACTAAAAAATTGGCAAATGAAAAAGGTCACCATTGGAACCTCACCATTGGGAACACTATTCTTGAACAAAAAATTTGAAAAAGGAATGTGGTCACCATTAGAATCTCACTGTTGAAACCTCGTCGTTGCACTGTTTAGAGAAAGTTACCAATGTCACTATTCACAAAAGGTCACCAATGACACTCCTCAAAACTGTCTACCGTTGGAACTATTCACCAATGGAACTGTTCACAAAAGATGACCGATGACACTATTTACATAAGGTCACTGATGAAACACTACTGGAAATCATGGTTTTACCAAGAGTTGTATACCAACGGTTCTATGGAACTGTTGGTATAGGTGATTTTTCCCAATGGTTTGATGAAACCGTTATGAAAGATTGGAAGAAAATTAGTTTTCCCAACTGTTTCATCAAACCGTTGGGGAAGATGGGGAAAATCAGATTTCCCAATGGTTTCATGAAACCATTGGGAAAACTCTATCTTTCCCAATGGTTTTTACAAACCGTTGGGAATGAATTCCCCCAAATACACACCAGCCAAACCCCCACCCAGCCCGATTGCAAATTGCAGACAGAACCCAGCTCCTGAATTCTTCTCAGCCGCGACAATCTTTCAACCCAAGATACATATTCAATCAAACAAAATATTATTTCACACTTCAAATTAGTAAGTGTTACCTTAGTTTTACCATTATTTCTCTATTTTTTTGGCGTTTGATGTTTTGATTTAGGCTAAATTAGGGTTGCTATCTACGGAACCCTTTATTTGTTTTATGTTTTTTTTGTTCTAAACGTAAAACATGGTAAAGGGTTTGTTTAGTGGGGTGATATGGTACTTTTGGTGGAATTTATTTTAGTTGAAAATTGGATTTTGATTTGGATGAATTTATGTTTCAATTTGAGGTGGGGGAGGGTGTGCAGATGGGGTGGGGGAGGATGTTGAGGGCTATCCATGTGGGGTGGGGGAGGGGCGGTCTAGGTTGGGTGGGGATGGGGATGGGTTGTCCAAATGGGGTGGGGTAGAGAGGTTTGGGGTGGGGGAGGGTTGTCTATGTAGGGTGGGGGAGCGGGCTTTCTAGGTAGGGTGGGGGATGGGGCTGGGGTTGTCCAAATGGGGTGGGGGGTAGGGCTATTTGGGGTGGAGGAGGGGCTGTCTAAGTAGGGTGGGGGAGGGGAGGGGGTTGGGTTGTCCAAATGGGGTGGGGGTAGGGCTGTTTGTGGTGGGGGAGGGGCTATATAGGTATGGTTGGGGAGGGGCTGTCTAGGTAGGGTGGGGGAGGGTGCTGGGTTGTCCAAATGGGGTAGGGGTAGGGCTGTTTGGGTTGGGGGAGTGGCTGTCTAGGTAGGGCGGGGGAGGGGGGTGTCTAGGTAGGGTGGGGGAGGGGACTGGGTTGTCCGAATGGGGTGGGGGTATGGCTCTTTGGGGTGGGGGAGGGGCTGTCTAGGTAGGGTGGGGGAGGGGGTTGTCTAGGTAGGGAGGGGGAGGGGGTTGGGTTGTCCAAAAGGGGTGGGGGTAGGGCTGTTTGGGGTGGGGGAGGTGCTGTCTAGGTATGGTGGGGGAGGGGATGGGTTGTCCAAATGGGTGGGGGTAGGGATGTTTGGGGTGGGGGAGGGTGTGGTGGTTGGGTGGGGGACGGTGTCCAGACAGGGTTATCCAAGTAGTGTGGGGAGGTTGTGCAGGTGGGGTGGGGGAGGGGCTGTTTAGGTAGGGTGGGGGGATGGGTTGTCCAAGTGGGGTGACGGTAGTGCTGTCCAGGTGGGGGTGCGGGGGGGGGGGGGGTGGCTGGGTTATCCATGTGGGTTGTGGGGGGTAGGGGTGTCCAGGTATGGTGGGGGGGGGGGCTTGGTTTTCCAAGTGGGGTGGGGGTAGTGTTGTCCACGTGGGGTGGGGGGGGGTGCTGGGTTGTCCAAGTGGGGTGGGGGTAGAGCTGTCCAAGTGGGGTGGGTGGGGTGGGGGTAGGGCTGTCTAAGTAGGGTGGAAACCCTAAATTCAATGTTTTAATTAGAGATTTTGTTTGTTTTATTATGGATTAGGTGTATGATTAATTCTCATTCCTATTATGGGTGGTTTTAATCAAAAGATATGATGTTGGAACCATTTATGATGTTTTTTTCTCTATTTAATCTCATTTCCCCTAACTTAACATTAAATTCTATATCAAATTTGGTTTCTGTTTTTTAATTTCCAATTATGTTATTTGTGGTCGATGATTGTCTCATGCTAATTGTTTTCAATTGTTTGGCATGGAAATTAGGCATTTAATGTGACTTTTCCAAATGGGGGTGCCGTGAGAATACTCCAAATATTTGTTAAAAATGATCAAAGGGATTTTATTATTTAAAATGGATTTCGAAATATATTTTCTATTAAAGTTCAATCCTATTTAATTGTTTATGACAAAATGAATTATATAAATTCTTTTAACAGAATGGACAAAAGTTGGATGTATGAAACCGATCAGATCTCAAGCGATTTTCAAAACAATTTTGAGAGCTTTATAGATTTTTCATTTCACAATGCTTTAGATAGTGGTCGCATACACTGCCCATGTTCCAATTGTGTTGGTAGACCTTGGTTGAGCCGTGAAGAAGTCAGATACCACATAACCAAAAATGGTTTTCAAGAAAAATACTTTGTGTGGTATCACAATGGGGAGAAAATGAAATCTCAAATTGGTGATAATTGAAATGAAAGGACTGGAATGGAGAATTTGTTTGATGATCGGATTCTGTTTATTATTCATCATGAAAAAGAAATGATTTCGACTCAAGAAGACTTCGATATGAGGATAGCTGACGCATATAGTGAAAATGATGATATTGATAGGGTAAAAAAATTGAATGATGTTGCCACGACTCCAGTATATCGACAATGCGATAAAATGAAAAATCTGGAATTTTTAATCCGATTGTTTCATGGGAAAACTATGTAGTGAATTTCTAATACAACATTCGATTACATTCTTACCCTCTTGAAGGATTTATTTCCAGATGATGCAGATATTCCCTCAAACCACTATATGGCATGGAAGTTAGTTGAGGAACTTGGATTTTCAAGAAACAAAATTCATGCTTACCCGAAAGATTTCAGTTTATTCTGGGAGGAAACCGCTGAACGTAATGATTGTATAAAATGTGGCACATCCCGCTGGAAGTCAAAATATGATGGAACACCATCCCGCATTCCACAAAATGTAATGTGGCACTTTCCATCGATCCCCAGACATCATAATCTTTTGATGTCTGATGACATATCAATAAAAATGAGATGGAATGATATTGAGAGAAAGAAGACTAATGATGAGTTGGTTCATCCTGCAAATGGATTTGCATGGCAGAGATTTGATGCTCGACATCCTGATTTTCTAGCTGACATGCGTAATGTAAGGATGGGTCTTTCATGAAACAGTTTTAATCCGTTTGGGAAGATTCTTACTTCGCACTACACATGGCCTGTTTTTATACACATTTATAATCTTCCCCCATGGTGGTGTATGAAAAAAAACTATCACTTTCATGAGTATACTCATATCTGGTCCTTCTGATCCTGGCATTGATATTTATGTATACATCCAACCTTTAATAAAAGAGTTGAAACTTCTTTGGGATGTGGGTGTGCGCACATACGATGCATGTTCGAAAGACATATATCAGATGTGTGCTGCGATTATGTGGACGATCAATGATTTTCCGGCTGATGCAATGATGTCTGGATGGAGAACGAAGGGAAAACTGTCATGTCCAGTTTGTATGAGGAATAAATGATATAGAAGACTGAAACATCATTGTAGTTTCATTTTTATGGGACATCAACGATTCTTTCCAAAGGATCATCCATATAGAATGAATAGTCGAAGAATTGATAATACCATAGAGACTGATGATCCACCTCAACGTATGTATGGAACTGACGTGCTTAATGAATTGAATTATTTTAGTTTTTCATTCGGGAAGGGTCAAATGAAATCTGAAAAATGAAAGAATGTATCCACTGAAACCTTTTACAATTGGAGGAAGAAAAGTATCCTTTTTGATTTTATTTATTGGTCAACCAATTTGTTACGTCATTGCTTAGACGTAATTCATATTGAAAAGAATATATGTGAAATGTTGCTTTGGGTTCTTCTAAATGTCAAGGGGAAGACAAAAGATGATTTACGATCTCGGCGTGACTTTGTGGATTGGGGCATCAGACCAGAATTGAATCTTGTGCCTATCAGTGAAAATAAATGGCAACTTCAAAGTGATTCTTATGGAATGAGACCTGCGAAAAAAACAATTTCTGGAAGTATTAGAGACTATTAGAGTTCCTGATGACTATTCAAGCAACATATCTAAACGGGTCAACAAAAGAGAGTTTAAGCTATAATCTTTGAAGGCTCATGATTATCACGTTCTACTGCATGAGTTGCTTCCAATAGAAATCAGTCATCTTTTTTTCAATAATATAAGGGTGGTTGTTATTCGGTTGTGCAATTTTATTAATGATTTTTTTGCTAAGAAGTTGTCCAAGTATTTCATGCAAAAAAATTTGACCGATTCCCCATTAATTTTGTGTGAGTTGGAGGAAATATTTCCTCCATCATTTTTCACATGCATGATGCATCCTAATATCCATATTCCCACTAAAGTTATTCTCGGAGGACCTGTTTATTTTCGTTGGATGTATCCAACTAAAAGAAATATTTTCACATTAAAGTCTTATGTCTAAAACAGAAATCATCCCGAAGGTTCTATCGTGAACGGTTACTTGATTGAAGAATGTATGGATTTCTGCTCAATGTATTTGTCTGATCTTACTACAAGATTGAACATACCAATGAGAAATAAAGAAGAATAGTATGAGAAAATTGAACCCAGTTTTCCATCACTTCCTCAAATAGGAGGAATTACTGGATTATATACATTGAAGACATTAATCCATGAAGAGTGGGAGATGGCACATCGCACAGTTTTGTTCAACTTCGATTTGTTCGATGAATATATCAGGTAACTAAATTGATTATGTATATCTTACATATATATCTGCTAAACTATTAATATTTTTTATCTAAAGGGAACATAAAACAGTGATAAATATGAATCATCATTCATTATCTTTGAGAGGGATAGTGACTTTGCATAGCAATGAGTTTTTTGCTTGGTTAAAATAAAAGGTATAAAAGAATTAATGTTTAAAATAATTATATCAATATTTAATTAACTCTAATAGTCATTTATATTGCAGGTATTGAGTTTATCTGTTGACTCTGTCTCTGAGGAAATATGAGCCTTGGCTTTTGGTCCTAATACCGTGGTTTGGGACTGTAAATCAATTGTTATCAATGGGTACAAATTTATTGTCACTAAATGAGAAAACAAAATGAGAACACAACATGATGGTGTTATGGTTACTGCCACAACAGATTGTTATGCCACTACATCTGATAGTAGACCACGATTTGAAAATGTGGGTTATTATGGAGTTGTTGAGAAAATAATAATATTGGATTATTACTCTCATGGACGAGTCACAATGATGAAATTCCATTGGTTTGATTCGATGACGAGACATGGAACATTTATTGATGATTGTGGATTTCGAGTAATTAATATGACTCTCACTCTTGCTACCGAAGACCATATGTGTTGGCATCAATGGATAAACATGTTTTTTATGTCAAAGACCAACTTTTGACCTGAATTTGGTGTCATAGTTGATGTAATTCGAAGAAATAGTTTTGATGATGGTGATGATGGAATTGACATTATCCCTAGTTCCATTGGAACCAATCCATTTATTTCTTTTGATGACTCAAATAGCTCAATTGTCAGGGTTGATTGTGAACAAGAAGTTGTGGTTGAAAAAATATATAATCATTCATCCATGTTCTCAATTATTTTGGTTTAACTCGAGTTGGGTTGTTAAGGTTGGTAATATTCAGATTGATTTAGTATTGATCATAAATATGTTTTAGCTGACATGATCATTATGTGAATTTTCAATGTTTATTGGTTGCAGTTTTATTTGAATTGCATTTTCTAATTTCGAATTGAACTGTATTCAAACATAGTCAAACAATATTTCTAACATGGTGAACATTACAACTTGTATGATTTATTAAATACATTCAAGCTCTTCTAAAACAATTTATAGATGACTTGACCGTTATGTGAATTTTCAATGTTTATTGGTTGCAGTTTTATTGGAATTGAATTTTCTAATTTGGAATTGAACTGTATTCAAACATAGTCAAACAAAATTTCTAACTTGGTGAACATTACAACTTCTATGATTTATTAAATCCATTCAAGCTCTTCTAAAACAATTGATAGCTTAATTGACCATTATATGAATTTTCAATGTTTATTGGTTGCAGTTTTATTTGAATTGCATTTTCTAATTTGGAATTGAACTGTATTCAAACATAGTCAAACAATATTTCAAACTTGGTGAACATTACAACTTGTATGATTTATTAAATACATTCATGCTCTTCTAAAAAATTTGATAGCTAAATTACATATGAATCCCCCTATTCCCTCATATATTTAGTTTTCTGGGATACACATTAGTTTTATTTTTCTAATTAATTACATATTTTTTTTCAAAAGCAGGAAATGAAGCCAATTGAAGAGAGGCGAAAAAAAAGATGGAGAACAATCATCGAATGACAGAGATGGGAGTTCCACCATTAGTGACTACAGTGAGTACTTTATTTCAAATTAATATATTTAAAGAATATATAATGTCATGTGATTAATTTTTTTGTAAACATTTTTGTAGGATCTACCTATACGTCGACAGTTATTCGACGAGGATCCTAGAACCGGTCATAGTACTCAGGCCGGTGGTACCAGGAGGGTTCCTACCAGAGGTGGACGAGCAGATGCGCGTACCCGACTAGACCCTGCCCCTCCCACTGACATGTCATCCTTCCCACATTCTGATCCTTCTGTGTCGTTAGTGACACATGGGATATTTCGGCCTCCCATGTTTTCACTACCTTCTGCATCTTCTGGCCCATCATTTTCACATCTCATGATGATTCCCACTCCTCAGTCAGCATTCGATTAGACAGTTGTCCCATCTTCTTTTCCTTCTACTTATGTCCTCTCCGAGCTTCTGTATTCCATCGTCTTCGACTCCTGTTCCACCAGAAGGGTGTTCCATTAGTTTTTGTGGATCTAGCGGCACTCAGAGATCAGACCGGTACAGGTATATTTATAGAACCCTATCATATTTTTATAGAAATATTTATTTTCATTATAACATGTTTTGATAAAATATTTGTTTTTTTTTATGATAGATACATCTACTGACAAGAGGCATAGGCGGGGGCGTACACGCATGTGTTCGGTGTGGAAATACCACACACCGGTTATGGTGCATTATAATGAAGACAACCAAATGGTTGAGATAACAGGGCAGCAATGCCGGAGTTTTTTGGTGACAGTTTCCAAATACTCCGACAACATTCGCGTCAGCCCGCTATCGTGGAGATATTTTCCACATGAGGTAAGGGATAGAACTTGGGCAGAGATATGGGTAAAAAAATATGTTCTATTTAATTCCATGGATTATTTTTGTATTTATATGAATTAATATTTTGATTTCAGCTTCGATTTAATTTTCCCGATGGTGAGGGTTGCACGATCGGAACGTCTAATGGATTTAGGAGAGCTTTGGAGAGCCTACAAGCATGAGTTGTATATTGGCTGGGTTGCTAGAGTTGGCACTGAGTTTAGAGGCGGTACCAGTGGTGGATGATTGTCCTATAGAGAAGTATCGTCAGATGATTACTCATTGGACGAGTACCCAGTTTAAGGTATTAATAACATTTGAGGTATTTAAATAATAACTTTCATGTTTTTCATTAATACTATCTGTTTCATTTTCGAATTTTAATTAGGAATCATCTGAAAAAAATAAAGAACATTGATGCCAAAAAATACCTCCACACACTGGGACGCACTACGATGCCTAGTCATGAGAGGAAGTAGGTATAACAATTGTTTATAAGTTTTCTTTACGACTTACACTTTCTTTTGTTTCTTCAATTATTTAATAGTTTTCTAAAGTTTTCATATAACATTAGTTTTCAATGTCATTGTAGAGGCAAATACAAAATATTTAAGGACACGTGCCTCGAGCAAACCCGTTTTACTGTAGTAGAAGGAAAAAGGATGGAAGTGCCGTCAACGAAACGACTTAGCAGCAGGTTGTATGTTTTAATCTGTTGAATTTATTTTTTAATATCTATTTTGTAACTTAATGATATATTTATATTTGTAACATGCTGCTTTAGAGGCCATCGATGCCCAAGAACCAGTCAATTTTGGGCCAACATATCACTAACATCAGGTGTTGGGAGAGGAGAATTCTGGAAGAGTACGCTGCCGACCTAGGATAGCCCCGATGAGGTATTGGCCCTACTCAGGTATAAGATGTAGTTCCACCGAGCTGTAGCAAGTTAGGGCACAGGCAGAACAGGATGAGAAAAGGGCCACACAGATGGCAGAACAGTCTGCTAGGGATAACAATAACTTTATGAAATTTATAGAAGTTCTACATCCTACACTTCTAGTAGAGGCCTGCCTAGCTTTTTATTAGTATATGTAATCGATACGTTCTATATACAGTTAACCAGGTGGCAGTTCTAGTGGTGGTCAGGACGATGTACAACTTGACGATGATGATGGCGAGGAGTCTGATGCGGAAGAGGAGGGAGGGGAGGAGGGTGAGGCGGGTCGCGAGGGCTAGGAAGAGGGCGAGGACGAGGACGAGGGTGATGGTGATGATGGTGATGATGGTGTGGGACATTTTGATCCATTAAACTTTTGACTGATCGTACAGAGATTTGATATATAATCTATTCTAGTTGTTGGTTTTATCTAGACTCGTAGTATAGTATTGGAGTTGAGTTATTTTCATATATTATCTATTTTTATGGATGTTGTTGTCTTTTAGTGGTTGTGTGTTTGGGAACCCCCCTCCTTCCTGGACCCTGGGTAACCCCCCACCCTCCTCCCTGGACCCCGGACAGCCCCGCCAGACAGCCCCCCGGACATCCCCCCCACCCTCCTCCCTGGACCCCGGACAACCCCCCTGACAGCCCCACAGACAGCACCCTGGAAATCCCCCCACCCTCTTCCTTGGACCCCAGACAGCCCCACGAAGAGCCCCGGACAGCCCCCGAACAGCCCCCCGGATAGCCCCCGGACAGCCCCCCAGACAGCCCCCACCCTCTTCATTGGACCCCGGACAACCCCCCGAACACCCCCCGGACAGCCCCCTCGCATAGCCCCCCCACCCTCCTCCCTGGACCCCAGACAGCCACCCGGACAGCCCCCCAGACAGCCCCCTGGACAGCCCCCCCACCCTCTTCCGTGGACCCCGAACAACCCCCCGCACAAAGGATTCTCATAAAATGAACAACATTTTAAGTACATACATAAAACTGACCAAACTCATTTGGTTTCCATTGAAACATTAGGAGAACGATCCATGGGTCATATGTGATGTGTACGAGTCAACCCCGCCTCAATCTGAGGCGTGGTGTGGCTGCCACCACTCAAAGTGTCTGCCTTTTGTTTCAAAAGGACGTCATTTTAATTGTAAAACATCAACTGGTGTCCGGAAAACTGACCAAACGCATTCGTATTGGGTCGATACAATAGCACAACGGTCCACGGGTCATATGTGACGTGTACGAGTCAACCCCGCCTCAATCTGAGGCACGGTGTGGCCGCCACCACTCAAAGTGTCTGTCTTTTGTTTCAAAAGGACGTCATTTGAAGTGAAAAACATCAACTGGCATATGGAAAACCGACCAAATGCATTAGGATTGTGTCGATACTTTTGAAAAACGATCCATGGGTCATATGTAACGTGTACAGGTCAACCCTGCCAGAATCTGAGGCACGGTGTTCCCGGAATCACTCTAAGTGGCTCTCTTTTTCTTAAAATAGACCACAATATAAGTACATACAGAGAACCGATCAAATGCATTCGGTTTCCATTGAAACATTAGGAAAACGATCCATGGGTTATATGTGACGTGTATGAGTCCAACACCGCCTCAATCCGAGGAGCGGTGTGGCCGGCACCACTCAAAGTGTCTGCCTTTTGTTTCAAAAGTACGTCATTTTAATTGAAAAACATCAACTGGCATACGGAAAACCAACCAAATGCATTCAGATTGTGTCGATACATTAGCACAACGATCCATGGGTCATATGTGGCGTGTACGAGTCAACCCCGCCTCACTCCGAGGCACACTGTGGCCACCACCACTCAAAGTGTCTGTCTTTTGTTTCAAAAGGACGTCATTTGAAGTGAAAAACATCAAATGTCATACAGAAAACTGACCAAACACATTCAGATTGTGTCGATACATTAGCACAATGATCCACGGGTCATATGTGACGTGTACGAGCCAACCCCACCAGAATCTGAGGCACGTTGTGGCCGGAATCACTCTAAGTGGCTCTATTTTTCTTAAAATGGACAACAATTTATGTTTATATGGAGAACCGACCAAACACATTCGGTTTCCATTTAAACAATAGGAGAACGATCAATGGGTCATATGTGACGTGTACGAGTCAATCCCGCCTCAATCCAAGGAGTGGTGTGGCCAGCACCACTCAAAGTGTCTGCCTTCTGTTTCAAAAGTACGTCATTTTAACTGAAAAACATCAACTGGAATACGGAAAACCCATCAACCACATTCGGATTGTGTCGATACATTAGAACAACGAAATGTGGGTCATATGTGACGTGTACGAGTCAACCACGCCACAATCTGAGGCGAGGTGTGGCCGCCACCACTCAAAGTGTCTGTCTTCTGTTTCAAAAGAACATAATTTGAAATGAAATACATCAAATGGCATAAGCAAAACCAACCAAACACATTTAGATTGTGTCGATACTTTAAAACAATGATCCATGGGTCATATGTGAAGTGCACGAGTCAAATCCGACTCAATCCGAGGTGTTGTGTGGCCGCCATCACTCAAAGTGTCTATCTTTTGCTTAAAATGGACAAAAATTTAAATACATACGGAAAAACTGACCAAACGCATTCGGTTTCCATTGAAACGTTAGGAGAACGAACCATGGGTCATATATGACATGTACAAGTCAATGCCACCTCAATATGAGGTGCAGTGTGGCCGGCACCACTCAAAGTGCCTGCCTTTTGTTTCAAAAGTACGTCATTTTAATTGAAAAAATCAACTGGCATATGGAAAACCAAACAAACGCATTCGGATTGTGTTGATACATTAGCACGACGATCCATGGGTCATATGTGACGTTTAAGAGTCAACCCCGCCTCAATCTGAGGTGTGGTGTGGGCCGCCACCACTCGAAGTGTTTGTCTTTTGTTTCAAAAAAACATAATTTGAAGTGAAATACATCAACTGGCATACGGAAAACCGACCAAACGCATTCATATTTTTTTATACATTATCACAAAGATCCATGGGTCATATTTGACGTGTATGAGTCAACCCTGCCTCAATCTGAGTTGCGGTGTGGCCGCCACAACTCAAAGTGTCTATCTTTTTCTTAAAATGGACAACAATTTAAGTACATACAGAAAAATGACCAAACACATTCGGTTTCCATTTAAACATTAGGAGAACGATCCATGGGTCATATGTGACGTGTACGAGTCAATGCTGCCTCAATCCAAGGCGCAGTGTGGCTGGAACCACTCAAAGTGTTTGCATTTTGTTTCAAAAGTACGTCATTTTAATTGAAAAACATAAACTCGCATAAGTAAAACCGAACAAACGCATTCGGATTATGTCAATAAATTAGCAAAACGATCCATGGGTCATATGTGACGTGTACGAGTCAACCCTACCTCCATACGAGGCACGGTGTGGCATTCACCACTCAAAGTGTTTGTCTTTTGTTTCAAAATGACGTCATTTGAAGTGATAAACAAAAAATGGCATACGAAAAACCGACCAAATGCATTCGGATTGTGTCGCTACTTTAGCACAACAATCCATGGATCATATGTGACGTGTACGAGTCAACCCTGCCTGAATTTGAGGCACGATGTGGCCGGAATCACTCTAAGTGGCTCTATTTTGCTTAAAATGGAAAACAATTTAAATACAAACGGAAAACCGACCAAACGCATTCGGTTTCCATTGAAATATTAGGAGAACGATCCATGGGTCATATGTGACATGTACGAGTCAACGCTGCCTCAATCTAAGGCGCGGTGTGGCCAGCACCGCTTAATGTATCTACCTTTTGTTTCAAAATTACGTCATTTTAATTGAAAAACAACAACTGGCATACGGAAAACTGACCAAACACATTTAGATTGTGTCGATACATTAGCACAATGATCCATGGGTCATATGTGATGTGTAAGAGTCATCCTCGAATCAATCCGAGGTGCGGTGTGGCCGCCACCACTCACAGTGTCTATCTTCTGTTTCAAAAGGACATAATTTGAAGTGAAATACATCAACTGGCATACGGAAAACCGAACACACACATTCGGATTGTGTCAATAATTTAGCACAATGATCCATGGGTCATATGTGACTTGTACAAGTCAACCCCACCTCAATCCGAGGCATGGTGTGGCCGCCACCACTCAAAGAGTCTATCTTTTGCGTAAAATAGACAAAAATTTAAGTACATACGGAAAACCGACCATAAGAATTCAGTTTCCATTGAAACTTTAGGAGAACAATCCATGGGTCATATGTGATGTGTACGATTCAACGCTGCCTCATTCCAAGGCGCGGTGTGGCCGGAACCACTCAAAGTTTCTGCCTTTTGTTTCAAAAGTACGTCATTTTAATTGGAAAACATTAACTGGCATACGGAAAACCGACCAAACACATTCATATTGTGTCGATACATTAGCACAACGATCCATGGGTCATATGTGATGTGTACGAGTCAACCCCGCCTCAATCCAAGGCACAGTGTGGCCGCCACCACTCAAAGTGTCTGTCTTGTTTTTCAAAAGGTCATCATTTGAAGTGAAAAACATCAACTGGCATATGGAAAACTGACCAAACGCATTCGTATTGTGTCGATACATGAGAATAATGATCCATGGGTCATATGTGACGTGTAAGAGTCAACCTCGCCTTAATCTGAGGCACGGTGTGGCCAGAATCACTCTAAGTGTCTCTCTTTTGCTTAAAATGGACAAAAATTTAAGTACATATGGAAAACCGACGAAACGCATTCAGTTTCAATTGAAACATTAGGAGAACGATCCATGGGTCATATGTGATGTGTATGAGTCAACGACGCCTAAATATGAGGTGCGGTGTGATTGGAACCACTCAAAGTGTCTGCCTTTTGTTTCAAAAGTACGTCATTTTAATTGAAAAACAACAACTGGCATATGGAAAACAGACCAAACACATTTGGATTGTGTCGATACATTATCACAACGATCCATGGAACATATGTGATGTGTACGATTCAACCCCGCCTCAATCCGAGGCGCGGTGTGGCCGCCACCACTCAAACTGTCTGTCTTTTGTTTCAAAAGGTCTTCATTTGAAGTGAAAAACATAAACTGGCATATGGAAAACTGAACAAACGCATACAGATTGTGTCTATACTTTAGAATAACGATCCATGGGTCATATGTGACGTGTACGAGTCAACCTCGCCTTAATATAAGGCACGGTGTGGAAATAATTACTCTTAGGGGCCCTCTTTTGCTTAAAATGGACAACAATTTAAGTACATATGGAAAACCGACCAAACGCATTCGGTTTCCATTGAAACTTAAGGAGAAAGATCCATGGGACATATGTGACGTGTACGAGTCAACGCCGCCTCAATTCGAGGTGCGGTGTGGCCGAAACCACTCAAAGTGTCTGCCTTTTGTTTCAAAAGTATGTCATTTTAATTGAAAAACATCAACTGGATTAAAGAAAACTAACCAAACGCATTCAGATTGTGTCGATACATTAGTAAAATGATCCATGGGTCATATTTGATGTGTCCGAGTCAACCCCTCCTCAATCTAAGGTGCGATGTGGCCGTCACCACTCAAAGTGTCTGTCTTTTGTTTCAAAAGGTCATCATCTAAGTGAAAAAATAAACTGGCATACAGAAAACCGACCAAACGCATTTGGATTGTGTCGACAGTTTAGCATAACAATCCATGGGTCATATGTGAGGTGTACGAGTCAACCCCGTCTTAATATGAGGCCTGGTGTGGCCGGAATCACTCTGTGTTTCTCTCGTTTTCTTAAAATGGAAAACAATTTAAGTACATATGGAAAACCGACCAAATGCATTTGGTTTCCATTGAAACTTTAGGAGAACGATCCATGGGTCATATGTGATGTGTACGAGTCAACGACGCCTCAATCCGAGGCATGGTGTGGCTGGCACCACTCAAAGTGTCTACCTTTTGTTTCAAAAGTACGTCATTTTAATCTAAAAACATCAAATGGCATACGGAAAACTGACCAAACGCATTCGTATTGTGTCGATACATTATCACAAAAATCCATAGGTTATATGTGATGTGTACGAGTCAACCCCGCCTCAATCCAAGGTGCGGTGTGGCCGGTAGCTCTCCAGGTGTATGTATTATGTATAAAATGGACATTATTTCAAGTAAAAATATGTGGTATTCAAAAAACCGATCAAATTATGAATTGACTTCCGGATTCCACATATAATTGTCATCTAAATTTTAAATTGAATTCTAATTGCATTATGTATGTTTATAATTAAGTTATGGATTCTAATTTAATTATGGATGTGTATAGTTCCACCATTATATGTTAAATGTGTATTAATTTTTTCTCTATATGTAAGTGTTAGTTGGTTATTGCAGGTACAATAATTGGACTGAAAATGAGAGGGAACCCACAAAATGAGACCTGGTGGGAAAATTGGAGAGTCGGTGGTCAAATTGGAGAGCTTCTGTGCAATTTTCCCAGCAGAGGCTATGCCAATGGTTCAAACCCATTGGCATAGAATGTGTAGGCCTTGTTTTACCAACGGTTCCTAGAACCGTTGGTAAAACACTTTTTCCAACGGTTCTACACCATTGGGAAAGAGGATATGTTGGGTTTTTTCCAACGGTTTGGAAAACCGTTGGAAAAAACATGATAATTTGGTGCACTGTATCCCAACGGTTTTCTAGAATTATTGGGATAAGGTAATTTTTCATCACCCTATCCCAACAGTTCACTGTAAACCGTTGGGAAAAAACTTTTCCCAACGGCTTACTTCTCTACGGTTTGCTGAACCATTGGTATAACATATACCAACGGTTCTGCAACCTTTCCCAATAGTTCTAAACCGTTGGGAAATCCTGCATTTCCAATAGTGACACTATTCACAACTGTCTACCGTTTGAACAGCTCACCGATAGAACTGTTCACCGAAGGTGACCGATGACACTATTCACATATAGTCACCGATTTCAATATTCACAATTGTCTACTGTTGGAACTGTTCACCATTGCAACTGTTCACAGAAGGTGACCGATGACACTATACACATAAGGTCACCCATGTCACTCTTCACAATTATTAGAAATTGGTACTATTCATGGATGGAACTGTTCACAGTAGGTGACCAATGACACGTTTCACATAAGGTCACCAATTTAACTGTTCAAAACTGTCTACCGTTGGAACTGTTCACTGATGGAACTGCTCACAAAAATGCAAAAATTGGAAAAGTGTTAGGGATGAGCCACCTTGACCTCTCAAAACACCTCACACACAAATTATTTCATAAAAATGGACCAGATCGGTCTAGACTATTGCAATTTGAAATTCTACCTCCGGAAGAAATATAAAATAAAAATCTTTGGATCATGTCTCTAAGGTCGATATACGAGTAATATCAATTTTTTGGAATGTGCATCCCTCCGGATACCATTATTTGACAGACCTCTATAAATGTATCTGAAATAATTTTTAAAACTTCAAGTATATTGTTATGAAATTTGAAATATATTTATAGATGTAAATGGTATATTTTACCACCCAACATCACTTGTTTCTAATAATTATAATATAATTGCAGATAAGCCACAACCCTCCCTCATCTCAATGAATTGGTTATCATTGATGATCAGAAAGTCATTTATAATTGTATTACACATGATAATAAACCTGGGAAAACTTATTTAATGATATGGGAAATTCATAATGTCATAAAAAATAAATCATTTTTTCAAATTAGTTTTTACTATATATATATATGTGGGACATGAGAACAGTCTCTTTCCCAATAATTCTTAAATGGAAGAGAAACATAACCATTTGGTCAAAATTCAGATTCCCACCCTTTTCAATACAAGAATAATTTAGGTCCTAGGGTCCCAATTAGGATATTTTTTCAAAAAAATTATACAATTGAATGTTAAACTCTATAATTTATAATCTTATATCCAACAAAATATAAATTGAGGTGCCCAAGTTCGACATGTTCAAGGATTAATGACATTGGTTTACTGGCATTCTAAGGGGAGGGAACCCCAATACAAGTGGAAGTCAAAAATATGTTCTATAGTATAAGAATTTATAGGTCTATAAATATCTATAAATCATATATCTTATATTACATTTTCATTATTTTTAATAATATCATGGTCCATCAACTGAGTCATTGTATAATAAGTTAAACTATTATAAAATGTCGAAGTATTCTGTCTTTAGATGTTGAAATCATGTATACATGGTGAGAGGGGATTAAAGTTATAGATAATATAGCATCAAAAGATATATAATAATATTAGTTTAGAATTTATTGATATTATGTTATTGATCTACTAATTTAATAAATATAATTCAAGTGGATTCATTTTTATCAATAATTTGGGATCTCATAGTCATTCTACAAAAAACTCATCCATCACCCTATATTTTTTTCATCATTAATTATATTAATGAAATTTTATTTTTCATTTACATTGAATAATTTCATACTGGAATGATTCATATTTAGAATCTTTTCACTCCCAATCCACATAGCCATTGTAGAAATGGTTCCATGTGGATTTGGTTCACTCCCTATTCCCATAAACATGGTATAAAAAGTCCCATGGTGGATTTGGATTACTACCCAAAATCATAAATAGTATATCATGTGATATAAATAATTAACCAATGTGTTTTTGGAATATATGATTTTTGAACCACCCATCACATTATGTTATGTTCATTCATATGTGCCCTATATGATGAAAAAATCATACATAAATAATAATCATGATGAATCCCGTGGGATAGAAGACAGTTTCATAATCTTTTCTCAGATAATAACTTATGGAAATATCTTAATATTACCAAGAGATGAATAAATTTAAAAATTTAACAAGATTTTATCTCAACCAAGTTACATATTGAATTAATACTTATATCCTATATAGTAAATTTAATGATAATGATCAAGGAGATTTAGGAATAAAAAATGAACCTCAGAAGTGAAAATTTAAAAAATGAGAATATGATCTCACATGGAGAAAATAGATTATAATTAACCATTGGATGTTAATTTAATGAGGATTATCTTCTATAAAATAGTAGGTGAGTTTAAATCTATTTGTGGTGGGAAAATATCTATAGAGGTGACACCTACCATCAAATAAGAACCCAAAATTTTCTTTATGTATAGATTATATTAAAGTTTGAATTTTAGAGGGACCATAAAAAATGTATTAACCCCAATGAAGAAATATATTTTCATATAACATTATATTTAAGGAACTTATATAACATATATGGAAAAAGTAAATGAAAATAAGATCAATAAAAATTGATAAAAATGTAATACAATGTATAACATGAATGTAAAGGTTGTAGTTTAGGAGACTGCTTTTTATATTTTAAAAACAACACTATTAAAATACGAAATTGAAAAAAAAGTAGAAAAATATTTTGAATGAATGAAATGTAAAATTGGGTTATAAAATCATATAAATCATAATTACAATTCCAATTAGCAAGATAAACATTTCCATGAATTAAAATTTTGATCAATGTGGGAAAACCATCATTTAAGAGGGGGGAAGTTATTCATAATATAGTTTAATTTTAAATAAAGAATAAAACTCATAAATTATTAATAATTTAAGAACAATTGATTATCCAAAGATTTAAAATGAATGTTATTTCTAATTTTATATATTGAACTCCAGGAGAATCATTGTAACACATGAAAATATATTTTTGTTTAGAAAAACACTTATATTTTCGAAAAGACAATGATTGTTGCACCCAGCTTGGATGATTATAAATGATATTGATGATTCATTGTAAAAAAATAATTTATTAAATTATAATTTAAAGGGGAAATATTTTCAATATAGAAATGATTATAGGTTCATAATAGAAAGGCATTCCTCAATGTCGTATGATTGAGATTGAAAACCAAATATTATTCAAGATTTATTCTTCGCACGCTTCCAGATTCTTGAAAAATAAATATTATTTTATTAGATATATTTTTAGGAAACATATTAATATTTATTTTATTTTATATAAAATATTTTATTTTACATTATATTTGTTTATTAATTTTATTCATTATGATTATGTGATAATTGAACAAGTGTCACCCTATTTAGGAAATTTTTGAGATTGATGATAATACAATAATATTCTGTTAAATAAATAATATGAACATTGAAAAAATATGAACCAATATTTAATATCAAATTATGTATTAATAATTTAATTTTTTATGTTAAAATATTTATCTATCATATTGTTTTATATCATTATTTGAGTATGTGGTTAAACAAATCCAAATATGGACAACCTATATATCGATTGGTGAGTATGGGTTAAAATTTGTGTAATATCATTAAAAAAAATGAATAATGATAATATTTATTTTTTTCAGTTTTTTGAATCATATTTTAATTGGAATGTATAGTGAATTATAATCAATATGAAAAATGAAAAGATTATCTTCGTGGAATAAGTAGCCCATAAAACACACCATTAATGTTATATAATTATTCTATGTTGATATAAATGTATAATTTCTATTTTTAACTAAATATAATATTGCATTAGTATAATAATTAAACATTTTTTATCATATTATTATTCTATGTATATCAATGGAAGATAATTATTGATATGATAATGTTATGGATTAAGAAAAACTCACGTTGGGTCCTTGAACATTCTCTTCAATGACTTCTGGGAAATGAGGTGAATATTATAAATAATTGAGCATAGAGGATTATTAAAATATGATTGTATTTGGAAAAATTTAGAAGATTATAATGATTTAATTTCTTGAATTAGGTTTTTCAATAAATTTTGGAATTGTACACTTTCATAATTGAAGAAAATGTATCTTTAATGAACACCCCACTACATTTCAATGATAACATTACACTGCTGAATTCATCATGTTACAAAAAATTAAAAATTATTTATAATGTTTTATCATGGGTCTATGAATCCTTTCATGGAAATTTCAATATATTTTATACATTTTAGAATAAATTTATTATTAGTTTTTTAATTTTTTTATTTGTTGTCTCTACTGAGGAAAATAATTTTCCAATCATTAATTAATTAATTACTAAAAATATTTAAAATAAACAATAGTAAAATATGAATTCCTAATAAACTATGCATAAATTATATTTATTGTAATCAAATTTCTAAATACAAAAAAAAAATTGTTTTAATGTTAAAACATTTTATATAAAAAAAATTCATAGAAAAATGTTATTATATCACATATGTGTTCTTATTCTTATTTTTTATTGGTTTCAAATGAAAATTGTTTTAAAATAATTATATATGAGCATAAAAAATAATATTATAATAAAAATTTAATAAATTAAAAATAATTTATTATGTAAAAGTTAAATAAATTTAATAAATCGTGTTTTGAAAATAATAGGATTTCCAATAACAATATTATTATCATATAAAATTGTAATAATAATTTTATGAAAAAAAGTTAAATTAACCTTATTATATTACATGGTATTATTTAGGTAATATAAAAAAGAAAATATGTTATATATATTTTCTAAAAAGGTAAAAATGTAATTTTTATTAAAGAGAATGAAAATAGTTTTTAGTGTAAAATAATACTAATGTTTCCTGAATGATATTCATCAGTTCTATAAAATGAAATAGTAATTTAAATGATTTATGATACTTACAAATATATATCATTTATATAATGGTGTTTCAAAAACATTTACTCAATTATTTTGTAAAATATTTATTTATAAAAGTGACACATTTTAAAAATTTCAATTATTCTTACTATTCTCCTAGAAAAAAGTTTTTTTAAAAAATTAAAATAAACTTTTATTAGGAAAATATTTATATTTTAAATAAAAAATTATTTCAATTTTATAGAATTAAAATTCAACAATTTTATAATCAACCCATTAAATTAAAACATAAATATATGTTGAAAAAATATCTAAAAATAACTTTCCAAAGAATTAACAATTTATATACATATTTTTTTATCAATTACTAAAAATCTTATTATTCATATATTATTCATATTATAAATAAACCATTGGTAGTTACATTGAATAAATCACAAAGAAATAACATTAAAATAATAAATTATTAAAAATAATGTGGTCTCCTTAGTTATGAAGCTATACAAAAACTAATTGAAATAATTTTTAAAAATAATTCAATAATTGGCCTCCTATAATTATGCCAACCAAATAGGTAACAATATAATAGTTGTCAAATTATATTCAATGATTTTTTTGGTTTGGTTTTTCATGTGAAAAAAAATTACTGAACACATTATTTTTTATATAGAAATGTAACATTAAATCTCATGGTGTTAAATTCATATCGCAATAATTAATTAAATAATAAAAAATTTAATTTTCATATACTATTAGAGAGATATAAATTTATCTAAAATTTTGAAAATAGTTTGGATATAATTTATACGAAAATACTTACCTTTCAAATTCATGTACATTTCATTTTTTCCTTCGAATTCACATAATCTATATTTTGATATTTTCTTCATGCATTTTATAAAATTTTTTATAACTATTATATATCATAAAAATATATACAATTTTCTTATAATTTTTTTTTTCATACTCCTTATTATATAGTGAGTTCATAAAAAGTTGATATAAAATCTGATTTCCTTATTTCATAATGTATTTTTTCATCAAAGTGGGGAGAAAAATAAATATTCAAATTCATATAAAATTTTTGTTAAATAATTTTAAAAATAAAATCAAGAATAAAAATACAAATATACTTGAAGAATAATCATGTAATATTGATTCAACAATCATACCCCCTTGTATTAATATTTCAGTAGATAAAATTAATAAAAAATCCTGAAAAAATACATCCTAAAATACATTATGATGAAAATGTTTACCTAGAAACACACAATTATCACTATAGACATTAATATATGAAATTTCATATAATTTTCTTTAATACCATGGTCTATGAGGTTTCTTTTTTATTTTCATCTTCATTTCTTGGATTAGTGTACTAAATTGCATAGTGCCAAAATTTATCAAAAAAAACATCAAACCACTTCAAGATCCTTTTGAAGATTATATATATTCACCATAAAGGTAACAAAAGTTAATATTTTCCCCATAATATTATATCTCTATGTCCTCCTTTAAAAAAGATAAAAATCATCCATTTCCATTGAAACACTCCCATGTGTGTGTTTACCAATTTTTTTACATGATTATTATTTTAAATTCATTCTTTAATCATTTTGGTCACCCAAACAGCCTTATGGATCCATCAATTTCTTATTTGGTGTATTTTAATGTTTTTCAACATTAATTTATTTAATCTTAACATATGGTAGTTATGTAACTATTACCATAATATTTATTTCCTCATCTTCAATACCATTTTATCTTATTTAAAAATATATTAAAATTTCAAGAATGTTCATTATCAACTTGGATCCTCTTAAAATCATCATTTTTTTAAAACAATTTATTACTATTGATAAATATTAATATTATAATAGAATTAACGTAAATAATCTTATGAAACCTCATCTTCAAAATGTAATAATCTTCAAAACCATCACATTAGATTTCAGTTAAATTTAAATAATTGTTGGTTCAATCTAGGCATATTTTTTTCTATTCCATACCTATTTTATTTTTAAAAAAAATAAACAATTTATATTTATAATGATAATGTAATTTATAAAATAATTTTAGATAATAGTGTCTATATAGGTGGTATGTCATATGACCACTCATTATTCCCTAGTGTGATGTCTGAGACAGTGCTCAACCAGCCTTCTTCTAGGGGATTACCCTTAGGTTAATGTGTTATATATCCATATCCACATTTAATTTTACATAAAGGATGTAATTTGATGGAGAAGAACGAAATCATCTCTTTAACCAAAAATTATGATTTTAACATATAATTTTACTTTTTCCTCACATGTAACACTATGGTTTTCAATAAATACCTCTTATCCATTTTCCCATAATAACCACACATATACTCAAAAATAATTTAAACCTATTTAGATACCAACTATAGAGACTCAAGAGAGTCATGTATTTATTTTACATCGTTTAAATTATTTAGAAGTAATTATTTATAAAATAGTCTCACAATCACAAAAATATAAGGATAAATGTATTCGTTAAATTACTCTATAACCAATTTGTGTTACAAAACCTCCAAAATTTCCCCATAATTAAACTGCACCAGTCTCTAATAACTCAAATATTTATTACTCATATAAATAATCAATGGAAATGGAAAAACTAATCATGTGAGATTTAATACTTAGTAAGGGAAAAATTTAACATTATGTCATCATGGATTAGGTTATAACCATTTGTGAAAAAAATTTAAGGGAAAAATTTATTATTGAAACTGGAATGTGGTGATTCATATCATTAATAAATTATGAATGAAAGACATGTTAGATCAAAGGGAAAAATATTTACAACTTCACAACAGTGTGATAAAATCATGGAAATGTAGAATAAAGAAATGATATTATAAATATATGAATAAAAATAGTTTAAATGGTATAAAACATGATATCATGATTTTATGTTAAGGCTCACTTCCATGAAAATAATAGTAGATGTTGTCCCATTGTGTATTGGGATCACTCTCCATTAATATATATATATTTTTTAAATGGATGAGGGTGGATTGTGTTCCCTCACTATTCCCATAAACATATTTAAAAATACCCCAAGTGGAATGGGTCTGCTGTCTATTACCATGAAAATAGTAGTCAAATTACCATATTAAATGGGTTCACACCCCATTCCTTCTAATAGAGTATAAGTATTTTAATAGTGTATTGGGTTCACTCCTCAATCTTATATTTCATTGGATATAATGATTTACCCAATGAACATGAGGGATATATAATATTGAGGGAACCCTTAAAATAATATAATGTGTTTGTATATATGTTTCACATGATAAGAAAAATCATATATAAAACATTGTAATGGTAAACCCTGTGATAATTTATTTATTTTAATAACCTCATCTACGAGAATAATCAATTTAAATAAAATTATTATTCCCATGAGAATTAGTAATTAAATAATTTTTTAAAATATTGGTCCTTAATATATTCTTCCAATCTCTGAAATTTCATGATAATGATATTTTATAATTATGAATAATAAATTATCAACATAGGTGATGATTTTAGAAATGATAAAATCATCCTCTAAGAAATGAAATAGCATTTAATATCCATTTATAACAGCATTTGAGTATAATGATTTTCAGTAGAATTACGAGTTAGTTAAAAATATATTCATGGTTAAAATAATTTATGTATGTGACATAAGTCATGGAATAAGAAGTTAAATATTTCCCTAAAGTCGGGTTCATATAAAATTAAATTTTTTTAAGGGATCAAAAAATACGTATTAATTTAAAATAAGAAATATATACTAAAATTTTTATATTGTCAAAGAACATATATAAAACATATGGATTAAATACATTATGATATGTTGTCAAAAAATGGTGAAAAGGGAATAAATTGTGTCACATAAAAGTAATGTGGTTTGTTTTAGAGATAACTTATTTTGTTTAATAACAAATTTAAAAATATCATCAAAATTATATTAATTATTTATTGTAAAAACTATAATTTAAATATAATTTACATTAGTGATAAAACATAAATAGGTTTCCAATAATAAATGATAACATTTTTGTAAGGGGAATTATTAACACAGATGGAAATCATTATTGAAGAGGATATTAATTATTCATTATGTAGTTTCATTTTTGGGAAGTAATAGAACATGTTAAAAATGTTATTTGAATAAAAATTTATAATCTCATTATTGAAATCGGGTATCCGTTTTTAAATGAAATATTAAACTCATGGATAACCATTATCCCACAACAAAATAGATTGATTTTTGAAATACCATTATATTTTGGGTTTGACAACAATCATAGACCACAATAATTAACAATAAGAATGTAGGTTATGTTTCCAATTTAAAAAATAATATAAAATATTTTAATCCCGGTCACTGTAATTTACACAATAAAAATTATAATTGGTTTATAATATAAAATCATGCCTTAGTGATGGGTGATTGAGATAGAAACACATACATTGTTCCAGATATATTATGCCCATGAACCTAACATTATAAATTAGAAAATTAGAATTATTATATATATTTATAGTATCATTAGAAGTCTATAATTAATTTAATATTTATTTTTATTATAATATTTAATTAACATATTATATTGTTTTATAATATTTTTTTGTTAACATTGAAATAGTGTCATATGACATTGATAATATTTGTGATCGAGGATAATAATTTACTAATAATAGAAATACATAATATAAATATATAAAAACAAAAAAAAAATATAAAATTTAATATTTACTTATTATAAAATTACTATTTATGTTCCTATAGACATTCATGCGAGTATTCAAGCATTATTTAAGTAGACTATTAAATAAAAATTAGGAACATGATATATCTCGATTGGTTAGCATGGTGATATAGTCATATAATATTATTATAATAGAAGAATAATTATATAATTTAGATTCCATTTTTTTGGTGATTCATATTTTTGTTATTTATAAAAAAATTACAATCAATATTAAAAATAAAAAATTATATATAGTGGGGTAGTTATCTATACAATGCATAATTATTCATCATTTGTTCTTCCAAGTCAATGGAAGTGAATATGTAAAGGTTTTCTTTTTAATATAAAAATACATAAATATAATAATTATACAAATGTTTTCTTTTGTATATTTCTCTAGATAGTTTTTAAATAGAATGATTAAGAAGAAATTTTCATGAATTAAATACTACCCGCTTTTAGACCTTAAACCATATATTGAATATCTAATTAAAAAAGAACGAAATTGGATAACTTATTATGAAAATAGGATTATATGCACGATATATTATTCCATGTCGAATTTGTTCAGATTTTATTGCATTAATTCAAATTAATGGGTGTGGAATTAATTATGGAATTGTCCCCTTTTATATGTGTGAAAATGGATGTTTTTGGAATACCCCTATACTATTCTATGATATCATTTCACTATCATATTATAAAATATCAGGAGATTTAGAGATATTGCATTATTGTTTGATCATGGGATGAAAATTGAACTCTAATGTATTTCCACACATGTTTTAACATTTTGAAAGTGATTTGTTCTTAGGTTTTTTCATTTATTTTTTTATCATTTTTACTAGTTTTTTAGTAAGAAATAAATATTTTATGGAAAAACATAAAACAATTCATATTATAATATTTTGGTTTGATAAATTTCAACTTCATCTCCATTTAATCTAATTCATCTTTTAAATAAGATGTCGATAAATTTTAAATTTCAAAAAATAATATAGATAGGCATTTTTTCAAAAAATGTGCATATTTATGAATTATGTGTACATAATCATATTTTTCATTTGTTATTAGTTTAAATTGAATCAATATAATTATATATATTAATAACAATATTATTATTTTCATCACTTAATATATATTATTTTACTACAGTAGCTAAAAATTACACAATATTAGTAAAAACATCTTATAAAATATCAATTTTTCCAGTATCATAGTCCTCAGCCTCAATCGATGTAATAATAATTTTGTAACAAAAATTTATATTGACCTTACTACAATTTTTGATTAAATTATTCTAAAATACATTTTCATTTATTTAATTTTATTATGATAAAAAATATAATTTTTTATATGAGCGAAAAATATTATTTTTAGAATAGAATATTACATTTTCATCTAAAACTATATCAATGGGATATAAAAAATATATTTTTAAATTCCTTATTTTTATTATTATATAAATAGATATATAACTATTTCAAAAATATTTAGTGCACTCTTGTATTAATCAAATGTCTTAAAAGTGATAAATTTTACAAAAATTTTGAATTTTTTCAATTAATCTAAAAAATAATTATTTCATAAAATTCCTTAAAATAGATATTAAGAAAATATTGATAATCTAAAACATAAAATAAATTAAATTTTTTGAAATTAAAATCCTAAATTTTTTAATTCTTATGTTAATATAAATAAAAAATGCAATTGAACACATTTTTTATTGGAAAATAAATTTTTAAAGCACTAACCATTCCAATTAATATTTTTTATAAATTACTATTAAAATATATTTTAATATATTAATTATTTCAAAATAAAAATTCATTATACTAATAATAATAATAATATGTTTTTATATTTTTAAAATAAATAACATAAAAATATTATGTTAGAAAACATATATTTTTAATCATTTGGTGATCTTATTAGTTCTTTATCTACAAATAATTATCCATCATTATTAAAATATTTCATAAGACCATTATCTATATATATAACTTCCAACATAACTACAACATTATAGTGGTTATAAAATTATATTTTGTATTTTTGGTCTGATTTTTTTTGGGAGTCATGTTATTAAAAACATTAGTTTTTATAGGGAAATGTATTTAAAAATAGTAGTGTATTATAGGGTTTCTTAGACCACGTAAACACATGAAATTTTCCATTATATACAACAAACTACGTTTTCACAGTCAAGATATTTCACAAGAATAACAGAATATCACCACATATTGAATGTCAGTCATAAGAACACTGACCCATCCAAATAGACTATATGTTATGCACAAAAACAATGAACCATGCTCACAAAATATGAGGAGGAAACTACTTGACTGAAACATCTCTACTAACTCTTGAAAATAATAATCATGAACATAACATAACATTCCAACACAATACTCTCTAGATAACCCCACTTTAAATAACACTCAATACATGTCCCCAGATCCTAAAAATATCTCAAATCAACCATTAGGGTGTCTACTTTATCCTCCAAATGCTTTACAATCTCAATCCATCGATGCTAACTCACACTTGTCACCTAGATGTGATGTCATTTCCTAAATTCTCAACAAACTAAGATATTTATTAACCTTCCACTTATCATTAAATTCAAAAAAAATCTCATACTACTACTAGAGGACCATCATATAATACCACACTTTAACCCTCTGTGAATATCAATTCAGTGTAACGAACAAAACCCAAGGCCTATACCTATTCCCTAAATCACATCTCTTATGGGAGTTCTCTAAATAAAATTCAGAATGTATAATCCTTTAATTTCACCTTATCTTATCCAATAATAGTTTCCCTAATCCATAAAATCACCAACATCTCATTCCACCCTCAACATTGTGTTTCCTATCACAAAAAATATGTATGGTCTTATCATTATTCTTGCTAAGGCCTAATCCCTTTCGCTCCATCTCATCAGCCATATGTGGAACTACCTAAGTTATAAACATTCCACGTCACATATTGAGTACACCAAATGTCTATAACCCACCCAAATTTTAACCTCCCCCTAAATTTAATAGTCATCTGGAAGATGTATCCAACCAATTTTATAAAGTGATACTACCCATGTAATGGATTATTATCGTTATATTCTCCTAATATATCTTCCTCCCACTATCCCTATCCATTCTTCCAAACCCTATGAATCATTAAATTTATATGAAACATATAATTACAATTCCAATGAAATTCTAATAAATATATGACCGACTTATAACAACGAGTTTCCATCTATGTCAAGATCTATATGACCATATCCATGCTCATCAATATCTCATCTCTAGTCACATTCCCAAAAAGGATATTGGATTATGTCATAAGAGATAAATATTTAAATATAAACATATATAATTAATTATTTAATTTTAACAAAATAGAAATAACA
Source organism: Viscum album (assembly GCA_963277665.1). Classification (NCBI taxonomy): domain Eukaryota; kingdom Viridiplantae; phylum Streptophyta; class Magnoliopsida; order Santalales; family Viscaceae; genus Viscum; species Viscum album. The sequence goes on from OY728159.1 coordinate 503,738,990, forward strand.
TGTGAAAAGATAACCAGGAAACATCATCACACCCATGCAATGACCAACCACCAGTACAAGGTCCATAGATCACATATAACAGTACCATAGGTTAATTTCATATCCATTTACACCCTTTTTATATCATATTTAAATACATTTGAACAAAAAAATCATAATTAGAATCACTGGTTGATATTCCATCACTAATATGATGCGATGTTGCCTATAGATACCATTTAGGATCCACCTCTACGATTAAAGAAAAAAATATTATTCACATGAGGTTAAATAAACCATTACATGGTAGAGATGACACAAAATTGTATCCCATCATTATGAAGAATTATGGATATCCAATATAAAACAAGAATAGAAGAATATTTTATGTGGAACACACCAAAATGCACCACAAAATTTCCACCAAAACCAACGCGAGATTAGGTGAGTATGATTGTGGAGAATCGAGTCATAAGGACTTCCAGATGAACATTGGTCGACCAAAAACAAAAAAGGATCATGCCCATTTTTTTTAAATAATCTATTAACATTATACGGATGTGAACATTTATTTCATGTCATCACTCACCTATATATTGTGGATCCACAAATCTCCTCTAAAAATACATGCATAAACACAATTTTTACACAGTCAAGGTATACTAGTATTTTTTTAAGAATCCCTAGCCACCTCTTTGATCTCCAATAATATCTCCAAAACCTGTGATGGTAACCAAACTATATATTTTAACAAATGACACTTCATTTGGATATTATCTTACTAAAAAACTCATTTTTTGACTTCATTATCAGAATAAATAGACCACCAAATGAAAATATCAATATTTTTTACAAAACAAACATAAAAACACATGGGTCATTAAAATTTTCCAATAATAATCAGTACATTATCACATAACATCATCCAAAAAATACATATAAATCTAATAAAATGTGATAAATAATAAAATATGAAATTAAAATCATGTATATGTGTAATGTCATATCATATTTATGTATTCAACGTCATAAAAATCCAAAATCTTAAATATATAATATTCATATATGAACTTCTATGGTAAATGTCTTCATTAATTACTATTTAATTAGTAGTAATATAAATTCTTAGAATTTGAAATTATATCTTCTATAATATTTGAAATAACTTATTCCATTACCATCATGTACTCTTATAAAAATTTTGGAAGACTACACAACCCCATGTAGATAACCACATATGATCTTAAATAGGGGTAATTATAGAATTACCTAGTAGTAAAACTATTGGTACTAAATTTGTTTCTATAAACTAATTCTTGAATAACAACGTATAAATACCAAAATAATATATATTTATGATTTCACCAATAAATGTTACCTGATGTCAATCTATGTCTCCCCACCCATCTAGGCGACTAAGACATCCATGAATCCCCATAATTAATTTTATATGTTTCTAAATCATCTATGAAATATATAACTAATATCAATAAAAACATCACTTTATAAATATAAATACTCTTAAATAAATATACATTCACCAAAATGAGGCCCATGGAACTAAACCCTTCAACAATGTATAATTTCATTAAACTATTTGGGGATCAAGAATAGTAGATCAATGGATTTGATGGAAAACATGTATAGCCCCATGATAGTATATAAATCCATGATATAAATAAAAATACAATGTAATAATAAATCATTATGATTATCATACTATCATGGTTATCCATTGGATATAGTTTCGTGATGTTATTTTCTTCCCCCCAAAAATATAATTTGGTGGTCTAAAACAATGCTATAATGAAAATTTACAAACTTATAAAGGAAATATTTTAACATATTTTCAATGTCATATAGAAGGGATAAAATTTTTATCATATTCTATGAGTGTTACTAATATCATTAATGATGTAGTCTATCACTATCCAAATCATCATTATTTTTTCATCTATAATATCATATCCAAAATTCACCAGGAAAATTATCATAATAACACACAAATATGGTGACCTTCATAAGTAATATATATTTTAATTGAAATTAATAGAACCATTATAATACTACCAACCATCATAAATTCACACTTTTTAATCTGCATACATGTAATGATGAATCTAGGTGTCACGTAATTAAATTATCGTTTCAAGAAATATTATTCAAACTAAAGGACCATAAGAATCATTTATTAACTCATAGAAATAAAAATCTATATACATTTTTGATTTTAACAATATACACTATAAAATAGTTATATAAAATTGTATAAAAAGTCAAAGGATCATTATAAATATTACTAGAGAATGAGTCCTATGATGAGTTCCTTAGAAAAAATCATAACAACTAATAGTCAATAATCCATGATTAATAACTCTTGAATAGAAAATAAACTTTTTTCCTAAAATTATTAATTAAAATATCAAAATGATTTTTTAGATAAAACATTATATTTTAATTTTGAAACTGAACCTTAGTGTCTTAATGAATTTCCACTTCCCTATTAGTGTTAAAGGGTTCCAAATGATTAAATAATTCAAAATAGAATTTATTTGATGCCAAATATTATAAAAAAATATTACCTCCATGTTATATGTGGGAAGGTGATTAAAATATACAATTCAAATGGATGTGCAAGACAATAGGAGAATATGATGTGGAAAAATTCATTATATGGGAAGAGGAAGCTATATGGATGGAATAAGGCCAAACTCATTAGTATGATTATATAGGCATGGAACATCAATAACGACTGTTGAACTGACACACCTAAGTACCTTTCTATAACACAAATAGTATTATTTTCAATTACCTCTTCCTATTTCATATATATTACACTATATTAAAATTGCAACAAAGGAGTCGGTAAATAGAGAAGAATGTGTGGAATGATTTTTGGAAAATGTCCTCCCATACTCACATATAAGGATAGCCACAATATTATTCTATGCACCTCAAGAATGTTACATCATTATGGATGGAACCTATGTTCCATCAGTGAAGGCTCACATTGGTGGGTTTCTTTTCTATACTTTTTGAGAAGTAGGAGTCTTGTTTGGGGGTTTTATAAATATTATATAATATTTGGATCAATGAGTGAAAATTCATTTTTAAAAACCTCTATTGAGGATCACATATTCAATATACATTGGGTATTACTACGTTATAAAGGTTGTACAATATATACCTCTTCCCTATGATTTCACATATGGTCTATATTTTCCCTCCATGGTGAATGTTACTCATGTTTGAATGATTCCATAATTATTTGATGGAATATTTTATTCTATTATACCAGTCCTTTAAATATAATTTTTCAAATAAACACTATAAATAAATATATTTAAAAATTAATATTATAATTTTAAGTAATATTATATTTTCTTTGTAAAAAAAATTAAATTCAATAATTATACTTTAACATTAGGACATTTTATTTAATGAATCTAGAAATAATCCTAAGATAAAAAACAATACAATTTATTATATTTTGACTTAGAAATTATTATTTATAGTAGAAAAAATCCAAATTGAATTTTGAACATCAAAAATTAATAACGTCATCAACTAATGAAATACATTTGAAATAAAAATTCAATGTTTGAATGTTTTTATTAAATTCTTATTCTTTGTTTGTTTTACATTGGGATCTTATTTAAAAAATATATAGATTCATAAATTTCAACATTTTAACATCGTGAAATACTATTTTCACATTTTAATCTTCCAAATATTGTTAATGACTACATATACCCATAGTTATGTACAAATATGGTTTTAATAATGTTAACATAAAAATAAATCCACTGATCATCTTTTGACACAACAATGGAGACCACTTTTTTTTTATTTTATCAATGTTATATTAGGACCAAATTTCGAAATTTTATAATTTTATCTCCTTTATATAATGAGTTGATTTTTTTTTCAGTTGTGTATTATGTATACATTCTTGTATATATATTAATTTATATAAATTTCCATGGTTTTAATCATTATTTATTTTAAAGTGACGATAAATCATTTATATTAAGCTATGTTCCATAAGTTTTATTTAATATAATTAAAAATTGTGTATTTTTTCATCAGGGTTGTATATTCTCATCAATTTTAATATTGTACCTTTCTATTATTTTCTATACGCAGGTAAATAGAGAAATTTACAAAAGCATAAAGACCTATTTTAATTGATAATTAACATGTTTCTAACTTTTTTCATTACAAAATGGATCCTAATCTCATCATTAGAAACTGAGTTATTAATAATGGTGGGGGTATAATTTTTGTGTCTTAGGAGTGTTTAATACTTATTATTTGATATCATAAATATATTAACAACTAAGATGTTATGGGAGTTTGTAATAATATATAATATTCATTAATCATTAACGTTTCTTTATAAATTTATCTACCTCAGACAGATTCTGGGTGTCATGGATAAAAAACCAATATCATCAAAAAAATTATAATGTTTAATAACCACAAAATTTAAATAAAATTGGAATCCTTCTTGTGAATTATAATTTCTAAGTAGGTTAAAATGATATTTCGGAGTATATAGTGATTTTACGAAAAATATTATCTTGTAAATATTTGAAAACTGAAGTTTAAGATAATAAAATCTTGAATTTTCAATGAATTTTTTTTTCAAATATATACCATAAATATGTAAATATAAAATTCACTTATTTTGTATTTTTAATTATACTAGGCTATATTTTATTTTCAAAATTATTAATAAATATGTTGAAATTAAAATATTAATATCCAATCTTAAAATTAAGATATAATTACACTAAATTATCCATGTTATTATGATTAATAATTTATAATAATGATTTACTATATTATATTTTAATAAATTCATTATTCAATTTTACACATCTAGTTAACGGTAAATATATTACTCTTCTTTATAGTTTTATATCAATTTGGAAATATTAATCATAATTAATTATTTATAATTTAATTATAAAAATATTATTCATTAGTTTGAGTAGTGATATGATTATAACATATCACCACATAAGGTAACATATCAATATTTAATTTCTTACCACATTTTTTACCCATTATATGAAAATAATAAATGGGAAAATATTATTTTACACTAAAATAATATTTTATGATGAATTTATTATTTACATATAAACTCATTAAATGATTATATTTTTTTAATGTCTTTATTTTGGGAAAACATAATTTTTTTATAAAAGGAATAGAAAAATGCTTAATACCAAAATGATATTAAGATTTATTTATAACATTCATTAGAATACTGATTTTTAATATATATATATATATATATATTAATATAGATACAATATCTTAATTTCACATAAATAATGTAGTCATTAGTTAATTATTAACATCGTTGATATAGTATACTAACCATAATGTATAATGTCCATTTATTAGAATGTATTTTTGTAAATATAATTTTAAATGATCAATTTCACTTAATTAGATGATGGTTTTTATAAACATTATTTCATTTTTTTATTAGACTTATCGAAATTACCTCAGAGATGATTATTACATTTCTTTCTGATAAAGTATATTTTTTACTAAAAAGACTATTTCTTTTAAAAATAGCCATACATTTCTTATCACCATCATGACATGAAGGTGACTAAAAACATATTACAAAGTTCCACAGAATAATAATCTTTTTTATTAGAGAGATAAAATATTTAAACATAATATACATAACATTAAACCCTATAAATTTTCATTGATCCTATATCATATTTTATATGAATAAAATTAATTATTTTATTGTATAAAATTTATAAAACATTTCCAATATTCTACTTTTTTATAATTTTTTTAAAATTTAATATAAAAAATATTTATTTTACGGATTTCCTAATAATAATCATAATAATTTATGTTATTCATACACTTGGGACCTCATCATTATTACAAGTGAAGAGTATTAATTTTATAATTTAATAAATATTTTATTCAATGATACCACCCAACCATGGATATATAAAAAATTTCTATAACTTTTCATTTTCATGTCAAAAACCCTTTCCATTGTCATATATCTACCCAAAACAATCTGTATACACTCCAAACCACGTTTTTAGGCCTCTATTATAGACAAAAGTTACTCATTAATGTAATTACACACATTCTAAATGTGCTGACTCAATAAGAAAGGATTATGTTAATACATTAGATTTTTTTTATTTTATTTAAATTTATTTATTCTTAAAACTCCTTTATGAATCCATTTGGTCTTCTAATATGAATATATTTCGATGTTTTTATCCAGTTTTTTAAAATTTATTATTTATATACTACCCATTCCCTCTCATAAATTCTTTTTTCATTAGTTATCACTCTAATGAAATACTCATTCCAAAATACTTGTCCGATCATTTCTATTCTACAATTAACTATTAAAAAAATTAAGAAAGTTTTTAAAGTTACATAAAACTCTAAGATTAGTTAAATTGTAATTCTTTCAATAAAACTAGAATAGTTATTATTTTTATCATTTTTATGTCTATCTAAAAAAAACATTAACATGTAACTATATTACACTACCTTTGTGAGTGATGATGTATTATTTTGACTTATTTCATTATGGATATTATTATAAATTGTTTCAATGGTAGAATTTAAATTTTGATCACTAATTATTTATTGTCTTTATAATGATTATATATACATGATGTTAATAATATTAATAGTTTACAATTGGACTCATTTTAAACATCTAAAAATATCTTAACAATGATGATTATACGAACTATGCCAATATAATGAAATTAAACTCATCCATTTTTGTTGTGAATTTAAAAATATAGCTTCAAAACATGGATCATATTTAACCATTGAATGATTATTTTCATCTATTAAAATTTCACAGTTATTGTTTTTGAATGATGAATCATACAACATCAATACAAAGAAAACAATAAAAACTAATAAAATATAAAATTTATATAAAGTAAAAAATTATTTAAATGAATTAAAATGGAGAAAAACTTCTTAATAATATTTCAAATCATATAATTAGTAAATAATATTTAAGTATTAATGTGATTATAGGGAATAACAATTTGTTAGCCCTCATGTGAGTGGTTTTCATTCCAAATCAAAAATCATTTCATGTATTGGGTCAAAATCACTATATATTTGTTTATCACTATGTCAATATTTTGTATATGATCCATTTATGTTATTTTTCATACATAACCATTATTTTTAACATATATTCATTTATTTTGTTTCCCATAAAAATAACTATTTTGGTCAATTCCTATAATTATTATTATCGATGATTTTACACTTATCATCATCATCTTTAAGTTTTATCATCATTGTATCTAGTTATTTTCAATGTCACATTATTTTGGATTGAATTTTGAAAAACTTATTTAAATAAATTATTTTTATTACATTTTTAACTTCATTATTGATGGTTATGTATTTTTTTTATAACATTGCCGCTAAAGGTTTTCAAAACTATTTTCATGATTTATCATTTATTATCATCTATAATACACCATGATTCACTTTAGAAGGAATTATTTATAATTTCTTTTTTAATGATTAATTTTTTTTAAAATATCATTTTTCATAGATGAATCATACATTTATATGATTATTTGAAATTTAATTTTTGTTCTTTTTTTAATCATTTTGTTATAAACTAATATAATGTCTTTTAAAAACGTCCACAATTTCTTAATTAATACACACGATTCGTAATATATTTTAGAATAGTTATAAATTACACCATTTTCAGGGTACATTTATAAATTTAACCATACATATATATTTTTTAAAATATACAATGGTGAAATGATTCCATTATTCATCATCATGATTAAAATTTTTCAATTAGTTTTTTTAATGAAATCACTATAAGTGGATCTACCCTTCATTATCATTGTCGTATAATATCGTCATATAATAATAAAGATAGTCTATGATAATTATCCATTATTCTTTAATACATGATATATTATTATTTATATTTAATGGTGTTAAAAATTATATCGACATATTCGATTATCTAGTAAAATTATTTAATTTAATTAATACCATTTATTATATTTGGTGTAAAAACCCTATAATTATTTATCTTGATTAAATGTTTTTTCATAAACATAAATACAATCTATTTGGACATCAATTTTTTCAATGGGTTAATCATTATTTAGTTTTGATATATTTTTTATTTTTTTTGATATTCTTGTGGAACACATATGTATGGATTTATAATTTTGTAGAGGTTATGGATTGAATTATATGTCCATATAGTATAATAGTTAAATATTTAAATATTATAAGATAAATATAATTATTTTATTAGGGAGTAAACTAAAGCAATGATAAATTGGTTGCCACTGAATTAATAGAATTCAAATTGTTTATTGTACTGGTGAGTAGACTAAATCCAGATTTTTATGATGTTCTTGGTAAAGAGGATAATAAAATATTATGAATTTCTAGGCTTATTAATGTTTCAAATTCCAATTATTTTTTCCCATGTTACATGATTTTGGAATTATGATTTGAAATCCTTAGTCCATTGTTTATGTTATTTGGGTCACATTTTCTTGTATTTAATACATTAAATAATATTATTCAATCACTATAACTTCTTATGATTTCATGACATTATTTTATTTATCATTCTATTTATCCCACGATCACGTATAACAATAATTTATTAATTTTTATAATTCTCATATGCATCATTTATTATAATTCTCCTCTAATATCAATTATGTTTACTCAATTTTTATGCTTAACCATTTATCTAGGTCAACTATGGTGTTTGATAGATTGTGGTCATTTTATATGTTTTTGTTGCTGGAGGATTTGATTAAATTATAATGTATATGTATTTACAGATAATATACCATGTTCCTTGTTCTAAAATACCGCAAATTCTGGATTGTTGTTATTTTCTATAAATATCATGATATTTGTAAAAGTATATATATTTAGAAACAAATATGGGAGTGGAAGTCTAGGAGGATCTTGTTCAATAATGAAGCATAGTTGGGGTTTTTAGTAATCAATATTCCGAAATATTTTTGAATAAAGCCCAAAATAGAAATCCATTGTATTAAGATTACAAGGTTATGTATAACCGGTATGATCCTATAGGGTTAGCCATTAAATTCTGTTTATTAACTTAAATATTAACACCTTTCCATATCGAATTTTTTTTAGTATTAGGGTTTTATAATTTCATTTTGAAAAATTAGTAAGAACATTAAAAAGTATTTATCAACAAGTAAATGTTGTAAAAATACTATTTATTCAAGTGAAAAACGTATCATCCAATATTTTAAATGATTTTTTTATAAAATATTTCTCATTAATATGTATATATAAATTTCTTTTATTTTCATTTGGTTTTAACAATATGAAACCAAATCCTAAACATATAATTATTTTTCAATATTTAATAATTAAAATATTTATCTATTACACTAAAAATATTTAATTATGACTATATTTCTATTTTTAATTTCTTTTAAAAGGTAATAATATTTAGGTAACTATTCTTTATTAGTATATTGTTGAAAAAATAGTGAACAATTACTATTATTTCATATATGAAATTGGAATTTTATTTATAATAATAATTTATATAAAATGTTTCATGAACTCTATTATAGTAAACTCATTATTCTTTGAAATCCTAGAGTTCATAAAACATTGTTTAAGATTATATAAAGATTTATTTCCATAAAATAATTTTAAATATATTTAATTCATTGAAATTTGTTCTCTTGAAATATTATACATGCCATAATATTTATATATTTATTACATATACCAATATAATTTAATTTAAAACGTTTTAATGTACAAAGAAATTATATTTCTAAGATGTGATGATTTTATATGGAAAAATTACAAATTAAAACAATTTTGAGGAATTTGCGATTTATAAAATATATGATTTTAATATTTTCAACTTATTTTATTTTCTTGTATTTTCACATATAATTTTGTTTAAAAATTATTGGCAACATGTTTTTAATTAATATAATATTTGGAAGTATTTATAATTTTAAACATAAAATACAATTTCATATATAAGTATATTGTCTTATTCACATGAAATGGATAATTAATTTAAATAAAGGAGTCATAATAAATTTATTATAGTTTATGATATATTAATATAACCATAATGTAATAAAGTTCATAATACAAATTTTTTATATATTTTTATTCAAAATATTAATTTATAAATTATAATTAATATTTTATAAAATTTAATTAAATTTTGAAATAATCACAAAACAATTATCTTATTGTAATTTTTTATAATGTTTATGAAATGTTTATTTTTTAATGAATAGTAAAAAAAATTGAAGACATTATGTTTTTTAAAATCATTATGAAATAAATAAGGCATAAAAACATATCAAAATAATTTTGAGGGCTTTACATGAATTTTATTTATATAATAATTTATTTAATAAGAATATATGTAAAATTATAAGTATATAAATTAATTTTCAAAACCATAATTATATATTATTTATAAAAATATATAATTGGTATATTAATTTATATAAAATATTCCATATATGACTTTCCAATTTCGATGTCTTAAAAGTTTAAAATATTTTCCTTTGATCATGCTCTAAAAACTAAAAACTAGTCAACAATATAAATAATAATGAACCTTTACCTCAAATTAATCAATAATTTTTTAAAATATAACACTCCCCCATTGGTATATAAAATCCCCTCCACATCTATTTCTTTAACCTTGTAATAATTTTTCAAATGGGTAATATATTACCGAACACTATATCAACCACACATAGAAACAATCATAAGGCTATTTTCTCACCAAATTTTTGTCCTATTAAGGCTTCATACTGAATCCAACAGAGCCAAATAAAAGTGAAAGTTATGGGTTCAAACTCATCTAATTCACTTCACATGTGACATTATTTTGACATTATAGTGATTTAAAAAAAATTTCAAATTATTAAATTTTATATTTATTAACATCATGTATCCCTTTTTTAAAGATATATTACACATTCCCTCTCATAAAATAGATTTCAATAAACTAATCTATGATGAAACATTGGACTCAAAATTAACATATTATAATTTCAACTATCCCCTTGATAATTTTAAAAAATAATAATATTTAAATATCAAATTAAGATATTATTTTTTTAATCAATATTTTTTACAAAACTAAATGATTTAATATTTTTACAAATATTTTTAAAACATTTAAAAAATATTTAATCTGTGGTATTTCACTACAAAAGTGAACTATAATATTTTATTTTTCACAATTACTTAATCAATATTTTTAAAAAATACTCAATAATTATAAATAATAATCAAAAGAATATAATTTATGTCATTTATTTTTAATTGATAATATTTTCAGGAAAATAAGGATATTAGAAAAAACACAATTGACATTTTATTTTTCACAATAAATTTTAACAATAATGTTTCTGTGATTTATTAATATCTACATAGATATTGAACTACCACAATCATTGAAAATCGTGAACAATATAACTCATACTATACAAATATTATGGACCCATTTCATAGCGATCACCCCTAGTTTCTGTTACCATAAAGTTGTTTTGGAAGGATGTACTAAAAAACCTTAAAATGACTTATACGAACATAATTAATGAATTAAATAATAAATCGTACTAAATACAAAAAAAGAAAAAAAAATAATATAAAAAAATAATTTATTTAATAAATTTATTTTATTATAAAATTAGATTATTTTGGACTGTATAGGACATGAGAAGAATAGCGGTACTCAAGTTACATGGTTTTCATTCCTACTCACAAATCTCTTAAAATATTGTTTCTCTACCACTATTTATATCTCATTTAAGGTTTCCCAATTTATTATATTAATTTTTTTCCTTATTCTTCCATTATCTTTATTTTTTGGGGTATATGAATGTATTTATTATTCCCTTCCTATAATTAATTCAAGTAAAAACATATGAGGTTTATAAATTATGATTTTACATTTAATAGCATCTTATGTTTGTTTTATAAAATTTAACTCTATTTATTTTTAATGTTTCTCTATTTGAATGATTAATTTTTAGAATAATGATTCAAAATAATTTTTATCTAATTTTAAATATAATTTATGAATGTGACTTATTTCTATGTTTTTATATCTTAAAAATATTCAATAACTATTATTTTAATGATTTCAATTATTTTTACTATTTTTTATTACCAATATTATTCTTCGAATACATTAATTATATTCAAATTTTACTAACATTTATAATTTTTGAAATATTATCTATTCCAAAAAATATAAAATTTTCAATTCATATAAAATTTCATTTTCATTATTTATTTTATTAAAGCATAAAAATTTAGAAAATATTTACTAAGAATATATGTTATTTAATAACTTCTTCTTAATGAATAATCATATATCTCATTTTCCATTAAAAACCCATATTAGTGTTACATAAAAAATTTAGATATGTTTATATTTTATAATGTTTTACTATGACTGAATGAATTTTTTAATCATCATCAAATTTATTTTATACAATACATTTTATAAATAAAATATCTATAGGTTGAATTATCTATCATATAACTTTTATATTTTTTTCATCAAAAATTCTTATACAGAACTAATCGGAAAAATATTTTCCTCTGTAAATAATATCTACAACATTATACAAATTAAATAACGATACAATAAATTCTTCTACATTTAATTTTTTTACTCTTTATCTTTATATAGATGGCCCAGAGCACCTGTCAATGAAATAAATTGAAAAATTAGAAACACCATATGGATTGGGTATGAAAGGAATCTTGTTAGTGTTTCTTGGAAGGACTGCATCAAACCAATTCATATGGGTGGATTCGTAAATAATGATATATGGATTCTCAAAGGCACTATGAATAAAAAATTCATATGGATGATCATCTTCCTCCCTTACCAATCCTTTTATTTTCGTGCAAACATATTTTTTGTGAAAATTCATATAGGGTATGTCAATTATATCAGTTGAAATATCTGTCCTGCTCTCAAAAAGGCTTACACTGAACTTAGGGTCTATTCAAAATGGGTGGTGTGTAAGAAGTCACATTTGAGATGTTGGTCAACCCATTGGTTTTCTCACCCCATTAGTGATGATACTGTCAATCAATATTCCCTAAAAAATGATACAATTTCTGATTTTCATGATAATACAGATCCCAGCGAGATTTTACCTAGTATTATTTAGTGGTAATATCATGATACTGCTTTAATGAATGTGATAAATTGGTCTAGATGCCCAATATTCATTCAAATTTTACCATAAGGTATTTTTATAGCAATCATTTTGGTGTCTCACATTACCCTCCATTTAGAGTCACTGATTTTTACAAATCGTTCATTCCTCTTGCTCACTCGATTTGAATATGGAAAATATGGAAGCAAAGGAACCCACTACAGGTTAACTTACAGCGCACTGGTCTCCTTCTAGCTTCGGCTGGTATGTCCTGTTAAGGGGTGGATGAATCACTTTCACATATTTTTTATCTTGTAAATGTTCATGGATGTTATGTTCATTTATCAAAGATATTTTTTAATTCTCTCTCAACACCTGATCTATTGATGGGCTATTAGAGTCCATCTGCTATAGTGAATTCATTGAGCAGGTCCAATCCCTCTTGCTTCTAGCCTTTTTCAGTGTTATCTCTTTCACATATAAGTCACGAAATGACTTGATATTCAGTAATACCGAGACATAATTTCATTTTGTGGTTCTATGCATACAATGTGCAATACAAAATGCTTCTAATATTTAGACTGGGTCCTTGAAAAAGAATTTTTTTGATCTGGTTTTGATGAGGTCTCTTAGTGTCAATGGTAGGATGGAAAATCCAATGATGATGAAGTATGTCAGATTAATACCACCCATCTCTTGATAGCTAATGGTCAACATCGATAGAGAATTTTTAGAGCACTATGTCCTTCGGAATGTGGTGGTGTTTTCCATACATATCGTGGCTTTGTAACATGATGTTTTTTACATATATTGGAAATGGATATGCAATCAAAGTGGAGCAGTGTGAAATGAAAAATGAAATCAGGTATCCCATCCACTATAATTTAAATGGCCTATGTATTGTGTGAGATTCTTCTCTTTCAAAATAGATTCTCAATGATCATTCAAGGAATGTTCCATGGAAGATGTTATCATCCTTGATTGATTGCCTTAGGCTTATTGAATTGTTATCTCTGGATGTCTCGCATGTCTACCAAGAGGCCTATCAATTTGTGGATGCCCTTACGAAGAGAGTAATTTGGGAGGTCAGATCTAGTTGGACATTTGTACTACCTGAGTATTTTATTTTCCTATGTCAAGATGATTGTTATGGTGCGATCTATACTCTTCCTCGTAGAGCTTCTCTATGATGCCTAATTGTGTAGTTTAACATTTTTGTTATATTTTAATGGGAGAAGGCTTTCCTGACTCCTGATCTTATGATTATACAATGATAATACCCTGTAAATAATTATTTTTATTAATTTTTTACTTACCTATATATAAATTTTATCCCTTTAGATTCCTCTTATAATTAAATGGGGTAATAGTGCTTGAAATATTAAAGATTTTATATTGTACCCATATTAATGTGGCACACATATGAATAGATATATTATTATATAATGAGTGGGGATATAATTATATAACCATAAAATGCATTATGTAATGGTTCAAATGAATCTATATATATGTTTTTAATTGTTTAGTGACTATACTCACAGAGCTATGATTAATTGAATCTGGAGTCTTCCAAATACACTTTGTTTTTGTGATTGGGGAGTAAACTCAATCTACTATGATATTATGGTCTTGCTGGGGAGCCAAAACATATGATATATTTTTCTATTATTACACTTTTACCTAATTAATATTCTATGTTAAAAAAAATTAAATATTAAATCCTTATGATTTCATATCATTATGTCATGGTTTATATTATTTTATTTATGGATCATCCATTTTTGTATTAATAATATGATATATTATTATGAAATCAATAAAGAGTCTAATCATTTCATAATTTTACTATATTAGTCATTTAATATATTATATTTCCTTGCATCTCATATATAAATTATTTATTGATAACTAATCTTTGAATCATTAATTATGTTTCACCACACTCTGATTATTTTATGTCATTTTTTCTTATGTTCCCCATTTCCCAATATGAAGGTAGGAGTGACGTTGATTTTGAATCAATTTAAATCCAAATTTCATAAATAATTTTATTAAATTTTTAGGAATATGTAAAAGTTGTTATTGTATATGATATATTGTTCCAAAAGATTCCATACATTAGATTCATTGATTGCATTATAAATAAAATGTTTTTTTGTAAAAGCATATATTTCTTCTACTGGGTTTAGAAGTGTAGGTCTTGGGGAATCTCATGGAGGGGAATTGATGAATACATTTTTGGTATATTATTATTTAAATTATATATGGAATGAAAAAAATCTATTCCTAGAATTTGGGCTGATAAACTAACCTATTAATGTAAATATTATTTTTATAGAAACTTCTTGTTAATAAAAGTATTTATGTCTATTTTTGGTAACTAATATAGTCATGATAATTATTAATATACAATAAATAATGTTCTGAATAATATTTTAGATCCTATAATGAATTTGATGGAAAATATATAAAAGAATCCTAATTTTTTTTATCCTGGTATATGAAAATGTATCCAAAAAATATGCAGTTATTGATAAATATATATGACAATGTTTATTGATATTTATTAAAAAATGTATATTACATAGGAATACAATCATAGGGTAGTGATTTATAAATTTATAAATTTTATATTTTGAATAATTATAAAAACATATTGGTAAGTACTTGTGGAGGAGTATTGGGATATGAATCCTATAATTTATATTAAATTGAATCATTTTAATTAGAGGATCAGTAGAATGGAAATTTTATTAATTATAATAGTTAATTAATGATTACAGATATATGTATTTAAATGTTATTAAGAATTTAATTAATATATTTGAAAAATTTATTTTTGTGCACATATATGTATGAAATGTTAATTTTAGAGTTTAAAAGGATATTGATTTAAATATAATCTAATATTTATTGATATTAATTGTTTATGATCTATGATTGATTTCCCTATATAGTATTCTTTACGGATTGCTAATATATCTGAGTCATGGTGTCCACTATACATATTTATAATTTCATAAATTGTAAGCCCAAATGAAATGTTTATTTAAAATTAATGGACAATTTTACCTCAACATTCCATACAATGGTGGAATCCTTCCACTATACATATTTGTATTTTTATATGTTCATCATTATTCAGGACATCTTGAGTTTCCTCCTTCTAAGGATCATCATAATCAGTGACAGCATTCCATATCATCGTCAAGTGAAGGCCCCGACAAAATCTCAACACTTGTTAACTGATGATACCATCTTATATCTGAACACTAATAGTAGATCAATTCACATCCTCAACAATGGGATGGAGGATTATTGCCGAGGAAGGGGCTAGATTATCAATAATGGTAAGAGTTATTTCTTATTTTCCCACAAATGCACCACCGAGATGGTGTAGTCTTTTAGTGGGATACTAGGCATCCAGAGGGAGTAATTACCTATGGTTTATCTGGGTGTGCCCAAATTTTCGGGGAGTCTTTGGATCTTACACTTCGATGCTCTATGAACAAAGGTTTCAAATAGGGTGTTGAACTAGAAAAATAATTTTTTTTCCATCAGTGGTAGAATTTACATGGTAAACAGTGTACTGGTGGCTTCTACAATCCATTTTTTATCATCTATCAATGTCCCTCAAGGGGTTATCAGGGTGATCAATATGATCCTTTACAATTCCTTTTGGTATAAATTATCACAGGGGATGAAACACTGAGTATATTGAATAAAAATGTTGAGATGAATGGTGGAAGAAGGGATTAACGTGTGAAACCTGAATGAGAACCTCTTCTACATGAATGGAAGGCTTGTATGGAGCAACCTGGAAAGTTGTAATCACTGGCAGACTGCCATAAATGTGTATGCCACATACCATTGGGACTCGAGGGAGGGGAATTATTCTTATCTTTAGTTGTTTATTGGTCTCATTGTCTCTTTTATTCATCATTTATCTAGATGGATGGTCGGGAAATGCAATTTGTCCATCTCGCATCAGGATTTATGTGGTATATGGATGGTGCTCCATGGTTGTCTGGGGACCAATATCTCGTTCAGGGAGGCTATCCTTTTCCCCACATTCATCAATGCGATCTTGGATTAGATACCGCATGAGTACTTTCATATCATTGAGTTGAATGAAGTGGAGGAGAAATGTGTCTCTACCTCTTCCTCCTTGAGTATCCTCTCTTCAAACGAATTCCATTCCCTCAGTAATGAACAGGTCCCATTTGGAGGATGGGATGAGATTATTTGGATGAAAAACATTCCCAACAAGATAATAATTATAACCTAGGGGATTCGGAATAGAGCCCTCTTCGAGGACATTTATAACACCCGAGACTTTTATGTTATATATATCATAAAAGTAATATTTTTCTACACAACACTTTCTTGGCTTGCTGTACACGAAATCACGACCTTCCTCGATAGCTTGCGTTGTACGCAATACCGAGTTTCATTAAAAAACGATATGCTATTAAAATATTATTAAAACTAGCTGTTATGAATAGTAATAACCACTTTCTGAAATTCAATAAATTTTATTTTTTAAAATGTAATTCATTTTTGGATTCAGAATATCGAAATTAACCTAGGGTGAAATTTTGGTATTTTTCTAAAAACTTTCAATTTTTGATGAATAGTGAAACCACTAAGTGGTAGTTAAAAAACTGAATTTTTCATAAAACTTAATTTTACCGCTTCTGTGAGTGGAATTACGAAAATCCGAGAGACACGGTTAATATCAAGGACTAAAATATGGTTCAATGAGATGAAAATAATTTTTGGTGAATAGTAACTTTTTACTTTTTCTTACCACGGTTAAAAGTAAATAGGGTAATTAAGGGTAAAGATGATATTATTATTACCCTAACACATGTCCTAATTCTATTGGATAAGTGTAATTCGACCAAAAACAAACTTAGGAATAAAATATGACCCTTTAGGCCCACTTGGATTAGATTAGGACATTTATTATTAATTTATTTAAAGAAGGGTTAAAATAGTTAAAATCAATGTTTAATAAGTAAATAATTTTTAATATGGGGTTATACATAAGATAAATTAGACTATATATATTCATTAGAAATATAAAAATCTTTCCTACATAATTTTAGTTTATTTGAAACTTTTAGAAATTAAATAATTTAATTTATTTATGACACAATGATGATGCAGTAATTATTTTATTATTGAAATATTGACATAATTGATGTTATAAACACCAAAATAAATTTAATTTGGGACTTTTTATGCATTACACTAATTTTATAGGTTAATATGACATGTTAGTATTGATTTAATTAACTTGGTTCAAACTAATAATTCTGTTATGATTTTCACAAAAATAAATTACTAAATAGTATCAAAATTGACATAAAATAGTTTTGAAAACAAATATTATATTAGTAATTGTTATTTTATTACTAAAAATCTAAGGTTCGTCTAAATGAATTAGATAAGGTTATATATATTAATAATAAACAACATGGGGTTAGTTTGGCTGCTTATAGTACGTTTATTAACCTTATAGTATAAGAACACAAGAAGACACGGTAAAAGTAAACTTATTTAACTTAATGTTAAATCTAAATGATAAGGTTAAAATAGGAACCTAAACTTGTCTAAATTCTATTGGATGAGAGTACTTCGACCCATCCCCACCTTATCTTATAAATATATGAATTTGAAGCTATTTAAAACCTAACTTGACTTTATAATAAAATAATATTTTTAGTTATTCCAAAGGTGCCCCTCTCCTCCCTTATAAAAGGACACCTCCTCCCCCTCTTCCTCACAGCACTTTGAGCCTTCAAGATCGGCCAACCCCTGCCACATTCTCCTATCCATTTACCTAGAGACATCCTAGAGGTTCTGGTCTTCTTCAAAGACCAATTTTAGTGCCTTAAAAGAAGGTCTCAAAGAAGCACTTCAAAGAAGAGGTAATGTCTGTTACCGATTTTTTCATCTTTATTTCTTCTTCCACTTCTTCTTCTTTAGTTGTTTCATTATGAAGTAATAAAATCAGTATCACTCATATAATTATATGTTATTATAAGTATGAAACAACCCTATTTCACCATCTATCCATCCTACGGAAAAAGAAATCAACGCGCGTGCGTACGTACGGAATACCGTCTCCACGCCGTGGTGTAATCTATTTTCCAACACCACCTTACTTGGATGGGTATAATGATGGAAATAATTACTATATATGACTATTATAAATTGATATTGATTATGAATTAGTATACATATACTCCAATACAATTCCACGATCATAGGAACGATATCATCACTCGTGCGTACGTACGGAATACCGTCTCCACGATGTGATGCGATTCGTTCTACATGATCTTCATTTCATAATGATTATATAAATGAATTGAATGAATGAATATGATATATATTACAGTAATACCATTATGGAGATGAGGTATCTATAACCTAATGAAAATAATAAGAATTTATTCGAGAAAACACGAATAAGAACAAAAAGTTATAAACACCTGAATAACAAGTAGAAATGAAATATTACTACTAAGAAGCTAAGTATATGACCATATATGATATCATAAAAATAAGTATGATTCTGGAATAAGTCAATGACATTATTTAAATCATTATACAAGAGGTTCAGACACTTACGAAGGAAAACAGACCTAAGGTAAGGGAAATATCACAATCTCATTTTTATCCGAGATTGTTTATACTTTGGCATTTACTGGGGTGTATTTTATCATCCACATATATCTTTCCTCAATATGTAATATTATTTCCATTCACCTAAAATTGTTTAAATCCCATTTTACCCTTCGGTGAGTTTTTAGTAAATGATATGAATGGAATCTTTTGTCGTTTTTCATACGAGGTACTTTTTTACTTTTCTGACAAAAGTACGAAGAATGTTTTTTTAACTTATACGGCATGAATGGATTTTTAAAACATTATTTACAAGAAGATTCCTTTACAAGTTTTCAAGTTTATTTTTAATCAACTTCTTTTAGTTTATAATTTTACGACATGTTAAGAAAGGAAAAGTGTTTTTGAAGTAGAAAGGATATTTTCCTCAAGAATGAAGTTCAATTGTTTTATCAAAATTATTTTCCATCTAAGATAATAAAGGGGTTCTGTTTATATACCTATAATTACATTTATTTGATTATGTTGTGATGGAATTATTTTTATGAATTCTTTATCTTATATGAATTGTTTGATGATGTCACGATGTTTAAGATTCCCATTTTTATTACGTGGGTTATGCAATGATGTATGATTTATGATTTTGTGGCACACATAATAATGGTATCATTATTATATGGGTGGGACCTATATCTCCCTCCAATGCATTGGGTAAATATTTTATATCTCATGAGATAGACATCGTTGGAACGGTAGGTTATACCGGTTCAGTGAAACAGGACTGAACGAGGGTGACTCGGTTCAGAAAGGGACTTTGTCCACTAAGATAGTCTTGGAAATGAGTCTTGACTAACAAGAAATGATTCTCTATGATTAGGTGTGTATGCCACAAAGTTTCATGTTTTAAGTTATGATTATTGTGATTATATTTCACTGCCATGATTTATCCCATGTTATGAAATTATGATCTCTTTTGTAGGTTAAGATTTCCAAAAGTTATGTGCTTATGTATATGATGTGGTTGATATATCTTTTTTTACCCTTACTGAGCATTTGAGCTCACCCTTTTTTATGTTTTCTTTCCCCAGGTCAGGAAGAAGGTTATTAAGTAGAATATGCCAAAAAGGGACTCTAGATATGATGAAATAAATGGGAGGCAAAGTAGATGCTTTATGAACCAGTTGTTTCTGTTTCCCAGTTTCTAAAGACACTATACCTATACGGTCCTTTCGTGGTTTTGTTATATGTTATAATAAGTATGCTTAAATTTTGAAGTATTAACAATGTATGTAAAGTATGGGTCGTCATAGTTGGTATCAGAGGAAAGGTATAGACAACCTTTGGAAACTAGGATGTGAAAGCCATAGTAAGAACCCTAAGGATAAGTCTAAGCATAGAACACAATCTTAGTGTTTTAGAAATGGCCACGAATAACCTATAATAAGACCTTAAGTGTGAAATTTTATTCTTGATTATGTGGATATCCTATTATAATTTGTGTTGCTCACACTATTCCTCTTGGTTTTAGTCAATGGCTGGAACCCGAAGGAACCGTGTTAATGCGGAATGTGACGGGAAATGCAATGATTGTCCCCCTAAGCAACCAAACATTATGGGAGCTGGAATGAAAAATCTTGTAGCCATGCTCACACAACTTTCTCAAGCTATGAATCATGCAGGAATTCCAAACGAGCAATGGAAGGAGCAACATTCTATTGAATCCTTCATGAGGCAGCGTCCACCTTCTTTCAGCGGGTCTACTGATCCATTAGTTGCTGAAAAATGGATTAGTACTACTGAAAAGATATTTTCAGTTCTTCAATGTTCGGAACATGATAAAGTCATCCTAGCAGTGTATCGTTTTGAAGGAGATGCTGATCAATGGTGGAATCTTATTAAGAATACGAGGCAAAGGGATGAAATTGAGTCCATGGAATGGGACGAGTTCAAGAACTTATTTTTCAATAAGTACTTCCCCCATATTCTCCGAACAAAGATGGAGAAAGATTTTCTTGAACTAAAGAAAAAGGATGATGAATCTGTTGGTACCTATGAAGAAAATTTTACAAGTCTTTCAAGGTACACTTCTAGTATTATTATCCAACATGAGAGTAAGATTGATCGATTCTTTAGTGGCTTAAAACCAAGTCTTCGAAGGGCTTTAGCCATAAGGGACTTCAATAGCTACGAGGAAATAGTTCGATGTGCTCTGAAAGTTGAGATGGAGATTGGAGTAACCCATCAGTCATATGGGTTTGATAAGAAGAGGAAAATGGAATTCAAAGGAAAATCTAAAGAGCACACTGAAAAGAAGATGAGATTTCCCTTATGCTCAATGTGGAAAGAAACATGGAGGGAGTTTTCTTAAAGGGACAAGTAAATGTTTCAAATGTGGAAAGGAAGGTCATCGGGCATTTGAATGCCACGATGATGGGAAGAAGATGTCTAATGATGCAAACAAAGGAAGGGATATATAAAATGAACCTACTACACTTCAATGTTTCAAGTGAAAGGAGATGGGGAATTATGCCAATAAATGCCCTAATCCAAGGGTTGATGATGATGGTCGACATCAAAAACTCTTAAGGCTAAAGACAAAGGAAAGTCACATGCAATTTCTATCAGCGATGTGGAGTACGATAACGATGTGGTGAAAGGTACACTTACCATCCACTCTAAAGTAGCAAATGTTTTATTTGATTCTTGATCCACCCACCCTTTTATTTCTGAAGAATTTTCTAAGGGTATCACCATATTACCAAAACAATTAGATGTTGAGTTAGCTGTGACAACACCTAATGGCACAACAGTCGCATCAAAAGCTTATAATTATTCTCCGATCGATGTTTGTGGGAAAGTGCTTCCTACAAATCTTGTGGTCCTTCCTATAGTGGAATTTGATGTGATTCTTGGCATGGATTGGCTTTCTCTACATGGAGCACATATCAATTTCCAAAGAATGGAAGTCTCATTTCATATTCCAAGTCAATCTATGATCATCTATCGATGCAAGGATGAACATAACCTTCCAGTGGAAATTTATTCCATTTTATGGGTATTGATTGCACTAAATGAAGGTTATTTATCTCAAATTGTTGGTGAGAAACTCACGATTAAGAATATGCCCATTGTACGAGAGTTTGATGATGTCTTTCCGGAGGAATTACTGGGACTTCCACCAAATCGTGAAGTTGAGTTCTCAATAGAAATCGTACTGGGTGCTTTGCCTATTTCAAAGACACCTTATAGAATGGCCCCAATTGAGTTGCAGGAATTGAAGAAGGAACTCCAAGAGAATCTTGATAAGGGATTCATACGCCCTAGTGCGTCATCTTGGGGAGCACATGTTCTATTTGTTATGATGAAAGATGGATCAACGAGACTCTGCATTGATTATCGAGAACTTAACAAGATAACTATCAAGAACAATTATCCTCTCCCGCGCATTGATGAGCTATTTGACCAACTACACGGAGCTCAATACTTTTCCAAGATTGATCATCGTTCAGGGTATCATCAATTAAGGGTAAAAAGGGAGGATATAACAAAGACGGCTTTCCGTACAAGGTATGGACACTATGAATTTATAGTGATGCCATTTGGTCTTACTAATTCCCCTGCTATCTTCATGGATCTGATGAATAGAGACTTTAGAGACTATCTTGATCAATTTGTGGTAGTCTTTATAGACGATATTCTTGTCTATTCAATGAGCAAGGAAGAACAAGAAGATCACTTGAGAATTATATTGAAGACCCTGAGAAATGATAAGCTTTATTCCAAATTTACCAAGTGTGAATTTTGGCTTCAAAAAGTTGCATTTTTGGGTCACATAATCTCAAAAGAGGGGATATCTGTGGATCCAGCAAAAACAAAGGTTATCGAAAGATGGTCGAGACCAACAACAGTAACTGAGATCCGATGTTTTCTTGGTTTGTCTGGATATTATCGATTTTTTGTGAAAGATTTTTCACGATTATCTAATCCACTCACCAAGTTGACTCGGAAAGGAGTAAAGTTCGTCTGGACAGAAGAATGTGAAGATAATTTCAAGTAGTTGAAAAGAAGGTTATCCAGTGCACCTGTGCTCACACTTCCTTGTAGTAGAGAAAGGTTTGTGATCTATAGTGATGCATCCAAGAAAGGATTGGGGTGTGTTCTTATGCAAAATGATATGGTGATAGCTTATGCCTCACGACAGTTGAAAATCCATGAGCAAAATTACCCAACACATGATTTGGAGTTAGCTGCGGTAATCTTTTCATTAAAGATTTGGAGGCATTATCTTTATGGTGAATGGTGTGATATTTATACTGATCATAAAAGTTTAAAGTATATTTTCACACAAAATGAGCTGAATATGCGTCGAAGAAGATGGTTGGAGCTGATTAAGGATTACGACTGCTCAATCCATTACCACCCTGGGAAAGCAAACAAGGTGGCAGATGCATTAAGTCGACATTACCATGCTAGTTTATCCATGATGAGGATCAAAAAAGATCCATTATTTATGGATTTACAAAGGATTGATCTTGGAATTATAATGGAAGGGGAAAAATCTTTTCTTTCTCAAATGAATATTCAACCATCTATACATGTGAAGATTTAAGAGGCACAGAAAGAAGATGTCGAGTTACAAAAGAAGGTGATAATGGTTCCTGAATTCAACCTTGATTGTGATGGGATAATAAAGTTCAGGAATCGGGTTTGTGTTCCTCTCATCCCCAAATTAAAGAAGGAGCTTCTTGATGAGGCTCATAGTTCTTCACTCTCTATTCATCCTGGAAGCACAAAGATGTATAGGGACCTGAAAGAGTACTTCTGGTGGGATGGCATGAAAAGAGATGTTGCTGAATATATCTCTCGATGCTTGGTTTTTCAACAAGTTAAAGCTGAGAGACAGAAGTCTAAGGGGATGTTTCAACTGTTACCCATACCTGAATGGAAATGGGAAAACATCACTATGGACTTTGTCACAGGAATTCCTAAAACATCCAAAGGAAATAATTCTATCTGGGTCATAGTTGATCGTCTTACAAAGTCTTCACACTTCATTGCTATTAGAGGGGATTTCTCCCTAGATCAGCTTGCCAGGATATATGTAAAGGAAGTGGTAAGATTGCATGGAGTACCACTTTCTGTTATATCTGATCTGGATCCGAGATTTACCTCAATGTTCTGGCGAAGTCTTCAGCATACTCTGGATATAGAGTTGAGTTTCAGCACTGCTTATCATCCTCAGACAGATGGTCAGTCTGAAAGAACAATTCAAACCCTAGAAGATATCTTGAGAGCTTTCTCTATGGATTTCAAAGGAGCTTGGGATCAACACCTACCTTTGGTGGAATTTTCTTATAATAATAGCTCTCACTCCAGTATTCAGATGGCTCGTTATGAAGCTCTCTATAGAAAGAAATGCAGGACTCCAACTTTCTAGGATGAAGTTGGGGAACCAAAGCTATTAGGACCTGATCTCGTTGATGAAATTGCAGAAAAGGTTAGTTCTATTCAACAACACATAAGAGAATCTCAGAGTCGACATAAAAGTTATGCCGACAACCGAAGAAAAGACCTAGAGTTTGAAGTGGGTGATAAAGTGTTCTTACGAATATCTCCCTGGAAGAGGGTTATGAGATTTGGAAAGAAGGGAAAGTTGAGCCCTAGATATATCGGTTCTTTCGAAATATTGGATTGTGTTGGGAAGGTAGCTTACCAATTGGCGCATCCACCGAATCTCTCTCAAGTTCACGATGTGTTCCATGTATCTCTCCTGAGAAAGTACATACCTGATCCTTCACATGTACTCAGCTCAGAAGTTGTACCGCTGGAGCAAGATCTTTCTTATGAAGAACAACCGATAGAGATTCTGGATCGTAGCGAAAAAGTCCTACGAAACAAGACCACTCGATTGGTGAAAGTTTTATGGAGGAACCACCAGTTAGAAGAAGCTACATGGGAGCTTGAGGATATGATGAGGGAGAGGTATCCTCATCTGTTTCTTACAAAGTGACGAATTTCGAGGGAGAAATTCATTTTAAGAGGGGTAGAATGTAACACCCGAGACTTTTATGTTATATAAATCATAAAAGGAATATTTTTCTACACAACACTTTCTTGGCTTGATTTACACGAAATCACGACCTTCCTCGATAGCTTGCGTCGTACGCAATACCGAGTTTTATAAAACAACGATATGCTATTAAAATATTATTAAAACTAGCCGTTATGAATAGTAATCACCACTTTTTGAAATTTTGTAAATTTTATTTTTCAAAATGGATTTCATTTTTGGATTCGGAATATCGAAATTAGCCTATGGTGAAATTTTGGTATTTTTCTGAAAACTTTCAATTTTTGATGAATAGTGAAACCCCTAAGTGGTAGTTAAAAAACTGAATTTTTCATAAAACATAATTTTACCGCTTTTGTGAGTGGAATTTCGAAACTCCGAGAGACACGGTTAATATCAAGGAATAAAATGTGGTTCAATGAGATGAAAATAATTTTTGGTGAATAGTAACTTTTTACTTTTTTTACCACGGTTAAAAGTAAATAGGGTAATTAAGGGTAAAGATGATATTATTATTACCCTAACACATGTCCTAATTCTATTGAATAAGTGTAATTCGACCAAAAACAAAATTAGGAATAAAATATGACTATTTAGATCCACTTGGATTAGATTAGGACATTTATTATTAATATATTTAAAGAAGGGTTAAAATAGTTAAAATCAATGTTTAATAAGTAAATAATTTTTAATATGGGGTTATACATAAGATAAATTCGACTATAAATATTACATAGAAATATAAAACGATTTCCTACATAATGGTATTTTATTTGTAATTTATAGACATTATATAATTTAATTTATTTATGACACAATGATGATGCAATAATTATTTTATTAATGAAATATTGACATAATTTATGTTATAAACACCAAAATAAATGTAATTTGAGACTTTTTATTAATTACACTAATTTTATAGGTTAATATGACATGTTAGTATTGATTTAATTAACTTGTTTTTAACTAATAATTCTGTTATGATTTTCACAAAAATAAATTACTAAATAGTATCAAAATTGACATAAAATAGTTTTTAAAACAAATATTATATTACTAATTGTTATTTTATTCCTAAAAAACTAAGGTTCGGCCGAATGACTTAGATAAGGTTATATATATTAATAATAAACAAATTTGGGTTCGTTTGGCTGCTTATAGTAAGTTTATTAACCTTATAGTATAAGAACACAAGAAGACACGGTAAAAGTAAACATATTTAACTTAATGTTAAATCTAAATGATAAGGTTATAATAGGAACATAAACTAGTCTAAATTCTATTGGATTAGAGGATTTCGACCCATCCCCACCTTATCTTCGAAATATATCAATTTGGAGCTATTTAAAACCAAACTTGACTTTATAATAAAATAATATTTTTATTTATTCCAAAGGTGCCCCTCTCCTCCCTTATAAAAGGACACCTCCTCCCCCTCTTCCTCACACCACATTGCGCCTTAAAGCTCGGCCAACCCCTGCCAATTTCTCCTATCCACTTCCCTAGAGACATCCTAGAGGTTCTGGTCTTCTTCAAAGACCAATTTTAGTGCCCTAAAAGAAGGTCTCAAAGAAACACTTCAAAGAAGAGGTAATGTCCATTACCGAATCTTTCATCTTTATTTCTTCTTCCACTTCTTCTTCTTTAGTTGTTTCATTATGAAGTAAAAACATCAGTATCACTCATATACTGATATGTTATTATAATTATGAAACAACCCTATTTCACCATCTATCCATCCTACGGAAAAAGAAATCACCGCGCGTGCGTACGTACGGAATACCGTCTCCACGCCGTGCTGTAATCTATTTTCCACCACCATCTTACTTGGATGGGTATAATGGTGTAAATAATGACTATATATGACTATTATAAAGTGATATTGATTCTGAAATAGTATAAATATACTCCAATACAATTCCACGATCGTAGGAACGATATCATCACTCGTGCGTACGTACGGAATACCGTCTCCACAATGTGATGTGACTCGTTCTACATGATCTTTATTTCATAATGATTATATAAATGAATTCAATGAATAAATATGATATATATTACACTAATACCATTCTATAAATGAGGTATCTATAACCTAAAGAAAAGAATAAGAATTTATTCGACAAAACACGTATAAGAACAAAAAGTTATAAACACCCGAATAACAAGTAGCAATGAAATATTACTACTAAGAAGCTAATAATATGACCATATATGATATCATAAAAATAATTATGATTCTGGAATAAGTCAACAACATTATTTAAATCATTATACAGGAGGTTCGGACACTTACGAAGCAAAACAGACCTAAGGTAAGAGAAATATCACAATATCATTTTTATACGAGATTGTTTATACTTTGGCATTTACTAGGGTGTATTTTATCATCCACATCCATGTTTCCTCAATATGTAATATTATTTCCATTCACAGAAAATTGTTTAAATTCTATTTTACCCTTCGGTGAGTTTTTAGTAAAATATATGAAAGGAATCTTTTGTCGTTTTTCATACGAGGTACTTTTTTACTTTTCCGACAAAAGTACGAAGAATGTTTTTTTTAACTTATACGACATGAATGGATTTTTAAAAAATTATTTCCAAGAAGCTTCCATTACAAGTTTTCAAGTTTATTTTTAATCATCTTCTTTTAGTTTATAATTTTACGACATGTTAATAAAGGAAAAGTGTTTTTGAAGTAGAAAGGATATTTTCCTCAAGAATGAAGTTCAATTGTTTTATCAAAATTATTTTCCATCTAAGATAATAAAGGGGTTATGTTTATATCCCTATTATTAAATTGATTTGATTATGTTGTGATGGAATTATTTTTATGAATTCCGTTATCTTATATGAATTGTTTGATTATGTCACGATGTTAAAGATTCCCATTTTTATTACGTGGGTTATGCAATGATGTATGATTTAATATTTTGTGGCACACATAAGAATGGTATCATTATGAGATGGGTGGGACCTATATCTCCCTCCAATGCATTGGGTAAAGATTTTATATCTCATGAGATAGACATGGGTGGAACGGTAGGTTATACCGATTCAGTGAAACAGGACTGAAATGAGGGTGACCCGGTTCAGAAAAGGACTTTTTCCACTAAGATAGTCTTGGAAATGAGTCTTGACTAACAAGAAATGATTCTCTATGATTATCTGTGTATTCCCCAAAGTTTCATGTTTTAAGTTATGATTATTGTGATTACATTTCACTGCCATGATTTATCCCATGTTATGAAATTATGATCTCTTTTGTAGGTTAAGATTTCCAAAAGTTATGTGCTTATGTATATGATGTGATTGATATTTCTTTTTTTTACCCTTACTGAGCATTTGAGCTCACCCTTTTTTATGTTTTCTTTCCCCAGGTCAGGAAGAAGGTTATTAAGTAGAATATTCCAAAAAGGGACTCTAGATATGATGAAATAAATGGGAGGCAAAGTAGATGCTTTATGAACCAGTTGTTTATGTTTCCCCGTTTCTAAAGACACTATACCTATACGGTCCTTTCGTGGTTTTGTTATATTTTGTAATAAGTATGCTTCAATTTTGAAGTATTAAATATGTATGTAAAGTATGGGTCGTTATAACATTAATATTCGAAGATGTGGTATCCAACTAGAATCCAGGTGCGTCTTTTGTAGCATTCATAATGAGAAGATAACTACTCATCTGTTCTCTGGCTGTGATTGGGCACATGAGGTGTGTCATGTAAATTGGGGGTTCACTACCACCCTCCTAGTGGATGAGTGTACTCTAACCTTTCATTATATATCGTTTCATTATTCTGAGGGTGGGGGTCTGGAGTGGATTACCTGATCAGTGGTGTTGTATGTGGGATTCTAGTGTATTTAGAAGGCACAAAACAACTGGAAGCATGAGGGGATGAAGGTGATGAATTGGTTAAATATCATTTTGGAAAAAACTATGTTACTTGAACTGAATAAGTTAGTGAGTTCTTGGAAGGAGCCTCTATCTTTGTATCATTTTCAAGTAGGACTTACTATTGCCTTTTCATCTAGAAACGAGGAGGGAAACCGTGAATGATGGAATACTCATTCCATTGGATTGAAATCCAATAATGATAGGTCTTGTGTCCAAGGCAATATATGTGGAGGATGAGTGGTTCTTGATTAGAATTGTTCTATTTACTTATAATTATTATCAAGGTTTTCCTAGGGTTCTTCCCTTCATGCAGAGGCAATGGAAATGCTCATCGGCCTCCAAAATTTCATGTAAAAGTGGCTGGCCCCCTCTGAAATTTAAACAGACTCCTTAATTTCTCACATGTCCCTTGAAGGGTATAAAAATTATCCTTGGAGGATATGCTATTTTACTAGAAAATTTCAATGTATAATCAGTATAAACACTCGATTAATTCATACTTGGGAATAGGGGAAGAAGGTAATGGACTACTTAGCCTCAGTGGACTTTACTAGCATAGTAGAGGTGTTCCGGAACAACGTAGAGAGTATTCCTACTAATAGGATTGACTATATTAATGGGGACTCAACAGGTCTGCACCATTGTAGGCCCCCTTAGGCTCCTTTTTGGGTGTGTAGGCGGTCTCCATCCTCGTCTTCTTTTATTACTATTCTATTAAAAAAATTACATAATTATGGTGATGATGATTAATGTGCTTAATATGAATTTCTAAACATTAGAAAAACTATTATGAGGATATTAATGTGTTATTATGATTTTATTAGGAGGTAATTTTAATTTTTTGTTGAAATATATCATGGGTTACAATACATTTACTATGTCATCATCATCAAATTCGATTATAAAAAAAATAATGTATATGAGGAGATAATACATAGTTATAAATATGTTACTGTTACTATCTGTGTTTTTTAAATATTTTATGAATTTATTAAAAGGATTCAATTAATTTCTATTTAGCACATCATTACATTTCATACTTTTATTTAAATTTTCATTTCCTTTTATGAGTAACCATGAAAATCAATATGGGATACTATGTTGTTATGTAAAATCGATTATGATTAGAAAAATATTTCTATATTACAATTGTAATAACATTTTATCAATATTAATATTTGAGTTTCACCAAAAAAACAACAAATTATTGATACAATAATTTCTTTATTCTATATAGAAAACACCTTGATTGCCTACTACAAAGTCATAAAATTGTTGATTTGGGATCTTAATTTTTTTTATGAGGAATATGTACATTAAATAAAATACATATCTATATGTATTAGAAGTAATTTATCAATAAACATATATTTATAGCATTGTTTTCTAAATTTTTATAATTTGAACAAAAATTAAATTAATTCCCAAAACAGGGTGAAGAAATAATAATGCACCCTTAAATATACCGATTTATATGGATAAAAATTCATATATGGGTTACAATTAATTTTTAATGTAATCACTATTAAATTTATATAATTTTATAAAATTAATAAAACCTTTAAGTAGATAAATTGTAATTATGCCTGAGCTAAAATTTAGATATACTAAATTTACTGTTATTTCAAAAAAGTGTAAGATATAAAAAGAAAATTACTATTAAATTTGAGTTTTAATTAATAATTATGTGATATATATAAAATAAACATTAAAAAAGATGTTTTTTATTATAAAAATAAACCGATATATAAAAAATAATTGTCAAAAGATATTTTTTCATCATCCACAAATTCATATATAAATGTAATATTAAATTTTAAAAAAATACTTATCTATTAAAACTAATATAATGTCATTAATTGGTTACCCTACATTTAGAATGAGGTATTATACCATTATATAAATTATAAATAAAATTTTTAATTTCATTTACGGGTTATGAAGAAGTAATAATGAATCCACTAGAAAATATTTCATTGAGAGATGGATATAAAGTCATTAAGTGTTTTCCTTGTTATTATGCAGACTTTATCATGGCATCACAAATTTTTTTAAAATTTAAAATTTATCTTTTGGAGATAACATATAGTTATAAATGAGATGATATACAATTATACTAAATTTATATTGACTATAAAACATATCTAAAATCAAATTATCATTACATTTTATCTAGGAGTTTTTTTGGGCTATATGAGATTGTAAACTAAAGCAGTAATGTAGAGACATGATTCATTATATACATTAAACAAATAACATAATTATGATAATATTAAAATATCATGCATTGTTCCCAAAAAAATTATTAGGAAAGTAATTTTTTAATGAAAATTCTTATAGTGATATATATAAATGTTGAAGTATTAATAAATAGTGTTTATAAAAAATTTATTTGGATAACAGAAAACTTATATTATACGGATATTTTAATATTATAGTTATGAACCATAAATTTATTATAGGTACATATAAATGGATGTTTTCAAATGCATTCATAACCCTACAAGATACCACAGCTTAGATAATTTAATTTTGGAATTACGCTCTTATTTATAAGATAAAATTTTACTTCCACTGATTTTATGTGTTGTAATTTTATACATAAGGGTTTATGATTATTGAATAATGTAATATAATAATAATAATATTTTTCAAAAGTTTAAATTACGTTTTAATGTTAAATTTGTTGAATAATCTCTATAATAGTGGACTAAACATAAAATAAATTGTTATCAATTAATTTATGATTAGTAAGAAAAATTTGATAGCTCATTGGAATTAAAAGGGCTATTATTGAATTAAAATTTCACATATATAAGTTTAGAGATAAAATAAAATTAACTAATTTTTTTTATGTACATTGAAAATTATTATCTGTTTTAAGCATTTGGTTAAACTCTTGTATGTTATTTTATATTTTAATTTAATACCATTATAGATTGAATTGGGTGATGTTTTAATCATTTTTGATACATATATAAAAGAATTTGTGTAAAAATAATGATGATAGAGGGGTTGAATTTATTTATATAGAAAATATAAATCATCAACCACCATGGGAATATAATTTGATAAATAATAATTTTTAATTTAGAAATGGTGTTATGAGTGAGATTGATAAATGTTAATATTTTTCAAATTTTATTGATAAATATTGTAATAGGAATTGATTTAAATTATCATTAAATTATTTAATTACTAATATGATTGCATGAGGAATGTATTATAGTTTTTGTAAACTTAAAATATAATGATTTGATTATAATTCAGAATTTATTGAATATTTTAAATTATTATTATTTTGGTAAATCCCATTATTTTTATTTTCAATTATTTCTTTAATGTATATCTAGTAAATATATTACATATCATATATGATATTCCACTAGAATGTTTGTTTCTATATATATGTTATTTATATTTAAACTAAAATTTATAAATGGGGATATTTGGAATATCTATATAAGAATATATAAATATATTTTAATCATATTATTAATAATAGTAATTTTAACATATGTATATTGATCTTCCTGAATAGTAATTTAACGTGGTGTACTAGATGACTTTGGGTGTGCCACTTTATAAGAAAGATGCTTATGAATAGCTGTGATGTCCTAAAATATTTATGGGGATACTATGACATCAAATATAACTTTAAATCAATTTGGCTACATTACATTAGAATTCCTCAAGACCCATACGAATTTGAGCATACCAAAAACATTTAGACACAAAATAAGAAACTAATTTTTCATCCTATAGTCTATAATATAAATTTGAATATGATTAATTATAAGTATAAATAAATAGAAATGTATCATATCAAAAATATATATTTATATATAATATCAATTATTTGAATATTATATATCATATCCGTTGGTTTTTTATTTTTTAATGAAACTAATAATAATAATCAATCTCTAGAAAAACATACTAGATTAATTCCCTCGACATCGTAAAACAATAATAAAATCTCATATCCATCCATTCATAGAGTTTTAATCTAACATCATAACCTAAAATGAAATATATAGTCTACCCATATACCTCAAAACTCATATTAGTTCTATATATATGGGGTAAATCCTTTGACCCAATAAGAATCCCCTTCTCCCCTCATATAAGATAGTTTTATTGATTATGTGGATTATTTTGAAAGCGTGTGGTGGGTTCTTCCCAACCCACCAAAAAAAATAACTATATATTCAATAATATTATATATTTTATTAATTCATGGATATAAGTCACATGAACAATGAAGACTCAAATTGATTATAACGTGTCAGACTATTTCCAAAATACTAACAATCAATGTCTTATATACCCTCATACCCTAATGAAAAATAACACATATTAACTCCCATCCCCTCAAATACTAACATCATGAAGCCTCAATATGTCATTGAAATTATACCATAGAGAATAAATTAACCTATCGTTCATCTCAATTCCCCTTAGCACCAAAAACTATAAATAAAAAATGAACTACAAAATATATTATGATAAAAATAATAGGATATTTAAATATGTCATAACCATCAATGACAAAATTCAAAAAACAATAAAAATAATTTTTTTTGTTAATGAGCGAAAAATAAATAAATACATAACTTCATTACCCTGATAATAAGATAGGAAAAATAAATAATGATATCAATCTATATGAAATAATAAATCTAACTCTAATAACATTTTTAGCCTCAAATATTTATTCTTGAATAAATAAATTGATCAGACAACTCATTGAAAATCAATGGATGTTTCCCCTAAGTCACATGTTGAAATAAGGTCAAGATCCAAAAAAAAGTCATAAAACACTATATATATAAATTAAACCCTCGAATCATATATAAAATTACCATAATAAACGTGATTATTTCTTAGAATTGATCATACATGTAGTAGAACCTAGGATTAGGAAATCCATCTCATTATAAAAACATGTTATCCATGTAACTTATGAATACACTACAATCCAAGAAAAAATATTATAGGGAATCAGTCCATGTATAGATACCCAGAATGAAGAAAGCCTCATTATTTGGTATTAATCCCCTTCTAGGAAAAATAATGTCGAGATATAAATACTAAAAAATATATAAACACAAAATTATATGCTTGATAACGATCCTCGAAGTTTTTTTAACATCACCTCCTAATTTAGATAATATCCCAACATCCAATGGTAAAATAGATGATTCCTCTAAATATTATTTCCACAATTTATCTAATCCAACATCACAATCCACATAACTGGGTTCATAAAATTTTCCAAAAAAATATGTTTAAATGTTGGGAATCCTACTCCACAGAAATTAAATAATCATGACGCTCTATATGATAATGAAAATTATAAGGAAAAACTTATTTTAAATAATCAATAGTTATCAACTAAAAAATCATTGGGACAATATCCACTCTAATCCATTAATAATAGTAACAAGAGTTCTTTAAAATGAAAAAGGGTTAATATACTCATTAATAGTGATAATATGTTCTTAATATACAATGGTGGACAAACTCACATCCCCTTAATCATCTATGTTGTATTAACCTATATCAATAACATAATATGATCATATCACAACCCATGTGTGTTCACTTGGTAAACAATATCATTAGACACTATGACTCACTCTAATATATTTTGGCCAAATAAGTTCATAGAAATAACCTCAACGCAATGGGTATTTTAGAGTTTTATGACAAACATTTATAGGGAACCTACTCAATATATCAACCTAAACTAAAAATCATAACTCATAAGGGATGGTTTCCCCTATGTTTTAAATCATACAATTCATAAAAATGATTCTATTGATAACACAAAAATAAAAAAATCAATGATTTTAATACATTTACTACTGGTTTTGAAAATAGTTCATCACCATCATCAGATCACCCAATCACAAAATTTTTAAAAGAAAATGTCATTACATTTCATTAAACTAGATGTAAGTAACTCTACAAAAAATAATTAAAAAAAGAACAACATTCTAACCATAACCAATCGTATACATTAAAAAAACTCTTAAAGAAAATCCTCTTAAAACTCCTTTTATTCATTCCTTTTAACAGTCATGTCAAAATATACAATTTATATGATGTTTTCCTTTAAAATTATATTTACATTTCAAATCAACTTATAAATCACATTCTAATGGTTAACTAGTTATATATTTTTAAAAAAAATTGAAAAACATACTTGAGACACAATATAAATAAATAAAATATACAACATGCACTCCTTTGAAAAAGGTCCAACATAACAAATACTTTAATAATTTATACATCATATGGGGAAAATTAGGCCAATATGGTATTAGCTAAAATTATATATATAAGACAATAAACATTTCAATCAATCCAGATAATTATAAAAAAACATGATAATGAAATATCGCATGTGATCAAGGTAGAAATTGTGTAAATAAAACCTAACCCAAACATGAATCCATCAAATAAATCCAATATTATAACAACCATTTTGGTATCAAATATAAAATATACAATTAATAAACACTAATGAATCCAATATTAATAAATTTAAAACCTAAACATCCAATTATATTAAACGACATGAAAAACATTTTGTGTTGGGATTATGTGAAAACCTTGAGTTAATCGGTGTGGCCATCTTTTGATAGTCCCTTAGACATATGAAATATATCATCTAAAATTAATGATATTGGAGTGATCAAAAATTTAACATGAATAAAATAAAACACATAAATAAATAATGTGGTGAAATACCATAATCAGAAAAATATGATATGGACAGAATATATCCATCATATTTTTTTTCAACACATCTCAGAAAATACTTAATAATATAATGTGATTATATAATTTTTTCATATAATAAAACAAGAATTACCAAACCTTGCAGAAAAAAATTTAGGAGACAGAAATAATTAAAAAAATAGAGGAGGATTTAGAAGAAACTACCATGGGGTGATGCAGTGATATGGAACTTACAAACCCAAAATCGTAATGTGAATAATGGGTCAATATGGGGAGAAACGGGATGGATCCACCAACATTTTTGGTTGAAAATGTAACACCCCAATCCTAGAAGCCTAAATTTGGTGCATTATTTTAATACATTGGCAAGATTAAAAGGAATTATGTCCCTAAATATTGATCAGTTTAGATGTCATGGAAAATAGATTACATACATTAACGTTAAATTAATGATTAGAAAATAAAACACAACGTAAATTATCCTTTGAGAACACCATTAATCCCCTTACTTAACCCTGCTTATCAATTGTAATACACTTCATTGAATCCTAGAAAAAATAAAACATAGAATGTGGTGAGCTCAGATTCACAGAAAGGATATCAATATATTGGAAACATTTATAAATAAGCATAAACATTTTAGGCAATGTATAAGATTAAAATAAAAACCTTTTAAACATAAACATCATCATAATATAAAAAAGATACAATAAAATAATTCCATTTACTTATTCACATGGATTTTCTACTAGTCGAATAATCACACTCAATATCAATAGCCACATTCATAATGATGGAATGCATAATGCCAGACTTCATAACCACATAGTCGGGGCCTTGTGACAAACCTACAAATAAGATTTTTTCAAGGAATTGTGCCAAGACACTAGTTTTTCTAATGTGACCAAACGATGCATTGAGGAGCTATTGAGGGCTCCACCCATCACTATCTATGTCCAATGCATTGCTCATATGAAAAGGATTAAACATAACATAATCATTCGAATTAAAACAAACATAGGAATTATCAATAATTTATCAACAAACACCGAATGGTATAAAAATAACACATCCGCATTCAAACATATTACAAAACCATCAATATAATATGGATGATTTATATCACAATAAATCAACTTCAAGAAAGTTTAAAATCCATTAAATGAGGTCGACATAGAGGAAAATGATTTGTAAAACTCTTTGAGAGAAATATCCATTTTTCATGGAAGCATTTACAAGTCACACAATTTTGAAACGAAGAAATTTAAAGAAATTTTTGAATCAATGTGTCCCATACCACTTGGAAACTATTGAAAGGAATTAACATTCTATAAACATTAATGTCTATATAAATAAATCCTTTATTTTTTTTGAAAACACAGACATTAATGAGAATAATTTAGAAGAATAAATATCTAAAATATATAGAACGATGTTGTAGTAAAAATTACCTTAAAATAATCCATTTGAAAATTATTTCATAAATCATGGACATGAATAATAAATATATCCCCATGTATAAATACATAAAAACAACCTCGAATAATAAAGAGATTGTGAAATTAACCCTTACCATGCACATTCCATTAGTGGAGGGTCTATTTAACCTCCTGTATAAAGACTGTTGTATGTTATTAAATTTTACAGGAACCATAATAATATTTATGATCTCATAAATGATTCATTTATGACTTTATACTACCCATTTAATAATAATTTCTATGTTAAATTATCATTTTGGGTAATAATCCCTTTCTTTATCGGGTGTGTTTTAACTTGTTAATCTTGACTGTGTCACTTAGATCATGATAATATTACTAACAGAATATAAAAAATGATTTATATATCATATATATTTATAATATAAATGTGTATAATATACATATATATTAAATGGAAAACTCCGTTTATGGAGACAGTTGGCCGTACATACGCATAAACATTGTTTCTTTTTTCATATCGTATTGAACTGAACTAAGTGAATAATATATAAGTAAGTATATATATATATATCTCCAGTATAATTATAATTTCATATTTTACATACTTATTAATGATATATATTTTACAATCATTGTTGAACGGTGAACGTGGAAATGAATCTCATCGCGTCGTAGAGACGGTAATCCGTAAGCACTCATGAGTGACAATATCGTTATATTGGTGGAGAAATCATATATAATTGGATGGTATATCATATATATAGAATAATTAACAAGTTATATTTATTATTTACATCAGTTATACTCATTATTATACCAATCAGAAGAATGATGTGTTTGAATTACAAACAACACCACGACGTCGAGACGGTAATCCGTACGTACGCATGTATGATACCTTTTTCAATTATAGGATGGATAAAATAATGAATATAATTGTACCATTTTTATAATAACATCATAGTATATAGAAGATACTATATTTATTATTTTAGAATGGAAACAAAAAAGAAAGAGGAAGTGGAAGAAGAAAAGAACTTGAAAGAGTTGATAAATATTTACCTCTTCTTCGGGTTATTCCTTTTGATTTAATCAAAAAAGCTCCTTATGATGGATTCTGACCAAACTATGGCCTCTAAGATTAAGGTATGATTGCTTAGAAGATAGTTTTTCAAGGATGGTCTCAGTCAAACATCTTTCGAGGTGTGATATTAAGAGATGGGGAAGTGCCCTTTTATAAGAGAGGTGGGGGTCACTTTATAAAAAGATTGAAATATTAGTTTATAATAAAATAATTTAAGGTCTTAAATGGAATAAAAATAAATTATTTAAAGGATAATGTGGGTATCGGCCTATGACCTCTCAACTGAAGGGTTTTGGATAGTTTATGTCATCATATTAACCATATCTTTTAGATTTAACTCTTAGTTAAATAGTTTGACATTTACCCTATCTCTTTGTATTTTTATATTATATGATTACTAAACATACAATAAACATCCAAGGGAACCCCAATAGGTTCATTAATGAAATATATAATATTATTATGGCCCTTTGTCTAAACCATAGATTTTTAGGAATTTTATATTAGCCAATAATATAGTATTCGTTTGGAAAACTCAATTATGTCAATTTTGACATTATTTAAAAATTTATTTATGTTAAAGTCCTAACAACTTTATTTTTTTGAACTAAATTCATATTTTCAATCCAAACATGTCATATTAACCTATAAAATTATTGTATTTCATCAAAAGTCTGAAATTACATTTATTTGGATATTTATAATAGAATTAATTTAATATTTCATTATGAATGTAATTACTGCATCATTATTGTGTCATAAATAAAATAAATTATTTTATTTCTATTAATTATCAATAAAATATAATTATATATGAAATATTTGTATCTTTATAATTAATATTTATTGTCGAATATATATTATATGTAACCCTATATTAAAAATGGTTTATTTATTAATCATTGAACTTAACTCTTTTAACTTTTCATTAAATAAAATATCAATAAATGTCCTAATCTAATCCATGAAGAAAAAGAGAATCATATTTTACTTCAATGGTTGATTTTTGTCTAATTATTATTATATAATAGAATTAGGACATGCGTTGGGGTAATTGTGATATCATTTTTACCTGTAGTTACCCAATTTTCTGCAAATCATTTTTTTCATTTTATAGAAAGACGAATTGTGGGTTACCGGTATCCATACACCCGAAACCTATATACCAAATCACAATTCAAAATGAAATTTCATAATTCAAACCACCACCTTATCTCCTCGAGTCGTGAGCCTGCACCGCCTCGAGCGCCGATATGCCATCAGATCTGACACGCCATGTGCCATGTACTTTATCCATATCCACATCACTGGATCACCGATGAGCATCGCCAGTGTCCATCATCAAATCACCTCCCCATCACACCACCAGGGGTTCCACAAAACATCATTCATGTAGTTGCTTATGCATTCCGTCCCCTCATTCCCATCACCGGAGGCTGGTGAGCTTCGCCGGTGTCCGCCATCATCCTCATCCCTCCATGACAGAGGATACAACAAAACATCAAACGAAAAACTAAAATCAACAGAACAAACAACCATGGAGATGCCTCCTGAAATAAATCATCATCATTGCTCCATCTCAATAGCACTCTCGCCGAGAGATTCACCACGACACAGTGGAAGAAAAGAAATACCAAAGAACATAAGATCATGCGACCACCAGACAAAAACAACTGCATTAGACACCCAAAACCCTAACCTTCTCACATGAGAAGATGAAGAACCACACAAACCACCGGCTCATGAGCACAACCCCCAAACACAAAAAAAACTGACCACATGACAATAGAGAGTGGCCGAGATCAGAACCACGAGCGCTCCAAAGAGTGTGCCATCAACAAGAATTGGTCTTACACCCGTGGATCTAAACCAACAACCGCAGAAGCCTGGAGAGCATCTCCACAGCCTGAGAGAAGACCACAGAGCCCTGCAGAGAGAACCACCACCAACCCGCCGAGCATGAGAAAGAATCGATGCACCAACCACAGCGACGGAGCTGGCGGTGGAGAGAGGAAACCCTAGGATGGGAGGATCCCTTTACGGGCGCATGTTACTGATATCTTTCTACCACCAAAAAATGGGTTCATGGATATATTTAATGGTAATTACCCAATTTACTTTTAACCGTTGTAAATAAAATTCAAATGTTACAATTCTACAAAAATTATTTTCATCTTATTAAACAAAATTTTACATATTGATATTAACCTTGTCTCTAAAAATTTTGAAATTCAACTCACAGAAGCAGTAAAATGATGTTTTATGCAAATTTGCAAATTCTCTTTAGAGGTGGGTAAAAGACGGTTACAAGTTCGATTAAAGTGTATATATGAAAACTTATTATACAGTGACTCCAATGAATTATTTTGAAAATATATAGTTATTGTGTATCTATTATGCCCTAAAATAAATTAAAATTAAATAACTAATTATTTAATTAAAAAGTCAATTTTATCCAATAACATAGTGTTTTTCACTATTCATCAAAAATCGAATGTTTTCAGAAAAAATACCACAAATTTAAGCAAAGCTAATTTTGATATTCTGAATTAATAAATGAAGTGTATTTTACCAAATTGAAAACATATAAGGTGAATTTATTAATTTAAAATTAATTTTTGTTGTCAATACCAAAAATTGGTTTTTTTTAAAAGTAAAAACTATCAAAAGATTGACATGTGCTTATGTCAAATTTAAATGTGAAATTACTTATAATGACCTAAATTATATTAAATTATAAAAATATAATCTAACTATACTTACAAACCATTCAAATGCATAAATTATCACTATAAATTATTTCGATTAAAAAGTATGGTTTTAATTAAAACCTAGTATTTTTTACTATTCATTAAAATATATAATTTATCCGAAACGCACAAAAAATTTATCTGAACTAAATTTTTATGTCCTTCTTCTAAATAAGAATTTTCTTTGATTATATTGAATATATTGAAGTGTCGAATACTAGTTTTAAAAACGGTTAACCATTAAAAGGTGGTAAAGTTTCATTTTTTTGTAAAATACTCATTTTATCCCAAAAAATGAATTTGTTCTTATATTGGGTCTAAGAAACAAATAATATGAAAGTTAAAATTATATATATTATATAGGATTTAAATTTCGTTTAATACTATTCAGAACTGCTTTTTGAACATTTAGTGTAGTATGTTGTTGTGCGCTCGAACTCAGTGTTGCGTGTAGCACAAGCTATTGAATTACATTAATTAGATAATGTACTACATAATATTGTAGAGTTACATTCTACCCTGCTTCATTAAACTGCATCCATTTAATTTGAAATTGTTCTTCAAAAATAAATTGTTAAAAATAAAAAAAAACCTTTGTGGAAAACCCACATCAGAAATTGGGTTTATAAAATTTTGTCTCAATAAGACGGAAAGCGAAATAAAACAGTCACCACCAAATTATGATCTTGATTATAAGAACATTGGTGGAAATTAAAGACACATAATTGGTGGAAAAAAATAAATATTTATGGAATGTTATTGAGGTCATCAATCAAAAACAAGTGTAAAATTGAGGGCCTCAAAGCCATCAATTTAATATTATGTAAAATAACATCATTTCAAAAAACAATATAGTGTTAGTATTACACATTTTTGATTTTAAGATAACATAAATAAAGTTTAAGAATTAATTTATTTATAAAATATATATATATATATATATTTATATACATGACCAGTATAGTTTTATCCTTCTACTAATTCCACCCACAAACCCATCTTTCACTCTAATAGAATATAGAATCCAAAAATATTCTATTTATCATAATCGTATAGGGTTAAAAATGAATTTATATTCATTTGAAATAATATTTTAAAAAACATAATTATACAAACCAGGACATCACATAGCCCAATTGTAGGTGATTCTCCCTTGTTGCCCTTTAGTTGCGGGTTGAAGTCTTGTAGTCTTGTCGTACGCAATTGGTTGTAGCCCAACCTCCAGGTGGTCCTTTTTAAGACAATCCAAAAATAATCTCAATAATTGGTTTAACATTAAAAACAATATCCAATTCCAAATTTAATCGATTCTAACATTTAGACTTATTCAAAATACTTATGTCCAAACACATAGTCTAAAATTTATAAGGAATGTAAACACAATGAAGATAATTTTTCCACGTAATAACATGTGAATACCCTAATCATGCATTATTTTAAAACATCGTAACACCCTACAATACCATAAAACCTTATTTATTACATTTATTCTACCATATTCCTTATAGAATAATGGATATACTCCTTATATCGAAATTTTTTGGAAACATAAACAATGATGGAATATACTAATGATTTATCAGTTTCAAGGTAGTCATGAATATTCGGTATAATTTATCCAAATAAATCATATATTATTCCAAAATCACTAGCTTTCTATCAGAATCATTTTAAGGTTTATCTTTCTCTCAGCCATATACTTTCCAATAAAATTTACCTACCATTGAGTATCTTTTATTGGTTCTACACAATCTCAATTCCTTAATGAAATATTACTGAATTACAATCCTTATATACTCTATAATTCGTATAACTTGCACATCATTAATAAAATACTCAAATGACACATTAAATTAATAACAACATAGGAAATCATAATCATTACTCATCAACTTTGTTAGTATCATAACATTATTATTTCCCCATAGAAGCATTTGGGGTATACTCTGATGATTTGGACATTGATTCGCGTAGTGTCCCAACTCCTTACAGATAAATCATAATACATTTGAAACCTTTTACACACCATCGCAATCTTGTACTTGGTGTCCTTTTTCTAAAAAGATATAACAAAATACCATTACCTTAAATCAATTACCAAGGTGATTCCTTCCACAGTTATCACATGTGGGAAAATAAAACATCCCTCTTTTTTATAACATAACTTTTCACTACATTTTACTAAAATGAGGATCATTAAGGTTTAGTGTCTTGGAAAGTAGGAACTTAATACATGAAGACATAAATCATTATTCTTAAAAACTTGAAAGGATAATTCATTGTTCGTCATAGGTTCATTACAACATCTCATAACTTGGGAGAATACATCAAAGGAAAGGGTGAGTAGAAGTCCTAGTAAGGGAAACAAGAGAAACATTTTACATGTGAACTTGATATACATCAATAAAGTCATGATAAATAACATTAAGGCAAGAGAAATATATCATGAGGCTTATCATAATAAGGAAAAAATGTTTCATAACAATAATATGTGGCTAAAACATTTATCATAGATAATCATTTACGTATCACGATGGTTCATCTCCGAGGTGTCAATAAAAAAATTAGCCAGGATATTCACCAAGGTATTGTTAAAATGGTCATCTCTAGAAATTGAGTCTTTACCCAATGAATTGGAGCGATATCATGGAGAACCCTTAATTGTTCTTTATTATCATGTAGGCCACATATATCGTCATCAAACATTTCATAAATAACCCATATATCATAAAATAAATCTATTTCATTTCATAATCATAACGTTTAAAAACTGCTTTAAAGACATGATCTTTAGGTCACTTTAAACCCACGGAAAAAGGAAATGTGGTTTCATGTATATAAATCCATGAATTAAAATATAAAATTATGATATATATGTGAATACCCATATAGAAGAAAGAGCTTTTTGTATTCACTTAATAAAATAAAATCATTTGAGAAATAGAGAGAGACATTTTGAGACGGAAATTCTGCAGCATAACAGCTATGTTACA
This sequence comes from Viscum album, assembly GCA_963277665.1. Taxonomy (NCBI): domain Eukaryota; kingdom Viridiplantae; phylum Streptophyta; class Magnoliopsida; order Santalales; family Viscaceae; genus Viscum; species Viscum album. Next base: position 503,783,849 of record OY728159.1, read on the forward strand.
AGGTTTTAGAATATATTGAAAAGAGAGGGGACATGGGTCACCCACTCATAAATGACCCATAAAACTATATAGGGGCAGAATATAAAGGATATAAGAACATGGTAATAAACATTGAAATACATAGAATATGAAATGAAAAACATGGAAGGAAGACAAAAATAAGATTTCTCTTATGAAAATTCGGCAGCCTAACAACATCACATAAAACATCAAAACAAGAACTGATGATATCAAATATGGTCTATAATAATATTAAAATAATATAATAGTATGATGGATATATATTTAAAACCCTAACATGGAAAAAATGAATCATGATAGACTTGAAATGAAAGTAGAACTTTGAAAATGGGAAGAGTGACAAAAACCTTACCTTGAAGAGTAACCTAGAAATCATGATGTTTAGTACGTTGGAAGGCTTCAGGGAACCTTGGGAGGACTACTTGAGAGGTAAGTATACCATAACATCATTTAGGGGTATTTTGGAATGGAAAGGATGAGATAATGGCTTGGTATTTATTGGGGAAGTGAGGGGACAACGCATTAATGGCCAAGGGACACCTCATTGGTGGTATTGGAAAAACCATGGGCTTGCCCAAGGTATTTTCCCATGGTATGGGCCAATTGGGACACCTATTACCTTATCTTACTATTAATAACTCTACCTGAATTATTACATAATTATTACATCCTTAATGATGTCATTACACACCCGAAACTCTATACTGAAAATTCACTATTCACCGAAAATTCAACTTTTTCAGAAAAATCTCAATAATTCACCTTAAGATAATATCGATGCACTGAATTAAATAATGAAATAAATTTTATAAAAATAATTTTCTAAATTTTTTAATTTAATTTTTAAATAAAAAACACTATTCACCCAGAAAAAACTAATACTTAACTAATAATTTCTGAAACAGTTATTTACCTACTTTATTGAATCACATTACATAATCAAGGTGCCTAAATTATATTAATAATTTCTCTAAATGAGATTACTAATCTATTTACTCACATTACAAATCCAAAGTGTAAAATCACTATTCATAATTTACTAATCACCAAAATTATGTTGATCTTATTAGACTCTAAATTTCGTACTGAACACATTTTCATAAGACCATTTTTTTAAAATACTTACACAGGAATAATTATTTATGGTTTAAATCAATATTTTAAAATATCCTTTTTATAATTAATTCATTAGATACATCATATTATTATCGGGACATCTGAAAATTCACAAACATCACCATGGGAAGATGTCACACTATTATTTATGTCAAAGTATTTCACAAAGTAGCTATAGTATCGTTACATATCCCCTTATAACACCAGAATATGACCTAATTGTAATGTGTTCTAAGGTGAGATGATCTGAGGGAGGCTTGGATAACATTTCCCTAGTAGTAATCTCCACTATCATGAAATTCTCCCTTAGGCAATTCCGTTCAATCATGAAACGCTAGAGTTCGGCTTGGGATTGGTCCAAAGTGAAGCCCAAAGATTCCACCTCCTTCCCAAGCACTGATAAGTGGGCTTTATATGGTTTGAGTCTAATGGATGAAGCCATCGACTCTTCTTTCTACATTAACCATTAACATCTCTATTAAATCGTTAAGAGTAAATTAATATACTATTCAAAAAGTTTGGGTCTTTACATTCTTCCCCCCTTTAGAAATTTCATCCTCAAAATTTTAAACCAAAGGCTTAGTTGAAAAGGTGAGGGTACTTCTTCTTCATTGTTTCTTCAGGCTCCCACGTCTCTTCTTCATACTAATGATTCCTCCACAACACATTCACAAGTTGGGTAGTCTTGTTGCGTAGAACCTTGTCTCTATGGTCTAAGATCTCCACAGGCTGCTCCTCATAAGAGCGGTAATGTTCTAGTTATACCACCTCTGAGTTCAGTACATGTGAAGGGTTGGGTATGTACTTCCTCAAGAGAGATTCATGGAAGACATCTTGAACTTGAGCTAGGTTCGGTGGAAGTGCTAGATGATAGAAAACTACTCCTATGCGATCAAGGATTTCATATGGGCCAACGTTCCTAATGTTGAGCTTCCCTTTCTTCCCAAACTGCATTACTCTCTTCCATGGAGAAAATCGAAGGAAGTCTTTGTCGCCAACACAAAACTCCAAGTCCCTTCGACGTTTGTCATCATAGCTCTTCGGCCGACTCCGAGCAGCCTTTATGTGTTACCTTTTCTGTCATCTCTTTCACAATATCAGCCCCAAGAAGCTTTCTCTCACCAGCTTGATCCCAACAAGTAGGAGAGCTACATCACATTCCATATAGAGCTTCAAAGGGTTCCATCTGAATACTCGAATCGAAGATGTTGTTGTATGTGAACTCAACTAATGGGATGTGTTGATCCCATCCACCTTTAAATTCTATTGAGCATAATCATATCATTTTCCCAAGTGTCTGAAATGTCCTTTCATATTGTCCATCAGTTTGAGGATGATAGGCTGTACTAAAATTCAATTCAGTAATCATACCATGTTGAAGACATCTCCATAATTTTGATGTAAATCTTTGATTATGATCCAATACGATGGATAATGGAACCACATGAAGCATTACAACTTCCTTTATGTATATCTTGGAATGTTGATCCAGAGAGAAATCTTCCCGAAAAGAGATAAATTGGGCGATCTTGGTGAGACTGTCCACTATAACCCATATCACATTGTTCCCTTTAGATGTTTTCAGGTGGCCAGTGTCAACGTCCATAGTGATATTATCCCACTTCCATGCTAGTACGGGTAGCGGTTGTAATACCCCCTAAGGAAGTTGTCATTCTGCCTTTACATGTTGACACACCATGCACCTTTTAATGTAATCAGTAATCTCCCTCTTTATGTTATCGCACCAATAATGATCAAGATGGTCTCCATACATTTTAGTGCTTCCTGGATGTATAGAGAAAGTATATCTATGAGCTTCATCCATCATTTCATTCTTTATCTCCGGAATAGATGGAACACATAGTCTTGAACTAAATTTCAATACATCTTCTGGATCAATATTAAAATCAGGAAACATCCCAACCTTTACAGCCTCAATCTTCTCCTGTAACAAAAGATCTTCTTTTTGAGCCTTCGTGATCTTCTCTAGTAGTGAAGGATGAGAAATCATTTGGTATAAGGTTGATGATGTCCCTTCCCTTTCAATTCCCATGTCCATTTTTACCAGATCGTCAATCAAGAATCTGTTAGGATCCTCGTTGTTTCCAGAACCACAGGGTCTTTCCTGCTTAACGCATTCGCGACTTTGCTTGCTCTTTCGGGGTGATAATGAATTGAACAATCATAGTCTTTAATAAGCTCCAACCATCTCCTTTGTCTCATGTTCAATTCATTCTGCGTGAAAATTTACTTAAAACATTGGTGGTCGGTGTATATATCACATTTCTCCCAATAAAGATAGTGCCTCCATATCTTAAGAGAAAACAACTGCCGCCAGATCTAGAACATGCATAGGATAATTCTACTCATGTTTCTTCATCTGATGAGATGCATAAGCAATTACCTTGCCATTTTTCATGAGGATTCACCCAGGCCCTTTCAGAGATGCATCACTAAAAATAATGAAACCTTCTCTGATAGAGGGTAGTGTTAACATAGGTGAAGTAACCAATCTCTTCTTCAGGAATTTGAAACATTCCTCGCATTCCTTTTTTCAGATGAACTTAACCCCTTTTCTATTTAACATGGTTAGTGGATTAGAAAGCCATGACAAGTTTTCACAAACCTCCTATAATATCTGGTTAAACCAAGGAAACTATGAATCATAGTTATTATTTTTTGTTAAGGCCCATCCTCCACAACCATTATCTTTGCAGGGTCAACTGAGATTCTTTCATTGGTTATGATGTGCCCCAAGAAATCCACATGTTGTAACCAAAAATCATACTTTCTGAACATTCCAAAGATCTTCTCCTTCCACAGAGTTTGAAAAATAACCCATAGATGATCTTCATTATCCTCAATACATTTTGATTATATCAAAATATCATCAATAAAAACTACCACAATGTTATCAAGGTAGTCTTTAAAGACTATATTCATCAAATCCATGAAAATAGCAGGATCTTTAGTCAAGCCAAAGGGAATAATAGTAAAATCATAATGCCCATATCTTGATCAAAAGGCAGTCTTTGGAATATCATACTTCATCACCCTCAGTTGAATATAACCATATCGATGGTCAATCTTGTAGAATAATTGAGCCCCACGATGTTTGTTATTTAAATCATCAAATCTTGGAAAAGGGTATTTTTTCACTGTGATCCCATTTAGTTCAATATAATCAATACATACCCGGATTGATCCATCCTTCTTATTCACAGTGAGAACTGGTCCTCCCCAAGGAGACAGACTCAGTCAGAGAAACCCCTTCTCCAACAAGTCTTGGAATTATTTCTTTAACTCATATAGCTCCACATTTTCCATTCTATACAGGGTCTTTGATATCGGTTGAGATCCAGGTAGAAGTTCATTGGAAACTCTACCTCTCTTTCTGGGGGAGGTCCATGTAACTCCTCAGAAAATACGTCCATGTATTCCTAAACAATCATAACATCATCTATTTGTATACTCCCATTTCCTTCTTCATCCTCACAGATTAACTCCATAAAGAAGGCTATAGGAGGTGCTTCTTGACAAATATTAGGATGAGATATCTCTCCTTGGAAGATAATTATAGTTCATTCATTCAAGACTACTGATATTTCATTCTGTATTTGATCATAGAATTATAATTTCAGAGAATGTCCATCCCTAGTATAACGTCGAATTCCATCATGGGAATGACTACTAGATTTGTGAAAAGATTATGCTCACTAAAGTAAACACTAGAGTCTCTAAAAACATTTGAGTCATGGATAATCCCACTTATATTCATGACTGACAACTCTACCTATAGTAGTTCAGGGATTGATTATATACTCATGGAAAAGATGGAGGAAATAAAGGAATGTGTTGAACTAGAATGAAAACAGTAATTTCTATTTTTTAGAGGAAAACAAGAATACCTGCTACCACGTCATTCGGAGCTTCAACTTCAGTTGTTGTGATAGAAAAAGCACAACATTTATCCCTTTTACTTTGATGAGGTTCATGGTGATTACTCTCCACATCCCTTAGATTTGGACAGTTATTAGAAAAGTGCCCAAGATATCCACACTTGAAGCATTGGACTTTAGGTATGGCCATAACCATCATTCCTCTATCGTTAGTTTTGGGGAGTTGAGGCTTCACCTCACTACAAAAATTCCGTGCAGTATGGCCTTCTCTTCCACGCTTTTAGCACTTTCCAATTCTGAGAAAGCAGTGCCCCGAATGCTTCTTCCCACATTTATTTCATGTGAAAATTTTCATTTTCTTTTCACCTATTTCCTGATCCAAGCTTCTTCACAGGCTTGGTTCTAGAGCTCTCTTGTTCTTATTAGATTTTTGAGACCACTGTTTCTCACCAAACTCCAGTTCGACTTACAAAGCACTTCGAACTATTCCTTCATAGCTATCATAGTCCTTGTTGGATATATTCTTCCGGAGAAGTGGTCGTAGTCCCCCAATGAATCTATCAAACTTCCCATTAGGGTCTATCAAAAATCATGAGGTATGGCAGGAAAGCCTTGTGATGTTCTTCTCGTAGATTCCAACAGATTCATTCTACTTCTTCTTCTGCTCGAGAAATTCTTTCTCCATTCTCCTTCTCATCAAACGAGAGAAATAATTATTGAATATTATTCCCCTAAACTATTCCCACTCCATATCTTCCATCTCTCCTCTTGGATTCGTGATTTTGATCAATTACCAGCACTGATCATCTTCTCCCTCTAGGCGGAAAACACCAAGGGTGACTTTTCCTTATTCTGAACAATGAAGTATAGAAATGATCTTTTCAATAGAGCTTATCCATTGTTCCACAACCAATGGGTCAGTAGATCCACAGAATATTGGTTGTAGTTGTCACATAAAGGACTAAACACAATTTTTTTCTCTTCGTGGTGATATCGACCTCTCAGCTTGATTCATGATGTTACTCATAACATGATTCAGTTGGTTCAGCATTCACATGAATGTTTCCATTCCGGCTTCCATCGGAGGGCCGTTAGTGCATGGTCCATTGCGGTCACCATTTTCACGGTTCCTCCTATTGCTCTCCATTTTCTAAAAGGAAAAAATATTAGTGAGAAACTTGTTTCATTTACGAATCCTTTAACTATAAAAGATTCTATGCCTTTAAACATAATGCTTAAACAATTATTTATCTCTATAATTCCATCATTATGATTCGTAAAAAGATTGGGATTAACCAAACATATCCCCTGGGTGTGTCGTAACCAAGAGTGCAGCAAGGCCCATTGTCGTGCACCAGTTCCCGTACGAGTCTAGATCAAAGTGGTGTTTTTGGGTTTTACCCTTATGTACATCTATCCAAGAGCCGCCCATACCTGCTCGTATCCAGACATGGATGTATTTTTTTGATTAACCACTAACTCTATACTCATCAAAATACCAGGAACATTTCCTATATTTAATCTTTCTATTGGGTTATTCCTAATGTTTTCATATCCTAATTTCCATAAATAACTAAACTGTCCTTTGATACCAACTATATTATCTCTCCTTTTTAAAACATACCTTTTCATTACATTTTACAAAACCGAGGATCTTTAAGGTTTAGTGTCTTGGAAACCAGGAACGTAATAAATGACGACATAAAAACTTCTTCTTAAACACATGAAAGGATACTTAATTGTTCTTCCTATGTTCATTACAAAATTTAATAAATTGTGAGAATACATCATAAGAAAGGGTCAGAAGAATGCCCAGTAAGGGAAATAAGAGAAACATTTTAGATGTGAACATGAGATACATCAATAAAGTCATGATAAATAACTTTAAGGAATGAGAAATAGATCATGAGGAATATCATTAAAAATATAACTTGGTTCATAACTTGAATATGTGTCTACAACATTCAACATAGACAGTCATTTTCGTATCACCATGGTCCATCCCCAATGTGTCATTAAAAAAATTACCAATGTTATTCACCAAGGTATCGTTAAAATGGTCATCTCTAGAGATTAAGTCTTTACTCAATGCATAGAAGCGCTATTAGAGAGAACCCTTAATTTTTCATTATATCATATGAGAGACATATAACATTATTAAACATTTCATAAATAACCCAAATAGCATAAAATAAATGTGTTTCATTTCATAATCATAACGTTTTAAAAACTGCTTTAAAGACATGATCTTTATGTCACTTTAAACCCATGGAAAAAGGAAAGCGGGTTTCATGTATGTAAATTCCAGAATTAAAATAGAACATTTTGATATATACGGGAAAACCCTTATATAATAATTATCTTTGAGTATTCACTTAATAAAATAATATAATTTGAGAAAAAGGGAGAGACATTTTGAGATGGAAATTCTGCAGCATAACGACTATGTTACAAGGTTTTAGAAATTATTGAAAAGAGAGGGGACATGGGTCACCCACTCATAGATGATCCATTAAATATTATAGGGATAGAATATAAATGATATAAGAACATGGTAATTAAATTTGAAAGACATACCATATGAAATGAAAAACATGGAAGGAAGACAAAATTAAGATTTCTCTTATGAAAATTCGGCGGCCTAACGATGTCACTTAAAACATCAAAAATAGAATTGATGAGATCAAATAGGGGCTCTGATAATATTAAATAAAAAGAAAATTATGATGGATATAGAGTTCATACCCCAACATGGAATAAAATAATCTTGAAATATTTGACATGAAAGTAGAACTTTGAAAATGGGAAGAGTGAAAGAATCCATTACCTTGAAGATTAGTCTCTAAATAATGAAGTTTGGGACCTTGGGAGGCTTGAGGGAACCTTTGGTGGACTCCTTCGGAGGTAAGGAGACTAGAACATCGTTTATGTGGATTTTGGAATGGAAAGAATGAGAGAATGGCATGGTATTTATAGGGGAAGTGAGGGGACAAGGCATTAATGGCCAAGGGACACCTCATTGGTGGTATTGGAAAAACCATGGGCTAGACCATTTTATTTTCCCATGGTATTGGACACTTGGGACACCACATACCTTATATTACTATTCATAAGTCAACTAGAATTATTATATAATTATTACATCCTAAATGATGTCATTACACACCTGAAACTCTAAACCGAAAATTCACTATTCACTGAAAATTCACCTTTTTCAGAAAAATCGCAAAAATTAACCTTAACATAATATCGATGCTCGGAATTATAAAATGAAATCCATTTTATAAAAATAAATTTCAATATATTTTTAATTTAATTTTTAAATAAACAAAACTATTCACCCGAAAAAACTAATACTTAACTAATAATTTCTGAAGCAGTTATTTACCTATTTTATTGAATCACATTACTTAATAAAGGTGACTAAATTATATTAATACCTTATTTAATTGAGATTACTAATCCATTTGGTCACATTACTAATCCTAAGCGTAAAATCACTATTCATAATTTAGTATTCGCCAAAAATTAAGTTGGTTTTATTATACTCTAAATTTTGTACTGAAAACATTTAGAGAATACCATTTCTTAAAAATCATTAAACATAATTAATTATTTAAGGATTACATAAATATTTTAAAATATCCTTTTTTTTTTCAAAATTCATCCATAAGATACATCCTATTTTTATCCGGACATCTGATAATTCACAAACTTCACCATAAGAAGAAGTCACAATTTTATTTATGTTAATGGATTTCACAAAGTAGCAATGGTCTCATTACATAACCCCTTATTACACCGGCATATGACCTAAGTGTAAGGTGTTCTACGGTTAGAGACTCTGAGGGAGGCTCGGATAACATTTTCCTAGTAATAATCTCCACTAACTCGAACTTCTCCAGTATGCGATTCCATTCAAGCTTGACACGCTGGAGTTCGTCTTGGGCTTCGTACAAAGCAAAGCCCAATGATGCCACCTCCTTCCCAAGCTCTGATAAGTGGGCTTCATATGGTTTGAGTCTACTGGATAAATCCATCGACTCTTCTTTCTGCATTAACCATTAACATCTCTACTAAATCGTTAAGAATAAATTAATATACTATTCAAAAAGTTTGGGTCGTTACCGAATATCCTTCTTTCCCGGATTCCCTTTATCTATCCTTCTCTCCACTATCTTTTTCATCTATAGCTTCCCTTCAAAGCCATAGGAATCGGAAAATTAATAACATATCTTATTTACACATGATACTATTTTTTCATATGATGATAATAAATATGAGATTATTTCATTTATAAATGTTGGCTTCACACCATGAAAGAGATGATCATTCTTACTCTTTGGATCATGCGTAGTGCTGGAGGTATCATTCCATCTACTGAGCACCATTTCTGAACAATCACATACACTAAGATAGTTTATGAGTCACAATGGATAATTCCAATCATGTAAAATAGTTAACATAAATTGAACTATTCATAGATATAATCCATAATCATAAATCGGTTTTCTTTGAGGATGTATATACTCATAAACCCTTTATAGTGGTTTATAAATAAAACAAGAATTATCCTAAGTATATCCCTCGATATTGTCATAACCAGGAGTGAAGCAAGGCCTGTTGTAGTGCACCAGTTCTCATTCAAGACTAGCTCAAATCGGTGTTTTCGGGTTATACCCCTAGGTGTGTCTATGCCAGAGCCATATCTAGCTGCTCGTATCCAAACAATGATTTATTTCTTGGAAAACTCACAAAATATCTACAGTACCAAAATTCTAGGATGTTCTTCTATACTAATTATAAAATTCTATCTTATGGTAATGAACTATAATATGAGTTTAACTAAATATATTTCCATGGTTGTTGTTAAACATCCTCTGATACCAACTATAATTCCTCAACCCCAGAATCCTAGTGTCGGTGATTTATTTTAATACATTGACATGATTAGAAGGAATCAAGTCCAGAAAGACCAATTAGTTTTACAGTGTTGGAAAAATAGATTATATACATGAAAGTTACATTACACATTATAAAATAAAACACAACATATATGATCATTTGATAACTCCATTAATCCTCTAGATTAACCCTGCTTATCAATCATAATACACTTCTTGGAATACTGGGAAAATTAAAACATAGAATAGGGTGAGCTCAGATGCTCAGTAAGGATAACAATATAACAAGAACTTTCATAAATAAACACAAACATTTACTTCAATGTATAAGACTAAAAAAATTCTTTTTATACATAATGTTCATCAGAATATGGAAACGATACAACAAGATAATGTCATTTACTTATTCACATAGATATTCTAATAGTCAAATAATCACTTGCATTATCAATATCCACTTTCATAATGATGTAATGCATAATACCAGACTTCATAGCCACATAGTCAAAGCATTGTGCCAAGACTACAAATAAGATCTTGTCATGGACTTTTTCCAAGACACTAGTTTTTCTAATGAGACCTACCAATTTATCATGTAGCTATTGCGGGATCCACCCATCACTTACTAAGTCCAATTCCTTGCTCATATGAAAAGGATTAATCATAACATAAACATTCGTATTAAAACTAACATATGAATTGTCAGTACATTAACCATAAACCATTATTGGTATAATAATAACACATCCATAGTTAAACATATCACAAAACCTTAAATACAATACGGAAGATTAGTATCATAATAAATCAACTTCAAACAAGTTTAAAATCAATAAAATGATGTTGAAATAGATAAAAATGATTTGTAAAACTCTTTGAGAGAAATATCCATTTTTCATGAAAACATTGAAAATTCCCACAATTTAAAAAGGAAGGCATTTAATGACAATTTTGAATCAAAGTGTCTCATACCACTTTGAAACATTTCAAATGGATTATCATTTAAAAAAAATTCATGTATATATAAATAAATCCATAAAAACCATTTTGAAGACATGGACATTAATTAGAATAATTTAGAACAATAAATATTTGAATCATTTAAAATGAGGTGTTAGTAAAAGGTACCATAAGATAATCCCTTTGAAAACTATTTCATGAAACATGGACATGGATAATAAATATGCCCCAATAGATACTTACGTAAAAATAACCTCTGATAATAAAGAGATTGTGAAATTAACCCTTTCCATGCACTTTCCTTTAGTCGAGGGTAAGTTTAACCACTTGTATAAAAACCATAGTATGTTATTAAATTATACTAGAAATATATTAATATTTATGATATCATACATGATTCATCTTTGACATTATACTACCCATTTAATAATAATTTCCATATTAAATTAAAATTTTGGGTAATAATCACTTTCTTTATCGTAAGTACTTTAACTTAATACTCTTGATGGTATCACATAGATCATTATTTAAATACATACATATTATAAATCATGATTTATATTTCATATATATTTATAATATAAATATTTATTATAGTCCTATATATGAAATGGAAAACACTATTTATGGACATGGTAGGCCGTACATAGGCATAAATGATGTTTCTATTTTCATATCTTATTGAACGGAACTAAGTGAATAAAAAATATGTAAGAATATATATATAAATATATCTAGTAGATTTATTATGTCATATATTACATACTTATTAATGATATATATTTTATAATCATAGATGAATGGTGAACGTGGAAATGAATTTCATCTCGTCGTGGAGAAGGTAATCTGTACATACGCACGAGCTAAAATATCATTATATTGATGGAGAAATTGCATATAATTGTAAGGTATATAATATATACAGATTCATTAATATGTTATATTTATTATTTAAATCTAATATACTAATTATTATACCAATCCATATAATGAAGTGTTTGAATAAAAAATTATACCATGATGTGGAGATGGTAATCCTTACATATTCATGTATGGTGACTTTTTCATTTATAGGATGTTTATAATAATTAATATGGTTGTAAAATATTTATAAAAACATCATAGTATATTGGAAATACTGGATTTATTATTTTATAATGGGAAATACCAATAAAGGGGAAGTGGAAGAAGAAAAGAACTTGAAAGAGGTGATTAAATATTTATCTCTTCTTCAAGTTCTTCATTTTGATTTGATCAAAAGGGCTCCATAGGTTGTGATTCTGAATAATGGAAGGACTTTAGGATGATGGAAGGAATGTTAGGAAGATATATGGGATGGGTTTGGCTAAGACATAAGGCTTTGGATAAGTGAAATTAAGAGTGGAGGAAGTACCCTTTAATAAGAGATGTGAGGGTCAGTTTAGGAAAAGTATGAAATATTACATATTAATAAAATAATTTTCGGTTTATAATGGCTCTAAAATATATTTTTTAAAGGATAATTTTGGTATGGGACTATTACCTCTCAATTAATAAATTTTAGATAGGTTTATATCATCATATTATCTATATCATTTAGATTTAACTTTTAGTTAAATAGTTTGACATTATTATGTCTCTTTGTATTTTTATATTATATGTTTAATAAACATACTATAAACTTCCAATATAAACCAAATAGGTTTATTAATGAAATATATAAAATTATAAAGGCCCTTTGGCTGATCCATATATTTTTTGGAATATTATATCGACCAATAATATAGTATTTTTTAAAACTCAATTATGTCAATTTTGACATTATTTATGAAATGATTTTTTTATAGTCCTAATAACATTATTAATTAAAAATAAATTCATATGTTCAATACTAACATTTCATATTACCTATATAAATATTTTAATTCCCAAAAAGTCTCAAATTACATTTATTTGGATATTTATAGTATCAATTATTTTAATATTTCATTAATAATGCAATTACTGCGTCATCATTGTGTCATAAATAAATTAAATTAATTAATGTATAAAAATTATAAAAAAAATATAATTATGTATGAAATATATTTATCTTTCTAATGAATATTTATAGTCGATTTTATATAATTTTTTCCCTATATTAAATATGGTTTAGTTATTAAACATTGAATCTTACTCTTTTAACTCTTCTTTACATAAGATAATAATAAATGTCATAATCTAATCCAAGTTGACCCAAGAGGATCATATTTTATTCCTAAGTATTTTTTTCATAGAATTATATATATTTAATATTATTTATACTTGTGTTTGAGTAATTATGATATCATTTGTACCCTTATTTATCCTATTTAATTTTATTTGTGGTAAATAAAAGTCAAAAGTTAATATTCACCAAAAATTATTATCATCATATTGAACCAAATATTACTTATTTATATCAACCATGTCTTTAGGATTTTTTAAATTCAACTCATTGTAGTGGTAAAATTATGTTCTATGCAAATTTGCAAATGCTCCTTGGATATGGGTAAAAGAGACTAAAAAGTTCAAAAAAATTTATATATCATAACTTATTGTAAAAGGACTCCAATGAATTAAGTTGAACATATATTTTTATAATTTATCTATTTTGACAAAAAATAAATTAAAATAAAATAACTATTTATTTAATTAAAATATCTATTTAACCAATAATGCAATGTTTTTTCACTATTCATCAAAAATTGAGTGTTTTCAAAAAAATTCCAAAATAATTAACATAAGATAATTTTGATATTTAGAATTAAAAAATGAAGTCTATTTTACCATATTAAAAAAATATATGTTTCATTTATTAATTTAAAATTAATTTCCGTTGTCAAAACCAAAAAGCATGTTTTTTGAAAAAGTTAAAACAATCAAAAGATTGACATCTGCTTATGTCAAATTTAAAAGTTAAATTACTTATAATAACATAAATTGTATTAAATGATAAAAATATAATCTAAATATACTTCCAAACCATTCAAATGAATAATTTATCACTATAAATTATTTTGATTAAAAATGTAGTTATCAATTAAAACATATTATTTTTAACTATTCATCAAAAATATGAAAGTTATCAAAAAGGTACAAAAAATTTATCAAATCTAAATTTTAATGTCCCTCTTCTAAAAAAGATTTTAATTTCATTATATTTAGTATATATAAGTGTCAAATATTGATTTTAAAAAAGGATCTCCATTAAAAGGTGGTAAAATTTTATTTCTTTTGAAAAATATTTATTTTATCCGAAAAAATGAATTTTTTCTTATATTATGTCTAAGAAACACATAATATGGATGTTAAAATTATATAGAGTTTATAATATTCAAAATGAACTTAATACTATCCATAACCAATTTTTGAACAGTTAGTTTAGTAAGTTATGGTGTGCTCGAACTCAATGTTGCATGTTGCGCAAGTTATTGAATTATTTTAATGACACAACAAACTGTGAAATCATGGGTTGTTATATAAAAAAATTGGACTCCCATGTGTGGGACCTAAATTTAAAAGGGTAAATCCCCTTTTTCCACCATATTTCGAAATGTATTTAAGGCTACATTGACTTTATGATCATTAGTAGACTCTCAGAAGGCCACCATGTTCTAGTCAGACATGAAGCAAGAATCAATATTTTGCATTATACTTCTCAGGAAAAGAAACAAAACAAGTAACAAAACAAGTGTTTTCACCTTTAAAATATCATTATAATTTCCTCCCAGTGATCTATTTCGAAAAAATAATATTCAATCTTCTACTAAATCACAAGTAGTACGAACTGCCTTTTAGTTCAATAATTTTTTAGGGAAAAATTCATTACACACTCACCACAATAATTTATATTATCCCCATGAAGTCTTTTTAATCACCTATATAAAACTCCAAAAGTAATTTAGTCCCAAATTCTTTTCATTATCGTGGTTTTCTATCAATTTATTTCTATCAAATTCCTAGTTATTGACTCAAAACACTCAAAACACTTTTCAAGAAGAAACAATGTTTTCTAAATTCCAAATACATTATAAATCTCACTATGATATTCATATAATTAATGAATATATTTACATATGGTTAAATGTCAAATATACTATGGTATAATTCAATAAATCTATAAGGCTTCCTCACAGTATTCTGGAATTACTATAAATGTGTAAAACAACACCCATCTGTGAAAAATATAAATAATTTAAAAAATCATTTCCTTACATCCCAATTAATTATATGGTATCTCTATGAAAGGAAAATCATAGATAATGGTGAAGCTCACTATTGAACTTACCAAATGATGAAAAATCTCTATCGACAAATAAAAAAATCAATCTCACAACCATCATAGATATCCATACTAAAAATAACACAACTCATGAATCTATATAAAAAATGAACATATGTAACCCCAAGAAATGACACTCAAGTTATCCAGTGAAAAGTCATGAAGGGTGTTATCTATCTAAATGGAGATGAAACTATTAACTTTTAATCTGAAATAACTTTTTATAATTTTTCACCAAATTTATTCATTATAATGTAATAAATGAACACATAAGAGAAACTATATAAACATGTAATTAAAACTAGTAAGCTAGAATCATCGGACGATTAGAAAAATAACTATAATATTAATCTAAAAGAAGTTATAAATTATAGGGTATTAATATTCTATAATTAAAAATAAAAAAGGAACCAAAATGAATCCACCCTTCAATTTGAAATATGAGTGTTTATTTCCCAATATTTCACCACCATCACACAACCATGATTCCTAGGAAGGGTTATCTCCTTCCACAATTGGTCATTGTGATTTCTCCTGATTTAATTAAAACAATATATGAATTTATCAATTCGGTGTATGCATATTGTGATCATAAAATCCCAATAGCTCCCCACTAAGAATTCATTCAATAGTTATTATCAAGAAAAATACACATAATGATTTAAATAAAACATGAATTGTTATTATAATAATAATAGGGAGAATAAATAAATAATCAGAAAACCAAATCACATTGGATAACCCTATGGAAATGATGTTTCAGTCATCCTAAATATCCTTGTGCTATCATTCATATAAAAATGCATTGCCATTGTTATATGTGGCTTTTGGGGTGGCGGAAGAAGAAGTACCAACAATAATCACATCATAAAAGTATTTGTTTACTTAGTGATGTGTCATTATCTAAAGGGGAGTGAGGGTATAAATTTTTCTTTTATAATATTCATAGTCATCCACCCTAGGTATTTAAGGATCCAAAATATAAATTCCCTTTAAAGCAGTTCATCCTATAACATAGGATATGATAGTTTGAATTCATTTTAACTCAATACTAAAGGAAATTGATCTTAATTAAACCTAAAAATCTAGATAGATAAAGAAAATCCCCTTTAAGGTATAAAATAAAGTTATAAAATATTTTATAAATTATGAAAATAATTTTTGTTTCATAAAATAAGGTAATAAATCAAAACCACCTACCATTAACAGTTGAAATTTATTTTAAATTAGTATCATATGGTTTAAATAAATATTATTTAGAAAGAGTCACCATATAGGATAAATGATAAATCATAAAAACCAATGTACTAATAATTAATTTTATATTCATAAATCCTAGTATTTCATGGCCATGGTTAATCTACAAAACCATTTGAGAAGAGAAGAATAATCAGAATGTCTATCGTGGAGAGTATTATTGGGAGATTCTAGGAAAGTTTATATAATTAATCCATTAAAAATAGTCTTATATATAAGAAGAAGATGTGGGATTATTTTTATAGGATAAAATAATATAGTGGGAGGTAGAGAGAAAGGAATGTAGGTAAAATTATATTTATAGAAAAAGAGTAAAAGTTCATTTTATGTTTTCTCAGTACACTATATGATTGGTGAGAGGGTTTTCCAAGCCTTAGAACAATCATGTGTATCATCATTGGTCTACATGGTCACCCATACAATTTTTTACGATTTTTTTTTGATCCGTGAACCAATCATGTGGAAAAAATAACTATCATATTGTAGCCCTATTTGTCATAGATGATGCAAGGTAATTACAAACTACACAATAGCTACATAACATAAACAATTTTCCATAAAAATACATTTTTTCAATGAAAAATATTTAATAAATTGTATAAAATAATTAAATTAAATAATATTTGTAAAACATACTAGACAATAACATTTTGGGTCTTATAATTCCTAAAACCATATTACTTTTGGTCCCTAAAATGCCAACGCAAAAATAAACAAGGAACAAATGTGGTCACAATATCGTTATTAATGAATCATAATCTGATGTCTCATGATTTTCTTTTTGGTAGATTAAAAGGGAAAAAAATAATTGAATATAATTCAAATATATCTCTTTCTCTTGGAAGCCAAATATTTAAATTTGTAACACAATCAACAACATATATTTTTCCAAATAGAGCTCCTAAAAATTAAATATATGAGTATGATTTAAATTTTAAATTTTCATATGGGAGATATGGAATCCATTTATGATTGATATTAGTTGAGTATTCAAATCCAACTAATATTCGATATTCCAAATTAACTCAATGATCATAAATGTTTTTATATATCAGTGGAAATGATTCATCTACTTCTAAAGTCACCTACGATAAAACTATGTTTATATATTACAGTCCAGCTAGTTACCAAATTAAAACATTAATAAATTTAATTTATGATTTTATTAAAACATTTGGACACTTTTATCCATAAATAATCCATATTTAATTGTTTACATCATCTACATCATCTCATTGAAAATGCTCATCCTAATGAGAGAGGTCACTCTCACCTTTATCAAATTTGGAGGAGAAATCCTTGGATGACCATATAGACCATAAAAAGGGTAAATCATGATCATTTATTGGTAAATTTTGTTATAAGTCAATGTATCCATAATAAAATATAAATACCTTGACCATTTAAAATATATGACACGTGCATGAGGCATATTTGTTAAAATATGGATTTTCAACTTTATATGACCATTGGTTTAAGGATAGAATGTAATACACAATATAACATAATGAAAGACAACCTCGTAGAATCCCATCAATATATGAGGTATACATATGTTCGATATGTATGGTAATAGTTAATTTCCCAAATAAATTATCCTATTTTATTAATAAGAAAATTATCTATAATCTACTTCTATTGTTATAACACCTAATTAGAATAAAGGAGGAAAACTAGGTTGGACAGTCAATCACATTAATATATAATTGTTACATAAACTTGTATTTTGTATCCTAATGATAATTTTCCCTAACACCTCATTCCAATTCCAGTTAGGGATAATGAGTTTCTGAATTATAACCAATGTATTTCTATGCTTGACACTTATCAATAATAATGTAATATATAATGACAAAAATTTATCAATATACTATATTGTAATAAGAAAATAGAGCTTATACATCATATAATTTTACATCTTGGTGATACTAATTTTGAAACCCAATCATATTTATGAAAACCCTCGATTATTACCTACCACATTGATAATGGAATAACATACCGGTTTTGGGAAAATAAGATACCATCAGGAAACCATGACCTCCCATTATTGTCCACCGTATAGTTAAAATCTATTATGATTCACTAAAATTTCCAACCAGCATCTTCCACATTAATAATAATATTGAAAAGGTAAAATTTCAACTGAATACTCATTAGAAACATGGGTTTGTTCCCTATCGTGCTACTAGATGAATCTGAGAAAAGAGATCCAACATGATTTCAATCACTACTGGACTTCTTGAGAACATGAGTAAGGAATTTCTAACAAGGATAAATGACAAAAATATTTTCATTTAAACGAATACATATGATGTAAAAAAGAGATTCCCTAAAGATGTTCTACTAATCAACACTAGTGAATGATCTATTACGTCTATGAGAAGATGTATATCAGGCACTTATTATTTGAATGTAATATGAAATTATCCTCAAAATGGTAGTGGTTCAGTATTAGAGAACTTTTGGAATTGTTTGTGAATTCGTGGTCATGTATTCGGTTATAATAGTCCTATTTTTTGAGTTGGTGAGAACCATCTACCAACACATGGTCACTATTAATAAGAAAACCCATTGACCCATACATATTTAATCATTGTATATTATATAGTATTTTCTAACTAAAATTAATATTCAAATCTGTACACAAGTCAGCAAATACCTTAACCACTTAATGGATGCCTAACTCTCCATAATCAAAAATGAAATCATAACATTTCATGCGAGGGATTTCATGGGTGATGTAATCTCAGAGAAATCCTTCTACACCCAATTGTATTATTAGTATATCCCCAAGAATATATTAATCCTTATAAATTTTTGGTGAATCACTCTTGGAATCAAAAAACATTTCTTCTTAGGATTGATCAAGATAGCGTATTTTCACACAACATGTATAGTAAAACTGACCTATTTAACCCAGATCATGTTCATGTATAATCATTTATTATGGAAATGATTTTATATGTTTGTGATAATAATTATCAAATAAACTACATTGTACCCCTACAATTTTTTGAAAAATAATATCTTATCCATATAAACAACAACAATAGTATCAAGGTATCAATTGAATATTTTATTTTTTAGAACCATTAAAATTATAGGATCTTTAGTCGAACTGAATTGAATATATTTGAATTCAATTTTTCTATACATGATTCAGAAATAATTCGTCGACCTAGCATCCTCTTTCACAAGGATCTACTGGTGTCTAGAATTATGAGCGATCTATTAAACCCCCATTTACCCTTCAATTGATTAAATTGGTCATCAATAATGATATAATGTTATTCTTTTTCTTGATCTTGAACATGTCAAAATTTTGATAATCAGCGAAAAAATAGTGGGTTTAATTATCCTCTATTGAAAATAGAACAACGGAAGACCATAAGGACCAACAAGGGAGAATTTATCCTCTACCTTACATGTCATTCATATGGACATTTAACTATATTTGTTGAGAATAGTGTTTCATTTTTTGTCAATAAGGTGTAAATATGTGTATGTCAAGGTAGTGATGGAATTTTTGATGAGGATTGATGTGGAAATTCATAATGCAATGTTGCTGACTCAGTGAAGAACCCACTTCGATTATGAATATGTACCATATCCAATGTCACTTGGAGAATTACTATTTAACATTTTATGACATGTTTGGAAATTCTCGATAATAAAGCATACGATTGATTGAGATAGTCCTAAGTTCAAAAGACTTGTATAAAAGTGATACTTGTTTACACCATCCTAAATAACCCCATTAAATAATCTATTGCATGATGATAATGGAAGATCCATCCAATGTCTTATAATTGGATGAAGGTTGTAAATTAAATTACTTGATTGTTTGAGATGATACTCAAAGTCCAAGATATGCGATAATGAAGAACACATCCCTCACAACAAGAAGTCCATAAATTGTTCATTAATTCATTAGGAATGATTAAAATATCCATGCATCATCCATGATTAGATTATAGGAATGTATTGATGATATTTTGGATCCATGATCTAAAAATAAAGGAATGGATGATGTTTGAAGATAAGAACTAAAATGAAGGACACAAGGACTAAACCTGGAATCTACTATGTAAATTGACCATGCATAATCCATGTAGGAAGAAGGTGCTCATGAACTATTGTATAGTTGGTTTTTAACCATGTTTCCCTTACATGGAAAAATATCGGCCAACCATGTAGGCAAGCAGGATCCCTCACCCAAGGAATATACGAGACTTGATAGTTTACCGAGCCCAATGGGAAGGCCTCAAAGCTAGACCTTGATGAGGCTAGATCATAGGCCTGGTATAAGCCTGAATAACCATGTACAATGATCAACCCATGCTAAAAGGGTGCACATTGGGCACTAGGAGGGTGCCTGAGAAGGCAAGAGTGGGTGCAGAACTATGCCCACAAAACACCGGTGTGGGGTGGCACTGGGAGAGGGGGAAAGAGAATTTTGAGCATAGGTTGAAGTGATCAACATTTTAAATTATTACTCCCATGTTTTCCCATTTCAATTTTGTTTATAAATTCAATGTGGATCACCATATGATCAATTTCAGGGTCGATCGTGCATATTCAAGCCATCTATCTGATCTCTATGGTTCAGGATTGAAGCAGGGTTGTACGATCTCCACCACCAAGATTTTCATCATCCTCCGGCCTCCCCCACATGCAATAGGGAACCATTAATCGATCAGAATGATGATATCACCAATTTGGGAATCATTTTATCTCATTTCAATACCACATTCACCCTTATTATATAAAGAACGCATGCATGCAATTTTATTTTCATGCTTGGATCAAAATAAATAAATTCATAGAATGTAGTGGAAAATGATGTTGTTGAGGCCATACTAGAAGTTTGATATTCAAGGGAGTATTTAAAAAAATGATACACAAGATCCTCATCACATGTATGAAAGGATAATAACTTGATGAAGAATCCCCCATTCGAAAAGAAAACATCCGAGACATGAGGCTTATCATTGACCAGCTCTTAGAAATTTTGAGGCCAATGAACTTGGGAATTAAAAGTATGAATTTTCAAGTAATATATTCATATTGGAAAGAGAATCTTTTTCCAATAAAAATAGTATACCCAAGATGAAATATTTTTCTACCACTCTCGAAGATAGGGTTATCTCATTTCTCTAATGAAACAGAGCAAACATGAACCCCTCTAGTTTTCAAAAGGAAGAGGGTTCTGAGAAGTCTTGCTATGCGATGAAACGGATTCGAACATCCCATGCAAGAAAGAGATATTTGGTCCACCATGTTTCATGTAAGAGGGTTCACCCTCTATGTAAACAAACTCTCAAACATGTGACAGGTTATTTCGAACAACCATCATGTATCGTGCATGAATTAGATACCGTAAACACACAACCAATGTTATACACCCTTTTTTGCTTTTTAAAGAAAGAACCGAAATTCTTCTACATTCTATGAAAGAAACCGACATATATTGTGTGTGTGAAGGAGACGAAAATTTTCCCCTTGGTTTGCATGAAGTAGAAGAACACCCTCTTTCATTTACCTTTTAGATGAACTATTTTGTAGGGGTTTATTTTTGAATAACATGGAGATTAGATGAAGGCAGTATCTTGTGTGTGCATTCATTAGTATGCATATTTAAAGAGAAGATGATGATTTAGGTTTTCACAGGGGAGATATTAAAATACATTTATAGTGCATATTCATGCATATTAATGAATTGATACATACAAGTGTGCAAAAACAATCCATACATTGAACACAACCATTCGGGATTGAAACAGAGAACAAATCAAGAAAGGCTTGTGTGTGAACATTAGATTTGGAGGAAGAAATAAAGAATAACTACACACATAGTGGAATACATCTATTTGGGTTAGAAATTAAAAAACAAAATTGAACCCAAATTAAGAGAACAACTGTGTGTGTGATAAGAACCATAAAGGAATAAGAGAATGAGAAGAAGTTGTGTATACCCATTGGTGTTTTCAAACAAGAGAGAAGAAGAAGACTGTGGATGCATGCATGCAAGAACATGGACATGTGACGAAACATAAAGGACTAATCTATATTGTGAGTGCATAGGTGTAAAAAATAATAACTTTGTATGCCATTTATTTCATACATGAAGTGAATTTTCATTGAGACTGAATCCATATAGATTTAAAGACGAAATTATATCTAAGTAGACAGTGTTTGAGAATTTATGAAGACAAACAGTGCTGATATTATGAAATATCACTCTTTCATATTAATATTCATTAAGAGGTTGTGTGCACCATTTTCACACACATCTGTGAGCCCATGTCGTTCTTATAAGGAGAAATAATTTCTTAAGCATTGTTGAGAGTGAGGACGGATCAGAAAAAGTGGTCAGAAATATTGATCAAGGCTAACTTACATCATCATAGGCTCTTGAATATTCTTCAAGAGATACACATGAATGTGTCATTCAGAAAGCGTATTGGGAGAAATCAGAATATCTTTTACAATGAATCCAGAATAAACAAAGAAGGAATATTCTCGTGTGACATGAGAGTTAGAAGAACCCTATGAGATTCTATGAGAAGAAGAAGACTTCAGTGAGAATCTGGAGTAGGCTATTGGGACTCTAGTAACACTGTGGGAAGTAGTATAAAGAACCAATTTTTATAAAGACCTGCAAATTTCAACGATTTTTTTTAATTATTTGGGATTTTACGAGTAAGAAGTTTCTGATGACGCTTGATTCCGAGGACCGGTGTGCTCGGGATCAATTTTCGAAGTTTAGCTCGGGTACGTTCAGTGAACGAATGAGCGGGTTTTTCTAACTTTTGAACCATTGCTCGAGATTAAAATATGAGTGCACCGATGAATTCTTAGCACCGGGACTCACTTAGGCGAATCTTAACTTTGGCCAGCTAGGGCCAAGAGGAAAAGTTATTTTCCGGACCTTTCGAGAAAAATAATAAAATAATTCAAATGAATTATTTTATTTTTCCTTCTCCCTTTATGGGTGGTAGGGCGGAGACAGGGTGGTTAGGATTCCCATCAATGAGGATCATTAATGGATCATTATACTCATAGTGTAACAATGCTTTAATGACACCATTATGGCATTGCTGCGACGTGCTCCATTATATATTTTGGCACATCAAGAATATGTGGAGAAAAGAAATTGGAGGATTTTCTGGCGAACCTCTGACGGACTTCCGCCCCAGTGAAGAACGAAGAACGCCGACAAAACCTCTTCTTCTATGGCGCCTTTCGAATATTGGAGCCAGAATGAGACGTTGAGGCCTTAACCCCCCCTTGAGGATGAACGTACAACAATGAACTACTAAGAGGTAGGGGTTAATTTTTGAGAATGTTAATATTCCCAAGTTTGTTTTCCACAATAAGAAGAACGTGGATCAACTCATTATTATGTTGATCCACGAATTGTTATTATTTGTGGGTTGGGGATTATTATTATTTCCAGGATAATTGTTGGGAATTAAATTAAATCACAACTAATTTTGTGCCTCATTTTTCGTTGAACATTATTGTTGTTACACCCCTTTCTTATTAACTATCATGGAGGGCGCGGGCCGAACAAACACGGCTGGCGACCCTCCGCAGATTGTTTGTCTCTGCGCATGTTGACGGGTGACAATGGAACAGGACCGCAATAGCGTGGGGAAGCCGTCTCCAGGAATAACAGGTCCCGGGAGAGCCACAGGCATAGACGACAGGCAAATTGAACAACCAGAGCACATCCGGTGGTCCGCGGAAGGCCCTGCCGGTGTGGCGGCGACGTTGGCCGGAGGCGACGGCGCCCTGGCGTGCCGCTGGCAGGAGCCGCAGCGGCTGAGGCTGCGGTGGCAGGCAGCTGGATCCCCCGGCCGCGTGAGATCCGAAGGAGGATGCGGTTCCCGCTGCGTCCGCGGAGTGTAAAGGGAGGGGGGACCGTGTCCCCCCAGCTCGGCCCGCTGCCCGAGCCAGTGCACCCCACCGGCCGGGCCGGGGCGGGTCGCACAGACCGGGTTGGGCAGTGCCCAGCCGGGTCAGGCCGTACCCTGCTGAACCGGGCCGCGCCCAGCCGGGCCGGGCCATGCCAAGCTATGCTGGACTCGGACCTGGGTCAGGTTGACCCGGTTCGGGTTGACCCATGGGGGGTTGGGCCGGGTCGGGTCAGGCCCAGACCCCCACTTCGGACTGTTTCTAGTCTTTTGCTCATAACATGGGCATAGGACCTCCGATCAATGCACCATTAGTTTAGTTGGGATCCTTGGATCAAGATGGTCGTTTCAATATATTACACTCAAGGTTTCAGAGAACCTTGGGTACAACCGGTTTGGTTCGAACTCGAAACCAACCGGGCCCTCGGAGCGGAAATGCTTATACCTTGAGCTCCAGACATCCGAATGATGTGTCGTCGACGTTGTTGGTTTCCTCTTTGTGAGATGGTTCTTTTTTCTATCTCCGATAGATATTTTGACGCATCTGGAGTACAGTCAGGTTGGTTTTAACTTAAAAACCAACCAGGCCCCTGGGACAAAAATCCAATATCTCTCAGACTGGGCGTCCGATTGACGCACCGTCTGTCGCGTTGGGTTTATTTTTACGAGACATAACCTTATGATACATAAAATCTGGACTTATTGATAGTTGAAGTGTCGACCCCCCTTTCCTCGTGGAGCGGACCCTCCTGGAATCAGGCGTGTTGTGTGTAGGAACACTAGAGCTGGCTGCGACTGCATCGACTTCTGTACTAAAATTCTCTGTGGGTTTGATAGCGACGACGACCGAACTGGAATCCTCTGTGGGTTCGATGGAGATGACTGCTTTTCTTGTATCATATGTGGGTCCGGCAGTATTGACCTCTGTACTTGTATCCTGTGTGAGTATGGCAGAGTAGCTGGTATTATATCTTGGGTGGGTCCGACAACTTATCTGGTCTTGTATCATATGTGGGTCCGACAGCTTAGATGAATTAGTGGGTACATCTTATCATCTCTATTTCCTTACAAAGAGTATACCTGTGTGAGCTGAGTCTTGATTCTCAATCTTATAATCGATGTGTTTTTCTTTCTTTCCTTTGTGGGCTGGGTTGTGTTTTTACTATGTGGAATGAGTCGAGCTATCCTTTGTGGACTGGGTTGTGCTTTCCTTTGTGGACTGCGTGGTGCTTGGGAGTTGGAGACGAACTGTAAATGATGACTTAGTTATATGTATGGGAATATACATAAGTAGTATTGTTGATATTTCGTTATTGTATCTTTCCTTTGTGGTTTATCCTTCATGGATTATGAGAGACCTTCGGGGGTCTCAGGGTCCCTACTAAGTATCGTATAGTCACCCCTGCATGGGTTATGCCCGCGCTACATTGTGTTGGATGCAGATGATGGACAAAACTGATCGAGTTGGAAGCTTGTGGAGCTGGACGGTACCCGGAGGTGGACCACATGGCCAGATGTACACAGAGCGGACGACCTGACCGAGGAGCTAATGAGACTATATGTACCCACCCTTCAGGTGGGATTTCTGGAGGACGACTCAGAGTTGCTGTTTTACTTTATGCTATTGTACATTAATTTCAGTTGTACTTTACTTTCGGTTGGGTTTGTATTCTGGCCCATTTACTTTCCGGCACTTACTTTTGTACTCAGTTTACTTAGTATTTACTTCGCCTTGTGTACTCGGTGGTGTTTGTTTTCTATAATAAATGCAATTCCTTCCCTTTTATCGGGATTTACGCCTTCGGTTCTAGTCGCCAGCCCCTGGCCTATTGAAGGTGGGCTTGGGGTAGTCATGGCACGGGCCCCAAGGACGGGTCGTGACAAATTGGTATTAGAGGAGTCAGTTCTACCATAGAACTCAGTACTCTGATATTTTCATTCTCTGTGGAGAAATAGTGTTACGAGTATTAAGTGAGGTTTTCAGTCCAGGGATTCTAATGTTGGTGCGGCAGCCGACGTATCCATAAACCAAGACCCTGACTTATGATTTCCGACTAAGTGCACGAAAACATTGATTTCATGTGTGTTTCATAAGTTTTCTTTGTGATTACATTGTGTTATCTCACCAAGTATAATTTATTAATTGTGGTGCACCTGTTTCTTTCTAGGATGGCCCCACGATGGAAACCAGCTTGGGTTTCGAGCTTTGTGCGAGATGACATCCCATCAAGCGATGAGGCCTCTGTGCAGCGCCCCATTACCGCGGAGGCACCGACGGTACCTCTACCTTTTGAGGCACCGATGATACCCGCCCCAACGACGGAGAGTGCATGCTACCTCATCGCATTGCACATGTTTCAGAGGCCGAGGCCGCCTAGGTTCCGCGGAGAGACAGATCCTCAATCAGACGAGGATTGGCTGGAGGTTGTCGTCAGAAACTTCAGGTTGGTAGGGACGCCAGCAGACCTCATGGTGATCCTTGTCGCGAGTCTCTGGAATGAAGAAGCAGGAAGATGGTGGAACCTGATGCTCTAGGTGCACGATGAGGCATCTCTACATTGGATGGACTTCGAGAGCATTTTCTGCTCGGAGTTCGTTTCGGCCAACTTTTGTGCGGTGCACATCCTAGAGTTGCTACAGCTGGGGCGGGGCAGCATGTTTGTAGGTCAATACGCTGTAAGATTTACCGACCGCTCACGCTACTCCACGGACATGGTATGGGACCCATTCTTCCGGGACAAGACCTTTGAGCAGGGGCTGAGGCAAGAGGTTAGAGCTTCGACGATTCCCCTCAGCATCCAGACCCAGGCGGGGGTGTTGGAGCGAGCCCTGCTAGTGGAGAGCTTTCTTTCCGAGAAGCCATCAGTAGTGAGACCCACCACAAGATGGCACGGAGCAGATTCGTCAACAGATGGCAGTCGACAGATGACGTAGGGGTCCAAGCAGACCAGGTCATCTGGTGGGCAACCTCAGGACACGGGTTCGGCTATACGGGGCACACAACGCAGAGCCATCCTTTCGAGGAGCAGACAATGCTATGCATGCAGCGGGAAGGGTCACATGGCTCGTGACTACCCGAACCGCCCTGCAGACGAGCAGTAGACAGTGGAGGGACCTCCCAGGCATAGGCAATGGTTCGGCTGTGGTGGTCCGTATGGAGCAGGCGGATGAGGTAGAGGAGCTGGCTGAGCAGCAGGTGGTGGACGATGCTTCGAGGCTCTTCCACCACCACCCCCAGGAGGTCCACCCCGACCAAAGGGAGCTGGCGGGCAGAGACAGTCTCAGCTCCAAACAGCAGAGGATTACAACCACGGTGCAACAGAGATGATTTGAGGTATTATCTGCTTCTTCTCCACCCTTGTTGCATTTCTTATAGACACGGGTGTGAGTAATTCTTTTATTGTCGCTGCCCTTGTTCGGAGCTTAGAGATTCTGAAAGAGCCGTTGACTTGATATTTGAAGCTATAGACTCCTACGGGAGAAGACTCGATGATCACGCACAGGTGCCGACAGTGTGAGGTTACTGTAGGAGGGGAGATCTTCGGCTGGGATTTTGTAGCCACGTCGAGGCCTTACGAAGTCATCTTAGGTATGGACTGGTTATCTACAGTCCTTGCCCAGATTAACTGTATTAGGCACAAGGTACAGTGTGTCCGCACAGACGGGACCGGGTTCACCATCACGAGTGATAAGGGAACCTTTTTCATCATAGGATGGACTCACACAATGGAGAGGGTAGCTGATCACACATCAGCTAGCTAGTCTCGTCCTTAGAGGAGTCGACATGCAGAGTCCGAGTTTTCTGGAAGTGGTGGACCAGTATGCAGACGTTTTTTCTAACGATGTTCCAGGACTACCTCCTCACAATTAGGTATATTTCTACATAGACCTATACCCCAGGACATCACCGTTATCCACCCAGTGTATTGGATGGCTCCTGCCATGCTTCGTGAGCTATGGGTACTGCTGGTGGACTTTCAGGGGAAAGGTTTCATTTGACCAAGTGTTTCACCCTGGGCTTCTTCGGTCATTTTTACCAAGAATTCGGGTGGTAGAATGTGGATGTGTGTCGATTACCGTCACCAGAACCAGGTGACCATTAGGAACATGTATCTGCATCTGTGGATTGACGACATCTTTGATCAGCTCTAGGGAGAAAGTTGGTTCTCAATGATAGACCTCAATCCTGGCTCTCATCAACTCCGTGTTCGGGACAAGGATGTGTAGAAGACAACCTTCAGGTGTCTATAAGGCCAATATGAGTTCTTAGTCATGCCTTTATATTGTGGCCAACGCTCCAGGAGTGTTCATGTGTCTCATGAACAATATCTTCCAGCCTTACCTCAATCGGTTTGTCATAGTCTTCATTGACGACATAATGATTTACTCGACGACTGAGGAGGAGCACGCCTACCACTTACGGGTGGTACTGGATACACTACGAGAGCACCAACCTTATGGTAAGCTCTCGATGTGCCAGCTCTGGCTTCGAGAGGTCTAATTCATGGGGCATGTCATCTCTGAGGTAGGAGTTGCAGTGGATCCCACGAAGGTCAAGGGGGTAATTTCTAGGGAGTGATCCAGGAGCGTGACAGAGGTGTGGAGTTTCTTAGGTCTGGATGGGTAATATCAGAGATTTGTTCTAGACTTCTACAGAGTTGCAGCACCAATTTTAGCATTGAAGAAGAAGGGGAAACCCTTCGTGTGGTCAGAAAGATGTCAGCAGAGATTCTAGGAGCTGAGGCGGAGATTGACCAGTGCGCCCATCTTGAGGCTGCCGGAGGAGGGAAAAGGGTAAGCAGTTTACTGCAACACATCAGGGACCAGACTCGGGTGTGTCCTAATGAGGGAGCTATAAGTGCTTGATTACGATTCATGGAAGCTGAGGCCACACGAGCAGAACTATTCCACCCATGACCTGGAGTTAGTAGCAGTGGTCCTCACCCTAAAGATGTGGCGACACTATCTGATGGGCGAGTGGTTTAGAGTCTACTCTGACCACTAGAGTCTCAGGTACATCTTCTCGTATAAGGAACTTAACCTGAGATAGTGGTGATGGCTCGAGTTCCTCCGGGATTATGACATTGAGATTGTCTATACACATGGGAAGGGGAACGTTGTTGCTGATGCTCTCAGCAGGAGATCAGCTATTCAACTACTTGGAGAGATGAAAGAGCAGTTAGCCACATTGAAGATATCCTTCGTGGATAGTAATGGGGAATACTATCTTCATTCCCTCACAGGCACTCATCCAGTACATCATCTAGTCAGAGAGGAACATCGTGGGGATGTAGACATTGAGACGCGACGTGCACAGTTATCCTCAGGATAGGCACCTGATGGATTTTCTGTAGGAGGAGAGCACGTCATCCTTTTCAGGGAACCTACCATGGTACCAGTTACACTACAGGATGAGGTGATAATGGAGTTACACACTTCCCCTATAGTGGTACATCATGGAGTAGCAAAGATGTATCAGGACCTCAGACGATAGTACTGGTGGTCGGGTATGAAGAAGGATGTGGCAGGATTCGTTTCTCGTTGCCTCACTTGTCAGTAAGTGAAGGCAGAGCACCAGGTACCTGTAGGCTTGGTACAACCTTTAGAGGTCCTAGAGTGGATGTGCGATGGGATATCCATGGATTTCGTGATAGGGCTTCCACGTACTTCCGCAGGACAGGAATCCATTTGGGTGATTGTAGACTGACTCAAAAAGACGTCCCACTTCTTACCTATCAAAGAGAAGGGCTCAATGGAGAGGTTAGGATGTCTATACGTTCCGGAGATCGTACGACATCATGGTGCTCCATCATCTATCGTCTCTAGTCGAGACGCTCGCTTTACTTCTCAGATTTGGGAGGGGTTGCAGGAGGCCTTTGGGACGCAGCTACGCCTGAGCACTGCCTTTCACTTGGAGACAGATGGCCAGACAGAGAGGACCATTCAGACACTCGAGGACATGATTTGTGCATGTGTCATTAACTTATATCATAGCTGGGAGGATCACCTACCCTAGGTGGAGTTTGCGTACAACAACAGCTACCACTCCACCATCTAGATGGAACTATATGAGGCCTCGTACGACCGACTGTGCAGATCACCTCTATGTTGGACAGACCTGGGGGAGTCAGCACTCGTAGGACCAGAGATGGTTTAGGCTACAATAGAGAAGGTGCAAATCATCCAGGAGCAGATGGGGACTGCTTAGTGCCAACAGAAGTCCTATACTGAAAGGTGGTGGAGACCACTGGAGTTCGAGGATGGAGACCACATTTTCTTACGGGTCTCACCTCGAAATTGATTACAGAGATTTTGACGGGGAGGCAAGTTATCTCCGCGCTTCATCGGACCATTCCAGGTTCTCAGCATGATAGGCAAGGTGGCTTATCGCCTGGCTCTACCACCTCAGTAGCACCGCATGCACGACGTCTTCCTTGTATCTTAGCTGAGGTGATACGGGCACGACCCGACACATATCATCGATCATGGGGAGCTGGACATCGATGACATGACGACTTTTGGGGAGGCCCCAGTGGATATCAAGGATTTACATGAGCGGGTCCTACGTGGACGGTCAATTCCTCTAGTGTGCATCAGGTGGTAGCACGGGAACCTACAGGAGAGAAAATGGCGGTGGGAAGCTAAGATACGTGCTCAGTACCCTCATTTGTTTTCCCTAGTTTATAATATAGCTTTATGGGGAAATAAGCCCTGTGGTGGGAGTAATTTATAGACCTATAAATTTCAAGGTAATTTTTTTCTATTCTTTGGGATTTTACGAGTACGCAGTTTCTGACGGCGCTTGATTCCGAGGCCAGGTGTGCCCGGAATCAATTTTCAATGTTTAGATCGGGTATGTTCAGTGAACGAACGAGCGAGTTTTTCAAACTTTTGAACCGGTGCTTAGAATTAAAATCTGAGGGCACTGATGAATTCACAACACCAGGATTCACTTAGGCGAAGCATAGCTTCAGCCAGCGAGGGCCGAGAGGAAAAGTTATTTTCCTGACCATTCGAGAAAAATAATTAAATAATTTAAATAAATTTTTTTATTTTTCCTTCGCCCTTTATGGGTGGCGGGGCAGCGACAGGGTAGTGAAAATGCCCATCAATGAGGCCCACTAATGGATCATTAAACTTACACCGTAACGACACATTAATGAAACTATTATGGAAATGCTGCGACGTGCTCCATTATATATTTTGGCACATTGAGAATATGTGGAGAAAATAAATTGGAGGATTCTTTGGTGAACCTCTGATGGACTTCCATCCCAGCAAAGAATGAAGAATGCTGACCAAATGTCACGACCCCCTCCCACCAAAGATGCCCCTCCTGAGCTGGCAATGGTGAAGGGAGATAATGACCCCCGAGTCCCGCCTCCAGTAGGCCCCGGGTTGGCGACTAGCACCAAGGGTATGAGTTTTCACAAATATGGAAGGCATTACCCTTTTTATTATTTTGGATCGGGAAATAGGACAAGTCAACCACCAAAAAGGGAAAAGAACAAGTGTATATAAATAAACCCAAACCAAGCCCACATGCATGTTTAAACAATTTTTATAACAAGGTACAAGTACAAGGAAGCTCAAAAGTACAATGCCAAAGAAAACAAGAGAACAACAACTACAACAACTCCAACTGCCTGACTAGTAGGGTCCCGCAAGGCCCTGGTAGTCCTCCTGGAAACCTCAAAGTAAACGTAGGGTGAGCATACAAGTATACTCAATAGTTAAACCTAAAGCTCTCGTGCAAAAGTGGGGAGACACCCTAAGGTCCCGTGAGAAAATAGAAGAACCAGAAACTAACAAGGAAAAACTATCCACCCAGCCTCACTAGTCACACTAACCAAGTAACACAAACAAGTTTAGTATATATATATAACAAAAAATATTGGGTACCCCACACCATTTCCCACTTAATTAGATGCTGCTCTTCCTAACGGCAAACGTCCTGACGCTACCACACTCTTCCCTCCCGCACACACCTGGTCCAAACCACGCATCCTGCCCGCACACACCTGGGCCTCACAACCACGCATCTCGCCCGCACACACCT
Source organism: Viscum album (assembly GCA_963277665.1). Lineage (NCBI taxonomy): Eukaryota > Viridiplantae > Streptophyta > Magnoliopsida > Santalales > Viscaceae > Viscum > Viscum album. Next base: position 503,816,269 of record OY728159.1, read on the forward strand.
GGGCCACAACCACTAACCGGCCCGCAGACACCTGGGCCTCATCCCGAAGGTTCTTGGGAATGGTAAGCCTGCCCGAAGAGTCTTGGGATAAAGTTCGCCTCAAGCCATCATAGCCTCCGAGACCTACCCGAAGAGTCTTGGGTGTAAGGTCACCTCAAGCCATCACAGCCTCCGAGACCTACCCGAAGAGTCTTGGGTGTACGGTCACCTCAAGCCATCATAGCCTATGGATGAAGGATGAGGAAAGAGCTAGTAACTAAGGGGGAACACCCTCTCCCATAAAATGGGAGTGTTCGGCACTAGGTGCTTGACATGGGTGTGGTGCGACAAAACACAAAGATACAATTATATATATGCATATACCAAACACACAGCCCAACCTATGGCTTCTTAAAAAGGGAAACTGAGCATGTGCCTCGGCACTGCTACCACAAAGCATGCATCAACAACCAAACAATCATCCCCCAACCCCATTTAGGTTTTCATGTTTCATGCAATGGTTTAACAAATTATTACTACTGGGCAACTATCATCTAGACAAAACCTTTCAAAAACATATCCCTGCCATCCACAACCAAGGTTAGGTAAAACGCAAGAAACCACATGCCATTTCATTTACAAAAGATTATCACAACCATAAAACATTCCATCAGTCATTTATTTCAAAGTTCCACACATAAAACCCATTCCACAAACAAAACATTTCCGCACTTGAAAACACCTTTTACTTCCAAACACTTTTCATAATCAAAACACTTTTCATAAATAAAGGCATTTTCCACAACCAACCACTTCCCATTTCAACCCCAGCGTTTACAAAACATTCCACACCTCCACGTTTCCACCATCAACCATTCCAATAAGATCACCACCAAAACGTCACAGCCTCGCTGCCCAGTATCACATCACAACGCCATTCCAGAAAAAAAACATTTCCCACAAAACAACCAAACCACCAACATGTTCATTATTCCAATTTTGTTCAACCGGGGTGATCACACAAGGTTTTCATTCTCATTTAATCAGCCTGTCCTTACGTGCCTATCCATTTTCGATGTTTTAACAAAACCAACCACAAACAATTCAGATATCAATTTCGCACGCAAAGCCCACCAACGGCCTTGATTTTCAGTAGGCAAAGGCCTTTCAATCCAAAATCACAATCAGAAGATAAAGAAACTGGAAGGCAATAGAAACAGCACAAAACCCCAAACCCTTCTTTATCCGGTTATTATCGTTATTTAAAGTTCAGCTGCATCCCATGGAATAAAAGAAAAATATCCCACCCCGCATGTTGCACCAAATAGAGAGACGAAGGTAAACCCCTACCTCAAAAGGTCCCGATCACATCGCATTCGATGACGTCCTTCGGTGTCCTCCGCCTTCGCCAAACCCGACAAACGCCTCCTAGGATGGAAGCTGGAGAAGGAAGGCTGGATGGAAAGGTGAAAAGTCCAGGCTTAGAAGCTTCGTCTCGTCACTACGATCCTGTGACCGCTGACGGATCGTAATTTGGAGCTCGGACAAAGAAGTTAGAGGAGGAATACTTCTCGATCGTCCAAGAGCGTTGTCGTGCGACAAAGAAGCGATTGATATGGAAGATAAAACATGACCTCGTTCTTATATAGGCAACGAATAGGTAAATCCGTATTCAGCGTGCATTAAAGAATACACGATGTGATCGTACATACGTTACATGTTTTGATTGGTTAACACACAACACGTCACGCGGTTTCCACGCGTTTTAATAAAAAAACGTTAATTTTATTAATATGTGTGTTTCGTTGACCCGAGACATAACTCATAAAAAGGTATCCATCACTAGGGTTAAAATGACCATCTTAATTACAGGATTACACTGCCGCTGATGGTTCGTCATTCCGACACCATATGAAGAAGTTACGATCGAATTAAGATTATAAAACCCAAAAAAATAATAATACAATTTTATAATATTATTATTTATTTATTTTCCTTGAATTTTATACGCTCAAAAAATTGGGTCCTCTTTTTCTTTCACGCCCAAATATCTCCACCACCAATCAATCACCTTTATTTTTATTCTATTATGATAATAATATTATTATCAATATTATTCATTTAAGGGGAAGAAAAAAACCCCCCCTTACGCCTCCTTTAACCTCATCATACACCCCCTTTATTCTCCCCATTTATTTACTTTAATTTATTATCTCATTTAATCCATATGATTTATTATTATAATATACATGGGGAGGTCCATGTATAGCGCCTCACCCACATGCTCCCCATTAACATAATAAATATATAATAAAAATATTTTTATTATTTATAATAAAGGAAAACCTCATGTTCAATTAATTCATGAGCGTTTCGGGTACCCATTCTGAAAACCCGAAAAAGACATCCAATATTGGACTCATAATTTCCGTCTCGTAGTCAGGGTCACACTACCGCAGACGGTTCGTGAAACCGAGGTCACACGAATAAGTTATGGTCGGAAAAGTGTTTTACCTACAAAAACATTAACATGATTATTATATTATTATTTTTAATTGATTTATTTCAAATACCTAAATCCATCCAACCCTCTCTCTCGAATTTGGTGCGCCTTTCTCCTTTTCTCCTTCATTGATTTATTTTTCTTTTCTTTTATTACTTCTCTTTTAATTCTCACACTCTCTCTCCAATTTATTTCAAATCTTTAACTCACTCCACAAGTGGCGCCTCCCACTTTCTTTTCTCCATGTTCAACATGTCCCATGATTGACTCCTGTTTAAATTATTTATTTTATTGGTTTAAATATTAAATATTTATTTCATTTAAACCTTTTCTCTCTCCAATATAATTCACTCTCAAATCTTTATTTTATTGGTGCGCCTCTCCTATATTTATTTTTCAATAAATTTTATTTCCTTTAATCATGTTTCTCTCTCCAATCTTCTTACCTTCTTCCACAAAAAGTGGCGCCTCTGTCTTCCTCATTCCATGCCCAAAACGCCCCACCTTGTATTCCTTCTCTCTCTCTTTTTTTTTCATTTAATCTTATCTTTTATTTTATATCATTATTAATATATTTTTCATCTTCTCTCTTCAATCTCATTCCTCCCCCACAATGTGGCGCCTCCCTTTATTTTAAACCATTAGTTCCATTCTTTTTATCATAATTATTTTCAATAATAATGATTAAATCTCCCAAAAAAACATGCAAGATCACCTCCCATCAAAACCCACATGACACACACCTATTTTAAATCTTTATCATTATTATTATTATTTTATTTTTTTAAACACAATTATCATAAATAATAACATCTCTTATTTATCCTTATATCTCAAATCTCATTGCAATTAATTCAAAACATAATTCTCATTAAATCATTATTACCAGATCTAACAAAAAAACCAACATTATTATTATAATTATTTAGTATGACACTTATAACAAAACTCGAAATAAAATTTATTAACACGTCACCATTTATTATTAATAATTATTATTATTTTTGATGTTCGCCGCATTGACCACATAAAAAAAACGTTTTTAAAATGTAATCGACCGGAGAGTTCTGAGCCATTACATTATATACCTCTCAAAACATTCTCGTCCTCGAGAATTAAAAACTGACCCAGAAGAAGGAAAGGATCTGAAGAACCACTCCAGAAGATACCTCTCAGGGCTCTCGTCATGACAAGGAACCAACCAACAACTCTATGAGTTAGGAATTCCCTCTTCTATGTCAAGATACTATCCGCTTTAGGTGGCACTGACTTGCATGAACGGGTTTAATCGCATCCTCATTAATGTGTCGTGATTAAGGATCAGGTTTTTCCTTTCCCATATATTAGGTTTTTTTTCCAACTTACACTGCACCCAACAACGTACAACTCACACACTGCCCGGACACATGGCTTGAATAATTCCTTCTCCCATGTTGAGATATTATCCGCTTTAGGCGGCTCTGAATCGCCTGCACGGGTAAAATCGCATCCACATTAATGCGTCTCGATTAGGGATTAGGTCTTCCCCTCCCCACATGATAGGGCTCTTCACGTACATTTAAAGAAAAGCGGGAAACAACATAGCATTATAGACTCATGAAATACAAGGTCCTGGCCCAAAGCATGGGCGAGAATGAGTTTCAACAATTGAGTGTGATGCTCCTGGATTTAAACAAAACATAAATGAGAGCATTTAAGTAAAACATGAAACATCTCTCTCGATCTTTCTCCTTGCTGGGGTTGCCACTTCTGTTGTGTGAAATTGTCCGCGTCCCACTCCTCTGCATTTCTGTTAACGTCCAAGTGCCATAGATGTACGGTAAACAAGGATCTCCTAAGCCCAAGTAGTAAGGAAAAACTCAAAGTTTTAATTATCATTTTATTTCAATTTATTTCCCAGAACACCCAAATCAAGTAAAACACAAACATGATGATGCATGTACCTTCCCTAGGGTCTCTACCCTGCAATCAATATAGTCTCACTTGGTCATTCGGTAGGCTCAGAGTCCTTGCATCGGATCACGGGGGGCCCTAAAATCCCGTGTCCTAGCCGGTCTTCCCTGGCCTATGTCACGCACCAAGAGTAACGAACATTGTTGCCCTACCATCCCATGCAATCCTCACTGTGCCTAACTCCAGTCTCCATCCTATCTCTCAACCATCAGCCTCTGATACCATTCTGTCACGACCCCCTCCCACCAAAGATGCACCTCCTGAGCTGGCAATGGTGAAAGGGAGATAATGACCCCCGAGTCCCGCCTCCAGTAGGCCCCGGGTTGGCGACTAGTACCCAGGGTATGAGTTTTCACAAATATGGGAGGCATTACCCTTTTTATTATTTTGGATCGGGAAATAGGATAAGTCAACCACCAAAAAGGGAAAACAACAAGTGTATATAAATAAACCCAAACCAATCCCACATGCATGTTTAAACAATTTTTATAACAAGGTACAAGTACAAGGAAGCTCAAAAGTACAATGCCAAAGAAAACAAGAGAACAACAACTGCAACAACTCCAACTGCCCGACTAGTAGGGTCCCGCACGACCCTGGTAGTCCTCCTGGAAACCTGAAAGTAAACGTAGGGTGAGCATACAAGTATAGTCAGTAGGGAAACCTAAATCTCTCGTGCACAAGTGGGGAGACACCCTAAGGTCCCGTGAGAAAATAGATGAACCAGAAACTAACAAGGAAAAACTATCCACCCAGCCTCACTGGTCACACTCACCAAGTAACACAAACAAGTTTAGTATATATATATAACAAAAAATATTGGGTACCCCGCACCCTTTCCCACTTAATTAGATGCTGCTCTTCCTAACGGCAAACGTCCTGACGCTACCACACTCTTCCCGCCTGCACACACCTGGGCCAAACCACGCATCCCGCCCGCACACACCTGGGCCTCACAACCACGCATCTCTCCCGCACACACCTGGGCCACAACCACTAACCCGCCCGCAGACACCTGGGCCTCATCCCGAAGGTTCTTGGGAATGGTAAGCCTGCCCGAAGAGTCTTGGGCTAAAGGTCGCCTCAAGCCATCACAGCCTCCGAGACCTACCCGAAGAGTCTTGGGTGTAAGGTCACCTCAAGCCATCACAGCCTCCGAGACCTACCTGAAGAGTCTTGGGTGTAAGGTCACCTCAAGCCATCATAGCCTATGGAAGAAGGAGCAGGAAGGAGCTAGTAACTAAGGGGGAACACCCTCTCCCATAAAATGGGAGTGTTCGGCACTAGGTGATTGACATCGGTGTGGTGCGACAAAACACAAAGACACAATTATATATATACATATACCAAACACACAGCCCAACCTATGGCTTCTTAAAAAGAGAAACTGAGCATGTGCCTTGGCACTACTACCACGAAGCATGCATAAACAACCAAACAATCATCCCCCAACCCCATTGAGGTTTTCATGTTTCATGCAATGGTTTAACAAATTATTACTACTGGGCAACTATCATCCAGACAAAACCTTTCACAAACATATCCCTTCCATCCACAACCAAGGTTAGGTAAAACGCAAGCAACCACATGCCATTTCATTTACAAAAGATTATCACAACCATACAATATTCCATCATTCATTTATTTCAAAGTTCCACACATAAAACCCTTTCCACACACAAAACATTTCCGCATTTGAAAACACCTTTTACTTCAAAACACTTTACATAATAAAAAAACATTTCATAAATAAAGGCATTTTCCACAACCAACCACTTCCCAATTCAACCCCATCGTTTACAAAACATTCCACACCTCCACGTTTCCACCATCAACCATTCCAATAAGATCACCACCCAAACTTCGCAGCCCCGCTGCCCAGCATCACATCACAACACCATTCCAGAAAAAAAAACATTTCCCACAAAACAACCAAACCACCAACATGTTCATTATTCCAATTTTGTTCAACCGGGGTGATCACAAAAGGTTTTCATTCTCATTTAATCAGCCAGTCTTTACGTGATTATCCATTTTCCATGTTTTAACAAAACCAACCTCAAACAATTCAGATATCAATTTCACACGCAAAGGCCACCAACGGCCTTGATTTTCAGTAGGCAAAGGCCTTTCAATCCAAAATCACAATCAGAAGATAAAGAAACTGGAAGGCAATAGAAACAGCACAAAACCCCAAACCCTTCTTTATCTGGTTATTATCTTTATTTAAAGTTCAACTGCATCCCATGGAACAAAAGAAAAATATCCCACCCCTCATGTTTCACCAAATAGAGAGACGAAGGTAAACCCCTACCTCAAAAGGTCCCGATCACGTCGCATCCGACGACGTCCTTCGGTGTCCTCCGCCTTCGCCAAACCCGACAAACGCCTCCTAGGATGGAAGCTGGAGAAGGAAGGCTGGATGGAAAGGTGACAAGTCCAGGCATAGAAGCTTCATCTCGTCGCTACGATCCTGTGGCCGCTGACGGATCGTAATTCGGAGCTCGAACAAAGAAGTTAGAAGAGGAATACTTCTCAATCGTCCAAGAGCGTCGTCGTGCGACAAAGAAGCGATCGATATGGAAGATAAAACATGACCTCGTTCTTATATAGGCAACGAATAGGTAAATCCGTATTCAGCGTGCATTAATGAATACACGATGTGACCGTACATACGTTACATGTTTTGATTGGTTAACACACAACACGTCACGCGGTTTCCACGCGTTTTAATAAAAAAACGTTAATTTTATTAATATGTGTGTTTCGTTGACCTGAGACATAACTCATAAAAAGGTATCCATCACTGGTCTTAAAATGACCGTCTTAATTACAGGATTACACTGCCGCTGATGGTTCATCATTCCGACACCATATGAAGAAGTTATGGTCGAATTAAGATTATAAAACCCAAAAAAATAATAATAAAATTTTATAATATTATTATTTATTATTTTCCTTGAATTTTATACGCTCAAAAAATTGGGTCCTCTTTTTCTTTCACTCCCAAATATCTCCACCACCAATCAATCACCTTTATTTTTATTCTATTATGATAAAAATATTATTACGAATATTATTCATTTAAGGGGAAGAAAAAAACCCCCCTTATGCCTCCTTTAACCTCATCAAACACCCCCTTTATTCTCCCCATTTATTTACTTTAATTTATTATCTCATTTAATCTATATGATTTATTATTATAATATACATGGGGAGGTCCATGTATAGCGCCTCACCCACATGCTCCTCATTAACATAATAAATATATAATAAAAATATTTTTATTATTTATAATAAAGGAAAACCTCGTGTTCAATTAATTCATGAGCATTTCGGGTACCCAATCTGAAAACCTGAAAAAGACATCCAATATTGGACTCATAATTTCTGTCTCGTAGTCAGGGTCACACTACCGCAGACGGTTCGTGAAACCGAGGTCACACGAATAAGTTATGGTCGTAAAAGTGTTTTACCTACAAAAACATTAACATGATTATTATATTATTATTTTTAATTGATTTATTTCAAATACCTAAATCCACCCAACCCTCCCTCTCCAATTTGGTGCGCCTTTCTCCTTTTCTCCTTCATTGATTTCTTTTTATTTTCTTTTATTACTTCTCTATTAATTCTCACACTCTCTCTCCAATTTATTTCAAATCATTAACGCACTCCACAAGTGGCGCCTCCCACTTTCTTTTCTCCATGTTCAACACGTCCCATGATTGACTCCTCTTTAAATTATTTATTTTATTGGTTTAAATATTAAATATTTATTTCATTTAAACCTTTTCTCTATCCAATATAATTCTCTCTCAAATCTTTATTTTATTGGTGCGCCTCTCCTATATTTATATTTCAATAAATTTTATTTCATTTAATCATGTTTCTCTCTCCAATCTTCTTACCTTCTTCCACAAAAAGTGGTGCCTCTCTCTTCCTCATTCCATGCCCAAAACGCCCCACCTTGTATTCCTTCTCTCTATCTTTTTTTTTCATTTAATCTTATCTTTTATTTTATATCATTATTAATATATTTTTCATCTTCTCTCTTCAATCTCATTCCTCCCCAAAAAAGTGGCACCTCCCTTGATTTTACACCATTAGTTCCATTCTTTTTATAATAATAATTTTCAATAATAATGATTAAATCTACCAAAAAAACATGCAAGATCACCTCCCATCAAAACCCACATGACACACACCTATTTTAAATCTTTATCATTATTATTATTATTTTATTTTTTTCAACACAATTATCATAAATAATAACATCTCTTATTTATCCTTATATCTCAAATCTCATTGCAATTAATTCAAAACATAATTCTCATTAAATCATTATTACCAGATCTAACAAAAAAAACCAACATTATTATTATAATTATTTAGTATGACACTTATAACAAAACCCCAAATAAAATTTATTAACACGTCACCATTTATTATTAATAATAATCATTATTTTTGATGTTCGCCGCATTTACCACATAAAAAAACGTTTTTACAAAGTAATCGACAGGAGAGGTCCTAGCCATTACACCAAACCACTTCTTCTTCAACACCTTTCGAATATCGGAGCCGGAGAGCAACGCTGATGCCTTAACCCCCGTTGAGGACAAACACGTGACAACGAACTACTAAGAGGTAGGGGTTTATTTTTGAGAATGTTAACATTACCATGTTTGTTTTCCGTAAAAACAAGAACGCATATCAACTCATTGTTATGTAGATCCATGAATTGTTATTATTTGTGGGTTGGGAATATTATTTTTTGTGGGGGAATTTTTTGGAATTAAATTCAATCCTAACTAATTTTTATGCCTCGTTTTTCGTTGAACATTATTGTTGTTTGACCCTTTTGTTATCAACTAACGCGGAGGGTGTGGGCTGAAAATCACGGCCGATGACCCTCCACATATTTTTTGTCTATGCGCGTGTTGTTGGGTGACAATGGAACGGGAGCACAATAGCGTGTGGAAGCCGTCGCAGTGAAGAACAGGTCCTGGGAGAGCCACAGGCACGGACGGTGGGCAAATTGGACCACGGGAGCGCGTTCGGTGGTCCGCGGAAGGTGCTGCCAGCGCGTCGTGCCGGCGTGGCGGTGCCGTCGGCTAAAGGCGGTGGCGGCAGGTGGCCGGATCCCGCGGCTGCACGGGATCCATAGGATGATGCGGCGCCCGCCGCGTCCGCAGAGCGCAAAGGGAGGGGGGACAGCATCCCCCCTGCTCGGCCCATTGATCGAGCCAGCGCACCCCCCCTGGCCGGGCTGGGGTGGGTCACGCGGACGAGGCCGGGCCGTGCCCTACCGGGCCGGACCTGGACCCGGGTCGGGTCTTCCCGTGCCGGGCCCAGACCCCCCACTTCGGTAGTTTTCAGTCTCTTGCCCATAACATGGGCTGTAGACCTCCGATCGACGCACCGTCAGTTGTTTTGGGATCCTTGGATCGAGATGGTTGTTTCATTATATTACACTCATGGTTTAGGAGAACCATGGGTATGGTTGGGTTGGTTTGAACTCGAAACCAACCGGGCCCTCAGAGCGGAAACACTTATAACTCGAGCTCCGGACGTCCCATTGACGTGATGTCGACTTTGTTGGTTTTTTCTTTGTGAGATGGTTCTTTTGGATTACTCCATTAGAAATTTGGACGCAGCTGGAGTATAGTTGGTTTAGTTTTAATTTAAAAACCAACCGGGCCCCTGGGACGGAAAAGCAAATATCTCTCAGATCGGGCGTCCGATTGACGCGCCGTCTGTTACGTTGGGTTTCTATTGATGAGAAGAAACCTTGTGATAAATCAACTCTGGACTTCGTGATAGTTGATGTATCGAAACCCCATGGTTCGTGGATCAGACCCTCCTAGAATCGAGTGTGCTATGTGCAGGAACCGTAGAGCTGGCTGCGACTACATCGACTTCTGTACTGGAATCCTCAATGGGTTCGACAGCGACAGCGACCATACTGGAATCCTTCATGCGTTTGAAGAAGATGAATACTGTTCTTGAATCCTATAAGGGTCCGGTAGTATTGACCTCTATACTTGTATCCTGTGTGGGTCCGACATGGTAGCTGGTTTTGTATCCTCTGTGGGTCTGACAGCTTAGCTAGTCCTGTATCCTATGTGGGTCTGACAGCTTAGATGAATTAGTGGCTACATCTGATCATCTCTATCACCTTAGAAAGTGTATACCTGTGTGAGTTGAGTCTTTTTTCTCAATCTTAACATCGTTGTGTTTGGCATGCTATCCTTTGTGGACTGGGTTGTGTTTTTCCTGTGTGGACTGAATCAAGCTATCCTTTGTGGACTGGGTTGTGCTTTCCATTGTGGACTGTGTGGTACTTGGGAGTTGGAGAAGAAATATAACTGATGACTTAGGTCTGTGTATGGGCATATACCTAAGTAGTGTTTTTGATACTTAATGATTGTATATTTCCATTCTGGTTTATCCTTCGTGGATTTTGAGATACCTTCGAGGGTCTCGGGGTCCCTACGAAGTATCGTATACTCACCCCTGCCCAGGATATCCCCTCACTACGTTGTGTTGGATACAAACGATGAACAACACTGATCGAGGTGGAATCATGTGGAGCTGGACGGTACCCGGAGGTGGACCACTTGGCAGGACATACACGGAGCGGACATCCGGACCGAGGAGCTGAGGAGACTATATGTACCCACCCTTTAGGTGGGATTTCCGGATGATTACTCATAGTTTATGTTTTACTTTCTAATGCTGTACATTATTTTAAATTGTACTTTACTTTCGGTTGGGTTTGTATTCTGGCCCATTTACTTTCTGGCACTTACTTTTGTAATCATTTTACTTAGTAGTTACATCAGCTTGTGTACTTTGTGGTGTATGTTTTCTTTTATAAAGTCAATTCCTCCTTTTTATCGGGATTTACGCCTTTGGTGCTAGTCGCCAGCCCCAGGCCTATGGAAGGCGAGCATGGGGTAGTCACAACACTGGCCCCGAGGACGAGTCGTGACACTTTTGGGACTCAAGAGAGATATAATTGGACTCTTTATCGACCATTGTAATTGATAATAATATTACAGTGGATAATATGTGTTGGGGATAATAACCAACATAGCAAGGAGTGTGTATTTGAACCGAACATTGTAAATCCTTGTGTTTAGTGCCTTTACATTTACAACGTCATTCGAGTTTATGATGAGTGACACAAGAAGATTGGATCGAGGCTTTAACCATCCATAGATGGTTAAATGAATAGAATAAATTAGAAAAAATATTTAAAGGGATCATTGTTTCACCCCATCCACCTCTATGTGATTCACACTAATCATATAATTATAATTGGTATCAAATGAGGGTTACCTATAAAAGACCCATGTGAGTCTTCATTATGTACAGATTTGAGAAAATGAGTGTGCAACCACATATAAGGACTGACCTTAAATAATACCTAATATTGAATTAAATGAATAATTTACATTGATGATTTTTTCAGGATTAGAGTTTTAGAGAATTATGACATAACTATTACATATCAAAATATTGCAATGTAGACACTTCTACACCATTTCCATTTTTTTCATAAAATAAAATCTCTTGAAAAAAAGAGCCAAGTATAGTTCCATGATTTAGATAACATGACTTTTCCTTGATCTAATCCTTGACCCTATTTATATTTATGTGATGTGAAAACATTTCAAAACTTGGGATGAGCATAAAAATCTCAGTAAGTGTTATGAAACAATGAATGAAAAATTTTATCATAAAAACATAAAAAAGATGAACTCTTTCACATACCTCATGAAATCAAAAGATTTTATGAATAACACATAGTTATCATAAATCATAAAGGTAACATGTGGCATCCATATCATACTTACATTGTAGCTATCACAAAAACACAGGGAGTTACATTGGAATACCCATCACTTTATATTCCCTAAATCTCTTTGGGGAAACATTCACGTTTACCTCTTTCACGTTACCCATTGCATTAGAGAGTAATCTCGGGCTCACTCGACCTAGGATTGTCACGAAAACACCCGTACACGTAAATAATGGCCAAGAACCATAACATGATCATAACACATAATATTAGCATAAAGGAAAGATAACATTTACACATTGTAATAACAAAATATCATTTCACGATATTGAAATAATAAATCCATTCTCAAAATCATTTTCAATACCACAATACGTAAAAAGTGTATATGGTATTTATTTTTCCTTTTAAAAATATTAAGGATTGTTAAGGAATCCAAAAAACAAATAATACTCATGGCGGCAGAAATGTGGTTGTCATCGCTTACATTAAAAAACATTCCTTTTTGTCATTTAGTAAAACAGTTCTTATAAAAATATTTTTCTTTGAATTAAATGAAATGTCAAACGGGTTTATACACTGTATAAAATAAAGTCGTGTATAAAACTGAATATGCCTCAATGAAAGGATATTGAGACGAAGTCCCTTACCTTGTGTCATGCTTGACACGATCCTTCTTTAATCTCCTGAACACGAAACTAAAGTTAATTTCTACTTGCTTAAGAAACTTCTTCAGGTTTATTATTCCAAAATAATATTACTGATTTGGATATCATATATATCATATATATCCATCATATACATGTTTTTATAATAGTACATAACATTTAGAGGTAAGAAATGGAATGCACCATTCATGGAGACGGTAAGCCATATGTACGCATGAACACTAAAGCCATTTCTATTTCATATTTAATGGAATTAAAAAATAATGATACATAGTTATATTATAATACTAGTATAATTAAATTTATAATATCATTAAATCCATCCTCTATATGTCCCACGTATGGCATTAACGAGTCATATCACTTTGAGGGGGCTGTAGTCTGCACTTCCTCAAATGAAATTATCGCGTTTACGCATAATGGAAACCATAAAGGTATGATATAAATGGAAAATACAGAATCATAAAGAAATAATAAACATAATATATATCATATATAAATCAGTTCCATCATAATGGCCACCATGAGAGGTTGTAGGAGATAATTGAACAATCATCGTTTCGTGAGGCGTTAGTTTTCCATCCACAAAAACAATATGTACTTCACCCATTAGATTGAGGTGTGTGTAAGTGTAGTTATAATACTTATTATAACAACATCATATTATATTTATGATACTGGTGTTGTTATAAAATAAAGGAATAAAAATAGTATAGGGGTTGGAGAATTAAAATAAAGGAATAGAAGTTAAGATAAATTGTTACCTTTAATTTTGGAAACTTCCATTGGTTTGTACCAAAAGGGCTTCTTAATGTGCCCTACACCAAAGTTAAGGCTTATAGGAGGAGGAGTGGGATGTAGGGAGTTTAATTGGTGAGAGGGTGGATGAGCCAAAATTCTTGAGAGTTTTGACGAATTGGTTAGAAGTGGTCTCCTTTTATAAGGGAGAGGAGGGGCTCTTTAGAAAAAGTGTGAAAATATTATTTTATTATATAATGATATTCGGTTTTAAAAAGTTGAAAAATAATTAGAGTAAAAGATAAGATTACTCATGGTTGAAATAAAATCATCTAATAATAATTGGACATGTTTTGGAAGTTATTGTAATATTTATAATCTTATTTACTTAAATTATTTATTAATTAAGAAAATACTACATCATTATTGTTTCATAAATAATTTAATTTATTCGATATATAAAAATTATAATTAAAATACCATGATGTAGGAAATCGTTTTTTCATTCCAATAAATATATATAGTTGAAAAAATAAATTATATAAATCCATGTAAAAATTAATTTACATAGAGATATTTGTTTTTGTAATTTTTGTCTTTACTTTAAATTAATTAATCTAAAATGTCATTATCATTCATAAGTGGCTCCATGGGGTCCCAAAATAGACCCAAAGATTCCCATGGACATCTATATCTAATATAATATGGTTAGGAAATGTTTTATTGTAATTTTTAATTATTATTATATTATTTTTAGCTTGAATTGCCATAGTTAACATTAAACACGCTAAATAAAAGTCAAACTGACTATTCACGAAAAAATTATTTTCCAAATTAAAAAATGATTTCTATTTTAACAAATTCAAAACATAGATGTTGAAATAATTATTTTAAAATTAATTCTCATAGTAAAAAAATAAATAACGTGTTATTAAGAAATAATAACTATCAAAAGATTGACACTTGTTTATGTACAATTTCAATGTGAAATTATTTCCAATGACCACCATTAGATTAAATGGTAAAAATATAATCTAATTACACTTTAAAATAAATTAATAAGATAATATGACCATATATATAAACTAGATTAAAACATAGTATTGAATTAAAATACAATATTTTTCACTATTCATTAAAAAATAATTTTTATCGGAAAAATACCAAAAAAAATACCCAAAGTAAAATTTGATGTCCCCATTCTAATGAAGGAGTTTATTTGGAAAATTAGAATGTATTAATGTGACTAAAAAATTATTTAAAGAGGTTTCTTCATTAAATGGTGGTAAATTGACCATTTAATATAAATTATGCATAAAATTAAATTTATTCACATTTTAAGCCTCTAACCTTTATTGGATAAATGTAAATACATTAAACAAACATGTATAATCATAATTTAGTTTGTTTTTTTCATTCATACCAATAAAATGTCTTGTAGTTAGCTACCATTTAAAATAATAATATCATATTATTAGTCTATAACATACGATTTCAAAAAACTCGTTGTTGCGTATCTGGTACACAACCGAACATAGCGAACCCTATAAAGTAAAATTATTATTTAATTAAAAATATTAATAAATATGAAATATGTCTTATTCTTTATTTACCTGGGATGTTAAATCCTTCCCCACTTTTGGGGAATTGCGTCCTCACAATTTTACTTATCAAAATAAGTGGGAGTATTTATCCCTCATAACATTTTCAGATTTCCACATTGCCACTTCGACCATATGGTTTTTCCATAACACATTTACCTGGTGAATTACCTTATTCTGCAACACTTCCCCTCTATGGTCATGAATCTGAACTGGTTGTTCTTCATAAGAGAGTTTCTCTTCTAACTGAACTACCTCTAGGCTCAAAACATGAGATGGATCTGGCATATAATTTATCAACATCGAATCATGAAAAACATTGTGTACATGGGATAAACTTGGAGGTAAAACCACTCTATACAAATCTGATTCATCATTCTCCAGAATTTCATAAGGTCCAATGAACCTCAGACTCAACCAAATCAAATCGCACTTTTCCATTGAGAAACATTGAGAAATACATGATCATCTACCTCAAATGAAAGATCCTTACACCAGTTATCTATATAACTTTTCAGTCTGCTCTGATCTTTTCTGATGTGCTTCTGAATCAACTGTACTTTCTCTGACATCTCTTCTACCAATTCTGATCCCATCAGCTTCCTTTCACCTTCTTCATCCCAATAATATGGTGTTTGAAAACTCTTTCCATTTAATGCCTCAAATTGAGCCATCTGTATACTAGAATGAAAACTGTTATTATATGAAAATTCAACCAAAGAAATATGTTGGTCCTAAAATCCCTAAAAATCCATCAAGAAAGCACGTAATATATCCTCCAATGTCAGAATTGTTCGTTCTGATTTCCCATCTTATTGAGGATGAAATGATTAAAGAAAATTTAATTCAGTACCCAACAACTTTTGAAGGCCTTTCCAAATGTTAGAAGTAATCCTGGGATCACTATCAGATACTATGGATAGAGGAACTCCATGCAACCTGACTATCTCTTTAGCATACAAGTGATAAAGTTGATCTAGAGAAAATGTATCTCGAATATGAAGGAAATGAGTAGATTTAGTCAATCGATCTACAATTACCCAGATTGCATTATTCCCTCGAGATGTCTTTTTTGATCCCACAACGATGTCCATGGATATATTTTCCCATTTCCACTCTGGAACCGATAAGGGATAAAGCATCCCTTTTGGAAACTGATGCTCTACATTAACCTGCTGACATGTCAAACAATTCATAGTAAAATCATCAATATCCATTTTCATTCCATCCCACTATTAAAACTCACGAAGATCTCTGTACATCTTAGTACTGCCAGGATGAACTGAAAATGAGGAAATATGAGCTTCACATAACAACTCATTCATCAACTGTGAATCAAAAGGCACACATAATCTCTTTCCAAATCTCAAAACACAATCATTATCAATGTTAAATTCAAGCAAATTACCCTTCTGAACAAACTCTACCTTTTTCTATAACTCACTGTCTTCCTTCTGTTCTTGCATAATTATCTTTGATAGATATGATTTCACTGACACCTGATACAAAATAGATGAATAACCTGCACCAAAAACATCTATTCCAAAGTCCATAAAATTAAAAACCAAAGGATATTGTTCCAAAAGTAACATGGTTAATGAAGAATTAATTTTTCTACTCAAAGCCTCAACAACATTATTTGTTTTCCCTAGATGGTAATGGATCATGCAATAATAATCCTGGATTAATTCCAGCCAACTCATATGTCTCATGTTCAAATTATTTTTGATTTATTATATACTTTAAAATTTTTTTGGTAAGTATATATTTCCCATTTTACTCCATAAAAATAATTCCTCTAAATTATTAATGCAAAAACAACATCAGCTAATTCCAAATCACGTGTATGGTAATTTAACTCATGATTTTTCAACTGACGTGAAGCATAAGCAATTTCCTGATCATTCTGCATAAGGACACATCCAATTCCTTTCAATGATGAATCACTGTAGAAAAAAACTCACTATTTCTAAATGGTATTGCAAAAATAAGAGCATTCACCAATCTTCTTTTCAATTCCTGAAAACAATCCCCACATTCTATTGTCCAGATGAACTTTACACATTTTAGAGTGAACTTAGTCATTGGACTAGATATCCGTGAAATTTTTTCAATAAATCCTCCAGTAATAACTTTCCAAACCAAGAAAACAACGAATCTCGGTTATATTTGTGGGTATTGGCCATTCCTGAACAACTTTTGTTTTATCAAGATCAACAGTTATGCCATTTTTTTAAATAATGTAACCAAGGAATGAAATTTTTTTAACCAAAACTCACACTTGCATAATTTCCCATAAAGTTTCCTTTCATTTAAGGTTTGCAAGATGACCCTTAAATGACTATCAGGCTCCTTTTTACTTTTCATATAAACCAACATATCATAAATGAACACAACCACAAACTTATCCAAGAACTAACGGAAAACTCTATTCATAAGATCCATGAATACAGCAGGTGCATTGGTTAACCCAAAAGGAATAACTACAAATTCATTATGGCCATATCTAGTACGAAACACGGTCTTTGGAATGTCTGCTTCCATTACATTCATCTAATGGTACCCCGACCTCAAATAAATCTTCGAAAAATATTGATCTCCTTAGAGCTTATCAAACAAAACATCGATATGAGGAAAATGATACTTATTCATAATATTGATGTTATTCAATGCACTATAATGAATGACAGGTCTCATGGAACCATCTTTCTTTTTCTCAAAAAATACATCAACACCCCATAGTGGTGTGCGAGGTCGAATGAAAACATTATCTAATAACTCTTGTAATTTCTTCTTTATATCTAAAAGTTCAATTTGAGCCATTCGATAAGGGGGTTTTGAAATTGTCTTAGCATCCGGATCTAATTAAACAGTAAATTCAACATCTCAATTGGGTATAATAACCTGAAACTCATCAATAAAAACATCAAGGTACTCATTTACCCATGGAACATCATTAATCTGAATCGTTTCTTTATATTAAACAATATGTGCAAGGTAAAATTCATTTCCATCTTTTACTATTTTCACAGCATCCTAATATGTTTTCAAAACCAAGGGTTAATTTTTGTGTACAAACTAATAATCATTTTGAAAAGAAACCTACGTATCTCTGCAGTCAATCTTAGCATGATAAATAGAAATCTAATCCATACCCAAAATAACATCAAACTCTACTAGAAGAAAAAAAGTTTTGCAGGTAGATTCTTTCCACACACAAGGATATGAATGTTCTTATGTTTTCTTTTTGTATCAACATTTCTTCCATAGGTTTTTACCATATGTTCTGTATTAATATCTTGAGATGGAATTTTATATTTACTAGATAAATTCTGGGAAATGAATGAGTGTGTTGAACCTGAATCAAACAACACATTGGTATAATATAAACAAACCAACATTGTACTTGATACAACATCATTTGATGGCCCAACATCTGCTAAAGTAGTAGCAAAGTATTTCACCACCCATTTCAACTTGTAGTACGTCTTCTTTCCTTTGGTTGAGTTCTTTTTTGGACACTCATTTTCATAATGACCCACTTCATTGAACTTAAAACATTTTTCTGATTGTAAATAAGATGTTGTCTTACCATTACCCTGATCTTTTTTAGTTCCATTACGAGCCTTATGTCCCATTTTACCACAACGGAAGCACTTACCAGAATTCAAAAGACATTCCCCACCAAGGTTTTTACCACAATTTTCATAAACTATAAACTTAAGTTTCATACCATCAATCTTTTTTGAAGATTTCTCCCCTTTCGCATGCCACCTCGACCTCTTATTATGTTGTTTTCTAAAGAACAACTGATCATCAACTAACTCCATTTCCACCTTCTCCACACAATGAACAAGTTTTTCATAACTTTTGAAATCATGAGAATCTATAGCCCTTCGATAATTATTCTTTATTCCTGAGTAAAAAATTGTTGATTTTACTATCAATATCTCAAATGAAATTTAGATCATTCCTTGTCAGTCGAGTGAATTTTTCTTCATAAGTAGCCATTGGGTCATCATCCTGCCTCAATTCCAAGAATTTGTTTTCCATCCTAAGACGAACCACCATAGGAAAATATTTTTCAAGAAACATAACTTTGAATTCATTTCAATTGAGAGCATCAATCTCTTCAATATCCCTGATAATTTTCAAAATGGACCACCACTAATCAGCTTCACCTTCAAAATTTTAACCTACAAGACTAACCATTTGATGTTCTGAACAGCCCATGACATCAAAAATATTATCCAGTTCATTATTCCACCCTTCAGCTAGCACAGGGTCTGACGATCCCTTGAATGATGGGGGATGTTGCCTCATGAATTGCTCCACTAATGACATATTATTCTATGGTTGATCTTGCGGATCTCGTACATGGATACCACAAGAATTTATAGACTGAGTCTACTATTCCATCACAACAAAAAATTGTTCAGTTCCAATTCTGACCTTCTCAGGTGGCTAATTTGGAAGGTTGTCTTCCTCCTGATGTTGTCCCAATATAGCTTCCCGTTTTCCTATGCGGAAACCATTTTGAACACAGAAATATCTTAGATGAAGCAACATGGTAATCTGCAAATGCTATATAATTTCAATATTAACCTAAATTATTTTATGGATACAAATTTAATAATACCCTAACTACTAAAGTTATCTAAACTGACCTCTGATACCAACTATAAAGACGCGGCCTTAAAAAATACATAATATTGAATTAAATGAATAATTCAACATTGAGGATCTTTTTAGGTTTAGAGTTTTAGAAAATTATGACATAACTATTACATCTCAAAATATCACAAAGTAGACACTTCTACACAGTTTACATTTTTTTCATAAAATAAAAACTCTTGAAAAAAAGAGTAATTTATAGTTCCATGTTTTAGACAACATGACTTTAACTTGATCTCATCCTTGTCCTTATACATCTTTAAGTCATGTGAACCCATTTCAAAACATTAGATGAGTATAAAAAGTTCAGTAATGGTTATGAAACAATGAATGAAAACATTTGTTCATAAATACATACAAAACATTAACTCTTTTACTTACCAAATGAAATCATAAGATTTTATGAATAACATATAGAAATCATAACTCATAAAGGTAACTTGGGGAATCCATATAATACTTACATTGTAGCTATCACAACTACATAGTGAGTTACTTTGGAATACCCATCATAGTATATTCCCTAAATCTATTTGGATAAATATTCACATTTACCTCCATCGCGTTACCCAATGCATTGGAGAGCTTACTCGGGCTCACCCACCCTAGGTTTATCACGGAACCACCCATATAAGTAAATAATGTCCATGAACCATAACATGATCATAACACATAACATAAGTATAAAGGAAATATAAAATTTCCAGATTGTAAAAAAAATATCATTTCATGATATTTAAATAATAAATTAATTCTAAAAATCATTTTCAATACCAAAATATGTAAAAATTGTATAAAACTAAATATGCCTCAATGAAAGGAGATTGAGACGATGTCCCTTAGCTTGTGTCCGACATTACTCAATCGTTCTCTAATATCATGAATAATAAACTAAAGATAATTTCTACTTGATTAAGAACCTTTATCAAGTTTATTAATCCTTTTATATCACTTATTACCTTTTTATACACATTTTATAACCATTTAAGTTAATAATGTTTGTTTTGTCGATATTTGGTACTTGAGTCAAAAATGGACTACTTATAATTACATGTTGTTCCTGTGGTCAAAGGTTCATTATATCCAGAATGATATTCATGATTTGGATATCATATATATCATATATATCCATCCTATTCATGTATTTATAATAGTTCATAACATTTAGATGTAAGAAATTAAATGCACAATTCCTGGAGACAATAAGCCGTACGTACGCATGAACGCTACTTCCATTTCTATTTCTTATTTAATGGAATTAAAACATAATGATACATTGTTATATTATAATTATATTATAATATCATATATAATATCATTAAATTCATCTTTTATATATCTCACATATGGCATTAACGAGTCATATCACATTGACGGGGTGGTAGTCTGCACTTCCTCAAAAGAAATTATAATGTTTACCCATAATGGTGTTGAAATAGTGGGTTCCCTAGACCCAACTATGTTGTACTTTTGATTACCATATCATGTGTATAGTTACCTATGCATGATGTTATCTTACCATTATATTGCAGACTTTTCTGCGCCCACTATAATAATGGTAATGTCCAAAGGTTATTTGTCGTGTCGAGAGGTTATAACAGATCCCAGGCTATAATGAGAACCTCAAGATACAATGACATTGATCATAAATATATCTTCTTATTGTCTAGATACATCTGTCTGACTGTACATAGCATATGTCTGACTATCGGGTGATGGGGGCTCATAATCATTGAGACTTCTTCTCATGAAGTTCGCACATGGTGATCTCTAGTAGCGAGATCATGAGGGAAGACCCTCCAATAGGAACACCACATGTTTTGGGTGTCATTGGTTGTTCCTATTTACGGACATGTGTATTAGTCCCCTAACATGAGACCATTACCAATGTATGTCATTTAATTACGTACTTTGATGTAAGGCGAAAACCATGGAAGTAATGTCATGGCGAGGTAGTTTGTGTCGGGTACGTCATTAGTGGTATGACGTTGGTTGAATGGTCCAGAAAGGCTTTGTCGCTTCCAAGTTTAGGAAGTTGTATATCTCAGGCCTGGTTGATCAGGATGGTGTCACCTTCATAAGTATTTGTCCAAAGCAGTAGAAAGGAAAATCCAATCGGATAGATCAACAAATAATAAATAATGATAAGGACTATGACACAAGAGTGTGTCCTGCTTTATGATATATTTAATGACAAAGAGACTATAGTACACAGTCATGGTTCGTAGGATGGTAGTCATCTATATGACTATCCTTAACTCTTTAGGGGCCATGAAGTGTTGCTAGAACCCGCTCTTGGTCTGTGAATTTTATTCACTACTATGGAGATAAGGGCCTCGAGGGTCACACACAACAGTGTATTCAAGAATCGGCACCTATTCAGTTTAATATGTATATGGACATAGTGGGCCCCACCACAGGGTCCGAGCATTGTCCAAGTTTTTTATCACCAATAGAATTCAATAAATTCATTAATATTCATGTTACGAATATTTGGGATTGAATTTATTTAATGTATTTACGAGTTTAGTAAATACGAGAAAATATTAATCGAACGAATATCATTTTAATATTCAAGGTTCATTTAATATTAAGCGGGACAACGAGTCGAGTTAAATGGATTGGATTTTATCACGTAATATATTTTACATATATTACAAGTATGTGATAATATAACAAATAATATTGGCACGGTTAAGATCGTCAAAATTATTAATGTGGAAGTTGAAATAAACCGGGGTCGGGGAACCCAACCAGGTATTTCTCAACGTATCTATAGATAAGAGAGGAGGATCTCTCTCTTGGTGTGCACATCACTATTCATTTGTTAATGGAATGAAATATGAGAGCCTCTCTCTCCTCCCGCTTTCCAGAGAGAGAAGGTGAAAATCCAAGAGATCATATCAAGTATCTCCTCACGCTTCGCAAGATCAATGATGCAGTGATCATCGGGACGTCGAAGATATCTTTGAATCGCCGCGCTAGCACCTGAAGTTCGACGATTGGCATTCCTACGGATTTTTGAGGCACATGTGGATGATCTAGAGGGATCCTGCTATGGATCCTTTGTGCTACGATCACCGTCGTCATGTAGCAGTCGACAACGGCTTCAGATATGCAACAGGTATGTTTTGCTTTAATTTTTTATGCTCTTAACAATCTACGCGAGATCTTCAAACCTTTCTGGGGCTCGAATCTTCGGCAACGCAAGTACCGTCGTTGCGCCGACGAATTTTTTTAAAATCCCCTGCCCACCGGATTCCACTGCGGGCTGCAGAAATCCAACAGTGGTATCAAAGAGATCGCGTAGATTTTATGATCCAAATAAAATTAATCTTCATAATATTATGTAGAGGGTTCGAAAATGGTCCCAACGGTTCAAACCATGCTTCGATCTGATCTCGAACGGCCAAGATACAATCAATTTAATTTTTTTGGATTGGATCAAATATGCAGTTTGATCTCGGGTACTAATTTTTTTCATCCAACGGAACTGATCATGTTGAGATTGGTTCAATTGATGTAATTAAAATTGTGAAAATTATAATTTGTCAAATTAAATAATTTTCACAATAATTATATTATTTTAATAATAATTATTTTATTATTAGAATAATGTAATAATAATAAAATTATTATTTTATTATAATAATTTTATTATTATTTAATTTTAAAGGCTATTTATCCTTTAGAAAATTTTTGTGCAGACTTGACACATATTAAATAATAAGTCTCAAAGTTAAAAAAATAATATAGGGGGGCTAGCCGTGTGGAAAACAGGGGAAAAAAACTATAAAATAAGGGGGGGGGGCGTCTTCCACGTGGAAGATAAAACAACCCAAAAAAAGGGAAAAGATGCATGGGGTCCGAGTGGACCCCCTCCCATACCCGTGCGGCCTACAGTGGGACGCCGCACAGGAGGCCTCCGTGCCTCCCCTCTGCACCCAACCACAGCAGGCCACCGAGAGTTCTCCCCGACGCGATGGACGCACCCAACTCCAGCCGAGAGCCCACTCGCCCTGCCCCTGCTCTCCTCCCCCGGCAGCACAGCGGCACCAGGACACTGCACTGACAGCCTCCCCTCTCCCCACCGGAGCTGCACCCTCCTCCCGCGCGGACCTACTCTCTCCCATCCGCACCCTGTCGCAACAGGCCCTCCGCCCAGCCTCCTCCCCTGCACGGCCTGTAGCAGCTCCCGCTAGAGCCGCACCCCTACAGCCGCCTCCTTCCAGGTGGCCGCTGGCCTCTAGCCACAATGCACCCTTGCACAACCGGCCCACCGCATCCGCACCGGATCGCCGACCCTCCCTCCTGTAGTGCTGCTTGCGCGCCGGTCCATTTCCAGTCGAGCCCCCCAGCTGCGACCTCCCGCCGCAGCCCGAGCCTCCTCCGCACAGCACAAGCATGCAGCTCTGCTGCACTCTCCCTTCGCAGGAGCCACCAGGGCGCCCTCTGGGCTGTCACCTCTTGCAGCACTAGGGAGAGCCGCCACCAGAGATTCACACCGCCGTCCGCCTACGACCCAGGCATGGTTCGTTGGTGCACCTCTAGTCTAAGCCCGCACTACGCGGCAGTAAACCGACCAGCCGCTAAACTTTAGGTCATTTTTTGCTGACTAGACTCCGCGAGAATGTTGCGGTCTTCTCTCAACTGTGCGCTTCAAGCCGGACCACCCTATGCTCACGGTTTCCCCCGTGCAGTTGCCGCACTCTACCGAGAGAGGTGCCGCCTCCAGAAGTGGTGGACCACGCAGCGGATCCTCCCTGGGAGCACCCTGGTGAAGGTTACCCGGCCGCCGCCCGGTCCTCCTAGCGGGAAGGTAACTCCTTGGGTAAAGATAAATCGATTAATATAAATTATTAATTAAATTAATTAAATTTATTAATATATTAAATATAGTGAAATTTTTTTTAATACCTGATAAGAATTAATTTAATTTAGATGTTAAATTAAATTAATTAATTAACTTAATTTTAAGCATTAATATTAATTTAATTGACGGACCAGTAATTAATTAAATTATTTGAATTATTTAATTAATTTAATATAAAAAAAATAAACCCTCTTACTTAATTTTAGAATTTTAATTTATATCGCGCAATGTACCCGTCGTCTGGTCTTGATCATCGACCCTTGCATGTTTTCATTTAATTTTATTTAATTAATTATTTAAACTATGTGCGATGATTGTAATTAATTAATGACGGGCTGTGCATCGTCTATTTTCAGTAAAAATGTATAAGTGCCTACGGGCCTAATATTTATATGATGTACATTTATTCTTGAGTCCCCCACACCTGTGCGCGAGTATCTTTGTACTTCGGACAAAGGTGACGAGCGATGTAGACCACACCAAGATGAGGTGGTGTACGACGATGCAAGATGACGCGTGGATTCCACCAAGGCGAGGTGGTATTCCTAGAAATGACGTCGACCAGGACAAGACATGGCGACACTGCAGAAGACCAGAAAACATACAAGACAAGGGGAATGCTGCATTTTGAGTCAATCTTCGACTCAGGTAAGATGCGCTTAGGTTGTTTAGATTCTAAAGACCAATCGGGTAGTGGTTTACTTTTATGCATTTATTTATTATTTCATGCATTTTAGAACAGCGGAAAAAATACAAAAAATAAGAGATAATAACATGCATAAAGATGCGACGTCTGTTTTTCAATTAAAGTTTATTTGTGAGTGTGACAACATAGATGGACAAGTTTAATAGAAATGGATTACATTCGTCGAGAGAAAAACAATAAAACACTCAATGAAAATATTAAGTAAAAAATAGCCTTCAATTATTCATGTTTGAACAAAACCGGGTGTTCGAGGTTCCGGTTCATGCCCCAGCTGAGGGTTATTTTTACTACCGGGGAGTTATTATTTGTGTGGTGGGTCGACGTAACTACGATTGTAGCAAAGATATAGCATTATCTAGTTTGTTGTAATTTTAGAGGCAAGTGTTGACTAAATCAGTAAATGATTTTTGAAGCTGGGACATCACTCAACGGATCAAGGAACCACAAGATAATGTGGTTGGCCAGCCAAAATCCTACCTTATACCCTTCGAGTAGTGGCGTAGCACTAGATTGTAGACTATTAGGGAGGTTTGGAGATCCTTTCCACTAGAATACTCAAGAGTATTCCGATTCTAGTACAGAGGGTTCCTAGAATTAAAAAAAATTAGTGAGAGACATTTAATGATTAAAATAATCAATAACGTTATATTAGGTAATCACATAAAAGTAAAATTTGTTAATGAATATTTGTAGATAATCGCAAGAAATACCATACTATAACTGTGATAAATATTAGACAAAGTTAATGTCTAAACTAAGCACAAATTTCCTAAATGTAGTATAGGCCCTTGAGCACATTACTACTACAATGGAAATTCAAGGTGCTTTTGGCCCAACCTGTTAAGCCACCTCAGGTAGAGAGAGTGTAAAACTGCTTACAGGAGACTCATGAATCATGCATATGGTTGTTCTGTCATAATGCTATCATCAACGTCTGATGATAGTTGTGTTCACTACATCAAGACTAAGATGATGATCACATGTAGTCTCATCTCCAAGATCCTTTCAAGGACAAAGTGAAGCAAGATTTGAATGTGATGGTCACACTCAGTATGTCATGGTTCACAATATTTCATGCCATCCAATTTCTTATACTTTTTACACCCAATTACTCTTGTTTTGTTTAAATGTACAAGTAAACGGTATAGAGTAAGCACTTCATTACCATTATGGTAGACATTTGAATAGTAATATGAATATTGGAGATAACGCCATATTTTATTCTTATGGAGAATACATTGAATGACAAGGTGAACAGTGCTATGCAAGTTACGCCAAAGGCACCTTCATCATGTCGTTCAAAGAAAAGTGTTTGGTTATTTAACAGGAGGTTATTTGCATCACATAATGAAATAAATTCATGGAAGCTTAAAAACTAAAATACAAGAATCAAGTTCCCGCTCCTTGTTCAGTTTATATTCATCAAATAAAAGTAATGTTTTCTCTAATACTTCATGGGTATTAAAATACAATATGCTTTTCACATATATGTATTGAAATACAATAACCAAGTTAGTAGAGAAACATTACTAGAAGTAATGTGTCTTCTTCAAGCAGTTGAGAAAGGGTGATTCCTAAGTCAGTGGGGAGAAACACATAACTTCTAATTGCCAAGTGATTGATTCAAATTGAACATGTTGTGGAGTATAACCAAAAAAATTTATATCTTGTTCCCATTTTGACATGAGGAGACATTATTCCATGTTTTGGAATGAATGTTTCTTGAGGTGACATACTCAACAAATAGTTCACTACTATTTGAATCAATGACAATACATGAGGAATATAAAATGTAAGACCAACCTAGTTGTGGAAATGTTATTCGTTGTCAAGTAAAACTACAAATGGAAGTCAAATATATACCAAGTATTGTATTTTGGCTCGGAATAGCTAAACACCTATGGTATAATTGACATCATTAGTTTAGACAAAGAAACCTTTGTAAATAATGGTATGCCACAAAGCTTCCGATGTTAGTTCAACACGAGAGTGTGAACTGTTCCAAATAAATCTAGAGGTAATGATACTTCATAAGATTCCTTTATGTCATTAAGTAATGTACCAATGAAGTATATGTTTGGTCAGAAGATATGAGTCGCTTCGGATTGGCAGGACGAATAATATCTTGACCAAGCAATCATCGATCATGATAATGTAGCGTGGAGTAATTCCTAAACGCATGTTTCCTTATCTACATCACCGTATTTACGTTCATAAGGAGGATCGATGATAAAGTCTTACATATTAACATTAATCAACAAACATGTAGCATGGAGAAATTCCTAAACTCATATGTTATAAATCAAAGTAATGATGTAAGTGGTATCAATGTTGCAACATGATGAAACATCCATCATATTTGAAAATGTGATTTGCAAATAAAAACATAATCCCATAACTAATATGCCAACTATTATGAAAAATGAATATCATACGAGTCATAGTATGATGGGAAATCCATTATGTCATAAGACGTGTTTAGATGCAAAGAGTTTGTTAGGATTTAAACAAACATGCATCAAGTTAAACACGTTGTGCATTTGAGGCAATTATCCTAAAAGTTTCTTAAGATATTAAATAAATCCCTAAGATAGAAAAGATGCAGTCAAGTATTAGAAAACATTTCTATAAAAGGGTGCACATCTCTGTTTGAGATAGTGGGAGCTGAATTGACTTGGACTTTGTCAATGCTCGACATGCACAAATGGTTGGCATAGGGAACAAGTTCCATAAGTACATGTGTAATAGGAATGTTCTAGAGACACATACTGCGTAGGATGAATATAGTCATCGCGGTCGGTGATATATTATTCATTAAGAATAATAAATCCTACAAGTAAGCAGTATATGGAAACAAGCTAAGATTGACAAGATCAACTAAAATTCAATAATATATTCCATGTTTCAAATTTTAAAGGGGCTTATAAATTGAATACTGCGGTGGGTTTTCACGTGAAATGATACATGGGTGGTACAAGTATGGTACTGATAAGGCTCAATTGGTTATACCAAGTCTGTACACATAAATCTATTAGAATTTTACTTGTCATAGCTAAACATATAATATCCTTTTATTGTTCATTGGATTTCAAGATCATCTTTCGTGGAAGGTGTCTATACGACACAACCAGAAAGAGATGATGACATCAAATGATGCAAATAATGGTTGCAGATTATTGAAATCCAATTATGGATTAAAGTAAGCAACATGATCTTAGAGCGTTCATTATAAATGAATCATTTCCTTATGTATACCAAAGGTTAGTGGGAGCATCAATGTTTTCTGAATCAGTTCGGGAACATATGAAATAGATTTTGATCTTACTGTAAGATAAAATCATGTTAAAAGAAATTCTCCAATGATTGAATTCAAGTAGAAACCTAAGTTCTAGGGAATTGGATCTACTAAGGTAGATCCTAAGGTTGCTTGGTCCTAGTCAATCATACATAGAGTGACATTTTATTATAAATACATGTTGGAAGAATTCAAGATTAGAATTTTTTCCTATGTCACATGGCTTAATCTCTCCAGGTTAACATGTTTGGAGCATGTGTATAGATTAAATTTGTGAATTGATAACATATACTTTAGTGATGGATCAATCACATATGCCATAATATGTTCAATAATTGATAATTCCAGGATATAATTTATTATAGGAAGATATCAATTATTTCCAGGAGCACTGGAAGTGACGCAGTCAAAACTATCATCTTATACTTCGGTGTGTACAAATGATATATACCTGGAATATAGAGAGGAAGTTATACTAGTCATGGTGGGACACAAAATAGTAATACATAGATCAATTTGACCTTGTATTGCAGTTAGGCAAATGATATGAGAGATTCATGCTCATAAAAGCTTGTGGTAGTCATACATACAAATAACGAGTACGTTGCAGCTTCTAAAGAATCTAAGAAGTAGTTAGAAATTGCAACAAGTTGTTCCAATTCATGGATTTGAACCTAGTGAGAAAAGTATGATCATAATGAGAATTATGATATTCGTAGTAGACATGTTTTGAAGTTATGACAATGGACAAAATTAATATACTTGGGGATACCCTATCTAGATAAGTTTTACTCAAGTCGATGAGGATGCATATAGAAGATATTCCACTATGTGAAAAACATGGCATGCCGAGTAGTTAATTCCATTACTCAGCAGAAGCATGGTATTTATCATGAGAGTAGCTAACAAGTTTATTTAGAAAGTTTGCTCTAGTGCAAGTGGGAGTGTTAAATTAGTGGGTGCCCTAGACCCAACTATGTAGTACTTTTGATTACCATATCATGTGTACAATTAGATATGCATGATGTTGTCTTACCATTATAGTACAGACATTTCAACGTCCACTATAATAATGGTAATGTTCAAAGGTTATTTGTCGTGTCGAGAGGTTATAGCAGATCCCATGCTATAATGAGAATCTTGAGATATAATGACATTTATCCTAAATATATGTTCTATAGTATAGATACATTTTGCTGAATGGACACAGTAGATGTCTGACTATCAGGTGCTAGGGGTTAATAAGCATTGAGACTTCTTCTCATGATGTTCGCACATTGTGATCTCTAGTAGTGAGATCATTAGGACAGACCCGCCAATAGGAACACCACATGTTTTGGGTGTCATTGGTTGTTGCTATCTACGGACATGTGTATTGGTCTCCTGACTTGAGACCAGTACCAATGTATATAATTTAATTACGTACTTTGATTAAAGGCGAAAATCATGTCAGTAATGTCATGGCGAGGTAGTTTTTGTCAGGTACGTCATTAGTGGTATGACGTCGGTTGAGTGGTCAAGAAAGGATTTGTCGCTTCCATGTTTAGGAAGATGTATATCTCATGCCTGGTTGATAAGGATGGTCCCTCCTTCATACGTCTTTGGCCAAAGCAGTAGTAAGGAAAATCCATCGGGATAGATCAGAAAATAATAAATCAAGATAAGGATGATGACACAAGAGTGCGTCCTGCTGTATGAGATATTTAATGACAAAGAGACTATAGTACACAGTCATTGTTCGAAGGATGGTGTTCATTGTTATGACTATCCTTATCTCTTTAGGGGCCATGACAGGTTGCTAGAACCCCCTCTTGGTCTGTGAATTTTATTCACTGCTATTGAGATAAGGGCCTAGAGGGTCACACACAACAACGTATTGAAGAATCCCCACATATTTAGATGAATAAGTATATGGACAAAGTGGGTCCCGCCATGGGGTCCGAGCATTGTCCAAGTTGTTGATCACCAAAAGAATTTAATAAATTCATTAATATTCATGTTACAAATATTTGGGATTGAATTTATTTAATGTATTTAAGAGTTTAGTAAATACGATAAAATATTAACTGAATGGATATTATTTTAATATTCAAGGTTCGTTTAATATTAAGCTGGATGACAAGTCGAGTTAAATGGTTTGGATTTTATCACGTAATATATTTTCTATATATTACAAGTATGTGATAAAATAATAAATAATATTGGCGCAGTTAAGTAAGTCAGAATTATTTATGTGGACGATGAAATAAACGGGGGCCAGGGAACCCGACCAGGTATTTCTCAACATATCTTTAAATAA
Source organism: Viscum album (assembly GCA_963277665.1). Lineage (NCBI taxonomy): Eukaryota > Viridiplantae > Streptophyta > Magnoliopsida > Santalales > Viscaceae > Viscum > Viscum album. The sequence goes on from OY728159.1 coordinate 503,847,368, forward strand.
GAGATGATGCTATCTCCCTTGGTGTGCACATCACTATTCATTTGTTTATGGAATGAAATTTGAGAGCCTCTCTCTCCTCCATCTTCCTAGAGAGAGAAGCTGAAGATCCAGGAGCTTGGATCAAATATCTCCTCATGCATCGCAAGATCGATGATGCGGTGATCGTCAGGACATCGAATATATCGTTGAATTGCCATTCTAGCACCTGGAGTTCGACGATCGGCATTCCCGCGGATTTTTTAGGAGTGTGTGGACGATCTAGAGGGATCCTGCTATGGATCCCTCGTTCTATGATCACGGTCGACAAGTACCGGTCGACAATAGCTTCAGATATGCAACAAGTATGTTTTACTTTTATTTTTGTGCACTTAACAATCTACGCGAGATCCTCGTACCTTTCCAGGGATCGGATCATCATCAACGACAAGAACTGGCGTTGCACCCATGAAATTTTTTAAAATCCCCGGCCCACCGGCTTCCGATGTGGGCCCTAGAAACCCAAAAAATGGAAACTATAAAGGTATGATATAAATGGAAAATAAAGAATCATAAAGAAAACATAAACATAATATATATCATATATAAATACAGTTCCATCATAATGGCCACCATGAGAGGTGGTATGAGATAATTGAACAATCATCGTTTCGCGAGGTGCTAGTTTTCCATCCACATAAACATTATGTTCTTCACCCATTAGATGGAGGTGTGTGTAAGTGTAGTAATAATAAATCACATAAAAACATCATATTATATTAAGGATACTGGTTTTTTTATAAAATAAAGAAATAAAAATAGTATAGGGGATGTAGAAGTAAAATAAAAGAAAAAAAGTTAAGCGAATCTGTTACCTTTAATTTGGTTAACTTCCTTTGGTTTGAACCAAAAGGACTTTTTAAAGTTCCTTCTACCAAAGGTAAGGCCTCTAGGAGGAGGATAGGGATGTAGGGAGTTTAATTGGGAAGATGATGGATGAGCCAAATGTCTTGAGTGGTGTGAGTAATTGGTTAGAAGTTGTCTCCTTTTATATGGGAGAGGAGGGGCTCTTTAAGAACAGGTGAGAATATTATATTATTATATAATGATATTCGTTTTGAAAAAGTCCAAAAATCATTAGAGTACAATATAAGATGACTCATGGTCGAAATAAAATCATCCAATAAGAATTGGACATGTTTTTGATGTAATTTTAATATTTATAATCTTATTTATTAAAATTATTTATTAATGAGGTAAATACTGTATCATTATTGTGTCATAAATAATTTAATATATTCGATGTCTAAAATTTATAAAAAAAATTAAATGATGTGTTAAATCTTTTTATCTTTCCAATTAATAGTTATAGTCTTAAAATAACTTTTATAATGCCATGTAAAAATTAATATACATCGAGATATTTGTTTTTCACATTTTTGTCTTTACTGTAAATTAATTAATCTAAAAAGCCATTATCATTCCTAAGTGGCTCCATGAGGTCCCAAAATCGACCCAAAGATGCCCATGGTCGGCCATTCTTCATTAAATATTGTTAGGACATGTGTTAAGGTAATTTTGAATTATTATAATATTTTTTTTACCTTGAATTACCATATTTACTTTTAACCACGGTAAATAAATGTCAAATGTTACTATTCACAAAAAATTATTTTCAAATTATTGAATCACATTTTACTTCTTAATGTTTACCGTGTCTTTCAGATTTTTGAAATTTAACTCAAAGATGTGATAAAATTTCATTTAAATGGAAAATTTAGTTTTTTTAGCTACTACTAAGTGGTTTCACTATTCATCAAAAATTGATGTTTTCAAGAAAAATACAAAAAATTCATCCTATGATTTATTTAATATTATGAATTCAAAAATGATGTCTATTTTACCAAATTAAAAACATCGAAGTTGTATTAATTAATTTAAAATTAATTTCTGTTGTCAAAACAAATAGCTTGTTTTTAAGAAACAATAACTATCAAAAGATTGACACTTGTTTATGTACAATTTCAAAGTTAAATTAAATACAATGACCACCATTGGATTTAATGGTATATATTTAATCTAATTAAACTTTAAAACAAATTATGAAGATAATATAATCATATAAATAAATTATATTAAAACGAATTTTTGAATTATAATACAATAATTTTCATTATTCATTAAAAAATGAATTTTATCAGAAAAATACCAAAAAATTACCCAAAGTAAAATTTGATGTCCCCATTCTAAAGAAGGATTTTATTTGGTCAATTATGATGTATTAATGGGACAAAAACTATATTTAAAAAGGGTTCTCCATTAAAAGGCGGTAAATCAACCTTTTAATGTAAATTATGCTTAAAATTAGATTCATTCGCATTTTAAGCCTCTAACTTTTATTGGATAAATGTAAATACATTTAAGAAACATGTATAATAATATTGTAGTTAGTTTTTTTCATTCCTGCCAATACAACGTCAAGGAGTTAACTACCATTTAAAATAATAAAATAATATTATTAGTGTTTAACTTGTGATTTCAATGAAACCCGTTGTTGCGTATCGGGTACGCTATCGAACATAGAAACCCCTTTAATGTAAAATTAATATTTAATTCACAATATTAGTAAATATGAAATATGTATTATTCTTTATTTACCTGGGATGTTAAACCACAAATAGAGATTTATTCCATGACATAGAAGAATAGATAGAATAAACTGGAAAGGAAGATGACGAATAAGCTTACTGCTAAGGGGGATACACATTCTACTGAAGGTAATCTGAATGATACAACATGTGATAATTATATTTATTATTATGATTTTTTTCATAGAGAATGTTCATGTTGTGATGATGACTGATCAATTAGTGATCTTCAAAATTAACTCAATGTTCTTCTTATGAAATTCCATAGAGAATGGGGAAGACTCATTTCTCAAGGAATTAGTTCTCTTCAAGATGAAAAATTATTGCTAGAATATTATGTTAATTCCACTGAAGAAACATTGGATAAAAGGGTTTGAATATCCAACTCTATAAAAAACCTAGTGAATGAAACAGAAGAAACAATTAATCATTGTAATGAAAGACGTGATATTATTATTGATGAATTGAACAGACATATTTTTGAGATATAATTCATTGAGATTGTATATTTATAACCCTTCCGTGCATGTGAAAATATTCCCAATGTCTCTTTGGTTATCAAATCTTCTCAACTAGGAGAAAATTCCAACAAGTTAATGTATCTTTACATCTTTAAGCAACAATCATGAAATGTACTTGAATAAAACATTAAAAAGATTAAGGATAATTGAGAAATCAATATTATATTAGTTCAGGATGATATGAATTACATCATCATGAAGTGTTTAGAGTTGGTGGTGAAATTAAAGAATCAACAATCACTCCAAGAAGGAACTTCCCAAACAACTGAAAGATTAGATTCTTCTACTCATTATTACATTGATGAATATGATTTCAAGTGGAATATAAAATCATCCTATAATCCAATGGTTACATCCCCCAAGAAGAAGGTATCCCATAACCCAGTTATTTCTATTTTTACTAATATAGTTGAATCTACATGTATAGGTTCAAAGATAAAATATAAGAGGATGTGGGTGGATAAAAATTCTAACACATCAATCAAAATATCAAGGATGGATATTGGGATAATAAATAATAAAAACTATAAAATGAATTCTTCAAAGAGTGAATGAAAATTCCAAAAACTACAAAGCACTAAATCTAGACAAACAACTACTACAATAAAAATGATGAGATTTATTGGATATTGTAACTGTTGTTGGATGTTTGGGAATTAGTCCAATGATTTAAATAATAATATATAATCATATGAAAATTAATAAAGTTCTAGATTCAGGGAATGAATATGTGAATAAATGATCCATCCTACAAAGCAATGAAAGAAAAAATTGATGAAGATGAGTTTTTGTATGAAAAAAATATTTGAATATCTTGAAGTATTCAATGATAATTGCAACATAAGATGTAATAGTTATGATGATTGATGGTTTATTCCTAACATTCCTAATGAATAGGCTGATAAGATTTGTAGACCACAAAAAATAAATAAGAAACGAAAAATATTTGAAAAGAAATCCATTGGGATTATTCAAAACAATGAATTCAAGAAAGTAGTGATGGAAATTATTCTAAAGAATAACTTTAAGCCAGATTCCAAGAATGCCATCGCAAACGAGAAAATATGCTTCTATTGTGGAAATAATGTTCATAACGTGAATCAATACAAACAATCCATGGAAATAAATGGAGGCAATCTGAAAATAAAATTTGAATCAATCCAGAATAAGATGGGATTGAATGAATATGTTGTGGAAGATAATCTTAATATGTTTCATAAAAATGGTAACATTAAGACAATGAGGAACCCATGTGGATGCCCCAAATCATAAAATTTAATGAATGATTGTTTAGTTATCTGTCATAATAAATAGAAATGTCCTAGACAACTACAAAGAGCTGATGATGAACTATAAGCTAATGAAAATCCAAAGGGGAAACAAGTCCCTGCATATGAAGGAAAACAGGAATTTCATGAGGGGTTGTCAGCACATGAAATCAAAAGTGTCTCCAAACTACTATGTGGAACATGCAAGAACACTGGAAATCATGCAAACAAATTTATAAATATTTCACCAGTTCACATAGGGATGTTGAAAATTGAAAAACATGAATAACTAGAAGCTACATCCCTACTGGCAGCAGCAAAGATAACTAATCCACACAAGTTGATGATGATTTGTAGAAAAGGACCCATGCTAACAATGAATTATCATAATGTCAAATGGATAGAAGACACCATCATGAAGAGTACCTGGGACATTAAAAATACAAGGAAATGAGTTCTTAGGATGAGAGGAAATTCTCATCCTTGTTTGTCCTATTAAAAAGCTCACATATATTCCATATTATTCATTTATATTTTGGTTGTATATGGAAACTTAAATTTTATGGAATTGAAGATTAAGGTCATATTTATGATGATAGTTGATTTAGAAATGTTGAGAACAACAATTTTGAATCATTATTCAGGATTTGATGATAACATGAAGTATTCCACAGTGGAAGATTATCCACATCACTATCTTGAAGAATATGTGATGGTATTTTCCACCATGATGAATCAAATGGATTAAACCGCTTGATGGGGAGAAAATTTTATGGAGATAATATCATGTAATTTGTTATGACAAATTATGAAAATCATTTCATCTCAAGAATTTCAGACTTGAGGTATTCCTATCACACTTTCACACCATGTTATTAATTTTATTTATCATGTCAATTAATGGTGAGTTCTTGGTTTATTAAAATCTGGGATGACTGGGAGAGATTTATCTTTTAACATGAAATTTTTAATATGTTTGGTGAATCATGTGTGGGATTTTTCTTTTTATTGATTAATTTGATTATCTGCAACCCCTTGGTTAGGAGTTGATACATAATAAGAATGATTTAACATGTATGGTTGTTTATAGACACCATTGAATACATTGGACATATATCCATTATTTTCTACACTAGGATATCCAAATTAGACATAATGTTAATTTAATAAAGGGTATTTTCTAACTGAACCACGTGACATCATCCCTCTATCAGAAGTATTCAATAAGATATTCTTTAAAGGGAGGAGGACATGTTTTTGAACAGACCCCATTACATGAATGAATTTGGTTAAAAATAAGGAGGAGAAAAGATTAGAACACATATTTAACCATTGATTATGTGCTTATGGAATATTGAAAAAAAATACAAAGGGGAGATTATAGAGAATAGTGTAACATTTTTTGTGAATAAGGTGACATTATTTGCATGGAATGGTAGTGATGGAAGCTATGATTATGATTGAAGTAGTGAAACTTAATGTAATGTTGCTGACTCACTAAAGAACCCAATTTGAATATAAAGATGTTCTACTGACAATTGAATTTGGAGAATTTCTATTTAACATTGGATGACTTGTTTGGAGATTATCGATAATAAATCAGACGATTGATTGAGCTAGTACATAGTTCTAAATACTTGAATAAAATTGATACATGTTTACACCATGTTGATGAACCCCAAGAAATAATCTATTGCATGATTAATGTGAAAGATCAATATAATGACTTATAATTATATGAAGGTTGTGAAATAATGAGATGATTGTTATAGATGATCCTTAAATTCCATGATATGTTTTAATGGATAACACATCCGTCATAACTAGAAGGCCATACCTTATTCTTTAATATATGATGAATGAAGAAATTATACATGCAACATCAATGGTTAGATTAATGTAATGTATTGAATATATTTTAGATTTATGAGATACAAAGAAAGGAATGAATGATTTTGGACAATGAATAATGAGAAAGGAATCATGCATGGACTTAGTATGGAATATAATATGTACATATCCCATGCATGGTATGGATTAGTAGTTGTTGGCCATGCACTCTTGTAATATTGGGTTTTAACCAAATAGGCCTTACATTAAAAATATTAGGCCAACCATGAATGCCAGCTGAAGCCCAAACCCAAGGCATATGTGGGACTTGAGAGTCTACTATGCACAAATGGAAGGCCTAAAATCTATCCTTACATTAGTCATGAGTTCATACCATGTATAAGTTCACATGAGAACACAAAATTATCAACCCAATCTGCAAGGGTGCATAGTGGGCCCAAGGTGTGCGCCCGAGGAGGCATGAGTGGGTGCAAAAGTGCGCACGTAGAACACCTGTACGGTGAAGCATTGGAGTGGGGGTTGGAGAATTCTAAGAAAAGGGTGGAGTAGACAAAATTACAAAAAAGAACTCCCCCACTATCTCATTTCTAGGTGCAACAAAAACACAACACGATGCATCACCTGATAAATCATGGGATGGATCATGCACATCCTGACATCCATCAAATCCCTGGTTTTGGGATAGAAGAAGGACCATCCTATCTCCACCACCAATGTTTTCATCATCCTCTAGACACCCCTGCATACACTCTCAAACTAGTATATGAGTCGAATGTTGATCTCACCACTCTGACCATGATTTTATCTCATTTAAACCCCACATTGATCATTAGGATGTAAAGAATACTTGCATGCAATTTCATTTTCATAAATGAATTGATATAGTGAAATTTAGAGATGTATGAGGAAAACAAAGTTGTCATGGCCACATTGGACATTCATTATTCAATGGACTATTTAAAATGGAGATAAATGTTATCCTCGTCACAATCACATAAGGATAATACTGCGAAGAAGAATACCACATTTGAAAAGGAAACATCCATGACATGTGGCTTATCCATGTCCCACGACTTCAAAATTTTGAAGCCAATGATATAGTGAATTAAAATCATCCATTTTCATCTAATATTCATGTATTTGAACTAATATCTTCTCCCTATAAAAAGGATTAGGCCTGACCAGAAATCTGTTGCTGCCACTCTTGATGAAAGGGTTCTCTCATTTCACTGATGAAACAGAGCTAACACGAACCCCTATGGTTTTTGAACGTTAAGTGGTTCATTTCAGTATTCCTACATAAATAAAAGATGTCTAACATCCCTTGTATGAAGAAGAAATGTAAAAAAACCTAGTTTGTGAACGATTATATAACCTCTATTCTATGAAACACTTAATCATGTGATAGGTTCCTTCGAACACTAGTCGTGCTTCGTGCGTGTTGAAGAAACAACAAAAACACAACCATTGCTACAAACCCTTGTTGTTCTTTAAAAATAATGAACAATTATTCTTCTAGGTTCTATGAAAGAGATCCACGTAGACTATGTGAATGAAGGAGAAGAACAAGTTCCCTCATATTTGCATGAAGATGAAGAAAACCATCATGATTTCTCCTTTTAAATCTATTATTTTGGTGGGTTTTTAAGAACATGGAGATTGCATAATTGTAGGACCCTCTCTGTGAATTCATTCAAATTCATATTTAAAGAGGACCTAATTTTTCATGTTTTCAATGTTAGAGAGTAAAATACATTCATATTTCATATTCATTGATATGGGTTAATTTAGACACCCAAGTGTGAAAAAACAATCCATACGTTGAACACACAAATTCTCATTTGTAAAAGATCACTAATCATGAAAGGATTGTGTGTGAACATTTGAAGAAGGAGGAAGAAAGAAATAATAAGTAAACATATTGAATTATAAACATATTCTTTTTTGAAATAAAAACATATAATTGAACTCAGTTTTAAAGATCATGTGTGTGTGTGTGTGCTACGGAAAAAAATTAATGAAGAATAAGAGAATAAGTAATGTGTATCCATTAATGTTTTCACACAAGAGAGAAGAAGGATATTGTGCATGAATACATTCATGAACATGAACATGTGACAAAACATAAGAAGATGATCCAAGAATGTGAATTCATGTTTGTAAATGAGAATAAATATGGATTCCACTAAATCCGTGCATGAAGTTATTGAGCATTGAGACAATAGGAAGAAATAATTACAGATGATCTTATATTTGAGTTGAAAATGATTGAGAATCCAAGATGACTAACACTGAAGATATTGTACAAAATCACTATTGAATATCAATATTTTTGAAGATATTATGTGAACCCTTTTCACACACATCAGTGAGGTCGGGCTGTCTTCAGAAGAATAATGAATTTAGCAAGCATTGTTGAGACAGAGGGACGATCATAAAAAGTGATCCGAAATATTGAGTAAGGCCAACTGAAATTACCAATTGATATTAAATATTCCTGATGATATACACATCCAAATGTGATCTATAATGATTTTGTGGAGAGAGATGAATATCATATACAGCGAATCAAGAAATAACAAAGAAGGAAGCTTCTTGTGTTAATCGAGATCTAGAAGAACCATGTGAGATTCCGGGAGGAGAAGCAGACTTCGGTGAGACTCTGGTACAGGCCAGTGGGACTCTAGTAACAATATGGGAAGAAGTCTAAGGAAACTCTTTTGGGACTCAAGAGAGATATAGAGGGACTCTGTATCGACCATTGTAATTGGTAATAATATTATAGTTGAGAATCTATTTTGGGGAGAATAACCAACTGAACAAGGAGCAGGTCTTTCAACCGAACCGTGTAAAAAATTATGTTCAATGCCTTTAAATTTACAACATCATTCATTGTAAGGATAAGAGACAAAATAAGAGTGGATCAAGTATTTAACCAGCCATAGTGGTATAATTGAAAATAATAAATTAATAAAAAGATTTAATGGGATCATAGATTCACCCCTCCCCTCTCATTGATTCAAACTGATTTGGGCACTTCAATATCAATTCCGTAGTTTAATATTTGAGATGAAGTAGGGGATACTGACTGGGTGCTTTCCACATGATGAATAATGAAAATCACTTCTCTTAATGAGGGTAATACTAACTAATTATTGGGATATGCCTAGAAAAATTCATTTACCAAGAAAGGTAACTCAAAAAATTCACTTCATCAACAACCAATAAAATAAATTCCACTAGGAAGAAGATTTATCCCATTTCTAGAAGAGGATATACATCGTAGATATATATTAGGTTCAATTCTCATAGAAATAAATTAGTTCCCCCATTAGATATGATATTAGTTACTATTCAATGGTAGCAACTGATATTTTTTGTAAGGATATTTTCTAGTACGTCTCTTAAAGAACATAGACAATCTAGATTTTAATGATAATAATGTTACACAACACTAAATATATAAAAAAAGAGTGTAACCAATATTTATCTAAATAGTATCTTGAATTGATGAAATAAAAATGTTATCTAAAACTTTTATAGACCTTTCTTATGTATCCACTAGTGCATACTCCACTGCATGAACATAATTTCCATCTGAAAAAATTATATGTTTTATCCAGACCAAAAAAATTGTTGTGAGCTTGGTATTTTCTTAGGAGTGGCCTTAACAATTCCCACTCAAATGTTAATGGGGTCTCAGAGAACCGAATGAATCAAATTTTACCATAGGTCCCCTTGAGAATCGTGATAATGTACCAATATGGGAAGGAATAGTGGATTGATAATACCTCTGGAAATGGACCATGGACCCAAAAAAAGAATATTAACTATAAAATTGAGCAAGAAAAAATTATGATTCATGTTTTCTGAGACTAGTTATAAATATTGGACCCACCTCAGATTGCTGATGATAATGATGACGGTCAAGAAGGATGTCTAGAATTATGTCCACTTCCATTCCATTACTCTTAACACATCATCTTATTATCTAAGGATCCATCTCCAAAATCACAAAGAATAATATGAACTGAAATCAATTAAATAAACCAATCTATCTTGATTTATTCCATTATAAGACAAATAGAAAACTCTGTATATTTCATGGATATTCATTATGATAAATTTGGTAAGAATTTCCAGTCACATGGTTGTAATTAAATGCTTATCCATCAATACCTCATTATAAATGATCTCAGAAGAAAAGGAAACCAACTTAGTATACTAGTATACCTAAACTATAACACATATTTATATCTATATTTGGAAAATGATCATATTTATTTTAGATAAATCCATTTTAAGGTATACCAACCGAGGGAAGGTTTCTTCAAAATCATTCAACTCCATATTCCCTTATTGTATTACATGATTGAATGATTCCCATCATTTCTGAATAGGTAATTCATTAATGAATGTATCTCTCAAATCCATTAAAGATTTTATAATTCAATGGAATATAAATATACTCATGTCCATCTATATCCAAACCATGGATTCATAAGAAAAACTACATCCCCAATGGTGGGAGGATTATGTTTAACAAAAATATAAATCAATATTCATAGGTGGTGGACCAACATTTATTACATGAGTAGTTTCAAAACCAACCTATTGACCTATAGAATAGATGGCCTGGACCACTTCGATAACATGAATCTATTCAATTTGTGGATTCATTATGGGAAATTTACTAGTGCAATCCACCAGGGCATCCATTAGTCTCTTTATTAGGAAATAATGCAACAAAAAACCAATACAACATAAAATTTTGTTAAACCTATTAGAAATAATCTTTTCAAAAATCACTAAAATTTATCATACATGAAAATAATTCAGGGCCTAAAGATTATTAATGAATCCGAATGAACAAGAATTTAGGAATGTTTGTATGGATTATAACATATACACCACAAAAAACATGTTAGTGTAGAAGAATTTAAAAATCAATGAATAGATTTCCAAAAATATCTAGTAAATTATTAGGCCATTATAATAATGTTTTATAGAAACTTTTTCATTAATAAAACATATGACCTAATAATCCTAGCTATAGTCTAGCATAAATGTTTTAATAATTAATATCCCAAAATGACTTGGATCTATGAAAATTTTATAATAAACCACATTGTGTCACCCATAAACATAACACATATGCTAGCCTATGACAATTCTTGGAGGGTGTTCTCGATCCATAGTGGCTTGAAAAAAGTTCATGGGAATCAATGAAGTCCATTTGGAATGATTTTCCAAATTAACTTATCTACATATTAATATCTAAAACATATTAGAATCCACAAAAACCCATAAAAAATTAGAAATAGTAAATAAAAAATAAAAAATAAGATGGATGTGAAGCCAAAACATTTTATCAAAATGGGGTTAGTATTTAATTACACCAAAAAAATTAATGATATTGATGATCCCTATATCTTTGTTACATGAGTTTCAAACCCCCAAAATATCACTACCTCACCCAACTAATATACCCCCACAATACTACCCACTTACTCCATAGCACGCCAAGTTTTTATCTGAGTCTAAAAATATATATACACACATATTGGGTTTATATAGGGTGTCTGGATAAAATTATAATAGGGTCCCACTATGATTTAGCTGAATAACCATTTTTAGTTAATGTAATAATTGTTTCCAAATAAATTAAAATAATAATTACATAGATGATTCAATTCACTAGGGGAGAAACATTACGTAATAAAAAAACTAAGCATAATTTTAAAATATAAATTTAATAAGGTCAATTTCATCCTAGAATCCCCATAATCTCATTGGTGGAACTATTTAAAAAATATATTACCAAATCCATTTAGGAGTAAGAATCCAAGGTCACATTGGAATGAAAAACATATAAGTATTTTTTTTTAGTTTTAGTTGTTTCATATTACGAATGATCTCAATTGTGGAATGTTTCCAATTTTGATTTTTATAATATTAGAACCTATGTATATGTTGTATACATTATCCATTACCTTTCTATAAAACCCATCCCATAAGAAAATAATTCAATTTTTTCTCCATTTTAATTTAACATCAATGAAATTTGATTTGAAATCAACCCAAACACACACATTGTTCTCAAAATAAAATTTCATGTATTAATGGAATTGAACACAAATATTATAAATTTAGATGAGAAATATTAATTCAACCATCAAAATAAATATTTTTATTTTCATAAATACCACTTATAGGGGTTTAGTGGGAAACCTCACAAAAATCATTTGTTAGAAAAATAATATACAAAGAAAAAACATGATAAATTATCAATGAAAAACTGTTAATATTCCTTGAAATCAAAGGAAAAAAGAAAAATAAACAACATATTTTATAAATCATAAAATTCTAACATGATAATTATATACCAAATATTAAAAAAAATTCATCAAAAAATATTCCCTTGATTGGAGATGATATAAAATTATTCCTTAAATCTTTATTAAAAAAATCCATTCTAGAATTATTTACATCATCAGTTAAGTTTCTTGTTTAGGTGAAATTAAAATGAACCAAAAACAAGAAATTACTAACCACATTGGATTTGAAATTCTATAAAAATTAAAAAAATTAAAACCATGTATTTAAATTCATTTCAATACCAAACCAAGAAAATATTGAGTTGGAAAACCATCAAATAGACTTTCCAAAATATATCCTACAATATTAATTAGATATAAGAAATATATCATTTGAGAACACCATCCCCATCACATCCCCCATCCAAATTAATATCATCAATTATAAAAATATTGACCCATAAGTGAGAAATAAAATAACCACCGTTTATATAAAGGGATCATCAAAATGGAAAATCTTTTGGTTCTCATGAGCTCATAAAAGAAAGGCCAATGTTGATCAGGTCTCAGATGACCATTTTCAACATCTGGTGGGATGGGTTGAAATGAAATTTAATAATGATGTTAATAATGATCGTATATGAGATCTTACCTCTAAAATATGAAGTGAAATAGGGAAATTCAACCAAGATAAAGAATAAATTGACATACCTTCAGAAAAAAGTGATTTAGAAGATCAAATTAAGCTGAGTGTAGATAAAAATTATTGGTAATAATACATAAAAGGAAAAAACCATAAAAATGAAACAATCTAAAATCACCATATGAGACCAACCATTCGTAACATCACAAGATATAAGAACAAATAACCAAAAATTATATAAGATATTTTCATGGAATAAGTGGATATCCACATCGGTGAGATAAATATTTCTATATTATAGTACAAATAAATATTAGTCTATCAAACATTCTATTTCTGTGAAAAACAAACTATTATATATTTGAACTAGTTGAAATAAATTTCCTATGGTTAATGACATTAGTGATGTAAGGATTACACATTACCACAAATTCAATCATCATTGTATTTGGATTAAAAACCCTTGGTAATCATGGATTTGAGAATAAAGAAACATAATGAGATACTAGGAAAAGGCTAATGGATTTAAGATGAGAGGCATAAATGATTATTCCTTGATGAAATTGATGAGGAATATAATATAAATTCCCCCGTGGAGGATCATATGATGATGGATGATGATCATAGGTGATCAAAATATAGTCTAAGAGGGAGGATCAAAATGATGTTAAAATTGTGTATGGTAAAAGAGTAAAATTATATTTTATGTTTTTCAGTAAGATGCAAAAATTAGCCACACTATTTTCCAAATCATGCACCAACAATACAGATCAAAAATATTCAAACTTGGATCCGACATGGTTGTGATTTACTACAAAATGACATGATTTAATCTATTCAACCTAATAAATAAACATTTTTTGTCTGTAGATATCTATACTAGCAACACTATTTCAAAATGAATCATGAGATAATATACCTTTATAAAAACCTATTGTATTATAGGGTATGAATATGATTAAATATATTAAGAAAAATAATTTTAATGGTTTTAAAAAAATTATTAATTCATAAAATATTAATACCAAATATATAGTAAATAGTATATATTCTTCAAAAATATGTACTCATCCATATGGGATTTCAATAATATAGTGAAAATATATTATAACTATTTTTTCAAAATATAATTTTTATAAAAATAATATCTTCTTGGAAATTACCATATGAATATTCTTATAAGTCGATATTTTGTGATGATTCGAAAAATATTGGTTTTTAGAGAATAGTCAAAAATTGGAGATATTATAGAAATAAATCTTTTCCAATCCCATAACTATAAAGATAAATTTTGTAATGAAATTATTACAAATTTTAATTATATTTTTTTTATTGAAAATATTAAAATTCAATTCAATTTTATCCCCATTATGTTTAATTTTGGCATAAAATTATATTTATACTAAAAAGTTCATTTTTTAATATCTTATTTTCAATTAATTTTAGGGATTTAAATTACATGATATTTCTACCACTTATAAAAATTTAATTTTATAAAATCTAATATATATATTTAATCATGATTTAAATAAATTTTAAATTGTACACATTCTTTTTTAGTCAAAATTAATTGTAAAAATATTAAAATTTGGTTACCACGGTTAAAGAAGAAGCATGTTTTTAGAGGGGCTAAAGCATGTGATATGTGAAAAATTGTGAATTAAACTAGTCCAGATCATATATTTTAAAAAATATTCTATGTATTATCAAACAATAAAATAATTTCTTTTTTGTACAATTTATCTTGTATAAAATATTATCATAGTATAATCTTCTATGAAATTACAATTATGTCTTATCCGATACTTTTTAGAGGAAAACCATCCTATATTTACATTACAAAATTATGATCATTATAGATAGTCTAAAAAATGATAAAAAATATATATATTCAAATTTCCCCTATACTTGAGGTAATGGTGCTGTTCATCTTAATATTCAATTCCAATTGTCCTTAAAAAAGGATCTAAAGGTGGACCTCCAAAGAAGTTGAAATAATCTTACCCTACCTCTTTCATCTTTATTTATTCTTCTAAATCCTATAAATATTTTTTATTAATCATAAATTAATAAATTAATTATCCTTAGTATAAAAAGTATTCATTATGATTTATGAATATAATCATCAACCATAATTTCTGAGGTATTGGAAACGAAAAAAATCACTTATGCATATGTGTTGTCATTAACATTCACATAGTGATATTATTTATTTTCAATGTCTCATATTCATCAGTGGTTACTATGATGTATTTAAGTATTGAATATTATATTAATTATATAATAATATTATTTTAATTAAAAAATATTATTTATAATTCTGTAACTTTTTTCATTATGAAATTAAAGGAGTATTCACTCTTTCGTACGAGCATCTGTCTCCAAGAATTCTGTAATTAATTCCTCAATATCTACATTTTAAGATGATTAATTAGATATATATAATGAAAATATATAATATTTATATCATTATTAATTATATAGATATGATCATGTCATTGTCAAAATACAGGCAATGGATCATCAGAGTTTAAACATTCCAAAAAAATGAAATAGATGACCATTTAAAACAACAATTTTAATAAGGAATAACTAATAAATAGTTAATAAATTTTATATGTGGATTATTTATAATTATAATATTCATTACATGATCTTTCGTATAATTACAATAATTTTCAATTATTATTAAGAGTTTAGATCATATTACATAAAAATTTAACTTTTTTATGGGATTTATGTTACAATCTCATTGAATATCAATATTTTGCATGATATAGATTCCAAAAATGAAATATTATAGTATTAGAACCATAAAAATGATGAATTTCAATATATACTAGTTTTTATGAGAGATTTCATTTTTTCCGTTAATTTTCAAATTTATAGGTACTCAGGATACAAGAAATGTTTTTTGAAAACACACTTTATTTTCCTCCACCAGTCAACAATAATTTTACATCACTATATTTTTATGCTATTTTTTCAAAAATATTACATAAATTGACAATCTATAATTTTAAAAAGGTATTTTTTACCATGTTTTATATTATAAAAAATTTCATAAATGGAATCTTCTTTTCATTTTTCAAAATTGGAACTTTTGACTTAGTACCAAAAATATGAATAGAACATTCGATTTAACATAAACAACAACAGTGGAATTTAATAATATATCGAATAAATATTTATTTTATGATTCCGTTATGTATCACTATGTTTATTTTAAATTAAATATATTCCTATAATATTTTGGAAATAATTTAATTTTACAAATTTTATTTTAATATGAAAGGGTATTTTTTCCATTGAATATTCTACAGATGTTTTAAAATAAATTCATCCATAAAAAAATATTTTTCTGTCAATTACAGTTTACAAGGTATATGATCTAACTATACCACCAATATTAATAATATGAATTCTTTTTTATTATTTTTATGACAAATTTATTTACAAATTTTATATTAAATGGTCTATGAAATGATGAAATGTGTAACTGTTTATGAATACTATTAAATTTACAGAGGTTATGATGTCGTGATATGATGAATATATTATAATCTTATAGAAGTCATATATGTGGTACTCATTATTTTTTTGGTGGTCAACTAATAATATACAAATATAATGATTTTGGTAAAAATAGATTCTTTTTGAGATAATATGGACATGGATATGGAGTGAACCCAATTCAGTAAGGACTATTCCTATTACTATTATCATTGGAGTGAACCTTGAATATTTAAATGTTATAATATAGATTGAAATAAATCTATTATGATATATTTGAGAGTGATCCCTTAATAATGAAATGAATTCCTATGATTATATATATTCAACAAACAACTGTCTTATTCTTTGGATGGTTTCTCATTAATCGTTGTAACGTCCCCAACACAGAAGCTGTTAAACTGATGCTTTGAGACGAGCCATCACATGAAGTCAAGCTCAACTCCCCATATTCCAAAGGTTTCTGAAAAGAAGCAGGGTTCTAATAAGTCGTGTTGGTAGACTATACCCTCTTTACCAAAGAAAGCCACATTAGAAAAAAATATAATAGCGAAAACAAAATGAATAAACCATAAAAATGCTTAACCAAATATTTCCCAAAATGGGTACAATTAATAAATGAATTCATTTATGTAATTTTATACTATAAGTGCAATGTGTATGAGACCAAAATAAAACCAATTTCCAAAACACCAAACATGTCCTAAATCTGAGTCATGGTCCTCCTCCATGTACATCCCATGCCCAACTCAACATCCAAGGGTATGGTGTTCACCCTGGTCCTGACCTACAACCAATAAGTCTTCCTGGGTATCCAATGACGACATGAGTAGGGTTTGAGCCCAAAACTCAGTAGGCCCCCACAAACAGTGTCTATAAAATATCCAGTTTAATTGATAGTGTCTGAACGTAAAAAAGAAATGGTATGTAAACAAGGAAAATCTGAGTTCCATTAGATATCCAAGGTTCTATAATTAACTCCTAGAATGTAACCCAATTTTAGTTTTATACCCTCTTCATTCCATAATCAATTTTGATCACATGTTATATGGTTTAGGGATAATTATCATCTACCCAAGTGTATATGAAAATCAATAACAATTGATAAGGGAAATAAATAAATTCCTTATCTCATTAGGGCTACACATATCACAACAACACATTATCCTCACCTTGAAGCCTCTATCTGGGTGGAATAAGACTGTTAGGGTATGGAGCCTATGTCCCCTTCCCTAACTCGTTCATTTAAGGGTGGAGTTTATAGCCTCATTCTATCTCTACCCATGTGCATAGAACCTCATGTCAATACTCCAATCCAACAAGCCATCGGCATATGATTATTTATCACGTCACTATAAACATACCATAACATGACCAAGTATATTAAATTCCATTAGAATTAACAATAACTAACAATAAACATGGTAATTAATGCTATGTGATAACCCATTTATACATTTACCATTTACAATTCATATCAATTTAGGCAAATTCCCATTCTCATGCCTTAACCCATTAAATGTATTCAACATCACATATTCTTTATCCAAATTCATCATTTAAAATTCATTACCCCATTTATCCCATTTATGATTACACAATAATTTACCCACTTATGCATTCCATGTACAATTCTAATATAAAAAACACAATCCCTTTATTAAATTCTATTATTTTGGTGTACAACCTAATTCTAATCTATTAAGTCATTCCAATAATTTGTCCATTAACTTGTTACATCCAATTAAAACATTCCCCATTTCTAATTCCATTACCCAGTTATATGTTGACCATTTAATGTGAAAAAATAATCATTGGAAAATCTAACCAAATTCTGCCAAATAATTGACATAATCACATTCGAAACATATTTCCCATTTCCATTTCATGTCAAACAACCCCTTATTCTTTTTCACCCTATGAATCTCTATTATAAATTCACTTAAAACTCATTCAACCATTAAAACATGTTTTACATGGTATTCACATTATTTATTGGTAACCCCTCAATTAATCATACCACTCTCTAGTTCCAGGATTTCTGGCACACCCCATGGGTAGCCCTAAAATGGTCAAGTCATCCTCAAAGGATCCCATTGGGATCGTGAGGGATTCAATTGGTCCCTTAGATAACCATTTTTATCGAACACTTCAATGGAACAAATAAAAAAAATGTGAAAAAAATAGAACACCTACATCCATGACCAATTACAAAATAAAACTATAGGATAATACTTTTAAACTGGCTACCCCGAATCTGATAATGAACGCACTATTAATCATGGACTCAAATATGGATTCAAGAACCCCTTGGAACCCCATCTTAAGATCCACCAAATAAGGGTGTTTTAGGGTATCATAAGAATATGGAAGAAACCAAAAACCCTAATATGAAAAAGAGAAATAATGTGATAATTATAGTTACCTGGAGCATTGATTATCAACCAACAACATCCAAAAACATGTAAAAATGATGGATATTTATCCATGGAAGCTCTGGAAGGTGTTGGTTCTTTATTATTGTTTAGAGGGGTAGAATGAATGAAAATATCTACTTAGGGTTTAAAATCCCGGAGAAGAAATTTTTCAATTTTCTCAATGTTTCCAAGATGCACTATTTACCCACATATTTCTCTAAAACATGAAAAAACCCTTTGGAGGCCACTACCCGCACCCATTTCTATAGAACTTTTTTCTAGACTGTGCTCAAATAGTGAGGACCCTACATTACGAAAATCCTTCTTCTATACAGTTTTTCTTGAGCATTCCACATGGCCAAGACTAACTGTGTGCAGATCGTGTGGCTTTCCCAGAAGACTCATCCCCCTTGTGTGTCCCAAACACCTAGAACACCCATGATCCTTCTATAGTATTTTAGGAACACTTATCTATCCAAAACTAAGAGTCCCATGTCAAACATAGACAAAACCATAGTTTATGAAAAATCAGAACCTAACTATCTCCCCACCTTATAACAGCTTGTCCTCAAGATGCTCTATAATGAATCATTAATCTTTTGTAACTAAAGACAATTCCACAAGGAATGCCTATCCATTTCTGCATTCCATGTTTCTAATTGCACATCAATTTTCCCATAAAACATGAAAAATGGTAATAGAATTTCCCTTCAAGCCTTCTTCACAACAACCATAACACGTTATAAACCCTCCTCATGGATGCATCCACTTCAACCATTCCCACGACAAGGAAATCATGGGGAAACGTAGGAAATAAAACCTAACTCACAACACTAGTAAACTTAACACACAACATCACATAAACATGGAGGAACCAATTTTAACCTCATTGGCCCGATCCTCTTTAAAACTCATCACACAAATCATTTGGTGTAAATTTTCTTTGGTTTTTCAGACTATAATATTGAACCAAACCTGATATCACCTGAAGTGAAGCACATGATCCTTCCAACCACGTTTCCTGAATATTTCATTCCATAAATATAAATCCAAACCAACTAAAAATATAAGATACTCAACCAGTTATATTGTAGAAAGATCTATACCAGGTCCAACTCACCCGAACGGTTACCACTATAGTACTCCTAATATGAAACATTGATCATGTCATAAGCTTAAAATTTATTCGGTATCATTCTCTCCATCATTTCTGTTTACTTGGAACTTCCTCTAATGACAAATTACCATAATAATTCAACCTATATTTCCCATATCCTATCATTTTCCAACTCACAATGCCCAATCATCCATAGGTAATTACTCTACATTGTCATATAGTAGCATTGTTGAAACCATTCGGAAGGACATTCCAAATATATCCATCCATGTACTATGATCAAACTGACCTTAGTTAGGTACATCGACATTTCAAAATGTACATTCTGGAACATCATGAATATGGGGGTGGGTCACATTCACCACAAAAATTCATGTTTACCATCTCAGATCAGACCACATCAGAGTAGCTTGTCCTAGAACACCCTCCTTCCAATGGTGGTATGCTACCCATTAGTCTCACATTACCAAGGTTCTTACTTTCATGAATGAAATCATTACCATATCACACACCCAATAAGGTCATTTCTTGAATTTTTGTACAATTCAATTATTACAGCATTTCTGCCCTCCAGACCATTATTGGGATTCACCCTTGTCACGATACCACATCACATGTCCAATGTTCACTTGACTTCATGTCATTCAAAACCAAATAAGGTAATATTACCCAAGTATAAACCCTACATTCATTGGAGTTTCAGATTCCAAACTTTCTTACCATAACCAATTTTCATGTCCATCCACACCCGTTTTTGAATCCAATACATCCAACTCATGATTTATATAGAACCACCATGAGCTCGAAGACAACACTTGTTTCATCAGTCGTCACATCCATGGACAGCATGCCTCTCTGAGAAACCTAACATCCACCTCACAGGTTCCTCATTTGCACCCAGTACTATTTTTTTTACTAGATGATATCTTTTATAAATTTAGGACTGTGTTATCACTCCCCACCTTAGGAGTGTCATTAACATTTCTCAACATGACGGATTACAACCACCGATTCTTACACTCACACACATGGTGAACCCCAACCATAGACTTGGCCACACCACTTTTTCCCATATCAAGAAAATGAACATCACCCAGTACACATCTCCAAATTCCATGAACAATACCCAAGTTGTTTACCGACACTCATTCCTTCCAGAGGTCCTATCCCCAAGCTATAGAGGGTTTACATATCATTATCAGGATACACAAATACAGCTTCCATGTGCATAAACTCCATGATGTCTCTCATCCAAAAAAAAAACACCATCGCCTCTCTTGGCGCAAACTAGAGATTCTAATCTTATCTAGGATGATTTCGTGATATTGGGCATTCTCGTCAGTTTATGAAGTATGCTAAGAAGTTGTCAATGAAACCCACCACCTACATATCCATTTTTTATGTCGTACTACGGGACACCATGACCATACATGGATTTAATTCTACATTACCAAACACATCCCCCAAATACATAACCACCTCTACTCAGGTGCGATTTCCAACCAAGTTTAACCATCACTCCACGAAAAAAATGCCATGTAATGATTAACCCAAGATTCCTGAGGCACTACATTCTCCACACAGCCCATGTTCTTCTGGTGTCACCCCAACAACCAACAATAGGATCACACAGTCTACCACACCATCCAAACCATTAGCCTCTCTCGAAAAAACATTTACATACATATACCCCATCACATGATTACATACCTAACCATGTATCTTGGTTAGTCATACTCATCAGCCATGAGGTGGCCTCTATGCCTCACAAAACAACTAAACCATTCACACAACATGGTCATCCATTTGACCACCCTTACCTCGGTTGTCACCATTGAGCGAAATTATATAACCACACCTCACCAACCCATGTAATTTCTATTCGAAAAAAATTTCCCGACCTCCATTAATTAACACATAAACAGTGTGAGACAGGCATTCATATGATACAAACCTTCAAAACAAGCCTTAACTCTTATCACAACACTAGGTCTCCCTGTGAATGGAATTGGGAACAACTATACCATTCACTAAAACTTGGGGTACTTATTATGTATTGACACCACCTCTGAATCATCTTCCATTCTTCATATTCCAAGGTACATGCGCCACTATTAAAACCTCCAATGTGGTCAACCGTTATTTTCTGAAACAATCATCATGTAACCACATTTTGAGGGGCCCAACCGACCATCAACCTTCCCACGTAGAACTGAAGGCCAATCATGTATCATGGAACACTATGAGCCCCACTATTGAAGTCCAAAACATCTACAAGTGCGGAATGAACCCAAAATCACAAGAAACCCTATCTGACATCTCTCAAAGGTAACCATGAAGGTTGAATGAAACCAACTCACTAGAATGGAGTAATAATTAAGAGATTTAATTGGTTCTCTCTCCAAACCATACTTATAATGAGACAAACAATGTAATGATTGTGAAAGGAAATCTCTCTCCCATTCTGATGCACACTATTCTTTGGACACCAAACAACCATTTCTCTATGTTCCACACTAAAGGATAACACATTCATCAACAGTAGGATCCCAAATTCCCCTCTAGTATTCAAAATGAAACTCATAAGGTCTCTACTCAGAATATCATCATGTCCTTGGAATTTTTCGTAGGGTACAACATTATCTCATTACGTTCGTAAACTATGATAGTTTCCTCACTCACATTACCAAAAAACAATTCTCAACAAAAAGGCTACAACCCTACCAAGGTTTTCCTAAACACACCACCGAGGCCATATCATAACCATAAAGGCCTCACCATCCAAATCCAATGTCTCAAACCAATGAACTCTCTCTCACCCAACCTACATGTAAAATGGTCAACTAAGCACAAAAGGGATACCCACCTCTGAACTGAAACATTATCATTTTTATCTTATCATTCACTTGATGCACTGATGAATGGGTGAAAAGATTTAACCAAAGATGGAAAGATAAAATGGTATCATCCTTAAACAAACCATTCTTCAGACTCTATCCCAAATTTTAACATCACACATTCCAAACTACACTCTTCCATATCTAGCATTTTCATCGTCAACATGGGGTAAAAATTTTATTTAATTGCAAGACCTTTATCAACACCTCTTCAAACCAATTTTACATTTACAACATAATCCATTCCTCTTAGAAACATTTCTAATTTCAAAACCGATTACAATCATCACATTAATTCAATTACAAATTTTTTTAGGAAAACAACATTCAAAATTTTACAATCATTATGAAATCCTTTATCTTTTTGGACATAGAATCAACTATTACATTTTATAAAAACAAAAAAATCTAACATGAGTGAAAAAATTTCGTTATAGACAATATTCTTAAAATATTCATTTGCAATATTCTCATTCACACACATTCATTACATTTATTAGGTATCATTTTAATCATATCTTTCAAATAAGTAAAACACACTCTACTCTCTACGTCCCACACACACATCTCATGTGTGTGACTATAATGATGCTTGGCACCTATATCCTTAGGATCAAAATATAATGCTTGAATTCCTAACCTCATTCCATTCCAACCATGAGATAAATATCATAAATTTATCAAATCACATAACATGTGCATCACCCAATGGTGAAATATCATTCAACGGTAACAACACACATCAAGAACAAAAATTCCCACCTAGGGTGACTTGGGTTTTCCCTCATACATAGATTACCTACTCCCAAGAATGGGCTCATTACCAAGTCCTGAGACATCCAAGTATCATCTCTACCATTACAAAATAGTACAAAATGTAAATTAACTCCTCCAATTCCACTTTTTAAAGTATCTGACTAAAGATCCACTAAAACAATGCACCGATTTGAGTTGTCACATGACCTCAAGAATGCCTTCCCATGTGCCATAGGTTGCTGACTAGTAGCGAGGGTCTAATAAGTCATGTGGGGAGAATATACCCTAATTATTAGAGAAACCTAAATATAACATAATATAACATAAGAAACAAAATGAAAACCCAATAAAAATGAATTACCAAAAATTTCCCAAAAGGGTTGAAAACTATTGAAAAATAAAATAATTTCATGTCTTACTAGTATTGCAAAGAGAATGATCCAAAAATAAAACAACTGTCCAAAACATGAAAGAGGTCCCGACTATGAGTATGGTCCCTTTTCTATGTACATACAAAGACAAACTCAATATCCTAGAGTATGTATTTCACCATTGTCCAGACCGGAGACTATGAATTCTACTTGGGTACCTAATGGCAGCCTAAGCAGGGTGTGAGTACAAAACTCAGTAGGCCACCACCTACAATGACTAGAAAAAATCAAATCAAATAGATAGTGAAGGAAAGTAAAAAATAATTTTTTAAATAAACAAGGACAATTTGTGTGCCGTTATATATCAAAGGTTTACTTAACAGAATCCTAGTTTTTACCCCAATTTTAGTTTTGAACCCTCTTAATTCCTTAATCCATTTAGATAACATGTTCCATGGTAAATTCATTTTTTTCATAAAACAAATGGTCTAAGGAAAATGATCATAATTCATTGGGGGAGTAAATAAAGTTTGTATCTCACTAGGGATAGACATATTACATCAAAAAATTATCCTCCCCTCAAAGACTCAGTCTAGGTGGAATGCAACCATTAGGGGAATAGATCATATGTCCCCCTCCCTAACCCATTTATTTTGCGGGGATGTTTAGAGCCTCATTCTAACTCGACCAGTGGGCGTAGAATGTAAATTAAAAACACCACAATACTAGGACATGTGAAAAATATTATTTATGAATTCACCAAAACCATTCCATAACACCACCAAGTATATTCAATGCCTTTATAATTCACAATACTTAATAAACATCATGGGAATTAATGTCATCCCTTAACCCATTAATGTATTTACCATTTACAATTCATATACATTTGGACAAATTATAAATATCATTCCTCAACCCATTAGTTGTATTCAACAAACCCTATTCCTTTTCCAAATTCTTAATTAACCATTAATTAACACATTTTTCTATTTATCATTTCACAAGAATTCACTCACTTTATCATTTCATGTACAATTATCATATCACATAAATGATTCCTTTATTACATTCACTCATTTAGGTATACCACCAAATTCTCATGTATTTAACCATTTGACAAATTATTTCATTTTCGTATTAAATCCTTTCAATAAATTTCCCATTTCTCATTCCATTACCCATTTGGAAGTTCACCATTTAATAAGAACAATTACTCTTAGGAATGTCTAACAAAATTCTATTAAATAATTTACATAAAACAATTATAACCATTATTTCCATTTACATGGAATTTTAAACAACTCCAAATGTATTGTCACCATGGAATATCTATTATCAATACAGTTAAAACTTAATTAACCATTGAAACATGTTCTGCATTTCCTTCATGTTATTTCTTGCCTATCCCTCACTTTACCCAACCACTCTCTAGGTACGGGATTGTCGGCACACCCCATCGGTAGCCTAAGATGGTCAAGTTTTCCTCAATTCATATCACAAGGATAGTGGGGGTTTCAATTTGTAACATAGACACCAATTTTTATCAAACAATAAAACAGAGCCATGTTCTCATTATGGGGGAAACAAGAACAAAAAAATACATGCACAAATCCAAAATAAAACTATAGCATAAAACTTGTAGATAACCTACCTCAAATCCATTGATGAACGAATTCTTAATCACGACCTCATATTCGGATTCAATAACCCCATCAATCTCCAATTTAGTTTCCACTAGGAAAATTGTGTTTTAGAGTTTTAGAATAAGATTGAAGAAACACATACCCAAATTTGAAAACGAAAAGGAACAAGAAGATTAGTCTTACCCAGATATTCGATATGCAACCAACAACATCCAAAATGCCCTATAAATAAAAAATATTGATCCATAGAATCTCATGAAGGTATTGATTCATCACTAGTGTTTATTGGGGTATAATTGTGGATAATACCCTATTGGGGTTTAAAATCCCAGAGTGTCAATTATTAAATTTTCACAATGATTCCAGGCCACACAGTTTACCTACACTGTTCACCAAACCGTCCATAAACCATGTTGAGGGTAATATTTTCACACTCGTATTTTACACAGTTTTCTAGAACGTGCACAAACCAAGTGGTGCATACTATCCGAAAATTCTTCTTCTAGATGGTTTACCTAGGATGTCATTCACATTCAAGAATAAATGTGTGCAGACTTGGCGACATGGCTATAAAATCCCCCCCCCTCATGTCCAGAACACCCAGAACACCATCATGCCTTATTATGGATTTTAGAAACACTTATCTATCCATAAATAATATACCCAATCCAAATCATAAACAAAAACACACTCTAAGAAACTATGGGACCTTACACTCATGTTCTTTGCATACATTATAATTCATTCATTATGATCTACCATGCCTTATGCCATTTAACATCATTATATTATATGGAAATTTAGTAATGGTTTTTCAAATTTATTCTCCATTTATATAGAAATTATGATCATATTATTATAAAATTATTAATGTTATCTCCCTTGTTTACACTAACTGAGAATACAAGCTCTCACTTCCTAATTTTTCTATTCCCCGTGTTATAAATTATGGTTTTATGTACTATATGACTATGAAGGTTTATAGATAATAAGAACATATAGCATTATGATGTGGAAATTTTATGTATCATTTATTATGTATCCTTGATTCCAAATAAACATTACCATTATTGTACTTATATGGGTATTATTGTAAAAAATATTGAATATTTATATGAAATGTTGAAATATTTTTGTATGAAAAGAATGGGTTTATATAGTTGGTATGAAAATATTTTTTTGTATGTTTTAGAAGAAGATATGAGAAATTATTGGTGAGAACCCAATGGGAAAGCCTTATTATTGGACAACATAAAGAATGTAGTGTGGTTTTCCTTAAACATTTATCCCTATATAGATATAGGAATTTGGATATAGTTTTATTATAAATTCTCCAACTATTATATTGACAAAATTAAGTGGATTATTTATTAACTCCATCATCATTGTTATATGATAAGCGGTCCTAAAACATCACACGTATCTAGACTTTCTAAATGGATATGCTTGGATTAGTTTTTATTTTATTTAAAACCATGTGTAAATAGTTTAAATAAATGATAACCTTGATTGAACTAGGATAAAGAAAAACATTCATTAATTTAATAGAAGGTGTCCAAAATTACATATCCTATAAATGAATTTTCATGATTATATTATTTTTTTAAAATTATTATTATTCCTCATGAAATAATTTTAGGTTTTATATAATGGACAGAACCTAGACGAATCATCTTAATTTTTAATTTGATATATAATGATGAAATGGTCCAATTGAGAGGAAATATGTCAAGGGATATATAATGAAAAGACCAGTTATATGACTATGAAATTGTTTCATGTAATGAATCATGCTGAGCATCCAAATGAGAAAAAATGAAAAAAAGTTCTATTGATTCCATCATGATAAAAAATAAACCATATTATCATTGAAATTTTTATCTACCAATTTTTGATTGATCGATCAATATAACTAAAAATATACTACATATCCACCGGTTCTTAGTTCTTGAAAATATTGTTTGATCTATTTATCATTTTAAGGAAATGTATATCATTGGTCATCTCAACAAAGAATATAGGGATGTGAGATAAAATGGAATCTATATAGTGTGATTAGTTTAAAGGATTATTTTTCAACAAGTACCTTCCTAGTATCCTAAATTATGAAATAGAGAAGCAATAATTGATATATATAAGAAGGATTATGAATACATTATTAGTTATGAGGTATGTTTTACCAGACATGTGAGGTAGTGTTATTCAATTATAAACCAATCATCTTGTAATATTTTTCAATTATTCAGGAGATTTAAATGAATTATATGAATGGAGTTACCGATAAGGGAATATTTTATTAATGAATAAGTTGTTCGATGTGATATCAAGGAGAAAATATAAAGTTATGTTATCTACGAATGGCATGGTTTTGATAAGAATGGAATTATTAAATTGAAAATAAATTTAAATTTTAAAAATATTAATGATATTGAAATGTAATTTATTTTATGCCTGAGTTGTGATTGGAAATAGGGAATAC
This sequence comes from Viscum album, assembly GCA_963277665.1. Lineage (NCBI taxonomy): Eukaryota > Viridiplantae > Streptophyta > Magnoliopsida > Santalales > Viscaceae > Viscum > Viscum album. The sequence continues at coordinate 503,875,788 of OY728159.1, forward strand.
ATCCATTTAAGGGGATTGTAATATGTTTTAGTGTTGAGTTTTTTGTCCTTGGGAAATTTATTTCTAATTTTATGGGAAGAATATGATATCTAATGATGAAAATGGAGAAAAATAGCCACAAATTACACACCGAAAAACTTCTGTTAAAAATTTATGGACTATAGGAACTATAATAACCAGTTAAAAAATATTAATGATAATAAAAAAGATCCATGTCATCAATATATTAATATCTAAGAAATTTTGAAGTCTCTTGAGATCACTATTGTCAATTTGGGGAATGATAAAAAAATGTGATTAAAAGAGAACATACCATCTGTAACGAACCATTTTTTTAGAGAGGATAAAATGCGATGGTTTTTAAACTTTTATTTTATCAGAGGGTCGGTATTAAAACCGAGCTTCCGAAAGATGTTCAGATTTCTGGAGCCATTTTAAGCGGTGATATTGGACTACACGCGGTAGGTTTAACCGGACGGGTCAGCCGTGCGGGATACCCGGGGTATCCGGTAGTAGGTGCATGGGCTGCGCATGGTTTTTCAGACGGTACGGGTCAAACCGTGTGGTCGGGTGCGTTTAAGATTTTGTTTAAAATTAAAATAAAAAAAATAAATTTAATTTAATTTGAAACCAATCTAACTCTCCCTCACCCTCACTCGGCAGAACCCCCATGTGACGCACCCCCTCCCTTCTCTCCCGTGAGCCGCGCGCGACACCGCTCATACGGCCTCCTCTTTGACGCCATTTCTTCCTGGTTTTCCTCTCGACTTCTCTCTGAATCATCATGGTAAGAGCTTATCTCCTTTCTCCTTCCTTTTTTCGGCTTCATTTCGATCTAATCGGTGCCTGGTGAGGTGCGGCCGAACCCTAGGGCTTAGAGGTGATCCGGGTGTTCGGTTTCATCATGTTTTAGGATAGTGAGAAGGTTCTCTTAGGGTCCCTTGAGGTGATTTCCGGCAACTGCCGCTGAAGGCAAAGAGGTTCAGGTGGTTTCGGTTCGTCGCCAACGTTGCGAGGTAAGGTTTTATACATATCGTTTGTTTCATATCCTTCAAATTAGGGTCTTCTTGTGTTATTGACTAACTGGTATTTAATTGGTAGGGTGTTGGGTGGTTTCACTTTGTTTCGCGTTGTCGCTAACAACCGATGTAAGGATTTAATATAGATGGTTGGTCTTGCATCACTTAAATTGGTTTCTCATTGTATCTTGAGGTTGGCTGTGGTTGTTTGATAGTGCTTTGGACCTTTGGAGTTGGTTTCACCTTGCCAGATCTTAGGCAACTCTCCTGCGTAGACATAGGTACGTATTTATATGAATGTGGGTTCCCTTGGCGTGCGTATATTTGTGCATGGCAGCGAATATACACATTCGAGGCTAGTTGTCCCCATTGCATATATAAAAAATGCCTGCGCAGGTGAGCGGAGACAGGCTTATGTGTATAAGAATATGTGTAAGGATCCTCTTGCGCACGCTCATGGCCATGCGGAGCGTGTGCATAGAGGCTGAGTGTCCTTATACGTATGTAAAATCACATATGCCTTGTGAGGGAGCAACAGTGGTGGATTTAGAGAGAAAGCGCCAAGAGCCGGAGTGGACGGATGGATCCACCTGGAGGTACGGTCCCCCTCTTTGCCCTTTAAATTTAATTAAAGTAATATTGAGTTACATATTGCACTTACTTAGCATTTTAATTATGAAAGTTTAGTTCCGATTAAATGCTTCTGTGAAAATCGTGTGAATTGCAGGAATATGATAAAAGAGGTTTCTTGGTCACTAAACTAACAATTTAATAATAAAACCCCTCTTTCGAGGTGCGCTGCCTTCAATCTAAAAATGTAGCAATAGTGTTTCATGATTTCCTTCCTTATTATTTGTCTTCTTAACTTAATTAAGTGTTGAATGAGTTTTAAATTAAATTCTAAATATCACTAAATGAATTGTTTGATAAAGTAATGACATGTTTTCTAATAAAACTCCTCCAATGGAAGTGATATTCCTTCAAAATAAAAGTGTAGTAGTAAATTACTTTTTTTGTGATTGCATGCTTAAATGTCTTATGACTCTTTATGCTTGACATTATACTTGATAAATGACATGTTTGTACTTGTACCTTAATGGTTACCTCAAATGATGTTGCTTCTTGAAAAATAATAAATGAGCCATGGAACCTCCTATGTTCATGGCTTAACATGTAATTAGAACTTTTTGGGTAGGGTGTTTACCCTCATCCATTTTCTTCGGCGCTTCTGTCATTCCACATCTAGTGCCGGTAGTCGCAACTTTCTGGTGATGCCTCATTATTTCTTATTGAAATTCTTTGGTGGTTCACTCAGGCCCATTGTGGCCTTTGTTTATGGTGAAGACCATCCTAGGTGCTCGCCATCCCCCTTGTCCACCCCTTTGGGTGTGCCCCGCCTAAATGCCCATTTTTCCTTGTTCTTTAAGTCATAAATTTAATGTAATAGTTTGAATTGAATGCCTTTCTTGAACAAGTTTGTCAGCTTGTACCATTTCATGTCATTAATCACCTATCATAGAGGCATGTTGATGCCATATGCTTTTGTTTACCTTCTATTGCTCGTGCAAGTTCCAGAATGTTGATGAAGGATAATTAATTATGATAATTGATTATAAAAAGTATTTATCTGATCTTGATAATTAAATGTGAAGAATTATTTATGAAATGAGAATTGTGTCGACTGATTAATTAATTGATAAATGGTAATAATTAAATGAGATTATGGGACCTAGACATGGCGTTCTAGACCGATTTAAATGTTTGGTTTGGACATGGAATTCCTTCCAAATGGTTATGAAAGCTTGTGATATAAGGTGTTAGACATGGCGATCTACACCGAATAATTATCTAGGTGTTAGACATGGCTATCTACACCAAATGTGATTCGGGGAGTTAGACATGGGGATCTACACTGAATAATTATCTAGGTGTTAAACATGGCGATCTACACCAAATGTGATTCGAGGTGTTAGACATGGCGATCTACACCAAATGAGAATTGGGGTGCTTGACATGGAGTTCAACAACAAATGAATGATAATAATGATTTATGAAAAGAATGAGAGATGTGGGTAAAACCCGAGTTAATTGTAAACAAATAAAGAAAGGTAAGAATGAATGGATTTCCAATCTATGTTTAAATTATACATGAATAAGTAGAGTAAGTGAGAAAAATGATAAAATGTGTTTTTATGGTTGAACCAAATTTAATTGTGTTGTTTTAAACAGGTTCTTATTCCGGCTATGGGCCGAGGTACGTATTTCCATCAGTTGTCCTTTTTTGAACCTGGACGGGCGTTTATTGTTTGGATTGTATCTCTTTTGATTGGAAATAACAGAAAAATGTTTAATTATATTTCATGGTCTATAGTGGGTTAGACCCCGGTGGTTCCGGCCTTCGGAGATATATATCTCACACCCTACTCGGGCCGCCATTGCACCGGGGTACCCGAGTAGATTCTATTCGGTTGAAGGACCTTGTCATTGCTGTTTCTTGTACTTGGAGATAAGAGAAAAGGACCGAGATGAGGCTCGGGATGCTCATGGAGATCGCCCTCGAGGCATGAGACTTTTGTTTATTTACTTCTGCATTGATGTGTAAGTATGTCACATGGTTTAATGCTTCTATTGTATCATTATCAATTAATTCATGTATCTCCTATATAAACTGATGTTCACCAATTTTATTCAAACCTTTTAAATTAAAAAAAATGGCCTCCACTGCTTTCTTATTATTTACACTACTTCCGTTGTTACATTATTTTTGGTCCCTTTGCTTCACTTTGATAAGAAGGTATAGTCCCCACCCTGACATACCTTACACCCTAGTCGCTATTCAGCAACCTCTGGCGTAAGGGGAGACGCGCTTGAGGCCATGTCGCGAGTCGGCTCGGGTGACCCGGGTGACCAGTTTAGGGTCGACAAGGGTTGGTTCGTGAGAAAATGGTATTAGAGGAAGGTAGATTTTTCTTTTTCATGCTGTTTTGGGTTGGTAGACAGGACACTAGGAATGTGTCAGCTCTTGGGTAATAGCCGTGTCTGGGACTGATGACCCCACGTACGGTAAATGACCAACTGGCCAGGGCTGGGAATTGATGTTCATGTTGATTGCTGTTACAGATGATGTGATTTCACCGTGGGTGAATGTTTTACATTCCACTGCTTATTTGTGTATGAAGAGGTTTTGAAAATTTTCCTTGGCCCAATATGGCCAGGAAATTGCATTGCATGCATCATATTAGGCACTCATAGATTCACATGTCATGCATATGTGACATGCCATGTAGTTGCATTAGTAGTATACCTGTTGATTTTGATTGTGTGACTTGAAAATATTTCATGCCCGGATTTATTTAGCACTCCTCTTTAGAAAGCATGTTTCAGTGATAGTTAACATGTTTGGGTGATAATATGACATGTTTTCTATCTTTCTTGTGTATCATGCTCTGTGTTATAGCATGTTTTAGTGATTTCAGCTTGTTGCTTTGTGTTAGCTGTTTGTAGTGGCTTGTTAGCTTGCAGGTAAGTGCTTGGTTGATTTGGATGAAATTGTTGGCTACGATTATGAAGGAGCCAGTTTTCTATTATAAGGAGTATGGGCGCCTTATAATTGGGAAAATGGTATATCGTGTTTTCGAACTTTTTAAAAGATGGCTACTAAAGTTTAAATGTTAAATGTTGAAGTGGATGTTTGTTAGAACTTTATTGTTTTTCCCATGCGGTGTTGTTTGAAAACCATGTACATTGTTGTGAAATAGTACTTGGGGGTTGGTCAAAATCTTCTTTCAAATGATTAATGGTTGAAATGAATTAACGAAATGGATAAAATAGAAAGGGGTTTTTGAGCCTAGTAATCCTTGTTTTGCGTGACCAAGAGTTAGGGTCGAAGCGTGTGCTTCGTAAGGGACTATCCCATGCTAGGTAGTACCCTTAGAGTTTGAGTTGCCATTTTTTTAGTGTGATCTTATGATGTCGTGATTGTAGTTCGAGGAACGTCACCCGTGCGTTAATGTGTTTCAAAAATAGCGCGCTGGTGAGAGGCTAGTTCTTGCGACGACATGGACACTCCTAAGGTGGGTAGTGTCACATGAGATTCAGTTTACATGTCAGTTCTTGCTTGGCAGCACGACTTTGATAAGGTTGGTAGTGTGTGTAACTCTTTAGAAACTTCATTAGTGTGGGAAGAGTTTCAATGGTTAATCTTCGATGAATACGAATTCCTCAGGGGTTATAGGAATCAGATTTTGGTCTGATTGATCTTCTCAGTGACCTTGGTTTAATCTTAGTGTACTCTGCTAGATGAGATGAGCATGTCCCCCATCTTGACGTCATCTTGGATACACTAAGATAGTGTCGGTTATATGCCGTGCTAAAGTGTAAAAGTTGTGGGTTTTTTTCGTAATCTCTCTCTGGTTGTGCGTGGGATGCACTGTTTCTTGGAGTTACGCTTTGTGCTAAGGTGCGATAGTTTTATAATAGTCTTGTGATGACATGAATTGAAAATATCACTGAAGGTTGTGTAAGGACCTCGGTTTACGCATGGTTGATAATGGAACAGTTTTAAAAGCATGTCGCTGGTTTAAGGGTGATTGTGAATTTCGGGTCGGCGATGTCTTTCGAGGAAATCTTGCGTGACCAATTTTAGTTGGTCGATTGTGATTCGACCGTTTTTTTGGTTGAGGTCCCTATAATGGCCTCGGATGTAAGCTCTGCTTTGATGTTTCAGTTCTAACGGGAGCGTTGGATCGAATGTAAAAGCTTAAGAGCAGTCTTCTTAGAAAATGCTTAATGGGGCATTAGGCATTGGAAACGCAATACGACCAGTTGAATGAAACTTCACAACCCTTGTAGGTCGGGTGATGTTTTCATTTTTTTTCGAAGGCTTCTCGGGGACAAGAAGTTTTTTTAGGTGGGTATATTGTAACGAACAGTTTTTTAGAGTGGATAAAATGCGAAGGTTTTTGAACATTTCTATTATCAACGGGTCGGTTTTAAAACCGAGCCTAGGAATGAGGTCCTGAGTTCTGGAGCCGTTTTAAGCGGTGGTATCATACTGCACACGATAGGTTTAACTGGACGGGTCAGCCGTGCGGGATACCCTGGATATCCGGTAGCAGGTGTGCGGGCTGCGCACGATTTTTCAGACGGTGCGGGTCAAACCGTGCGGTCTGGTGCGTTTATGATTTTGTTTAAAAATAAAAATAAAGAAAATAAAATAAATTAAATTAAATACTATCTAACTATCCCTCACCATAACTCGGCAGAACCCCCACGCGATGCACCCCCTCCCTTCTCTCCCACGAGCCGCGCGCGACACCCCTACTACGGCCTCCTATTCGATGTTGTTTCTTCCATGTTTTCCTATCATCTTCTCTCCGAATCATCATGGTAAGCACTTCTCTCCCTACTCCTCCCTGTTTTCGGCTTCATTTCGATCTAATCAGTGCCCGGTGAGGTGCAGCTGAACCCTAGGGCTTAGAGGTGATCCGGTTTTTTGGATTCATCTTGTTTTAGGTCGGTGTGAAGGTTCTATTAGGGTCCCTTGAGGTGCATTCCAGAAATTGCCGCTGAAGACGAAGCGGTTCGGGTGGTTTCGGTTTGTCGCCAACGTTGAGAGGTAAGGTTTTATACCCATCGTTAGTTTTGCATCCTCCAAATTAGGGTCATCATGTGTTATTGACTCCCTGGTATTTAATTGGTAGGGTGTTGGGTGGTTTCCCTTTGTTTTGCGTTGTCTCTAACACCCGAGGTAAGGAGTTAATACCATTGGTTGGTCTTTCCTCACTTAGATTGGTTTCTCTTTGTGTCTTGAGGTTAGATGTGGTTTTTTGAAAGTGTGTTGGACCTTTGGAGTTGGTTTCTCCTTGCCAGAGCTTAGGCGACTCGCCTGCGTAGGCATAGGTACATATTTATATGTATGTGGGTTCCCTTTGTGTGTGTATATTTGTGCATGGCAGAGAATATACATGTACGAGGCTAGTTATCCCCATTGCATATATAAAAAATGCCTACGTAGGTGAGCGGAGACAGGCTTATGTGTATAAGCATATGTGTAAGGATACTATTGCGCACGCTAATGGCCATACAAAGCATGTGCATAGAGGCTAGGTGTCCTTATAAGTTTGTGAAATCCTATATGCCTCGTCGGGGAGCAGCAGCAGCGGCTTTAGTTAGAAAGCGCCAAGAGCCAGAGTGGATAGATAGATCCACCTGGAGGTAGGGTCCCTCTCCTTTCCCTTTAAATTTAAGTAAAGTAATATTGTGTTACATATTGCACTTCTTTAGCATTTTAATTATGCAAGTTTCGTTCTGATTAAATGCTTCTGTGCAAATCGTGTGAATTGAAGGAATAAGATAAAAGAGGTTGCATGGTCACTAAACTAATGATTTAATAATAAAACCCCTCTTTCGAGGTGTGGTACTTTCAATCTAAAAATGTAGCAATAGAGTTTCATGATTTCCTTCCTTATTGTTTGGATTCTTAACATTGTTAGGTGTTGAATGAGTTTTAAAGTAAATGCTAAATGTCACTAAATGAATTGTTTGATAACGTAATGACATGTTTTCTAATAACACTCCTCCAATGGAGGTGAGCTTCCATCAAAATAAAAGTGTAGTAGTAGATTTCTTTTTTTGTGATTGCCTTCTTAAATGTCTTATGACTCATTATGCTTGACATTATACCAGATAAATGACATGTCTGTACATGTACGTTACTGGTTACCTCAAATGAAGTTTCTTCTTGAAAAATAATAAATGAGCCATGGAACCTCCTATGTTCATGGATTAACATTTAATTATAACTTTTAGGGTAGGGTGTTTACCCTCTTCCCTATACTTCGGTGCTTATGTTGTGCCACATCTTGTGCTGGTTGTTGCAACCTTCCGGTGATTCCTCATTTTTTCTTATTGAAATTCTTGGGTGGTTCGTTCATGCCCATTGTGGCCTTCGTTTAGGGTGAAGACCATCCTAGGTACTCACCTTGCCCCTTGGACACCCCTTTGGGTGTGCCCCGCCTAAATTCCTCTTTTTCCTTGTTCTTTAAGTTATAAATTTAATGTTATAGTTTGAATTGAATTCCTTTCTTGAACAAATTTATTAGCTTGTACCATTTAATTTCTTTAATCACCTATCATAGAGGCATGTTGATTCCATACGCATTCGATTACCTTCTATTGCACGTGCAAGTTCCATAATGTTGATCAAGGATAATTAATTATGAGAATTTATTCTAAAAAGTTGAGATATGATCTGGATAATTAAATGTGAAGAATTAATTATGAAATGGTAATTGTGTCGACTGATTAATTAATTGATAAATGGTAATAAATAAATGAGATTCTGGGTCCTAGACATGGCGTTCTAGACTAATTTAAAAATTGGGTTTGGACATGGTGTTCCTTCCCAATGGTTATCCAAGATTGTGATATAAGTTGATAGGCATGGCGATCTACACCGAATAATTATCTTGGTGATAGACATGGAGATCTACACCAAATGTGATTTGGGGTGTTAGACATGGAGATCTACACCGAATAATTATCTATGTGTTAGACATGGCGATCTACACCAAATGTGATTCGAGGTGTTAGACATGACGATCTACACCAAATGAGAATTGGGGTGCTTGACATGGCGTTCAACACCAAACGAATGATAATAATGATTTATGAAAAGAATGAGAGATGTGGGTAAAATCCGAGTGAATAGTGATCAAATAAAGAAAAGTAAGAATGAATAGATTTCCAATCTAAGTTGAAATGATGGTTGAATAAATAGTCTAAGTGAGGAAAATGATAAAAAGTGTTTTTAATCTTGAACCAAATTTACTTGTGTTGTTTTAAAAATGTTCTTATTCCAGCTATGGGCCGACGCAGGTATTGCTATCAGGAGTCCTTTTTGGAACCTGGACGGGCATTTATTGTTTGGATTGTGTCACTTTTGTTTGGAAATACCAGCACATTGTTTAATTTTATTTCATGGTCTAGAGTGTGTTAGACCCCGGTGGTTTTGGACTACTGAGATATATATCTCACACCCTACTTGGGCTGCCATTACACAGGGGTACCCGAGTAGATTCTATTTGGTTGCAGGACCTTGTCATTCCGGTTTCTTGTACTTGGAGTTAGGAGCAAACGACTGAGTTAGGGCATGGGATGCTCATGGAGATCACCCTCGGGGCTTGAGACTTTTGTTTATTTACGTCTACATTGATGTGTAAGTATGTCGCGTGGTTTAATGCTTCCATTGTATCATTAGCATGTCATGCATGCATCTCTTATATAAAATGATGTTCACCAATTTTATTCATACCTTATAAATGAAAAAAAAAGTTTTCCGCTGCTTTCTTATTATTTACACTACTTCTGGTGTTGCTGTATTTTTAGTACCTTTGCTTCACTTTGATAAGAGGGTATAGTCTCCCCCCTGACTTACCATACACCCTCACCGCTAGTCTATAACCTCTAGCATAAGGGGAGACGCGCTTGAGGCCATGTCGCGGGCCGACATGGGTGACCCGGGTGACCGGTTTAGGGTCGAAATGGGTTGGTTGATGACAAAATGGTATCAGAGGAAGGTTGATTTTCCTTTGTCTTACTATTTTGGGTTGGTAGACAGGAGACTAGGAATGTGTCGGCGCTTGGGTAATAGTCATGTTTGAGACTGATCACCCCACGTATGGTAAATAACCAAGTGGCCAGGGCTGGGAATTGATGTTCATGCAGTTTGCTGTTACAGTTGATGTGATTTCACCTTAGGTGAATTTTGTACTTTTCACTGCTTATTTGTTTATGAAGAGGTTTTGAAAAAATTTCATGGCCCGATATGGCCAGGAAATTTCATTGCATGCATCCTATTAGGCACTTAGAGATTCACATGTCATGCATATGTGCGATTCCATGTAGTTGCATTAGTAGGTTGCCTGCTAATTTTGATTGTCTGCCTTGAAAATATTTCATGCCTAGATTTATTTAGCACGCCTCTTTAGAAAGCATGTTTCAGTGATAGTTAACATGTTTGGGTGATAATATGTCATGTTTTCTATCTTTCTTGTGTGTCATGCTCTGTGTTATAGCATGTTTTAGTGATTTCATCTTGTTTCTTTGTATTAGCTGTTTGTAGTGGCTTGTTAGCTTGCTGGTAAGCGCTTGGTTGCTTTGGATGATATTGTTGGTTGTGATTACGATAGAGCCATTTTTCCATTATAAGGTTTATGGGAACCTTATAATTGGGAAAAGGGTAAATCATGTTTTTGAACAATTTAAAAGATTGCTGCTAAAGTTTAAATGATAAATGTTGAAGAGGAAGTTTGTTACAACTTGCCTGTTTTGCCTGTGGGGCGTTGTTTGAAAACCAAGAACTTTGTTTTGAAATATTACTTGTGTGTTGGTTAAAATCTTCTTTTAAATAATTAAAGTTAGAAATGAATTAATTAAATGGACAAAATAGAAAGGGGTTTTTGAGCCTAGTAATCCTTGTTTTGTGTGACCAAGATATATGGTCGACGCATGTGCATCGTAAGGGACTAGCCAGTGCTAGGTAGTACCCTTAGAGCTTGATTTGCCTTGTTTTTGGTGTGAGCATATGATGTGGTGATCGTAGTTTGAGTAACATCACCTGTGCGTTAAAGTATTTCAAAAATAGCGCGCTCGTGAGTAGGTAGTTATTGCTACTACATGGACACTCCTAAGGTGGGTAGTGTCGCATGAGTTTCGGTTTACATGTCAGTTCTTGCTTGGCAGAACGACTTTGATAAGGTTGGAAGTGTGCGTAACACTTTAGAAACTCTGTTAGTACGGGAAGAGTTTTAGTGGTTAAGCTTTGATGAATATGAATGCCTCAGGTGGTATAGGAATCAGAGTTTGGTCGAATTGATCTTCTCAGTGACCTTGGTTTAATCGTAGTGTACTCTGCTGGATGAGACGACCATGTCCCCCATCTTAGCGTCGTCTTGGATACACTAAGATAGTGTCGGTTATACGCCATGCTAATGTTTAAATGTTTTGGGTTTGTTTCGTAATCTCTCTCTGGTTGTGCGTGGGATGCACAATTTCTTGGAGATACGGTTTGTGCTGAGGCACGATAGTTTTATAATAGTCTTGTGATGAATTGACTTGAGAATATAACTGAATGTCATGTAAGGACTTCGGTGTACGCGTGGTTGATAACAGAACAGTTTTAAAACAATGTTGTCATTTTAAGGGGGAGTGTGAATTTCGGGTCGGCGATGTATTTCAAGGAAATCATGCGAGATCAATTTTAGTTGGTCAATCATGATTCGACCATTTTCTTTGGTTGAGGTCCCTATAATGGCCTTGGATGTAAGATTTTCATTGATGTTTCAGTTGTAACAGGAGTGTTGGCTCGAATTGTAAAAGCTTAAGTATAGACTTCTTAGAAAATTCTTATTAGTGCATTGGGCATTGGAAACGCAATACGACCGTTTGAATGAAACATCACGACCCTTGTAGGTCAGGTGATGTTTTTGTTGTTTTCGGAAGGCTTCTCGGGGAAGATAAGTTTTTTTAGGTGTGTAGATTGTAACGAACTGTTTTTTTAGAGTGGATAAATGCGAAGGTTTTTGAAAATTTCTTTTATCAGCGGGTCGATTTAAAAACTGAGCTTCGGAACGAGGTCCTGAGTTCTAGAGCCATTATATGCAGTTATATCAGACTACGCGTGGTAGGTTTAACAGGACATGTCAGCCGTGCGGGATACCCAGGGTATCCGGTAACAGGTTCATGGGTTGCGCATTGTTTTTCAGATGGTGCGGGTCAAACTGTGTGGTCGAGTAAGTTTAATATTTTGTTTATAATTAAAATAAAATAAAATAAAATAAATTTAAATTAATACCTATCTAACTCTCCCTCACCATCACTCGAAAGAACCCCCATGCGACGCACCCCCTCCCTTCTCTCCCATGAGCCGCGCATGACACCCCTCCTACGGCCTCCTCTTCGACGCTGTTTCTTCCCAGTTTTCCTCTCGGCTTCTCTCCGAATCATCAAGTTAAGCACTTCTCTCCCTTCTCCTCCATATTTCCAGCTTCATTTCGACCTAATCGGCGACCGGTGAGGTGCGGCCGAACCCTAGGTCTTAGAGGTGATCTGGTTTTTCAGTTTCATCTTTTTTAGTTCGGTGCAAAGGTTCTCTTGGGGTGCCTTGAGGTGCGTTCCGACAAGTGTCGCCGAAGGTGAAGTGGTTTAGGTGGTTTCAGTTCATCGCCAACGTTGCGAGTTAAGGTTTTATACCTGTCGTTAGTTTCTCATCCTCCAAATTAGGGTCGTCATGTGTTATTGACTCCCTGGTATTTAATTGGTAGGGCGTAGGGTGGTTTCACTTCGTTTTGCGTTTTCGCCAACACCTGAGGTAAGGATTTAATACAGTTGGTTGGTCTGGCCTCACGTAAATTGGTTTCTCTTTGTGTCTTGAGGTTGGTTGGGGTTGTTTGATAGTGAGTTGGACCTTTTGAGTTGGTTTCGCCTTGCCAGAGCTTTGGCGACTCGCCTGCGTAGGCATAGGTACATATTTATATGTATGTGGGTTCCCTCGGTGTGTGAATATTTGTGAATGGCAGCGAATATACATGTACGAGGCTAGTAGTACCCATTTCATATATAAAAAATGTAAGCGCAGGTGAGCGGAGACAGGCTTATGTGTATAACCATATGTGTAAGGATCTTCTTGCGCACGCTCATGGCCATGCGGAGCATGTGCATAGAGGCAAGGCATCCTTATACATATGTGAAATAACATATGCCTCATGGGGGAGCAGCAGCGACGATTTTAGTTAGAAAGAGCCAAGAGCCGGAGTGGACGGATGGATCCACCTGGAGGTAGGGTCCCTCTCCATTCCCTTTAAATTTAAGTAAAGTAATAGTGAGTTACATATTGCACTTCTTTATCATTTTAATTATGAAATTTTAGATCTGATTAAATGCTTCTGTGCAAATCATTTGAATTGCAGGAATAAGATAAAAGAGGTTGCTTGGTCACTAAACTAACGATTTAATAATAAAACCCCTCTTTCAAGGTGCGCTGCCTTCAATCAAAAAATGTATCAATAGAGTTTCCTGATTGCCTTCCTTATTGTTTGGCTTCTTAACTTTGTTAAGTGTTGGATGTGTTTTAAAGTAAATGCTAAATATCACTAAATGAAATGTTTGATAAAGTAATGACATGTTTTCTAATAAAACTCCTCCAATAGAGGTGAGATGCCTTCAAAATTAAAAGTGTAGTAGTAGATTTATTTTTTTGTGATTGCATGCTTAAATGTATTATGACTCTTTATGTTTGACATTATACTTGATAAATGACATGTTTATTCTTTTACCTTACTGGTTATCTCAAATGACGTTACTTCTTGAAAAATAATAAATGAGCCATGGAACCTCTTAAGTTCATGGCTTAACATGTAATTAGAAATTTTAGGGAAGGGTGTTTAAAATCATCCCTTTACATTGGCACTTATGTCATGCCACATCTTGTGACACTTGTCGCATCCTTCCGGCGATGCCTCATTATTTATTATTGAAATTCTTGGGGGGTTCTCTCATGCCCATTGTAGCCTTCTCATATGGTGAAGACCATCCTAGGTGGTATCCTTGCCCCTTGGCCACCCCTTTGGGTGTGCCCCGCCTAAATGCCCCTTTTTCCTTGTTCTTTAATTTATAAATTTTATCTGATAGTTTGAATTAAATGCATTTCTTGAACATGTTTTTTAGTTTGTACCATTTATTGTCATGAATAACCTATCATAGAGGCTTGTTGATGCCATACGTTTTTGTTTACCTTCTATTGCTCGTGCAAGTTTTAGAATGTTGATCAAGGATAATTAATAATGAGAATTGATTATAAAAAGATGAGATTTGATCTGGATAATTAAATGTGATGAATTATTTATGAAATGGGAATTGTGTCGACTGATTAATTAATTGATAAATGGTAATAAATAAATGAGATCCTGGGTCCTATACATGGCATTCTAGACCGATTTAAACGTTGGGATTGGACATGGCGTTCCTTCCCAATGGTTATCCATGCTTGTGATATAAGGTGATAGACATAGCGATCTACACCGAATACTTATCTAGGTGTTGTACATGGTGATCTACACCAAATTTGATTCGGGGTGTTAGACATGGCGATCTACACCGAATAATTATCTAGGTGTTAGACATGGCGATCTACATAAAATGTGATTCGAGGTGTTAGACATGGAGATCTACAACAAATGATAATTGGGGTGCATGACATGGTGTTCAAAACCAAACGAATGATAATAATTATTTATGAAAATAATGAGATATTTGGGTAAAACCCAAGTGAATTGTGATCAAATAACGAAAGGTAAGAATGAATGGATTTTCAATTAAAATTGAAATGATAAGTGAATAAATAGAGTATGTGAGAAAAATGATCAAAAGTGTTTTTATTCATGAAAAAAATTTACATGTGTTGTATTAAACAGGTTCTTATTTCGGCTATGGGCCGAGGTAGGTATTACTGTCAAGTGACCTTTTTGGAACCTGGACGAGCATTTGTTGTTTGGATTGTATCGCTTTTTTTTAGAAATACCAACACATTGTTTAATTATATTTCATGATATAGAGTGGGTTAGACCCCGGTGGTTCCGGACTACTGAGCTATATATCTCACACCCTACTCGGGCCGCCATTGCACTGGGGTACCCGAGTAGATTCTCTTTGGTTGCAGGACCTTGCCGTTGTTGTTTCTTGTACTTGGAGTTAGGAGCAAAGGACCGATTTAGGGCTCGGGATGCTCATGGAGATCGCCCTCGAGGCTTGAGACCTTTTTTATTTACTTTTGAATTGATGTGTATGTATGTATCATGGTTTAATTCATCCATTGTCTCATTATCTTGTCATGCATGCATCTCCTATATAAACTGATGTTCGCCAATTTTATTCAAACCTTATAAATGAAAAAAATAGTTTTAGCTGCATTCTTATTGTTTACACTACTTCCATTGTTGCCGTATTTGGGGTCCCTTTGCTTCACATTGATAAGAGGGTATAGTCTCCCCTTGAATTACCTTACACCCTCGCCGCTAGTCGGCAACCTCTGGCGTAAGGGGAGACGCGCTTGAGGCCATGTCACGGGCCAGCTCGGGTGACCTGGGTGACCGGTTTAGGGTCAACCTGGGTTGGTTCGTGACACCATCCATTCTAAAAACTGTATTATATTATTTTCTATTATATCTACAAATGTTATTATATCTCAATAACAATATATCTGTGTCATAATTCCACATCAACGAATAGATGTTTAATTAAAAGTGAAACCCCCAAATTGTATGATGAACACATATTATGTATATAAATCCACCCAATTTGATTTAAATTGTAATTTTATATCATTAAATCATTATATTATTCATATATATTTATTTGATTTATTTTGTAATAAATTATATTTTCATACATAAATACCATATAAACATCCAAGGATGGGATGTCATATTTCATATTTTGAACGAACATTGGACCATATATAAGATTGATGATAAATATGAATTCCACAAAGAAATTGAACAATTTTTTTTCTTGATTCGTATTCAATATGATTTTTATCTCATATTTTGTGGGTGACCCTCGACATCAAATATAATTATATTTAGGAGTATTTTGTTTATGCTTTTAAGGATGAGTTTTAGAGTGTTCCTTTGAATCATAAAGCTATGATTTAAATAGACCTCATACTTATATCTAAAATTATTTCAAACACAATATATAAAATGTTTCATATTTATTATAGGAATTTATGAAATGAATCTATTAAAATATTGATATGGGATTCATTTGGACATGTGTGTTACCATATAGTGATCTTGTTTATTATTTTAAATAGTAATGGATCAATGCCTCTATGTATTGATTATCAAAAATATAATATGATAAAAATATAGAATAATCATTATGTAATTTTAATTTTTGACTTGATCATTAAATTATTCGGATATCAAAAAATATCAATGATTTATGAATGATTTGGATACTATTATTAGAGAGTCAAGAGGGATACAATACCAAAGAAAATATTCTCTATTAGGTGAAGTCATTATTAACGTAAATTTATGTCTTTTGGTCTAACTAATTATCATATTATAATAAGGGTAAAAATGTATATAGTATTTTTATACAACCATGATAAACTGATGGTTGTATTTATTGTTTTTATGCTTATATATTTCAAGAGTATTGAAGATCATTAAGATCACCAGAGAGTTTAATAGGAGACCATATTCTAGGAGATGTTTTATGAAATATTTCACTCAATGTTTATTTTGGGAAAAATTTCTTTTTTGGGACATGTAATATAATTTGAGGGTATATTAGTCAATCCATCAAATATGGATGTTATTAATCATTGGACTAGAGTAACAACATTGAATAATATACATTGTTTTCATTATTTAAGTAAATATTATTGTTTGTTAATTATAATTTTCTCTCGAAAATATTACCTCCATATGATGTTAATAAGAAGGGATTCATACTCCTTTGGAAAGATAAATTTGGGGAAACTTCAATGAAATACAAGAATGATTGTTCGATACGAATATGCTCCTATAACCCTATAGTAAAGACAATTTTGGGAGAAATAGTGATGTATAAAATATGTTAATATGATACATCCTCATGCATAACAGTATGGATATAGAATTTTACTCTTGAAAATTAATGGTACTATAGAAAAGATTCCAAACACATTCTATAGAGTTAGCTATGGTAGTTTTTTAATTAATTATATAGAATAATTATATTTATGTTGAAATTTGTGATATATATATTTATTATAAATGATTAATCTATATATTTTCTTTGAAAGATTAAAATTTGCACCATAGAAGGTATATTGAATTTATTAAACATCATGACTGAACTATAATTTCCCAATTTAGAAATGAAAATAGGGTAGAAAACAATTTTAATATAAAGGGAATTTCAATATTATATATGATTAGTGGAAAATGATATAATATTTCTAATAATTTATTTTATAAATCTTGAAATCGTGAGGGAAGGTGATAAATATTATTTTTTAAAAATGGGAGTCTAATAATTGATTAAATTGAATAATAAGGATGCATTTAATAAAGTTATAGAAATAAAAAACTAGGTGATAAATATTACTGAGTTTATCCTTTATTATTATGGATTAATAATGGTTAAGAAATTATTATTTCTTCCATTCATACAATATAATAAGTTGATACTGAACAAATCTCATAGTTAATCATTATATATTCATCAATTTTATAAAAAGATGTATATCAATATAAAATTGAATATATTTTCAGAAAAATATGAATAGATATTTTTCAAAGAAATTATTTTAGTACATGGGATGTCATGAAGGAAATACTAAGAGTTGAATATCTATGTGGATGTTACATTAATTATAGAAATTAGAGTGGAAAACCCCAATATATATTAAATCATAAAACTCCAAAAAGTGTATACTACCCACAATAATTTTAGTATTGCGTCCAACCTACATTAAATTTTGGAATAAATTATTATTATTAGTGATGAATTTTCTATTGATAAAATATTGTCAATTTACATTATTGAAGTGGTTAATATTTAGGGATTTTAAAAAAATGTGTAGTAATGAAATAATGTTAAGAATTATGTTTTTTTGAAGTCCAGAAAAATATTTTGAGGGGTATTTATCTTACTATACTACTTTTATTCCATAGACAGATTTTCAAATTGAGTATAACAATCATGCCCTAAAAAATAATTTTAGATCAATTTATTTGGATTTAAATTGTGACTAGTATCATCAATACCTACATCTTTCATTGTCTTATGAAAATATCTTATACTTGACCATCCAAATGGTTCTTTCAGAATCTCTATATAGATGTAAATTAATTAATCCAAAATTCTTTGATGATGATAGATAAATAAATATATAGGTATATGTGATAAATGAATAAATGGTAGGAAAATTTAGATACAGTAATATAACATAAGGAAACTCAGATTTCATAGAAAATGTATGTTGATAGTAATCATCATATTATGGAATTTTATATAAGTGATAAGGTTTATTGATGAATTTGTCCATGAAATGAGGTTATGCGATTCATAAATATGTGAAATATTAGAACTAGGAACATTTTCCCCTTTAAAATTCTTGATCATACAGGGAATTTTATTATGTATTGGAACTTCCATTTTAACTCCCTAGAGTTCCTGATGTTTAACATGCATATTTATTTAAAATGTATATACATGTTATTTTAGATTTAATGAACTAAAATATTTACTACTGGATAATGATAATTTATGGCATAAATAAGTACAATAAGTATTTAATCTTGGAGATAATGTTCTAAAAAATTGGACTACTAACATTTTACTGTTCATTGGAGGAATCATAAATTCCTAAAAGCTAGATAAGATCTGAAGGATCTGAGGAAATAGATATATCCTATGTTTTTTACAAGATTCATAGAACATTGAGGTTGATGTCCCTTTTTTAGGGAAGGATATAATTTAAACATCTATTATTATTTTTTGTATTACCTTTAAATAAAACAAGATGTATTCAATTCCTTTCATTTCTTGAAACTACGTGTCTAAATAAAACCTGATATACTATAACATTATAACATAGTCATTTTATTGGTGATTATGAATTATTTTAATTATATTATGAAAAATATTATATAATGGATTTATATAAATTAATTATGCCATAAACCATCACCTAGAGCCCGTGTCGTGACTACCTCATGCTCACCTTCCGTAGGCCAGAGGTGAGCGATAAGTAGTGAATAGTCATATCCCAAAAAGGGAAGGTAATTGAAGTTAAATCATTACACACGAACAAATATAAAATGGTTGAGTATAAATAAAATGTATACCATAATTTCCACTAAGAAAAATAGAGATATTGCAGTAAGAACTGCAAATATTGAGGGGCCAGAATACAAGGCCAACACAACTGTGGATAATACAGCTGTTATGGTCTATACGCTCGAGACCCTAAATGTAGGGTAAGTGAAGGCTAGCTACCAGTATTCATTGTAGTATGCTCTTCATTCCCTTATCACTAATAATCACAAGTTCTTTTACCACCTATTTCATTGTCGAATCATCGATCACATACATGAGACATGACATATGCGGGCGAAGACCGTGCAGGGATGAGTAACAAAATACTGAGTAATACCCAAAAACACAAAGGAAACATCACAAAGAAATACCACATTGAAAGACCACAATGAAATGACTAATCACACCAGGTATAACTCAATGTATTTAATGTATGATTATCATTCATTGAGCTGAATCTTCTTGTACTGCTGAGGGATTCATCCTTAATGAGTCAACGATGTTCATTCAGCTACTAAAACACTGAGGTTTATTCCACTATCGTACCATTGAGGTATGCTCATATTTTTGACCACGGAGTTCCAATCGGCTACTAGAACACTGAGGTCTTCTTGGCTGCTGGACCATTGATATTTTATATGCTATTGGACCACTAAGGACCACTGAGCTACTATATCACTAAGGAATTCTCAGTTGTTGGACCAATGCAGTCCTCTCAACTGCTAGACCACTGTGTTCCTCTCTACTACTTGACCACAAGAGTGCACTAGAAAATTGGACAACCAATGTACCACATGACAGATCATTCATGTCAAAACCCGTCGTAGGATTCCCCATCTCTAGTTCTCTTGATTCAGGGAGAATATACTCCTCAAGCCATCAGTCATATCTCAATGGACAATAAATCTCACATAGCGTGTTCCAAATGAATTGTCTTATCCAATGTTTTCCAATTCCACACATGGAATTTCAATCGGACACATAGTCTGAATGATATTGGTGTATTAGTAAACATAGGTCAGTGAGTCTGCACACGGTCTGACATGGTGGGACCGACCAAACCAACATGGCATGGGGTCTCGCATGAACCGAACCAGTTCGACCGACCCGACCCAACCCGGTTTGTTTTGGGATGACCCGGTCCATCTTGGCCTATTCACCATGCCCATTGGGCCAGGCCAGACCCAGCACAGTTTGGTCATGGGTCAAACCCCCTAAGTCGCCCTACGACTTGATCTGTTTTATCCGATGTGGTATGACTTGGTATGGCCAGAAATACCACATTGGCCACCCCAATGACCTAATCTTTCATCTATCTTAGCCCATGATAGAGGTACAGTTCGACTCCATCCCAAATGTCATGCGATGTCCAGTTCCCACAGCCACACGTCTTTAGGGTGGATTTGCCTCTTCGCCTAGCCGATCCACTCATGCTGATTGTGTCTTCCGTGTGACCCGCTGCAAGATGTGGGTCTAGCATGTGACACCCCAATCTTTCACTATATGTTTCCCTTTGAATAATTCAATAGATTTCATTGTACACAACTTAGAGTTTTAGCACACCATGACCCATCAAACTAGCCGTAATGAATAGTAAAGCACACCTTTTGAAATTTTTTAAATTTTATTTTTCAAAATTAACGTCATTTTTGTATTTGAAATATCAAAATTATATTATGTTTAATTTTTGATGTTTTTCTAAAAACATTCAATTTTTTATGAATAGTGGAAAACACTCTGTTATTGTTTAAAACCAACACTTTAATAAAATAACTAATTATTTTATTTAAAATTATTAGTTCAAAATAGATACATAATACATATGTACAGTTTAATTCATTGGAGTCATTTTATTATAATATTAGATATATAACTTTTTTATCTTTTAACCTCTTTTACACAACTTCTAGACACATTTGAAAATTTGCATAAAAATTAATTTTACCGTATATGTGAATTGAATTTAAAAATTTTTAGAGGCATGTATAACATAAGTATGTAAAATTTTGTTCAATTGGATGAAAATAATTTTCGGTGAAAAGTAAATTCTGAATTTTATTTACCACGGTTAAAGTATAACTGGGTAACTAAATGTAAAAATGATATTATAAATCCCAAAACACATGGGATAATTCTATTAGATAACATTATATCGAAAAAAATTGACATTAGGAATAAAATATGATACTTTTATCCACATGTATTAGATTATGACACTTATTTTTATTTAATTTAAAGAATATTTAGAAGTGTTAAGTTCAATTTTTTATAACTAAAACATTTTTATTATAGGGATATACATAAGTTAAATTCCACTAAAAATATTCATTATAAATCTAAAAATAATTCTTACATATTGGTATTTTTCTATATTTATTATAAATTAAATAATAAAATTTATTTCAGACGCATTGATGATGCAGCGATTACCTTATAATAGAAAGATTAAAATAACTAATATTATAAGTATTAAAATAATCATAGATTGAAAAAATTTATGTATTATACAAATTTTAAACATTAATATGACATGTTAGGGTTGATTGAATATTTTTTAAGTGATAAAGTTGTTATGACTTTCACAAAAACCAAATACTAATGAGTGTCAAAATTGACATAAATGAGTTTTTTAAAAAAATACTATATTATAAATTGATAAAATATTCATAAAAATATAAGGTTTGTACAAAGGGAATAGAAAAGATTATATATATCAAAAATTAACAACTTTGGTTTTTCTTTTTTTATAATATTTTTATTAACCAATTACTATTATAATACAAGAATACATGGTAAAAGTTAAACTATTTAAATAAGAGTTAAAAAATAATAAAAGGATAATATTTTGACTTAAACTGGTCTAAAACCAAATGTAGAGAGTTTTTAGACCCATCCCCACCATTTCCAATAAATAAATCCATTTTGAGCCACTATAAACGGAATATTATTTTATAATAAAATAATATTTCCAGATTTTTTTAAAGTGACCCGCACCTCTCTTATAAAAGGGTACTTCCACTTCTCTCAAAATCACACCTCCAAAGTCATTTTTGTTGGCCATGCCCTTCTCAATTATTCTACCAACTACATTCACATCAACTTAATTTCCTTACATTGATTGGAAGGACAACCTGTGGAGCCCTTTTGATCAAATAAGAAAGAAGCACACAAAGAAGAGGTAATAATTTCATCACCTCTCTCATAGTTAGTTTATTCTTCCACTTCCTCATTCATTATTGATTCCTTACCGAAATAATAACTCAAATAATATATTTATAATTTCATGTTATTATAAATATGTTTCAACCATATTCAATATTGTATCCATCCTATGAATGACAAAGTCACCATACATGCGTACGTACGGCTTACCGTCTCCATGTCGTGGCGTAGTTTGTTATTCGTCACTTCATTATTTGGATGGGTATAATGATGTTAATAATTGATGTAAATAATAATGATAACACGGTAATTATTCTATATATATGATTTACCATCCAATTACATACGGTTTCACCATCAAAGGAATGATATTTTCGCTCATGAAAATGTATAGATTACCGTCTCCATGAACACAATGAGATTTATTCCCCATCATTATCAATCAAAAATAATTTTCATTTAAGGTTTATATTTTTTAAGGAATTAATATCATTATGGATATGAAAAAAATACATACTATCCATAACAAACATGATATACGTAACAAAACATATAATGGAAAATGAATCAGTTAACAACCGAAACAATTAAACTACTGATATATTATTATCAAAGAAATATTAGAAGATCATATATGAAATAATTTTTTTTGTAATTGGTTCTTGTATAATTTAATAAAAATGATTAAACTATTATATAAAAGGATAATGTACCCTCAATCAAGGAAAATTACAGGGTAAGGATTAATTTTACAATCTCTTTATTATCCAACGTCCTTTATATGTAAGAATGTTCTGGGACCTATTTATAATACACATCTATGTTTCTTAAAAATTTATTTTAAAACATTTTTATTATTTTCTATACTATGGGTTAATTTCATTTATACCATTGTTTGACTTTTTATAAAATGTATATAAATTAGTCATTCAGTCGTTTTCCAAACAAGAACTTTGATGACCTTTTTGTCAAAATTAATTTTAAAATATTTTTTTACGTATACGGCGACTGTGTCTATTTTCTTCCATTATAAAATCTTCTAAGCGTTCCTCAAAATATTATAAGAATATTTTCAAAATGACTATTCTCTTTTATAATTATGTGAATTTAAAATGATTTCAAAATGGAAAGATATATTTCTCTCAAATGGTTTTGATTTAATCTCTGTCAACATCAATTGATGGATTTTACACTAATTTGAAGTTGACTTATAATGATACAATCTTCAATATATTATTGTAGGTTTTGTGATATGTTTCAATATTGATGTGTTAATTTTATATCATTCATGGTTTACGGTTAATGTAATAAAATTTCATATGCTAGTTTTAATACGAATGTTTATATTATGTTTCAACCTTCTCATGTGAAGAATTAATTGGACTTAGTATTTGACAGATGATGCCCGTTATAGCTCCTCGATGCATCAGTAGGTCTCATGAGACAAACTTGTGTTTTTTCAGAAGTCCTGGACAGAATCTTTTTTGTATTCTTGGCATGAGGCCTTGATAATGTGGTTATGATGTCCGACATTATGCATTCCATCATTAATAAATTGGATATTGATATTACATATGATTATTAGACTAGTACAATATCCATGTGAAAAAGTATATGGAATTTTTTGTTTTGTCTTTTCCATATTATGCTGAATTTTACGATTAAAGGTATTGTGTTTTAGCCTTATACATTTCCTTAAATTTTTATACTTAGTTATGATAGTTTTTCCAATATTGTTATCTTTACTAAGAACCTAAGCTCACCCTTTTCTAAGTTTTATTTTTTTGAAGATGAGATGAATTATTTTATGACTGGCCTATAGGGATAGTGTTAGGGATATGAATGTTTTAAAAGGATACACAATGTTATTTTTTTAATTCATAATGTATTGTAAAACTTATATTTGTGTTTAGTACATCCAATGAAACTAAACAGACTGGTTTTTCAGTATTTGATCCCTTGTGACCATGCCAATGATATGTAATAATGCACCAACTCTAGATAACTATGGTCGGGGTGGTACATTTTCTATCAGCGGAAGTTTAGTTAACAACATGGAAGATAGATTTAGAAAAAAAAACTGATTAGATTACATTACCCTAACATAGACTTTAAGAATTAGTATATACAAAGTTCATAGAATTTTGGTAATGTACAATTATTGTATATTTTCCATGAAATAAATCTGTTTCTGGATACGAGAAGGTAGAGGCGACTCTAGCATAGATGTACCTAGGACTGAAAACTCCGATGTGGAGTTTTTGGCTTGACCTTGGATATCCTGGTACACGACAACGGGGATTGATGCACTCTTCATTATGAAACTCTTGAGGGAATATTCATAGGATAATTCACATTTTATTTACAAACCATTATGATGTATTTATGTGTAAATAATTCCTCAAATAAAACATTTTTTCAATGATTATGGATTTAATGGACAAACTATTCAATTTATGATAGTTATTTTACTCGTTTGGATTTATCTATTGTGAATCATAATCTAATCTAATGCATGTCATTGTTTATAAATGGAACCTAGTGAATGGAATGGAAACTATATCAACATGACTAATCATTGTAGGTATTTCTCTCCTACTCAAGATAATTATAGTGGAGATGGTCATTCAACTAGTGATGAAAAACATATTACCATACTAGGACAAATCAATCAGGGTTTGTATAATAATATTTCCCATATAGAGCACCCATATCCCCAATGTAGAGAATCAATGTTAACTGGATTCATTAGGTAACAACCACCAACATTCAATGGTACTACAAATCAATTTGTAGCTGAGAAATAAAAAAGTTATTTAGAAAGAATATTTCATGCTTTGGGGAGTAGCGAATGTGAAAAAGATTTCATAGCAGTTTATCACCTCATGGTAGATGCAGATCAATGCTGGTCATTAATTCGAAAAAAAAGGATGAAGAAGTATAAAATATGGGATGGATGGAGATTAAAGAGTTTTCTTAGAAAAAAACATTCCTCGTGACCATCAAGAATATATTTAATGAAACATCTTGAGCCTAAGACGAAAAGTGGATGAAAATGTCGCATAGTATGGGGATAATGTTAGAAGGTTATCATGGAATGTAGTAGATTATATACGTAACCCAATGAATAAGATAGATCAATTTGTCGATGGGTTAAAACCATTTATTTGTCGATCATTAGTCTCACAATCATTCTCATTATAAGAAGATATTGTCTGATGTGCTATCATGATAGAAAATGAATTTTTTATGTCTTATGACATTAATGTAATGTAAGTGAAGAAGATATCTTCTAAACTCTATGGAAATGGAAATAATGGTAAGAAGGGAAAGGATGAATTTCCATACTGTAGTAAATGTGGGAAGAAACACATCGGTACTTGCCAAAGGCAATGGGAGTCTGTTTCATGTGTGGTGAAAAAGGCCACAATGTTCGTGATTATAAGAGAAATAAACATACTATCAATGCCAAATGCAACAATTGCATATAAAGGAGGCATTATTCAAGTAAATGTCCTAAGAACAATGTAAACATACCTTAGAAAGGGAAAAGTGAGTATGGAAAAGTGTATGCGATCACTACTGCTAAGGTTGAATCTCCAAATGACGTTGTCATAGGTAATTTAATAGTTTCATAAAATTTATCCACTGCTTTATTTGATTCTAGATTATCTCATTATTTCATATCTTCCCAATTTTATATGAAAATTACATATTTTCAATTGGATTTAACAAGGAAGTTGTCTTTCAATACTCATAAGGGTTGTATCATTGATACAAAGTTTTGTGAATCAGTTCCCATTAGGGAATATAAATGTTATTTATATGATGATATCATTGACATACCAATGATATAATTTGATATAATCCTAGATATGGATTGGATTTCAAACCATGATTCAAAAATTAATTGTAACTAGAAGTATGTTACAATATTTTATAATGATAAGGAGTACCTTTTCTTTAGAGAAGAAACATCACCACCTGATTCTTATCTAGATCAACCTCTAGTAGCTCTACTAAATTCAATAATTGTTCTAGAAGAGAATGAAAAAAATGGGTGAGGAAAATAATTTTCAAATAGAGGACGTACCTATTGTACAAGAATATGTTGATGTGTTTTCAGAGGATTTGTCTGGACAACCTATAGAAAAGGAAAATGGGTTTTCCGTTGATTTAATTCATGGTTCAAGAACCATATCGAAGAAATATTATAGAAGGGACACTATAGAATTAGTTGAAGTAAAGAAAGATCTAATGAAATTTAATAATAAAAGATTAACTCACCCAAGTGTTTATCCATAGAGAGATCATGTTCAATTTTTTAAAAAGAATGATGGATCTATGAGGTTGTGCATTGACTATAAGGAGTTCAGTTATATAACAATAAAAAATAAGAATCCCCAACCTCGCAATAATGATTTATTCAATCAACTTCATAAGGCTCAATATTTTTAAAATATTGACATTTGATATGGATATCATTAGTTTTGAATAATGAATGAATACATTCCAACGAAATTATTTCATACTAGGTATGGGTATTATGAGTTTACAGTAATGCCTTTTGGACTAACTAATGCACACTCTGTTTTCATGGATCTAATGAACATGGTTTTCAAGGAATATTTTGATGACTTTGCAGTGGTATTTATAGATGATATATTGGTATACTCCAAAGGCATTGATTATCATGGAAATAAATTTTGCACTATTCTAAAGACAATTAGAAGAAATTAAGAATATGGGATGTTTAGCAAGTGTGAATTATTGATTCAGAATATTTATTTTTATGGACATATTTTCTCCATGGATTGAGTCTCTGTTGATCGTTCAATAACAAAGGTAATCCAAGAATGGATGGCACTGAAGAGTATAACTGGGGTACACTGTTTTATTGGTTTAGAAGGATATTATAGAAATTTCGTCATGAATTTTTCCCGATTGGCTAACCCATTAACCACGCTCACACGTAAAGGGGTTAAATTAGTTTAGACAAAGTAATGTGAATTATTTTTATGATTTGAATAGAATATTAGTCAATACTTCTATCGTGACTCTACCATCAGGGAATGATGGTTTTTTATTTTTAGTTATGCATAAATGAAAATACCTGGTTGTGTTCTTATACAGAATGACAGAGTTATTTACTATGATTCACAATAGCTAAAAATTTCTGAACAAAACAATCCCACCCAAGATCTTGAGTTTTCAGATATAATCATTGCTTTGATGATATGGAGACACTATCTCTATGGTGAAAAATGTGAGATATATATTTATCACAATATTTTGATGTATATTTTCTCACAGAATGAACTCAACATGAGGAAAATAGGATGGCTTGAACTACTGAAGGATTATGATTATACTATACACTACCACCTAGGGAAGGAAAATAAGGTGGCAGATGGTTTCAGAAAAAATGACCGTGGATTTTTGAACAAGATTAGAGTTAAAAGGGATCCTATGTTTAGTGATCTAGTAATGATGGATATGGGAATATTCATTGAATGTGAAATATCAATACTTATTCAAATTGTTGCCAAAAAAATTACTAGAAATGATAAAAAGATATTATACTGGTGATGGAAACTTTAAAAAAATTAAATTTGTGAATGATGGGAGAATGATTATCAGGATATATTAAGATGAAATTTCAAAAATTAGGAAGAGACAATATGTTACTGATATATTTGATCTAAAAAGGGAATTGTTGGATGATGCTCATAGCTCCAATTTCACTATAAACCCTTATATCACTAAGATTTATAGATATTTGAAGGAATATTTTTGGTGGGACAACATAAAGAAGGAGATTGTTGATTATTTGTCAAGATGTATGATTTTACAACAGGTTAAGGCCAGAAGACAACATCCTAGAGGATTCATACAACCTCTTCCTATTCCTTAGTGGAAACGGGATAACATTACGATGGACTTTGTCTTGGGGATACCAAATACTCCTAGATAGATTGATGCAATATGGGTCATTGCTGATCATATTAGAAAATCAGAGCATTTTCTTGCTATATGAGAAGATTTACAACCTGAATGTTTAAGAGGACTATATTTTAATGAAGTTTTAAGACTTTATGGTGTACTATTATTGATTTTTTTTATAGTGATCCCGGTTTTACATCAAGATTCTAGAAAATTATTTAAAAATCACTGGATACTGAACTTCATTTGAGCACTGCCTACCACCCTCAAACTAATGGATAATCATAAGGGACTATTAAAATATAAGAAGACATGTTGAGATCCTGCTCACTAGACTTTCAATGTATGTGGGATCAATATTTACTTCTAATATAATTTTTCTATAACAATATCTTCCATCCTGGATTTAGGTGGAACCTTATGAAGTGTTATATAGAAAGAGATGTTGCACACCAACTTGTTGTAATGATATTGGTTAAAGAAAACTCATTGGCCAATAACATGTTTCGGAAACAATGTAAAAGGTTAAGATTATCCATAGTCACATCGATGAAGTTCATAGTAGGTAGAAGATCTATTTTGACAACCGAAGGAATGATTTATAATTTCAAGTAAGAGATAATGTTTTCATAAAATATCTCCTCGGAAGGGTGTTTTATGATTCCGTAAGAAGGGTAAATAGAGTCCCAGGTACATTGGACCTTTCGAAATTCAATAATGAATGGGTGTTGTATCTTACTGTTTGGAAATATCACCATGTCTCTCAAAAGTTCATGATGTGTTCCATGTATCACTGTTGTGAAAATACACGTTTGACCAAACAGTTGTACTCGCCTATGAAGAAATAGAACTGTAACCTGGTATGTCTTATTGTGAATAGACTTTCAAGATTCTTTATACCTGAGAACATGTGTTGAGAAATTGGATGACTCCTTTAGTAAAAGATCTATAGAGAAACCATAAGTTGGAAGGGGCAATGTGGGAACCTGAGTAACTTATGATGACGAACCACTAGAATTTTATTATGCAGTAGTATTCATGAAATTTAGAGGATAATATTATTTTAAGGTGTGAATATTTTAACACCCCAATATTCCACTGTATGTTTCTCACCGAATAATGCAACAGCTTGCGTTGTACGCAACGTGGAG
This sequence comes from Viscum album, assembly GCA_963277665.1. Lineage (NCBI taxonomy): Eukaryota > Viridiplantae > Streptophyta > Magnoliopsida > Santalales > Viscaceae > Viscum > Viscum album. The sequence continues at coordinate 503,904,937 of OY728159.1, forward strand.
TTTTAGCACACCATGACCAATCAGACTAGCCATTATCAATAGTAATACCCACTTTTTGAAATTTTATAAATTTTATTGTTAAAAATAAACTTCATTTTTGGATTTGTAATATCTAAATTACATTAGGGTGAATTTTTTGTATATTTCTAAAATCATTCATTTTTAGATGAATAGTGAAAAACAATGCATTATTATTTTAAACTGACTTTTTATTAAAATAATTGGTTATTTAATTTTAATTTATTTTAGGTCAAAATAGATAAATAATGCCTATATTTGTTTAAGGTAATTAATTTTAGTCATTTTGTTATAAGATTAGATATATAAAATTTTATTGAACATTAAACGTCTTTTACCCACATTCTAGGCACATTTGAAAATTTATATAAAACATATTTATACCACATCTGTGAATTGAATTTCAAAAATATGTGAGACATGGTTGTCATCAATATGTAAAATTTGGTTCAATAGGATGATAATAATTTTTGGTGAATAGTATATTTTGAAATTTATTTACCACATTTAAAAGTAAATAGGGTAATTAAATGTAAAAATGATATTATAATTACCCCAAAACGTGTCCAAATTATATTAGATAAGTTTATTTCAAACAAAGTCACCTTATTAATAAAATTTGATCATTTTGGTCCACTTTTATTAGATTAGGACATTTATTATTATTTAATTTAAAGAAGATCTAAAAGTATTAAATTCATATATTAATAACTAAATTTTTTTAATATAGGGTTACAAATAAGATAAATTCAACAAAAAGTATTCATTAGAAAGGTAAAAATATTTCCTACCTATTATAATTTTATTTATAATTTTTATATATCACATAATTAAATTTATTTATGACATAATGATGATGCATTAATTACCTTATTATTGAAGGATTTAAATAATTGATATTGTAAATATTAAAATAATAGTAAGTTTAGACTTTTAATATATTAAAAGAATTTTATAGGTTAATATGACATGTTTGGGTTGATAAAATATATTTTTTTAATTTATAAAGTGGTTATGACATTAACAAAAACAAAATACTAAATAGTGTCAAAATTGAGAAAATGTGTTTTTAAAACAAGTTTTATATTATTAATTGATATAATATTCTTAAAAAAACAAGGATTGACCAAAAGACATATATAAGTGGAAATATAAAAATAATGAACCACTTTGGGTTATCTTGGAATTTTATTTTACATTTATTAATCGTTTATTTTAATAATACAAAAATACATGGTAGAAGGTAAATTATTTAACTAAGACATAAATCACAATGATAAGGTTAATATGGTTATCTAAACATGTCTATCCAGTTATTATCAATTACCCAATTTTTTAATTGATATTGCATTTCACTTGTTTTATTTATTTTAAAATATAAAATTTATATCACTATAATCCTTGTCTTGTTTTATTATATTATAAAAATATTTTTTATATAAATATATAGTTTTATTATAAATTTTTAATCGATGGGTTTTATGAATTTTATTTTAATTTATTAATTTCTACATATAGATTTTTAATATGATTAAATGGATTGCATATAAAAAATAGTATTTTCAAAAATATTTAATGACTCTACTTTTATATTTTGTAAAATTCAGTAGTAAAATTTGTAAAAAAAAATTCCATGATTTAAGTCAGAAGATGATTATTATGGATCAGAAAGAAAAAATTTTAATTTTTTAAATTAATCATTTATAAATACAATTTCATGGACATGTTTAGACCTTATATTATCCTACCATAAATTCCATTTAAATTTGGAAGAATTTGGTATGAAGAATATATTATTATAATTTAATATATTTTTTAGATGTTATATGTGTTTCTTCATTATAAAATATATCACGAAATGCCTCCTATATTTTCATTACAAAAAACTGAATCTAAAATATCATCAAACCCCTAAAAAAATATTTAATAATCATACCTATACATTAATGTTTTTTAATATCTTTCCAAGGATCCTTATGAAATGATCTGATGGTATTATGATAATGAAGCAGTAATTATCTAAACCAACAACTATCAAATTATTTCTTCTTCTACCTATGAAAAATATATTGTTGCTGAAAATACCTTTATAAAAAATGGATAAAATCTAAAAATTAATTAACTTAATTAATGAAAAAACAATTATGTATGAAAGGATCCATGTTTCCCAGGTTGCGCAACATGAGACACCTGTGAGGTGTGGAATCTTGCTCATGTCTAGGTAGTGTAATGAAACATGTGCGTTAAGAGGGTCATGCAGACCCTACCTACAAAGTCTGACACAACAGACTAGTATACATATAAGGCTACTATTTGAGAGACGTTCATGATAGACATGAGTGACTATCCTCTTTCACATATGGTCATATGTATTCCTATAAATTGGGCCCTTGGGATCCCCATTTCACATGATTTAATAGAGAAGACGACGCTTGAACTCTCCTCACTCATATCTCTTTCACAAGTCCACCAAATACCTAGGTTATTCCATACACCTATAAATGAATGTGAATTTTATATTAACTAATGGATTGAATTCCCCCAATGTCTATAATACCATGATTATTGGGAGGAAACAAAACCCACCAAGTGAAAACTAATAGGGAGAAGGACCCTTTCACAACTCAAAACATGAGGGCCAGTCATCTAAAAACACCTAATGAGACCCTTCGAGCCTATAAAAAGGCCACACCCATATATTTTTTCCTTAGATATCCATCAATCAAAGGAAACCTTATCTCATCCAATTCCACCATGTTAAAGACATCTTAAGCTCCCCCAGGACATACCAATGAGATGGACTTTATACCCACCTAGACTTCAACTACATAAGCCATTTTTTCATTCCAAACAATAAACTTTGAAATACACCCTTTGGGACCCCTTTCAAACACCAATGGATGAGAACCTCTTTCCTTTGATCTATCAACTGAGGGATACCAAGATGAGTCGTAACAAAAAGCCGCATGATATGTATAATAAGGTGACCAGGATAGTTAAAATATCCTATCGATTATAAATTCTATTAGAAATAGAGGTCTATAATTTATGATACATAATTGGCAGGATACTCAATTTGTTCTTGATTATACATAACATTGATATTGGCGATATAAAATTTAATTATAATGATGGGACCCAATGGTTGGAAACAATAGTGGATATAGGCACATAAACTCCCTATCACATTACCCATCCCTGATGCCAAAGCTTCATGAACATCTACTAGAAGATGGGGAGGAAAAGTAATCATGGGAATCCCTCTAATAGTAATCAACTACTATTTCTTACTAAATATTCCTCAATTTTTTCCTTATCTTCATCCATCGATAGATGATGACTATTGTGTAGGTTTTTCATACAAATCACTTCCTCTTGTTTCTATCACCATGAACGAATCAAAACATTTTAGAGGTTATTGATTATCATAGAAACTATATGATCAGATGCCTTTCTTGATATGGGGATACTTATTATTATCCTCGTCTCACCTTCCCATGAGAATCTCATTTCATATAAAACCTATCAATTTTTTACCACAACATGAGAAATATTTCAGTGAGGTAACTCCCTGGGACACTTGATAGGCACTCGTACATGGTAGTGTTCACTTAATTCCCCACCCATAGGTGCATATATAATGAGCATGTAATCACTAAATGTGGTATGAACAAGGGGAATGAAATACTTGTCTTGGAAGAGAGTCCTTTTTTATCATTATATCATTGTGACATGGACCTCTTCCATTGTTGTAAACCCCTAACTTTGCACTACATGGGCATTGATTCATATCTATATGTGATACATTGGAATCAACCCTAAGGTTCAAACAAAACAACCCAATTAATGAAATATATAATTTAGGACATATCCAATGAATATTCAAATCCAACCTGGATGGATACATCCCTTCAAGGTCCATTGGCCCACTTTGGAATAAGTCATCTAATAGCACAAACTAGGAAAATATATTCATAATGACTGTACCACAAAATGTTAAATGGAAAGGTTCGGTCATTGAACTATTACATTAAAAGGTATTATGTATCCAATTAGGTGGCCTAATAAATACATGGTTTTGGTTTCATTTCATAAATATATATATGGATCCCATCTCATGGACCCGATAATGACAACAAAACAACTCTCGTCTTCCTAGAAGATAATTACTTCTATGGATCCCCACTATCTTACGTAAAATAAACATCATGATAATAATAATAATTGGAATAAAAAACCATTTTACAATGGGTACTATTAATTAGGGACCTAAAATACATATAGATGTATACATTGATAAATATTATATTATCTATAAAGTTGATCTATTTCCAATACATGCTATTAATGGATCGTTAAAACAAGGATTACTAGTTTAATATTTTGGACACAAAAACGGTTTGTTGAAAATGTTATAAATCATTAATATAGTCACATTGTAGGAAATAATTTCTTATAAATAGTGTAATGAGTTTGACCTCCCATCTCCCTGACCAATTTGAGTCCCAATGAATTTTTAAAACCATTTTCAAATGACCAAAAACCATTAGATTTCATGATCGTTAAACATATCAAATAGGGTACCTATGTTGTTTTTTAGTCAAATGGATGAAACATGTTGGTATGATCCAATAAATGATGTATAAAATCTGTTTTATGTGAAAGGTTTTTCTACCCCAAAAAACACCATTCCTACCCCATGAGGTTTTATAGAGTGAAAAAATTGTAAAACAAACTAGAATCCATAACAAAATTTTATGTTTCTTCTTAAAGTGTGGACCCTTTCATGCTCTCAAAAAATGAATGTATACCAATTGATAACTTTCATGTTGATCAAATGGCCCATTTCATGTATGGAACATTTCATTAAAAGGAGGGATTTAAAACAGTTGATAACTCACATGTTGATTATTTTAGATGTTGAATTTGATGTGGATTTCTTGTTTTTTATATATTATTGGAATTTTTAGAAATAAACACCATTTATCTAATGTAATAATATTATTTATTGCATTCATATACTTTAAAAATTGCAAAAATGGGTTCCTCATCAAAGAAGAGGATATTGAATCTAACATAGTTCCTTTAATGTTAAGTTTCAATCAAACTATTTCGAGAGTTCCACCTCATTGGAATAGTTTAGACTCTGGATGCAGTACCGTAATACCTTAAATTAATTGGGCCCACTAATTATCCACACAACGACGATTGGGGTACCTGAAGAAGAAGAATATTGTTTCCATCTCAAACAATTTTGGGGGAATTTTACCAAAAATGAAGTATAATATTCCACCATTATCTAAGAGTGGATTATTAATAAGTCACTAATGTTATTGTCTCTAAAACAAGGTGGTATAACCTTATGGACATTCAAACAGCGGTGATAGCCAACAACAAGAGGAAAAAACCCCTAGGAATGATGACCATATTTACCTCAAAAGTCTAGAATAATTCATTTATATTCGAGAACATAGGGAAACCATATAAGGATATTAAATAGGAAAAACAGAACCTGAACATACAATTTCTACCTATAGAGAACCACTCCAGACAAATACAGATGAAAATTGAGAGCAGGTGTATAGATCATCCCTCGTCCACCATCCCATTCTATATAGTTTAGTATCATTTAGGGAAACAAGCTGATGAATCTAGGAAATAAATACTTGGTTGTATCATATATTTTATAATTAATAATAATATTTACAGAATATGATAACACGAAATGGAGGAATATAGAAGTACCACACCCCAGTACAAACCATGAAATTGGAATATATCCTCATTTAGGCCAATGATCCTAGTCAAAAATCATCAAAATAATCAGAGGGATTACAAAAATTCTATCCCGTATCCTATAAAGCAATCAATATATAACAACAAAAATAATAGTGGATGAAAGGTGGAAACACAAATTGATCCCTGTAATTTGTGTTACTAGTCAATATAATAAGATTTTCATTCCACAGGAGATGCATATCCCTACTCCATGCCTGGAGTGTTTCAGGCCAATTCTTATAATATATGGACAACCGGATAATCTCATACGAATATTTCAAATCGAAATCATTAGTTTATCTTAGTGGACACTCCATAGAAAGAATATATCCCTATCAAAATTCTTGATATATTTTTGAAAAATCTATCCTCAACACGAGAGATACTCAAATATTACCAAATTTATGAATTTAATTATCCACATCAAGTATCCCAAGTCTCATTCAAGAGGGAATACAAAAATAAAACACACTAATAGTAATTGAAAAATGAATAGATTTACTATGAGACGACTCTACTCATTGTTTGTTTTCTTCTAAACCATTAATGTTTACCTATGGTGGCTTAAGATCAAACTCATCTATTAGAAAATTACAAATATAGTAGTTTAAAATGTGAATTTCATCCCTAAAAACATTTCAACAAGTAGTTATGGTGGTCCTACCTATACATATTTCAAATAAGTTGTACTCCATTCCCAAAATATGATTGATCTTGAGATCCCATCTCTTTATGGTAATTATAACAACAATTATCAAGGAAAAAGATAATATACCAAGGAGGCCATTCCCTTACCATCATCCTCCTTAAAGGACCTCACTATCGTATACACTTCAGGAATTCCCCATAGACATAGATGTAAAGTTGTGATGGTAGTCTTCCTCTTGATGACATTTTCAATTATCTTCCACCACAACGTCACACATCATTTCAACAATAAATTTCCATGTGTCGAATAAAATTCGAAATGTACATCCTTTTGTGAGGAACATGAGAAAATAAATCCATTCAAGTATGTTACCTCACCATTAACAAGTGAATAATATTTCTATTGGAATACATCCCAAGGAAACATTCATTCTTTATAGAAACCTCAGGTATCGTTCCATCAAATATGGTTTAGGAAATACTTACAAACCCTACTTCTTACAATTAGTCATTTTGGAAATGTCCCAATTGGTCGAATCAAGTTGAGAAACATTTACAAAAAGAATAAGACATATTCCTAAATGAGGGATGTATTTTTAAAAGACATTAGGATAGATATTTTTCATGCCAAATCATAATTAGAGGTGTGAGGAAGTGGGAGGAGATTATACATTTTTCTAATGGAAGGGGAGTTTCACTCTTGTTCTATTTTGGAAAGAGAACTAAAAACATTTTTTCTATATGATAAATGGATCCAATAATGTAAATGATCCAATAAAAGGATAGATAATATTGATATAATTCCAAGAAATGGCTCTTGGACTTGTTTTATGTAATTTTGGGATCTTAAACTTATGGTTTTGTACTTTGTTAACCAACTTTTTTCACAGAATTACTGAAATTATTTTTATTCACATTCACTAATTTTTTTTTAAAAAAAATTGACCTTATTAGTGATTTTAAATTTTTCATATTCCAAATAAGGAATTATTTTTTTATAATTTCAATAAAATTAGTGAAAAAATTTAATATTAATTTAATCCCACTGACATGATGACATTATATTTTTCTAAAGTAAAAACATCCAAAAGGTCATTTTGTTTTTATACACAATTTCATTGTGATATTTATTATAATGACCAAAATTTGATTAATTGAAAAAAATATGACCAAATTAATATTTGGAAAAAATTTAGCAGTAAATTATCCAAATAGTTATATTAGATGAAAAATCGGTGTTGAATTAAAATTCAATATTTTTCACTTTTGATCAATAAATGAAGGTTCTTAAAAAATACGAAAAAAAAATCTATGATTAATTAGATTTTATAAATTTTAAAATAATGTTTATTTTATAAAATTAGATTTCCAAAAGTGTCTAAAATTCATTTTATTATTTTATATTGAATGAAATGAAAAGTAGTTCATTTGTGAAAATAATATTTTTAAACATATGGGGACATTAACAAAAAAAGTATATATTTCATTATTAATATATTTTATTTATATAAGAAAATATGATTATTTTGAAATGTAGTTTGTAATTTTCATTTTACTAATTTGAATAGATAGCTTATATTAATATATTTAAAATAATTATAAAAACAATTATTAAAAAAGATAGTTTTGTGTGTAATTTATGCCAAGTTAGTGTTGCAGGTAACATACTCTATGTCAGTGTTGCGTGTAATGTATTACAAGTTGGTGTTTTGTGCAATGTATGCCATGTCGTTGTTGCAAGTACCATACATCGAGATACTGTTGTGTATGAAGAGTTGTTGTCGTGTGAAAGGAATTATTAAAATATTCAAATAAAAAGAATCAATGAGAATATAATGATAAAAACATGGTCCATAAATAATTAGGGTGTTTCAAGGATACCCATTCTGAACATTCATAAGACAATTGTTCTATTATTCAACATATAAGGAAAATAGAAAAATTCATGATGAGTGACCAACATCACTCTTCTTGAAGTTCCAAATAACAAAATATTTCTTTAGAATAAGGGATTCAATGTATTCCATATAAGGTTAATTGATGGAGAAGATAGTGCTTCTGTGATGGAAGAAGTATATACAGTAATTATGGTTCCCACTAGTCAGGGCTCATGATTTCCAAAAGAATTTGGTGGTTTTGATAAATATATCATTTAATGACATATGATTGTACAAAATTCACCCAAAAGGTGTCATTACATCCAAGTGAATGCCAAATTTATCCATCAACCATCGAGGTCTCCATGCATATCCAAATAATCTAGGGAAATTTATTTATGAATAAGGGATATTATAGGGATTAATCTTCTAGCTACAATGCAGGAATTCAAATACAACCTCAAATATAAAAAATTATTCGGAAATTGTGTTAAAATAATACCCCTCAAAGAGTTTGAGAGAAAATTATTTCTCCATTTCATGAATGAAAATATCATTTATACACATTTTTTCCCACATATTCCACTAACAGACAGCAGAACAAATTTTTTTCGGCTTATTTGGAAAAGATGTATCAGTATTATAATATTAAATCCAACCATTTATCTCTATATCATATATCAACTAATTAATTGATAATGTCCTTCAACAATAACATAACAAAATACTCTAGAAGATAATGGATGAAGATAAAATGTCTTGGCCAAAAAAAATCATACATGATTTGTAAAATTAATATAATCTAACCAATATTTCCACACAATAGATCCAATATTCATAGGTAAATGGGATAAAATAAGTCCTACCCATTGAGGACCACTTTCCCTCTCTTCTTGTACCCATTTATGATAATATATATATATATATATAGAATAGGAGTCCAGAAAATGTATAAAATAATTGGATTGAATATATGAGAATATACGATATACTTTGTAACACATAGAAGTGTACCGAATTCTTATAGAATAGAATTTTAACAATACTATATTCTTCCATTCATTTCTCTAAGAAGATGTGGTACTAATAATCCAGACCCCACTTATTCCATGGAAGAAACCTCTAATGTATGAGATAATTAGGGGGTGGAAAATTATAGCAAACCCATGGACCATTATAATTGAATGTATTATATTATCTTTATGGATGGAATGATTATTGTATCCCCAACAATAATATGTGTCATTGAGAAATACTTTTTCATATAATCATGCAATGATATTCATTACATGGAATGAAAAGTGATCACATATATTCCTGATCATAAGAATAATAAATAGACGAAACCATAGTCTGAGCTCTATGAATACAAACAACACATCCTAATGTCTTCGTCATGATATGTTAAACTATACAAAAACATTCATTCCACATAACGTAAATCTACATTTTTTACATCATTATTGCACGACATAAAACTACATAAAATTTTGTTCAAAACAGAAGGTTTTAAAATCCTTAGAGATGGTATCCCAAAAACCCTACATTCTATAACTACCTGAGACATGATTCACATCTAAATGAGATACATAGTGATTCACATACCCTCTATCATGGGCCTAGCAATGTTGAAAATAATAATCCCATCTCATGAATACAAAAATTGATCTATGTAAGAGACACCAACATGGGTCCTTTCAATTGTGGATCGATCTTAATGATTCAAAACTATATATGGATTTATTACTGTCCAGACATGATACATAGTGATGCTCAAGTTACTTACCTTAAGACAAACTATTGTGAAAAAAAGAGTGAAAGTGTCTCATTCCTCTTGGATACGACCCCAATCAATACTTGATTCTTAATTTGTTTTTTCACATTCAGGGTATCATCATGAAACAATATACGTTATCATACATATGAAAAACGATATATAGATGGTACATCAACTCTACAGCCAATGCAAGTCCAAATTCATCACATTTTCTCGGATACAATCCATCTAATATCATACTCCTCATCCTAGGAATATTCAGATCTCCATGAATCATTATACTTCCATAGATGATATATTTTATAATTCACATGGATGTCTTTTCTTAAATATGCATTCATTCACCCAACTTTGATATCCCATAAATATCCCTCAAAAGTATTTTTAATAAAAGGTACCATCTTCCAATACAATAAAAATTGAATTAATTTGATGGGTTTTCTATGTCATGCCTAGGGCCCATTGAAAATACTTCGTCGAATTGGACTATTTGTGACGGGACTTTTGACCGGTCACAAATAGTCCATAAAAAGAGGTATTAGTAATGGACTACCACAAATACTCTCCCTAGATTTCAATTATTTTCTACGACGAATGATACACATAACATATAATATTTCGGTAGGATATTATTTGCAACATCCCATCACAAATAATTCTCAATGATAATAGTATTTTTGATGGGAGTCTTTAATAATACCATTATTGCTACCACCCATAATTAATAAGGGGGATAACATTTGTGATCGGAATCCTATCGAAAATGATCTAACCTATATATACCCCTATCTGATTTTTTATCATTTCACAATTCTCCCAAGTCCTCTATCCTTTTCTGCTATCGTATTTCTCTCTTTAGTTTTTCCAAACTTTTACAATTTAGAGGGGATCAATTTTCAGTAATTGATTTCAATGAATGATTCTGTTTTAAGGTATTTAATTGGATCTATTTTTTTAGTTAATTCATTTTAATTTGTATGAAAAATAATAATTATTAATTAACAGAAATTAAATACAATAAAAATTAGATAGATATATTTTTAATTATTAATTTTTACAAATATGTAGTATCATTAAGATTTAATGATTTCATTTAAATGAAAATAGTGTTAATTTGTAATAATTTAGTTTAGTTATCATAAATTATTATTAATTATGGGTAATTATTATTAATTAATAGTAATTAGTATTAATAAGTATAAATGTGTACTATTCATAATTTTTTTAGTATTTAATAGTAATAATTAGTAAAAAATAGTAAAAATGAAATAAATTGTAATAAATTTGAAGAAATATTAACAATTAGAAGAAATTTGAGATAATTGCAACTAATTAATAATGATTTGTAAGAAATAACAAAGATATATTATATAGAAATAATTAGGAATAATTAGTCATAAATATTAATAATCAACAATAATTAGAAATAATTAGTAATAATTAGTATGAATAAGTAAAAATAAGTTAAAATTAGTATGAAATAATAATAAATATTACTATATACTAACAAATAGTAATAAATAGTAATGAATAGTACTAAATAGTAATAATTATTAATAAATAGTAATAATTAGTAAAAAATAGTAAAAAATAGTAAAAAGTAGTATTAATTAGTAAAAATTAGTTATAATAAATAATAATTGGAAATAATTAGTACTAAATAATAGTAATTACTAATAATTAGTTATATTTATTAATATTTAGAAAATATTTGTAAGAATAAATAATAGACCAAAATAAATAGTAATAATTAGTTATAATTAGTATTAAATAGTAATAAATACTAAGAATTTGTAATAAATTGCAATAAATAGTAATAAATAGTAATAAATACAAACAATTATTAATAAAAAGTAATGATTTTTCATAATAAGTAATAATTACTAATAAATACCAATAATTAGCAATAATTAGAAATAATTAGAAATAAGAATAAGCAATTAGCGGAAATTAGCGGAAGTTTGTAAAAATTAACAGTAATGGGTTAAAAATAAGGGTAATTATTAAAAAATATTGATAATTAATATTTGATAATGGAAATTATTATTAATTAGAGGCAATCAGTATTATCTAGTTGTAATTAGTAATAATTAGTGGTAATTAAATGTTAATTAGAAGTAATTATCATTAATTAATGTTTATCACTCAAAAGAATCAATAAATCACTATAATTATAAAAAATTAGCTGTAATTGGAAATAAATTATTATAAATAAACAAAGATTATAAATAATATGTGTTAATTTGTAGTAATTAGTAAAAATTAGTTTTAATTAGTAATAATTATTGGTAATTAGTAACAATTACTAGTAATTAGTAATAATCCTCATCAATTAGTAAAAATTAACAGAAATTTGTAAAAATTAAGTGTAATTAGTACAAAACTAGTGGTAATTACTATTAATTAGTGGTAATTAGAAAAAATTACTGAAAAATAAAAATAATTATTTAAATTTTGTATTAATTATTAAAAATTTGTTAAAACATTAAAATATTCATAATAATAAGTGTAATTTATTTGTGATTAGATTAAATAAGAAGTAATTATTAATAATTGATAATAGTTAGTTATAATTAAGGATTATTTGTAAATACTATTATAAACTAATAAAAATTAGTAATTATTAAACTTCATTTTTAGTCATTGTTATTAATTATTATTAATTGTTATAAAATAATAATAATTAGTACGAATTAATGGTATTCATGAGTAATAAGTAGAAAGTTGTAATAATTGTTGTAAAGTATTGTAAACTAATTTAAATTAGTTTAAATTGGTAATAATTTTAAAAACATTTACTATAATTCACTTTTGAATATTTGAAATTTTAATTACTTACTAGAAATTGTAAAATAAAATAGGTTATCAATTCTTAGGCCATGAGCGATAAAACATTTGTGCATACATGGTTGACAATAATTTTCCATTTTGCATGGCCTGATGATTATAAATTTAATGATTTACACAATTTTAAGAATTTTACATTATAATTTATTATATTATACTAATTTAAATATATTTTATTAGTTTATAAAAAAATAATTTAAAACTAGCATAAATTGGTAAAAAAAACTACGGTAAATATATAAAATATATAATATTTACATGCCAATTATAATTTTTCAATATTTTCCCCTTTTGGATCATATTTTTCTAATATTAAATTTATCATAAAAATTTAATTTGTAAGAAATATTAATAAATAATTATAAATAATAATAAATAGTAATAATTATTAATGTATAACTGTAACGACCCAAAATTTCATTAATGGAAAATCCCTCTTGATCCAGTTAAATGTTTCTTTATGAAAAATGTTTTTATAAGATATCAACTTTTTAGTTTTACTTTAAGATTTGTGACCGTTACTTTTATAGCCGTTGAACAGTGATCATCTGGGTAGTTTAAATATAAGGCTTTAACGAACCAATTTTCTACTCAGACAAAGGAAGTGATGGCCTCATCCAGTAGAATTGCCCCTTACGAAGCCCATTTGTCGGAGCTCGGAAAGGAGGTGGTGTCTTTGGGCTTTTCCCTTGACCAAGCCCAAGCTGAGCTTCATCAAGTCAAGCTCGAACGTGATCGTCTACGGGAAAAATGGAAGTTGATAGAGATTACCACTCGAGCGATGTTATCCGAGCAACCCCAAGAGTCTGTCACCATCGCACACCTTACCCTTAGGTCTTATGCGGCTATTTTAAGGGGTTATGTAACAAATAAGTAGCACCATGTTCATGTACGTTATTTTTTTATATAATAGTGAATAAAATTTCTAGTCATTTTTGATACATTGTAATTAGTTTTTAAAGTACAAACGGTGTTTTTAGTTATTATTTAATTAAGAATTATATTTTATTAAATTAAAGGATTTTTGAATTAAATAATATTTTAATAAAATATTATTATTAATATTAAATTAATTTTTATTAAATATAAATGATCTTATAATTTTATGAATGCAATTAAAATTTTTATTAAGGTTTGAAAGCCATTTCTGTCAAAACCCGTAAATTTTTTATAAATGTAGGTTTTTATTTTAAAGGTGAAAATTCACATATTTAGAAAATTATTTAGATAAAATAAATATTATTTTTGGAATCAGGACATCGAAATTATCCAACGGTGAATTTTTCATAATTTTCTGAGACAGTCAAATTTTTGGGTAAAAATTAAATACCATTTAAATATATAATGTGTTTTATGACATCATATTGACCCAATGGTGATGTAATAAAATACAATAATCCTTATGTTCGGCCAATATGTGTTTTATCATTAAAATAAAGAGGTTTTGGGTTTGTTTGACTCACTTTTCAAAGCATTAATGGAGCCCTCAAGACTTATTCAACACTTTGCCTTTTTTAAATTAATTTCCATGGGAGTGTGACTCACCACCACATAAGCAACCCTAATTTTTTAATAAGTTCGGACCTTGGCCTTGTAAAATATTGTTTTCCTCTTTCCTTTTCGAGAAACCATGGGCAAATACCATGGGATGGTTTGTGGTTTGGATTATTTTAATATAAGGGGTCCCAAACCTAAATAATAAATAATTCTCTCACCTTTCCTATATAAACCCACCCAAGATCCCACTTCCTCCTCACTCAAAGCCCTTGAAGTTCGTCCAACCTCTGCCCTACTCTATCTAGAATCCTCTTAAGGTGCCCCAAACTCCCAAGAAGCCTCTCACAAGCCTCTCTCTAGCCTTTGGAAGCACACTTCCAAGTAAGGGTTTTTCTTCCTTTCTCATTTTTGTCAATTTTCTTTAAGTTGTATTTCCCTTTTAATTTCATTTATGAATGTTGGGGTATGGTTTCGCACCTCTCCCATACTGCCCTCTTATTGTTTGAATGATGGGAGACCTCTTTCTCTCTCATTAAATGCCTCCCATGTACACCCGTTACTATGCAGAAATTCCGAAAGGAACCTTTTTTTTCCTCTTTTATATTCAAGCAATACTTTTGTATCATGAATCTAAATTCCTTTTAAATTGTTGGGACATGTATCTATATGACCTTATAACTGTCCATTACATGTAAATATGATGAGGAACCCCTTTCTCTCTCATCATCCTTTTTATGAATTCTTATGTCACGCCGTTACGCTGCCGAAATCAAACCGATTTTCTAAGCCAATATCATTGTGTAGTGAATACCATGCCCATTTCTCCATCAAGGGCATTAACCTTTATGCACATTTACTTATTGATTGTAAAGTTTCATGTATGAATTACACATTCCTTTATCGTGTAATAAATGATTATGTTTTATGAATCCATGTTTTATGATCCATGTGGCACACTTATGCATGAAATGAAATGTTTAAGAAGGGTGCGCCCTGATAGCGCTCCAATGCATTGGGTAAAGTATAGTATCATGATACGTCATGTGCAATGAGTGTTTATTCATGATAATTCAAGTGCAACGAGGGTTTACTCGTGCTTCAAGTGCAATGAGGGTTTACTCATGCTCCATGTGCAATGAGCCTTGGCTCATGCTAATTCAATGTTAAGTGTTGTTGCCACATTTCCATGTTATGATTATCATGCTTTATCATGCCTTTATGTTCATGTCTATCTTATGCTCTATTGATATGCCTATTTTCTAACATGTATTTTACTCCTCATGTTATTCATTATGTACTCCCTTACTGGGCTTTATAGCTCACCCTTTTCTTACGCATGTCCTCAGGTTATCCCATGTAATGCTAAGTACGGAGGAATGTAGTGGTCATGTAAAGGAAGTTTTCAATAAGGATGTTGTATTTTCAAGTTTAAAGTTTTTATGTAATGATCCTATGACCCAAAGACACTAAACCTCTCGATCTTCTTTGTTGTATCAAGTGAAGTTTTATGTAATAAAGCATGTTTAAGTTGTAATAAAAGCAGGGTTGTCATAGTTGGTATCAGAGGATAGGTTTAGTTATTTTTGGGATTAGGAAACCCTAGTAAAGCCATAGATACAAGACTAATCATAATAAAAACATCCCTAAGTTTTGGTAAATACTAAGTAAGTGGTTTATCAAACAAATACATCCCTGTCTGGATACGAGGAGGTAGAGGCGGCTCTGGCACAGATGTATCCTAGGGGTAAAACCCGAAAACACCGCTTTGAGCTAGACTCGAACGGGAACTGGTGCACGAAAATGGGCCTTGCTGCACTCTTGGTTACGACACTCCCGGGGGATATGTTTTGATAAATTCACAATCTTAGTATGAACCCTTATTAAGGGAAAAATGCCCCTAAGGATATATGTTAGAAGGAAGATCATGAAAAGCCTGGATTGAATCCTATAGACTCATGAGTTGAAGAGATTAAAGTTTATTTATAAGTCATCAACTTTTGTATTTGGATTACCCTTTATGTGTTACCCCTAACTTTCCTTTTATTCCAGCCAATGGCCGGTAATAGGAGAACTTGGGCTAACAACCGTTGTGAAGATCAATGTGATGATTGTACTAATGAGATGCCCAATCCAATGGGAGCGGGAATCGCGAACTTTGTCACGCTTCTCTCTCAGCTAACTCAAGTTTTGAATAGAGACACTGATCAAGAGGAACGTTCAACCCCCCCTAAGAAAGAACAAGTCGCTATTGAAAGCTTCATGAGACAAAGGCCTCCTACTTTTAGTGGATCATCCGATCCCACGATTGCTGAACAATGGATCAACACTATTGAAAAGATATTCTCCATCCTCCAATGCTCTGAAAAAGAGAAGGTTCTCCTGGCAACTTATCGTATGGAGGGTGAAGCTGATCAATGGTGGACGTTGATAAAAAATACGAAGCCTGAGGAGGAGATCGAGGCTTTGGAATGGAAGGTATTCCGGAAGATGTTTTTCGATAAATATTTTCCACACACCCTCCGTCTTATGATGGAAAGGGACTTCCTTTCCCTCAAGCAGAAAGATGAGGAATCTGTGGGAGCGTACGAGGCAAACTTCACAAGGCTTTCACGATACGCTTCCGGCTTTGTCGTTACTCCCGAATGCAAGGTTGACCGCTTCTTTGATGGGCTGAAGCCTAGCTTGCGGAAAGCATTAGCGATCCGTGACTTCGATAGCTATGAGGAAATTGTCCGATGTGCCCTCAAGGTTGAAATGGAGATCGTAGAATCACAGGGGTATCATGGGGACAAGAAGCGGAAGGTGGACTTCAATGCTGGTGGTCCGATTGATAAATCCAACAGCGCTAAGAAATTCCAGCACCCCACTTGCCAAAAGTGTGGAAAGAAGCACCCTGGAAATTGCCTTAGGGGGACAAGAAAATGCTTCAAGTGTGGAAGAGAAGGGCACCTAGCTGTTAACTGTCAGCAAGAAGGACCCGCGGCTGCGACAGAGGGGAGGAACACTCCGTTCGAACCTCAACGCGCTGTTCAATGCTTCAAATGCAAAGAACATGGTCATTTTGCGAATCAGTGCCCTAATCCAAGGGTTATCGGAGGCAAACAACAACCTCCAAGACAGCAAGGAAGAGCTTTTGCCATCACTTCTGCCGAAGTGAACCCCGAAAACGAAGTGGTGACAGGTACGCTAGTTATTCATTCAAGAATAGCGAACGTACTTTTTGATTCAGGTTCTACGCATTCTTTTATATCTCAAAAGTTTAGTAGAACAATCCCTGCACCACCACAAATCAGGGAAGTAAAGATGTCGGTGAGTACGGCAAATGGGGCAATCATTGCATCCCATGAGTATAAGTCCTCCCCTATTATAATCTATGGATTTAATTTCCCGGCGAACCTCGTAATACTCCCTTTGGTAGAATTTGATGCAATTCTTGGCATGGATCGGCTTTCCTTATATAGAGCCAACATAAATTGTCGGGAGAGGGAAATCACACTCCATATGGAGAATCGACCCCCGATTCTTTACAAGTGTCAGGAGGAAGATGAATCTCCTTTAGCTCCATCATCTCAAGCATGGATATTACTGCCTTATGAGCACGCATATCTGGCTCAGATGATTGAGTGCAAGGAAGAAACCACCCTTGAAGAAATGCCTATTGTGAGGGAATTCGCTGAAGTATTTCCCGAGGAACTTCCTGGTCTTCCTCCAAGAAGAGATGTTGAGTTCTCAATTGAACTTATACCTGGGGCGCTACCAATATCCAAGACTCCATATAGGATGGCTGTGGTTGAG
Source organism: Viscum album (assembly GCA_963277665.1). Lineage (NCBI taxonomy): Eukaryota > Viridiplantae > Streptophyta > Magnoliopsida > Santalales > Viscaceae > Viscum > Viscum album. Next base: position 503,923,174 of record OY728159.1, read on the forward strand.
CTTGAAAAACTGAAGAAACAACTACAGGAGAATCTGGATAAAGGGTTTATACGCCCAAGTGCATCACCATGGGGTGCACCAGTCCTCTTCGTCAAGAAGAAGGATGGGTCAATGCGGCTTTGCATCGATAATCGTGAACTTAGCAAAATCACGATAAAGAACAAGTATCCTCTACCAAGAATCAATGACTTGTTTGATCAGCTGCGTGGAGCACAATACTTCTCCATGGTCGACTTGCGGTCGGGATATTATCAAGTAAGGGTGAAGAAGGAAGATATCCCCAAGACTGCTTTTCGTACAAGGTACGGGCACTATGAATTCATAGTAATGCCTTTTGAACTCACCAATTCTCCAGCAATATTCATGGACTTGATAAATAGAGTCTTTAGAGATTACCTAGATAAATTTGTGGTAGTCTTTATAGATGATATTCTAATATACTCCAAAACCAAGGAGGACCATGAGGAGAATTTAAGAACTGTACTGGAGACTTTGCGCAAGGAGAAGCTCTATGCCAAGTACAGAAAGTGTGAGTTCTGGTTGAAGGAGGTCTCATTCTTGGGCCATATCATCACAAGCAATGGGATATCTGTGGACCCCTCCAAAACAGATGCAATTGAGGGATGGCCGAGGCCAACATCGGTAACCGATATCCGTAGCTTCTTGGGGTTAGCTGGATATTATCGACGATTTGTGAGAAACTTATCACGATTGTCCAACCCTCTTACCAAGCTAACTCTAAAGGGAGTAAAGTTTTCTTGGAGTGATTAATGCGAAAAAAGCTTCAAGGAGTTGAAAAGGAGGCTTATCACTGCACCTGTGCTCACTTTACCCACAAGTGGGGAGATTTTTGTGGTATTAAGTGATGCTTCGAAGAAGGGCTTAGGATGTGTGCTGAGGCAGAATGATAAAGTGATATCCTATGCCTCAAGACAGTTGAAAATCCATGAGCGAAACTATCCAACGCATGATCTGGAGTTGGCGGTGGTGATCTTTGCCTTGAAAATCTGGCGGCATTATCTCTATGGAGAGAAATGTGAGATATATACTGACCACAAGAGTCTTAAATATATATTCACACAGAAAGAGCTTAATATGCGCCAGAGAAGATGGATAGAGCTCATAAAGGATTATGACTGTTCAATACATTACCACCCTGGGAAGGCGAACAAGGTGGCGGATGCCCTAAGTAGAAAGGATCCAGCAATTCTATCAATGATGAGAATTGAGAAGGATCCAATCTTCTTAGACTTGATGAAGATGGACGTGGGAATCATAAAGAAGGGAACATCATCAATCCTTTCACAAATGATTGCTCAACCATCTATTTTGAAAAGGTTAAAGGATGCTCAAAAGGATGATGCGAGAATCCAAGAAAAAGTGGAAGCTATCAAAAAGGGAAAATCCTCAGAGATTAATGTTAATGAAGAAGGAATTGTTCGGTTTGGGAAAAGACTATGTGTCCCATCATATTCGGAGCTGAAGAAGAAACTTTTGGATGATGCACAGAGTTCAAATTTCTCTATTCACCTAGGGAGCACAAAGATGTATCGAGATCTCCGAGAAAACTTTTGGTGGGATAATATGAAGAAGGAGATCGCCGAATATACATCAAAGTGCCTGGTGTGTCAGCAAGTGAAGGCAGAGAGGTAGAAGTCTAAGGGGATGATGCAACCATTGCCCATACCAGAATGGAAATGGGAGAACATCACCATGGACTTTGTCACTGGACTTCCAAGGACATCCAAAAGCAACAATGCAATCTGGGTTATTGTGGATCGTCTTACAAAGACTGCACACTTCATTGCTATTCGAGAGGATTTCTCTTTGGATCAACTGGCACGGATATATACCAGGGAAGTGGTACGGTTGCATGGAGTACCACTATCTATTGTGTCGGACCGAGATCCAAGATTTACCTCTATGTTTTGGAAGATTCTTCAACATGCTCTGAATACTGAACTGAACTTCAGTACGGCCTATCATCCTCAAACTGATGGCCAATCCGAGCGGACTATCCAAACACTTGAGGATATGTTGAGAGCGTGCTCAATGGACTTTAAAGGAGGATGGGATCAACATCTTCCTCTAGTTGAGTTCTCTTATAATAATAGTTTCCACTCGAGCATCCAAATGGCACCATATGAAGCCCTATATGGGAAAAGGTGCAGAACACCGGCATGTTGGGATGAGGTCGGTGAACGTAAGCTTCTTGGACCAGAAATGGTCGAAGAAATGGTGGGGAAGGTGAAAACCATTCAGCAGCATATCAAGGCAGCCCAAAGTCGACAGAAGAGTTATGCAGATAATCGTCGACGAGACCTTGAGTTTAAAGTCGGAGACATGGTGTTTTTACGCATATCTCCGTGGAAAAAGGTCATGAGGTTTGGAAAGAAAGGGAAGTTAAGTCCAAGGTACATCGGCCCCTTCGAGATTCTTGATCGTGTTGGGGCTGTGGCCTATCAACTAGCACTTCCACCTACTATGGCCAAGGTGCATGATGTCTTCCATGTATCCCTATTAAGGAAGTACATACCAGACCCTTCACATGTACTCTCTTCTGAGGTGGTACAATTAGAAGACGATCTTTCTTATGAGGAGAAACCAGTGAAGATCTTGGATCGTAGAGAAAAAGTTCTACGAAATAAGACAATGCCCCTCGTCAAGGTGTTGTGGAGAAACCACAAGTTTGAAGAAGCAACTTGGGAGTCGGAGGATATGATGAAGCTAAGTTACCCACATTTTTTTTAGTGTGGGAAAAGGAAAATTTCGAGGGCGAAATTTCTTAAGGGGGGAATGTTGTAACGACCCAAAATTTCATTAATGGAAAATCCCTCTTGATCCAGTTAAATGTTTCTTTATGGAAAATGTTTTTATAAGATATCAACTTTTTAGTTTTACTTTAAGATTTGTGACCGTTACTTTTATAGTCGTTGAACAGTGATCATCTGGGTAGTTTAAATATAAGGCTTTAACGAACCAATTTTCTACTCAGACAAAGGAAGCGATGGCCTCATCAAGTAGAATTTCCCCTTACAAAGCCATTTTGTCGGAGCTCGGAAAGGCGGTGGCGTCTTTGGGATTTGCCCTTGACCAAGCCCAAGCTGAGCTTCATCAAGTCAAGCTCGAACGTGATCGTCTACGGGAAAAATGGAAGTTGATAGAGATTACCACTCGAGCGATGTTATCCGAGCAACCCCAAGAGTCTGTCACCATCGCACACCTTACCCTTAGGTCTTATGCGGATATTTTAAGGGGTTATGTAACAAATATTTAGCACCATGTTCATGTACGTTATTTTTGTATATAATAGTGAATTTAATTTTTAGTCATTTTTGATACATTGTAATTAGTTTTTAAAGTACAAACGGTGTTTTTAGTTATTATTTAATTAAGAATTATATTTTATTAAATTAAAGGATTTTTGAATTAAATAATATTTTAATAAAATATTATTATTAATATTAAATTATTTTTTATTAAATATAAATGATATTATAATTTTATGAATGCAATTAAAATTTTTATTAAGGTTTGAAAGCCATTTCTGTCAAAACACGTGAATTTTTTATAAATGTAGGTTTTTATTTTAAAGGTGAAAATTCACATATTTAGAAAATTATTTAGATAAAATAAATATTATTTTTGGAATCAGGATGTCGAAATTATCCAACGGTGAATTTTTCATAATTTTCTGAGACAGTCAAATTTTTGGGTAAAAATTAAATACCATTTAAATATATAATGTGTTTTATGACATCATAATGACCCAATGGTGATGTAATAAAATACCATAATCCTTATGATCGGCCAATATGCGTTTTATCATTAAAATAATGAGGTTTTGGGTTTGTTTGACTCACTTTTCAATGCATTAATGGATCCCTCAAGACTTATTCAACACTTTGCCTTTTTTTAAATTAATTTCCATGGGAGTGTGACTCACCTCCACATAAGCAACCCTAATTTTTTAATAATTTCGGACCTTGGCCTTGTAAAATATTGTTTTCCTCTTTCCTTTTCCAGAAACCATGGGCAAATACCATGGGATGGTTTGTGGTTTGGATTATTTTAATATAAGGGGTCCCAAACCTAAATAATAAATAATTCTCTCACATTTCCTATATAAACCCACCCAAGCTCCCTATTCCTCCTCACTCAAAGCCCTTGAAGTTCGTCCAACCTCTGCCCTACTCTCTCTAGAATCCTCTCAAGGTGCCCCAAACTCCCAAGAAGCCTCTCACAAGCCTCTCTCTAGCCTTTGGAAGCACACTTCCAAGTAAGGGTTTTTCTTCCTTTCTCATTTTTGTCAATTTTCTTTAAGTTGTATTGCCCTTTTAATTTCATTTATGAATGTTGGGGTATGGTTTCGAACCTCTCCCATACTGCCCTCTTATTGTTTGAATGATGGGAGACCTCTTTCTCTCTCATTAAATTCCTCCCATGTACACCCGTTACTATGCCGAAATTCCGAAAGGAACCTTTTTTTTCCTCTTTTATATTCAAGCAATACTTTTGTATCATGAATCTAAATTCCTTTTCAATTGTTGGGAAATGTATCTATATGACCTTCTTACTGTCCATTACATGTAAATATGATGAGGAACCCCTTTCTCTATCATCATCCTTTTTATGAATTCTTATGTCACGCCATTATGCTGCCAAAATCACACCGATTTTCTAAGCCAATATCATTGTGTAGTGAATACCATGCCCATTTCCCCATCAAGGGTATTCACCTTTATGAACATTTACTTATTTATTGTAAAGTTTCATGTATGAATTCCATATTCCTTTATCGTGTAATAAATGATTATGTTTTATGAATCCATGTTTTATGATCCATGTGGCACACTTATGCATGAAATGAAATGTTTAAGAAGGGTGCGCCCTGATAGCGCTCCAATGCATTGGGTAAAGTATAGTATCATGATACGTCATGTGCAATGAGTGTTTAATCATTCTAATTCAAGTGCAACGAGGGTTTACTCGTGCTTCAAGTGCAATGAGGGTTTACTCATGCTCCATGTGCAATGAGCCTTGGCTCATGCTAATTCAATGTTAAGTGTTGTTGCCACATTTCCATGTTATGATTATCATGCTTTATCATGCCTTTATGTTCATGTCTTTCTTATGCTCTATTGATATGCCTATTGCCTAACATGTATTGTACTCCTCATGTTATTCATTATGTACTCCCTTACTGGGCTTTATAGCTCACCCTTTTCTTATGCATGTCCTCAGGTTATCCCATGCAATGCTAAGTACGGAGGAATGTAGTGGTCATGTAAAGGAAGTTTTCAATAAGGATGTTGTATTTTCATGTTTAAAGTTTTTATGTAATGATCCTAAGACCCAAAGACAGTAAACCTCTCGATCTTCTTTGTTGTATCAAGTGAAGTTTTATGTAATAAAGCATGTTTACGTTGTAATAAAAGCAGGGTTGTCATAATAACAATCATTACTATTTCACTGTTTACCCCAAATAAAAAGTTGTATATACTTAGTTGATACTAATTATTTATGACCCATTTATTCCAATCATTTCTTAATCATTAATTTGGTCTCTAGAACCAAATAGATATGATGTGTTGTGTTGACGATAGCAGATGAAGTATGAGGAGAAGATACGTCGATGACATTACATAATTGACATAAATTAGTGTAATGATAAATTTAGACACTATTAGTGTTGGATTTTTCATCACCTGCTTATTCTAAAATCCGTGACTTATACCTTTTAGTAAATTAAATAATTTCCAATAATCAAGTTATTATAAATAACCAATATATTCTTACAATGTCTAATATTTTCATTAGGTCACAAGATCCAAGAAAACCATAATGTGATGCGCTGATGATAGTAGAAACAATATGAGGAGGATATTCGACGATGATAGAAAATGATTGACATAATATGGTGTGATGACCAATTTGGACATGGTTGTCAAAAATCGATTTCATCACCTTAATATTGCAAAATATATGATTTAAGCATTTTGAGAAAATCATGGAATTTCTAATCATCAGGTGATAAGAAAAGGCCAATTTCTTCTATCCCTAAAAAAAATTCATTTGTTCGACAGAACCTGGACATGCAATTTTTGACGCGTCGATAATAGATTCATAGGATGATGAATAGGAAATGTAGACTAGCATAGTTTAATGATAGTTATAATAATATATAATATATATTTTTGTATAATAGTTGACTTCAATTATTTCCTGACATTAATTTCTTGTATCAGATGGGCTGTGATCTATTTCCTGAGTATGGGGAGGCTGATATACCATGTAACGAGCACAAAGTCACATAATCTGACCCATAGAGTGGTGTTAGTTCAGTGACGAGATAGAAGGGTTATGGTCTTGAAAAATATATGATTCCGGACACTATCCTTGAGAGACGTAAATATCTTGATTTTGATCAATGCGTGCGAAGGTAAGATCAGTTTTGTATAATAGTTAGTTTCAACTAAATCTTTTTAATTTATTTATATAGTATTTTTTGATTATTGGTAATCTTTTTTCATATCATTTTTCATATAGCAGTTCGATAGAGACTAGAAAGAGATCTTTTGGAAGCAGCAGGAGGAGATTCATCAATCGAAATAGAAACCACACAATAAGATGATGAAGTAAATATGTCTTTTGACTCTTGGTTTAGGAATGTAGTTCCCACCACCAACACCACTATCTCCTCCAAATACCACACAACCATAGTGATTTATATTTTTTTCCGAAAAACATTTGAATGTACATGTTTTTTAAATTATAATTATTAATCAAAATATTTTCACTTTTATACAGTGTTTTTTATATAGTTGTGAAATTTATGTTCTGTATTTTTTGTATTATTTTGTATTTTTTGTATTTTTATTTATTATATTAATATTTAACTATTATTTTCAATATTTTTTATTTACTTATAATATTTATAATTTAAATATTTTTTTATTATTATATTATTATTATTGTTTTTAATATTGGTGCAAATATTATGTTTTTCATTATTTGTTTACTTTATTTTTTTTATAATTTTTGTTTATTTTAAAAATATTTATAGTTTTTATTAAATTACTGTTATCATTATATTATTAAATTTTATTACTATTAATTTTTTATTATTTTTACTTTTTACATGTTTTTTTGAGTGACTCTCGAAAATACTTATTGGTGACGGGCCCGTCACAAAAGGTTTTTTTAAAGATCGGGCTAAATTATTTGCAAATGTAACAACTACTTATGATATTGATGATAAAATGATAACTAAGGATATTTTTTACCAATATCCTTATATATAGATATGTTATACTATATATCTATATTGACTATTTTTTTAAAATTTAATTTTATTCAACAAATTTCTTTTTCAATACAATAAAATGATATTACATGTGGTCTTATTTTCATTCAAAATGGTCTAATGTGGATTAAAGAATATAATATTCTTAATTGAAATGTTTTCTATATTTTATTCATTATAATTTAGTTTGGAATAATTTATTTATATATTAATAAATATTTGTTTCTACCTTTTGTAATTCCATAAAACTCATTTTAAAAATATATTAACAAACAGTATGCCCAGAGACTCTGGTCATTAAACATAGTGGAAATAACATTTGAGGTGACAATCCTCATAATATTTCCATCAAATAAATTCTTATTATATTGATGCGGAATTAAAAATTAATGACATAAAATGATTATTTATATTGGAATTTTAATATTAGACAAAACTAAATGTACTCAATACTTGAAAAAAAACAAAAGTTTGGTTACCCTATAGTGGGTTAAAATGTGAATTATATCTCAATCACATGATTGATAGATCATCATATAGTATATTATTCTTTATCTTAACATGTTAAAAAAAATAAAAATTTCTATAAGGCATAAAAACTAAATGAGTTAATGTTTTAGTATAGAACAAGTTATTCCTTGATAAAGATAGAAAATCATTATATGATGAATTCATTGGTAGTTGTACTCTATATAAATTTGTTATTGTAAACTATTAATATGTGTTCTAGAACATCATTCTAGACACATATCGATGAATTTATAAATAATATTTTTATTTATGATATTCATATTTATATAGAAAATAAAGGATATAAATTAATAAATTTTTTTCATCTATAGATAACTGATACAATCCCTTTAATAATTTCATGAAATATAGAATATTATAATTAACCCATTATGAAGTAAATTCCATTTTATTTTCTTTTTAGATTGATAAAAATAATTTTTAGATGGTGTAGGCTAATGGGTTTAATATTTGGATAAGGGTAAAAAAATAGGTTATTGATGAGACAATATCCAAAACATGAAATGTAATTCAAAATATTAGTATTGAGTCTTATTACATTAATAGGCTAAAATTCCTTCTTCTATAAATAAGATATATCCTAAATGGAAACAAAAATTTTAAATGGATCATTCATTCAATTCGATTCTAAATGGAAAAATAATTTATAATATTGAAGTACTAAATGCGTTTGTTAATTTTATTTGAGATGTGTGTGTCTATAATTATGGTCAATAGTGATAATCTTTTATATTTCTCTCATCATTTTTATATGAAAGGGATTTAATTTTTTTATTTGAAAATATATATCCTTCTAATATACCTTTGTCAAAATTATTTTAAATTTTCCTTATACATTCACCAAACACTAATTATAATATGATATTTATGAGTTTTATGATATTATAATAATAGAGTAAGATGTTTCATGCCCCTCAAGCTACAATTTATGATATATTTTTTATATTCTTCTTATAAAATGATAATTTTTTGAGAAATATATGAAATCCAAATTATCAAACATTAAATTGAATATGGTTATACTATATTATGTATCATTATTTGTTTCTATAATATAGTAAAATAATTTATCTTGATCATTAGGTGATAGTATTTTTAGGATCTGACTTTGCTATCAACATTGACTGTGTTAAATATATTATTTTTTATGTATTAATGTCATTTTCTGGTCCAATATCTTCAAAATGAAACATTAAATCTATAATTTTTTTGGAAACCACTAAATAATAATTCATTACATTGATGGGAAAAATATAACTTATAATTTTGTTAAAAGGATAAATTAATGATATTTCATTATCAAATTGTACTATTTATATTTCTTTTCTAGTTTGTATACACTACATTTATATATCAAAATCATTTTTTTGTATGTTACAACCATGAATATATATATTACGTTTCAGTTTTTGGGACATTATTGAATCTAGGAAATATTGTCTCAAAATGAAATAGTACAATGATAATTTAGACAAAATTTATTGAATGGTTAAGAATTTATAAAATTTTAAGCACTATGTACATTTGTTAAAAAAGTTCATTTCTCAAAAACACAGGCTATGGAATCAAAAACTGTGTTTTTAAATTATATTTTTAATTCTCTTGATTTTATGAACATGTTTTTTTAAACTTTCTAAATAAAATTTCGTATTTTATTTTTTTAGATTAAAATTTAAATAATTTCTATATATATATATATATATTAACCACTTTTATAGGATATATGATAGGTTTCTATCAATGAGTATGTCTCACTTTCTTATTGCTATATCCCCATAAGAAATTTTCTATTTCATTAAGACCTCTATACTTATCCCTCATTGTGCATACCTCTAAACATCTTTCAACAATATCCATTTTAGTACACCATGGATTTATTTCCCATTGATCATTATTTGGATCAAAAATCATTATGGATATCCTTTTACCTTTCGTTAGTGTGTTTCTTTTTATTGTCGTTTTTTATTTAATAAATATCACCTTACTATCATATAATATATATTTTCAATGAGTTATATAATTAATTCATATAATTTTTCATAATAATGACGAAATAGGCCTCCAATCATTACATGTTGATTTAGCATTTATTGATATTAATGATGAGATGTTTCATATGACCCATCATCATTTCTCGTATTTTTATTCCTCGTGTAGGACCTTTGGTGATTATTGTAGATCATTACATCATTCTCACAAGAGAACGGATCGAGAGAAAAAATAATAGGATATAATTTCATAGTCATGAAGTTGTGGTTCCATGGATTTCAGTTGTCATTAAAAATATATTCTTATAGGTACATGATTCATAACATTTGACCTTGTAGTATAGGATTTTTAAAGATAAAGGAATAATTGGTTTCATGTAATTTGTTTAAAATTTCATGATGTATCCAAGATCTCAGTAAGAGGCATGAACCTAAAAGTATTATATTATGATTTATGTTGTTTACCTTTTATATTTGATATAGTATTTACTTTTTTGTCTATTTTTCCATTCCATATAGAATAATAGAACATGAAAAATTCATTATTCTTTATTGACCACTACATAGTAAATTATCAAGTGTTTTACCTCAAATAGTTGCACTTATATTATTTTTTTGTATTTTAATTATATTTGGGTTTATTCATTTTGTTTTATAATTAATGGAAAATAAGGGTTATTTTATTTGCACACACATTAGCCAAATGTGGGATGGAAAATATAATATAATATTTATACTTTTTCTAGAGTTTTATTTTATTTTAATGAGAATCTTTATTGAGTAATATATATTTAATGTATAACTTCTTTTAATTTAATTTAAATATACTTTGTATTTATGAATATATATTCCCTGAACAAAACTATTTGACTCCATAATAAATTAATGTAGAGGTAATATCATGAGGTCTGTAAATCTACCTCAATAACCTCTTATGACTTTGTTAATGATAGTTGAATCATAAGGGAAATGATTCCCACATTATTTTATTATGGAATCTCAGTTTTAGTCATTAAACATTATTAATATAATTTATTTGTGGATGTTCCATGATCAATCTTAAGATTTTAAATGGTTTTAAGCAGGTCCATTACATATAATTTGTATTATAATGATATTTATAAAAAAAATTATCATACTCTAGAGCCTCTTTGTTTCCATTATCCCAAGAAAATATTGTTATGTTACTAATGAATTTTATATTTTCTCTTAGTAGATATTATCCATAAAAACATGAAAAATAATTATATAACAAAAATAATGTGAAAGTATATTATTTAATATTTTCTGTAGATGTATTATGATTTTTTCAGCTGATCCCTTACCCATATTAGGATAATACTTTGTATCGGACTAAAATCTGGGCCAGTTAAGGTTATTTTTTAGATTTATACAATCCCATGGGGGTTTTCACCATCAGAAAATTGTTAGGAAAAACAGTGTGGTTTTTCCTAGGAAAATTTTTACCCCAATTAGATGCATTTGATGGGGTGCATTGTTTAACCATATAGTGTGACCACCCTCCCAAAATCATTCACCCTAGGAAAAGAATTATTGGAATGGTAGGAAAATGGAATCGAAAGCTATGCACCAACCGGGTTGTGACATTGCACCCATAATTGTAGGGGTGCACAATTAGGGTTCAATGTTAATAAAACAGTGTGGCACATCCAAGAAACCATTCATGTGGGATTCTAATCAACATAAAATTGAAATAAAATTTCATGAATAACAATTTTTTATCACAAATTATCACTATTAGATGTAAAACTATTTTCATCTATATTGGATGTTTCATATTTGTTTCATAGTTTCCTAGAATCCCTTCTACAATGAATCAAATAATCTGTGGAAGCAGTCAAGCTATCTTCTAGAATGTGATCTCTTATTTTTATAGTTTATTCTCTCTCCCATATTTATCTCCCTATTTAAAGGGGTGAATTAATCCATTTTTGATGTTTTAGATCTATGTTTTAATGGATCTATTTTTTTGGATCATGATCATTTGGTTTTGATATTGGATCGTTCTCACCATTGTGATGTCGATCATTCTACATCCAAATAATGGATACAGATTGTGGTGAATTCATCAATGATCATGAGGATGGTTCTCTAAATGATTTTTCAAGTCGTATTGAAATTGATAACATGTATATAATTAGATTAGTTCATTGACACATTATGAAATTTCTTTTAAATAAAAAATATGAATTTAATTAAAATATTTCTTCAGACACTTCTCAAATCCCATTGGATCTGTTGGACATTATGATATTGGATTGATAAAAACCAAAAGGGATTTCCAATCTCCATGAAAATGTATTATGGAATTAAAAAGGGTAAATTGTGGGTTTAATCAATATAACTAAATCCACGAATCTTGTTTGATAATGGAATTTAAATGGTTCATCAGATTGTCCTTGAAGTGTAATTGCGTTTTTCAATAAATGATGATAAATTAATTAATGGGTGAATTATTCTTGTCATTCCCAATGATAAATTTTATGATCAATGGCTGTCTTTGATTAATGAATTTTTTACAATGTATTTTATTATTTATTATAATTTCACACTTATTAATGATTGATATATATATATTATGTTATAAAAGGATTTAAAAATTAGAAATGGGTCTTGGACAGATGATGCAAATACCTGTGGGATGCTTGAGGTCTACACTAGGCCTTGAACCATGAATTTTAACAACGAGTTTTGCATTGGATAATAATTCTAAAAATACCAATGGGGTACCCTACAGATTCTATAGGCCCCCGTGATATTTGAGTTTGATTAATGTTCCATGTTTACAAGATAATGGTACTCAGACTAACGCAACATGGTACCAAATTTAAATTTAATTAAATTGAACAATGAAATCCATTTAAAATATATTATTATAAAATACCAAATGTGCATGACTCATACATTTTCCTATGGAAATGGAATTATTATTTGGTTAACACAATAGTAATTAATGTGAAACTTATTAACTTTTTGTAAGTAATTATTTACTATTTATACATATGTATACACTATTATTTAATGGATATCTCATTTGGGGCCATTTTTTGGTGGCCTGCTAAATTTTATTCAGACCATAATCGAACATCATTATTGTTACCTAAATAAAAACTTTTTTGCAGGACATAACAAAGAAAATTCGCTATGTTAGATGTCAAATATGGCATTTTAGATGAATCTCTGATGAGGCAACATGACATGATGTTAGAACCCACTTGTGATATTTCATTGTGTATTCAATTCGGTTTTTCATTAGAAACATGAAAAATGTATTGAAAGACTTAGTTACTACTTTGGTTTATGGTAAAATCATGATTTTATTATTTAACATGAGATACTGGTATTTTTTTGATTGTTGTAGTATCATGGTTGTATTTCATATTTATGTACAATATATTGATTCATTTACCATGAGGGTATAGCCTCCCCACATTACTTATATGACCCTAGACTCTAGTCCTGAGCTTATAGACTATAGAGCGGCACCCCTAATATTCTGAAGAGAACCAACTCACGGAACTAGTATGTTGTACCTGAGTTGGTATGTTATAATTAGGTTACATAAGAATTTTTTCCTTAATTTTTAGTTATATTACTATTTATAAAATATTAATAGAATTCTACGATGATTTGAACATTGGATGTGAGCTTTTTCAAGAAATTAGTTGACAAATGTGCGATGGAAAACCCACGTTCCATTGGTAGGATTGTGATTATTCATGTTTCCTTTTATAGTTGAATGTTATTCCAACATGAGTAATGCACTTGTTGTGAGATGTTATTTTTTTATTATATTTTACTCATTCCCTAATATATCATAAGAGTTGATTATTCACGCCTCATTCAAGGTAATAATGATTTTATGTGTTAGGCATCATTTTAGGCGTGCACAGAGAAAAAATTAACTAGTATATTTTGGAAATGAAAAAAAATTTCCTTATTTGAGTATTTTTATATAAGTGATACCAAATAATGAATTGATAGTTTAAAATGATACTAAATGTGGTAATTTTAAATGATTAAAAAAGGATTATTATTAGAAATTATACATTTATTTTTTTTACCTTCTGTGATTTGTGGCCCATGTTAGGGGTGGTTATTAGTAGCTCCAGTGCCAAAATTTTTACCACAGGGTACTGTTTTTTGAGATGCATCATTATATCCTTTTTTAAATATTTCCAAAATATTATGTTATGGATGTGTTATGTTTTATAATACACATTTTATGCATTATATAATCATGCATCCATGAAAAAAACATCGAAAGGATAAGAGGAGGACATGGATGAAATTGTGCCATCGATAATGGAGTAATAGGTCATAATAGTTTCAAGTAAATGTCTAGGAGGGAAAATCCTTAAGAACAATGCTATCCTTATATAGTTAATTGAAATTGATCCAATTAGGTATATCTTGAATATGTTTGATATGACTAGGAAGTTTCAGTGCAACAATATAAGTTGTTTAAAAGTGATAGGGGCTATGGAATATGAGTTCTACATTGAGTTTATGCAGACCATCCTAGAAAATTTAAATACTCATTAGAATAATGGATTCAAATTAGTATACAATATTATGTGCGGATCATCGAAGAACTATTTGTTTATTAGGTCTTATGATGGTCATTTAGAGATACCAATATAAAAAAATTAATCAATTATATTGGGTGGAATTTTATGTAGAGACGATGAGGTCGGGCAGTGTAGTAGTATATATATGGTTGAATAGAGGAGTCATTTCAGTGATGATCTATTCTGGTCACCTTACCAACCTATACCACTTTTTCCACACATTGTAATGATATGTTGGTAAATGTAGACAATCATTTTCAAGAAGGAATTAAATGTGACCTTATATCCCATGTTATCACGGTTTGCTTAAATTTGTTTGTTGTGGTGTTGATTTAGGCTCTAATTTCTAAAGGGATCCTGGGAGAGGAATCTTCTAGAGGAATTCTGGTTTCTATTAGATTAATATGGTGTAAGTTAGCCTAGGGTACAAATAATAACTATAATAATGTTAACTAAGTAAGTATAAATCAAAATAGTGAGGGATAATGATTTGTTACCCTAGTAAATACATGTTTTCTTTTCAATAAATGTGGTAGACTGAGTCACTTTCATAGCCCGTGTCGTAGACCACCAATAGAGGGTTCATCTAGTATATAATTGGGGAATCTATAGTGGTTCTATAGTAACACATGATAGTCAGGTAGTGATGGAGGATATTTATCAAACAAGAGTATAGTAAGGTGGTCTTTTACACTATACTAGTCTAGTAGTTGGAGTAATAGTAGTCCTGAAAGTTGAGGTCATATATGTGATCCTTTTATCCAGAGAATCTGTATCAATATATTAATATATTATAGGTGTCCTAAAATGGGGAAAATGTAATAGGTATAGTCCATTTTCATGTTGTTCATCCCACACATGGTGATAGATATTCTTGACTGTTGATTGTCAAAGGTAATATTTTCAAACATTTTACAACTTCTAGTACATTATTTCATATAAGATACATTCATTATTTATATCCAATCAAATTGAAAATGGGTATTGTCTAATGGTGGAGAATTTTTTGTAGGTTTATGATGACAAACACATAGTTTGTTGCATAATTTTTGGGACATCAATTTATGCTAGGGGTTTCCCCTCTTGGTTTTTGGTAATCGGTTCCATTGGGATCTATTCATAATTGACATTTTGGTTTTCGAAATGATTTTTAGAATGTACTATATAATATCATATAGATCCCATGTCGATTGATTCCATAATATAGTCAAATTTATGTCTCTTGATAGTAACAGTTATGTTAATCATCAATAATTGGATATCCATACATGACACACCGGGCAAGATCATCCACAACTATGGGACTACACCGCCCAGTTTGTAATATATATTTTTAAGATAGAGGTGTAAATGTTTTTTATATCCATCTATATTAGATCCATTTCTAGAAATTTTTTCTCAATATTTCTCATGACTCCCCCTGAGAGAGATGTTGATTTCATAATAGAGTTAATTTTAGGAGTTGAACAAAAATCATTCCACATTACGAGATAGAACCAATAGTACATAAGATATTAATAGTTGACTAGAAGTATTTATTTATTAGGGATTTATATATTCAATTATATCACCTGGGGCTTCTAATTTTTTTCTAATATGGATGATTGGAATTTTCCATTTTGTTTTGATTACAGGAAGTTGAACCTGATGATAGTTAAGAACATATATCCATTTCCACATATTAATGATCACATTGATTAGTATAGATGACCTTTTATATTATAAATTATTGAAATGAGGTTAGGGTATCATTAGTTGATATCTGGACCTTATATTATACAATATACTTCTTTTATAATTTGTTTTATATTAAATGTATTTTTGATGTCGTTCGTGATGAAAAACTCTCTTGTCGTGTTAACATCCTTAATGAACCAAGTCATTCAAATGTACCAAGATTTTTTTGGTTTTTTTTTGGATAAAATCAATGTTCACTCCATGAATCATGAAACTTATTCCCAACATCATGGCATCATATCAAGTAAAAAAATGGAGGATATGATTTATAGGAATCTCTATAATTGTCAACTCTGGATTGACATGGTACATTTCACAGGTCACGTCATCTCTATGGCGTGCTGGTCAGTGGAGTGAGAGAATGTTAATGAAGTTTTATTTTGGATATTCCCAATAAATGTATCCATATATATATGTGTGAATATTTCTGAGATTAATGGCATATTATCAAGGATTTATCCATGTCTTTTCACATTGGACTCTTCATCATCGAGCTTGGCTATGTGGGGTATACTGCTCGAATGGTCAAGAGTTTGTTAAAATTCTATCAATGAGTTGAATAATAATTTTACTACTACGCTATGATTAATCCTAAAAGAGTCAGTGAGTATTATAAATTTTTTGTGATGCATCTGGGATTCAATTTGGTTTAGTGTTTGTCCATAATGATTGATTCATTGTGTATTGATCACAATAGTTGACATCACATGATAGGAATTATCCAATTCATGGTCATGATTTGAGTAATGGATTTTATAAAGAAATGTGTGGGTTCTGTTACCTATTGGGAGAAAGATTTATTTTGTATACCAACTAAAAATTATTAAAGTATATATTTTAGGGATACATTTTATTTTTTGGTAGATAAGGTGGGTTGAGAATATGAAATCATTTGAATTTGAGCTATCCAATATACCAAAGAAAGGAAAAAATGTTTCTGATGCTTTGAGATGAATGAAAGGGAATAGGTTTTATAGGAGTCATTCTTTGAGTGGAATATGATAGGAGTTTCTGATGAGATATAGAGAGACACTGAGGTGGGATAGTAGCAGTTGGCCATCATATCCTTATTAGTTGATTCCGAACTTCTAAACTGGATCAATGAATGTTAGTATGAGGATCTAATGTTTTTGGACATGATGAAATGATTTTATGTTTTGGAGACACAATCTTGTAATTCTATATATGAGGATAGTAAAATCTATATTTGGATCCATGTTATTGATCCTACATGTACACATGGGGATCAATTTCATTATTTTATTCCCTAAAAGTGTATAGTGCTTCCTTGTTTGACAAAAATGTTCCATGATCTAAGATGAAATTATTGGTGGCTGGAAATGAAAAATTATACTGATCATATTTTCACACAATTCTACACGTATCAACTTGTTACATATATGAATCAATGAAACGGTTTTTCATTACCACCATTTCCCACTCCAAAGTGGATATGGGATGATGTTACCATGGGATTCATGGTGGCTCTTCTGAGAACACTCTAGAAGAATGATTATAATTGGATGATTTTGGATAGATTGAATAAGTATCCCATTAAATACCAATCAGAGTGGAATTTACAATTTCACATTTCGGGGATACATATGTTTAGGAGATTTTCTATTTTGATGTTGTTCTGTAGAGTATAGTTTTGAATCGTGTTCCACAGTTTACATCAATATTTTGGTGAGGTTTTCATAATGTTCTATGTAGTTCGGTGTTTTTGAGTACGACCATTCACCCATAAACAGATGGATAATCACAGAAAACTATTGATGTCCAAGAAGACATGTTGTGAGCTAGTGTTATTGAATTTGTGGATCTTGGGTGAAGTATAGAGGGCTGTTTGAGTTCCCCAGCAACAATATTTATGATGAAAATATTCATAAGTCAACATATGTAGCTCCTTATGAAAGGCCATCCAGATCAACACTTTGATAGATTGAGGTTGGTGAGATAGTGTTGTTGGGAATGAGTCATATATAAGTGATTTCAAAAGCAGTTTAGAGTATTATTGAACATATTTAAACATATCGAAGTATATTGAAGTATTTAGAGGATTAACATAATTTAATTCATAATTTGAAATTGATAGATCATGTGTTCCTTCGGGTTTCATTATGATTGGGTCACCCTAGAACATAGAGGAAGGTCATGTTGGAACCCATATTTTTTGGAATCTTTGAGATTATAGAGAAGATCAGAACAATTTCATTTTGATTGTCTCTTCTATAGAGGTATAGTTCTATGCATGATGTTTTTCATGTGTCAGAGGAACAAATGTATCAACCCGACCTTTCTAATTTTATCATGTTTGATGATTTTGGACTTGAGGATGATTCCCCCTTTAAGTAGGACCTTATTCTTGTTGTAGATCAGAGAATGATTGTTTTTTTTGTAGAAAGGTTATGTCGTTAGTTGCAGTGTTATAGAACCATAGAAGAGTTAAGCTAGAAAACTGATGGTGTGAATTATATATGAATACCCTGTAGCCTGAAATATTTATCTATGAAGCATAGTAATGCTTGAGATTGTAGTACAAGAAAGGAATGTTATAATGTGAGGATGATTATAGAATTTTTACATTTCTGGAGATGTCTCCAACATTTTTTTTGTAATATTTTACCATTTTTTGTCATACATTGGTTGGATATTTATTAGGGACCATTTTAGATGATTTGTTAGAATTTTTAAATCCCATGATAATCTCCATGGATGGTTGCAAATTAGAGAAAACCATGCACCCCATTTTGAGCCACTAGAAGGGTGTGAATTGTTTGACCAAACCATGCTGCCACTATAGAAAAAATATGTGCTCTTGGTATATGGGTATTTTTATGGTTGGTAAATGGATTGGAAAATAGTGAAAACACATATGTGTAACCATGAAACATTGAATATAAGGGGGAATTGTTATGGAACATGGTTTGTCAAACTGTTTATTCTATCCCTAAAACCATGTGCACATGATATTAAACCACCAAATAATTAAATAACATTTAGAAAAAACATTATGTATTTCCATAATCACTGAGATTAGATCTAACGATATTTACATAACTTTTATAGGCTTTAGATAGGGTTCCAATGATCATTTAACCTCTTCCATTGATAATTGAATACCCGAAGGAAGGAATCAACCACTTTTCAAGTATGTGATCTATTCCTTATTTGGTTTTCTCCCTCTCTTGTATTTATCTTCCCTCTAAGAGGGTTAATGTCCTCCATTGCGGAGGGTTTATATTATGTCTTTAGTGGATCTCGATTCATTTGATCATGATCCTAGGTTTTGATCCTATAAAATTCCCACCATTTTTATTTATAAAGTTCTACATCAAATTTAGTGATGTGATTTTGATAGCGTTTATAAATAAACATGAGGTAGCCGATTTAAATAATTTTACCAATATTCTTGATTATGATATCATGAATATGAATTTACGTTTAATTTCAATATTGTGAGATTTAATTTCAACTAACAAGGTAAATTTAATTACATATTTTTTTGAGACCCTTCCTAGATCACATTGTTGTGTTGATGATTATGAGACCTGAGTGACATAAATCCATTGGGTGGGCCAATTTCCATGTAATAGTGTTGTGTAATTAAAATGGGTAAATAGTGGTTTATGGAATTGAACTAAAACCTTATTTTATGATTGATTATGAGATTTAAATGGTTTATTAGATTAACCGTGAAGGATTAACGTGTTTTATAGAAAATGATGATAAATGACCTAATCATTAGATTTCTCAAGTTGATTCTTATGATAAAAAATGAACAATGGTTGTTCTTGATAAATAAAATTTTCTTTACTATTTTTTAGGATAGATAAAAAGTTCACTATTGTTGACCCATGATATATATATATATGATGTGTGTGATGTATTAGATAATGAGTATTGGATCCGGGCAATATTATCAAAATACCTATGGGTTGCCAAACTAAATCTTTAGGCCCCAAATGAATGCATGTGAACAATGAGGTTTTGGTTAGTGAATGATTCTACAAATACACATGGTGTTCCAGAATGATGACCTAGGCCCCTCAGATACTGGTATGGGAATAATTTTCCATGTTCCATTGATAATGCTACCAATACTGATGCATTAGTGTATCAAATGAAATTGGAATTATGGTGAAAATTGAAATCCCATGAAAAGAGAAAAAAGTAAAAAAAAATTAATAATGATTCAAACTCTATAATGGCCTAAAATAAGAATTATATGGTGGACTAAATATTTATATATTGGAATTTGGGTTCCATTTTTTCGTAGTTTATTATTATTTATACAGTTTTGGACACTTTTATAGAAATTATATTTCGTTAGGTGACATTGGTGGTTGACTAAAAATTAGTACTCAAAACATACATTGTCCTCATGATTGGTACCTGAATAGACATCATTTTTAATGGATTGTATAAGGGAAATCACCTTATAATATATTGCTGTTTTGGGATTATGTATGGATAATATACGAGAGATTTGGAAATGATGTTTTGGAGTTTCATGGGAGATGTTTCTGTGTTGATTTCACGTTTTCATTAGACAGTTTAGACGTGTATACCATTTACATATTTACTACTTTACATTATGGTCATTTTACCTATTTTGGGATGCATCAAAAAAATTTGTCTTTATTTGGATATTTTATAATATTTGTTCAATTTCATTTTTTAATTCATTTTTTTGATATGTGAATAAAGTGGGTATAGTCTCCCATTTTACATATTAGACATTCACATCCAATCAACAAGATATAGAGAATGGGAGGTGTTCTTGAGGACAAGTGGAGTATAGGATTAGGGAATTGGTATGTTTCACCAACGTTTGGAAGTTAAATATACTATTGGATGTTAAAATGAGATTACCGTGTGGAGACTTATATCTAAAAATCAATGCCACGTTAATGTGTCATTGTAACGGACGTTATACATGACCTTCTCATATAAACAAACCACCATACAAAGGGTCATATAATAAAATTCTATCAATGTAATGAGACTAACATGAATTTAACAAGGAATTAACATGAATTAAAAATCACCTAACCTCATTATTATTAGAATTATCGTGAAATAGATACATAACATTCCTGAGTAAAATTTACTTGATCATGTGAATTTTTTAGGTGTTAGTATGATAGAAACAACTAGTCGTATGGGAAAATTGTGTTATTGTTCCATGAAGTGTAAAAATTTTGACTATGAAATATACTAAATGTGTCAACTATTATAGTGTCCATAGAAATAAAGTGTTTACCACATTATTTCCTAAAACTAAAACCATAAAGTATTAATAGGAATCCTGAAGAAAGGAACTGTCCATTGTATGATTTCATGCCAATTAACTGTGACATATTTTCGAAACAACTAGCCTTATTTTTAATGAATAAATATTGATGTGTCTATCATAGTAGAAGAACCTTTAAAATATATAATGGAATTTTTTAGATAATTTGACGATGAATCAATGAATTTAATATTACCATCATTGTTCTGTAATATCTAATTTTATTTCGAGAAACATCTAAAAAATAGAAATATGATCATGTGAACTACAATGTATTGTGATGACATAAACATGTTCCCTGGTCGTGGATAACATAGGATCATAACTGTAAAAGTATTCTATAGTAAATATTCTAATAGAATATGTTTTTTAAAACATTAATTAAGACATTTCCATGATCCTTCCAATGAATAATTAAAAATACTATGCATATCTAAAATTATTTGGATTGTGTTGCATCACATTTTATGATCTTATAACCCTAAATATTTTTTTATTCTTTACTTATGAGGTATTTATTTTAAATTCAATGTATATTTGTAAAACAGAATATCTTACACAAAATTATATAGTACATGATACACTCTATCACCGTTAGATTTTAATTCCAATGAACAGTAGTGGAAGAGATTAAATTTGACTGAATGTTTTTGTATCCCACAAATTACAATGTTTGATGAATTGTTCCCAGAAATCCCTATGTGCTATTATTTCTAAAACCCAATATAGCTATTGTGTCAATATATTTAATAATTAACTACTTGTTTTAGGTTGATTTTTAATTGGAGGGTATTAATTATCAGCTTGAGTCAGAAACACATGTTAAATTCTATTGTTCAATATTTATTGAAACTTTTATACTATTATTTAACTATTTTTTTCATTATATTTATTTCAAGATGGATTCTATATTTTAATTATAAAAAATTGTACTCTGATATTTAACATTGTATAGTGTTTTTTATTATTTGATTGATGTGAGTATAATAGTTTCAAATGACAAAGTGGTTTCCAATGTATTTTAAATTTAATGTGTTTGAGATTTGGAGAACATTTTAAAAATAAATAATTATATATTTCTATAATTTTTTAACTGGGTGATTTTATCATAATATGAGATTTTTTTTTCTTTTTGTAACTGATATTTTATTGGAAACTCAATTCGCAACCCTCTTGCATTTTCAACTAAGTCTATCATTTGGTATTAGAGCACATATATAATTTAGTTTCAGAATGATCTAATTTTATTTAACAATCATAAATTTCAATTTCATCTAAATTTTTTTCTTTATGGATAATAAAAAATAGTAAGTGAATTCAACTTATCTTACAGCTTATTTATATAGATGTAATCATTCACAATGGAAAATCATAAAATAAATTCATTTTGAAAATATGATATTGGAAATATGGAATATCCTTAATGATGAATATGTAAATCCACAATCCTATACAACTTCCTGGAGTGATTTCAATAAGGTATAATATCCCTGTAAATATAAATGCATAAATTATTTAAACATTGACTTTGATAAAAGAGATTTTAATATAATATATACCTATTAATATTATTTTTAGTTTTGGGAACACTAGTTGATTCATTGTAAAGAATATATAATCTTTAAGATATGTTTTTTGTGGAGACTCATACATAATTATGTGTCCAATATAGGGTAGTGAATTAGTGGTAGAATAGTCCTTTAGAAATTCCTTTTCATACATTGAATTGAACCTATATAAAATTTTAATGTTATTGATCATAACATTGATAATCTTTAAATCTCACTTGATTTTTAATCATAAAATAAGAGAGATATGCACATGGTATTTATAAAATTTGGAAATGAATTACCTACTTATTAAAATGTTGTTTCGACTACATAACATGGATTGTATTCACTATATCAACAAGTAAGTACACTTTATTTTCATATCTAATAGAAATTTTTTCTCCTTCTCCAACTGAGAGACTACATTTTATTTTGGATCTATCCAGAAGACATTATGATTGAGCTCCAACTATAACACTTCTACTACCCCCAGTACCAACTGTTTTGCTTCACATTTTCTGATTTTTTTGATCGACTAAAGGATGTTCATTGATCTTCCTACATAATCTTGTTAAAACATACATTATCATATGCACCCTCATGCTCAACAGCTGTACTAATCCCATGACTCCATCCTGATTTGGTGAAATCTAGATTCTCCTCACTCTTGGAATGCCCATGCACTTTTTTTCTTCTTTTTAAAAGACTATAAATTCATACTCCTTTTCACTTCAATATAATAATGTATTTTGATCTCAAAGGCTATATAAATATAATACTTTTCACATAACCATCATTCATATATTTTTGAAGAAAAATGTTGTACATGGGGTCTCAATAATTTAATTATTTAAATCTTCAATTAAATGATGTCATAAATAAACACATTTATTCTTTTATCCATCAAAAAATAATATCCCAATGTTAGTGGGTATTAAATTAATTAAATACCAAATGAATGTGGGTATTCAACATTTTTAATTTTTGAATACCGCTTTATTTGTGTGTGTTATTTTTTCCTCATTTAAAATTCACCATAAATTTGGGTATTTAATATCTTTTATTCATATTAAATACTCAATGGGAATAATTTCTTTCCTCCTAAATGTATAATCTAAGTCATGAAAAAAAACTCTATATAAAAACCCAAGGAGGTGTTTTGGATTCATCATTTAACATGACTCGCTATTCTAGCTCACCAATTATGAATTCATGATACTCATATTAATTCACCTAAAATACACAATATGTTTGGGTATCATGTTCTTCTCTTGATTCATCAACGATCATTGTGGTAGTATCAAGGATATCACGTTTTGATTTTATATAGCGGCTGTATCAGTTTATAGTTGTCAAAAATTCCTGAATACTCAACAACTTCTTCTTCCCCCATTATTGTGAGAAAAACCATTGCTCTCTATCAAAATTATTAAATGATTATCAGGATTACATCTTCATCATGTTACATAAAAAAATTCACCTCCTCATTCTCTTTTTTACTCACAAATAGGATTATCACCCAACGTCATGTTATCATCACTGAATGTATCAGGGTTCCCAAACAATCTAATTCATTCGATTCATTCATGGGAAGAAATTAATTTATGAACGTACATGTTATTTAAACATTGATTTCACATTATCAAGGGATTTTGAATCATTGGACGACAACCACAATATGATATTTTTTCATGCATGTCCATACATAAATATAATTCATGATATGTTCTTGGATATCACCTAGATCAAAGGAGTTCACTACAACCTTTAGTTTGATTCATGGATATTCATTTATGATTTTGTGACCTAAAAATTGTGGATATATCACTACATGTAGAATGCTCAAACAAGGATCGAGAATGAAAATCGTCTAGCTCAGTCGAATGGAATTGATCTTCAAGATCTGATGAAAATGAAATATAGATATCTATAAATGACATGGGAACAATAACCACTTCCAACACCCCATATAAAATTATAAATCAATCTATGTTATGGTATAACAATCATGCTCTACAGATTAGATGTAACAAATCATTGAACCATAACTACAACCACCTTATATTATATCTCCTGGGATTTATTCAACCCCACATAGTGGTTCTACCTCTACTATATATACACTATATGTGGTTGTTCTTGATCAACCACAATCCCAAATAACCATCAAGCAAGCTATATTGATGTTGAATCGTGTCCCCACCGCAGAAGTAATTGCACATGGTTCCCTCATCAGGATGACCGTATATTTATTTTATACACCCACATTGATTTATATAACCATAAATGTATAAAACAATATAGAAATATGAAAATTCAATACACAAACATCATAAAAAATAAAATCATTTATTTCCTGGAATTTGAAATTAGTCTTCTTAATACCCCTTCCCAAATATCAGTATATGAATGAGATTCGAATATTTTCCAACATTTATTCCCATTTTTCAGAGCATCCAATGGAGATAGAAATTTTTTGATTTTCCATAGACCATGCATAAGGAAAGATCAATCATCATAAGCATGATAGAAACTGATTAAGGGGTACATTCAAGCTCATCGTGATCATGGACCAAACCATTTTTGTCCAATGGCCCAAAAAGGTCCCACCATCGCACACCTTTCTTTTAGGGTGTATTATGGATTAATAATGGGAAATATAAAAATACCCAATAATTATTATTATGTTCATTATTATTTTTACATTAAATAATTAATATACGTTAATTCTATCACTTCTACTTTGTGAATGATTTTTAATGAAGAAAATGTATTTTTGGTTAATATTCAAATTCAATTAATTAATATATTTTGGTGAATTAATCGATTTTAATTAAATAATATATTAATAAAATTAAATTATGAAATTACATTTATTTAATATATTTTTAATATAATTTTAAGGTTGTCAAATGTATTTTTTATAATTTTTTAAAAATAGCTTGTGTCAAAACCAGTTAATTTTCAATAAATTACAAATCTAAATTTAAATGTTATAATTCACATATTTATAAAAACATTTAGAAAAAATTAATATTATTTTTTTAATCGTGATATCAATATTATAAAAATGTGTATTTTTCATTATTTTTTGAGATAATTGATTTTTTGTGTAAAAATTAAATACCGTATAGATATATAATGTGTTTTATGAAATCATAATGACCCAATATTTATGTAATAAAAAAAATAAATGGGATAATTGAAAAAATATATACTTTCCCTTCAAAATAATTTAGTAATTGGTTTTTTTTATTTTTTTATAAATCCTTAGTAAATCCTCCATGATATTTTTTTTATTTTAAAATTATTTCCTGGAATGTGAGAGGCACCACCACATAATATTGGTAAATATTTTAATATCTTCATCCCTTAGGCATATAAAAATTTTGACACCTTTTTTTTTTAATTAGTGTATAAACCATCAGGTCGTTTTTTTTAATATTTTATAGTGTAGGTTCCAAAACCAAAAAAATAAAGATTACCCCAACCTTTGACATATAAAACTACCTAATAACCCATTCCTATTCAATAAATTTATTTAAAGATACAAAAATATCTTCCCCATAATAACTAGAGTCCTTCCAAGGCTCCACTAAGGTCCAATGAAGCCTCTCTCAAGCCTTTGGGATCACACATCCAAGTAAGGGATCTTCTATCCTCCTCTTTTTTCAAGCATTTTGTTACTGATACTTTTTTCGAGGCGCACACATTCGTCATGTAGAGGTTGCACACCTATTTCCCTGCATTCCCACTTTCCAGAGGTGGGAGACATCTGTTCCTTGTTCAGTGACATCTGCCCTTTGATTGAAACGAGATGATTGGATGTCGGTTCATCCTTCCGTGGATTGCTCCTCTGAGCTCGTCACCTAGTCCAGGTCTCCCACATAGATTTAAGGCATTGTTTGTGAAACTCGTCATGGTTCTATATCTTCATGGACACCAGTTAATTACACTACTCTTTTCAGGCCATTTCAAGGGGTCCAGTCAGGGCAACATCCTTCGGTTAGGGGAGTAGTCACATTGGGAAACACTGGCGTGTCTGAAAGCTGGGGGATTGGCATGTCTAACTTCTCTCCCCTGTTATAGGGATTCACAAGGGCACAAAATCCCGAGGCATCCTACATCGAATGCGGGGAACTATATACCATGGAAATTTATCTAAGGCTTTCCTCATCTTCCAATGTTTAATACAGGGTATGCCGCATGTTTAACGTTCAACGGAGACCGATCAGATTGATCATAAAACTGATTTGAGTGGATCAGATGGAGGAACCCCCTAGAGTGAATGCCGATATTGGGTCCAACACGTGGGTGGATTCCCGAATGTTGTCTGATAGAATGGGGAGTGGGGTGGCATGATTCCACTGGGATGTGGCGGCCGGGGTAAGAATAATGATGGATGATGGAAGGATTCGTTAGGGGGTGGTAAAAGGGATGAAACCGTCATGGGGTGATGATGGTTGTGTGCTTGATCCTCTATGAAGCTTCCTACGTATCCTCATGGTAGGGAATCAATGTCCACGTAGTTCTATGGGACGATGGGACACCTGGGGCGGCGACCCGTGAGAATGGATGCATTGATGGGACCCAGAAGAAATGGAACGTCTGGGTTGGGATATGAGCTTCCCGAGATTCATATGCTTGAGGGAGAGATCAGTATGAGAACAAAGTGATGGGATAGAACCTCATTGAGGCTTGCTATATATCCCCGTGGAAGGGAATCAAAGACCACATAGTTCAAATGGCGAATGCAGTTTTATGTAATGTGGGATGGGGGTGAACTGACGTGAAGATGGTCGAAATGACCGGGTGACGGTCTAGAACCTCGTGGAGGCTTCTGACGTACCATGCATTGATATGGATCAAAGTCCCCGTAGTTTGGGATGTAATGGGACTTATACTCTTAGGCTTCCCAAGTTGTGGGTTGTGGGGCTTGAACCTCGTGGAGTCTTCCTACGTACCATGCTTTGACATGGATCAAAGTCCCCTATTGTTCGGGATGGTATAGGGCTTACACTCTGAAATGACCCATGTTGTGGGCTATGGGGATTGAACCTTGAGGAGGCTTCCTACGTACCATGCCATGATGTGTATCAACTTCCCCGTAGTTTGGGATGGTATAGGGCATACACTCTGAGGTGGCCTATGTTGTGGGTTATGGTGCGTGAACCCCGTGGAGGATTCTTTTGTACCATGCCTTGACATGTATCAAAGTCCACGTAGTTTGGGATGGTATGAGGATTACACTCGAAGGCGGCCCAAGTTTTAGGTTGTGGGGCTTGAACCTCGTGGAGGCTTCCTACATACCATGCCTTGACATGGATCAAAGTCCCCGTAGTTTGGGATGGTATGGGGCTTACACTCCGAGGAGGCCCAACTTGTGGGTGTCATGGTCATTGCTTTTTCTAAGGTCATGTGAGTCATGCTCAGTGTGAGAAACAAGACATAGTAGAGACCTTACGATCACGTCGCGAATGGGGAATCCATGGGAGATGGAGTGGTGCTTATTCATGGAGCGGCCCAAGGAGGATACAGGGGCTTATGCATGGTTAGTAGCCTGAGAAGTCGGGGCTTACTCCAAGATGCATGCTCGAGGGTGAAAAAGAATAGCGGGAGAGGAACATGGTATCGAAGAAAGGAGATGCACTATTTCCCACCACACCCTTCACTGACCCGGGGGGACCAAAGATGAAAGGAAGAGCATGGATGCTGCCTCCGGCAAGAAAATCTAGGGGCTTACACCAATGTGGCAGCCCTTTCCTACAAAAAAATGCCACTCCAATTAATAGGATATCACCCCCTATAATGGGTGATCCCATCCCCATGGAGACGAGTGGGCAGGGAGAATATCCAAGGCGGGGGACCCGACGTGCGAAGCACGGGACGAGGACACAGTTTAACGTAATGTGTTGAGGACGATGGTTTCTTAGCAGTTTAATGACTTGCAGCTCGGACGTGGTGGCAGCACTCCGCACCCATAAGACGTATATAATGGGTACCCTCTGCTCCTTTTGGAAGGCAAGGCATCGACAATGCCACGACGAGGGGGTTTCATGGAGCGAACCATTGAGGGGTCCACGTCAGCATGGCAATGCGAAGAAACAATAGCTGTTAGAGTGCCTATGCAAAAAAGAAAAAGGCGAAGAAACACAATGGGTGGTATCATCCAGGGGTCTTTCAAGTTACTTCGTATGATCCTAGAAGGTCGCACAGAAAAACAGTGCATTACGTGGATGCAAGGGGTGTTAGATACAACCATGAATGGAATCCATAAGAAGAACATTGGGCGTTCATGTAAATGGGATTCCTGGGAAGCACCGAGGTGAGGGGTACCGCGGAATTGCACGAAACCATTGAGGTTTGTGTGAAAAATCATTAGCCCTACGTGAAAAAATAGGGGTTTGGTACAAAATAAATTATTATTGCGTGTAAATAGATACATGTTTTTGCACACAAATAAGAAGGATTGCACACAAGGAGTAAGAATTGCGTGCAATTGGGAGAGGTTGTGCATAATGACTCGGGTGCGCACAATTGAAGGGGATTGCGCGCAATTGGCCAGCCTACATGTAATGGAAGGTATTGTGCACAAGGGGCGGACCCTGAAGGGATTAGAATATAGACTTAAACCATGGAGATCTCATGGGAACGCGGACCTTGATTCGACTTGGTGCGAAACGAACCGTACCTGAAAGCCATCTTTGCATGGGCGTAAGGTGAATTTTGCACATGAGAGGTGGTTCGAACACTTTATCCTCGTAGTGTAAGGGGATCACCTTATATTTATAGGTGTTAGTGGGTGAGGAAACCAGGTCAGCGTGAAAAAAATTCCACGATGTAGGCGGCCGCTTGAATCACCAACTGTGAGGGGCGGGGGCGAAATATTTCATGCCCCCGCTGAGGAACTCTGTGAATCCAGGAACATTCAGTGTGGGGAATATTTTTTCACCCACCAATGAAATTTTTTCAAGAGACCCCTCCGGGACCTCCGGACGGGGTCCTCGGGTCTGAATATGACTTCACTTTGTTATTTTAAAACATTCTCCAGCACTTTAGAACATTTCATCGTCTACAAATTTCCCCACTCAGAATGGGATCAAAGAGGGGTCGCAACGGTCAGATTTTGAGGAAAACATCTTAATTTAGGGCTCCATGGGGTCCATTCATGAAAAAACCTAAAGCGGTGCACAAAACTCATGAAGGCGTGGAATCTTCTTTTCACGCGGGTGCAAAAACTAGGTTTTTTCTATAAAATCCTTCGCGGGTCCCATGGTCTGTATGAATTTCCTTGCGTGACAATCTCTGAGATCCTGTGGGAAAAATTTCTTCAGCCCCACGTGAAAACATGCTTTGGACGCGTGCAATTTCACCGAGATCAGGCATCATTTTACGCGAAAACCCGGGGTTTTTTGCTACGTAGTTGGATTTTTCGTGACACCCACTAATAGTTCATGCCACTCTGTCATATTCTGCACCAGCTACTCAAACAATTTCTTGGAGAAGATGGCCTCAAATCATGGTGATGAGGGATAATTCGCTACTCGAAGGGCTGAAATTGTTGCCAACCTAGAGGTTTATCGCGCCAAATGGATTGTCTCCAATAATAGTACACTCATCAATATGCTAACCCTCGCCCAAATGGAGTATTCCCTATCCAACAATTTGTCCCTATGGGACATCTGTATTCTAGAGGTGGTTCCTTTTCCAGGTTTTGAGGTGGATACACTGTGGTCATGGGTTACCCATGAGGATGATCTCCCCTGATACAACATCACAATCAATAGTCATCCCTCCAGAGAAACCAGGCACATGGTTGTTTATGTCTTAAATCCCAGGACTAGGACCATTACTGGGGTGACCCTGCCACGGAGAGTTCCCCAACCCTCTATGCAAGCACATTCAGTCAGAGCATCATTGATGAGGCCAATGGCTGGCTGTAGGACTAGGACCTGCGATCCATAGGAATCATTACCATAAAATTTTCCTTGGTGTACTGAGATCACCATACATGCGACCAATTTTGGGATGACCAACACCATATCAGCTTATTCGATGTGGTATAGGCATCAAAATTCAACTTCTACCTTCAGCACGAGCTCAGGCCAGATATGTTCACTCTATGGTCCCCGTATGCCAATACCTTCCATCACCATCATGGGGATGTCGGTATCAGGCTCTGGGAAATTCTCTACATTGGGGTATCCCTTTGGAGGGCCATCAATATGATGAATTCCTTCTGCCAATGAGCACCTGGGGAGTCAGATCAATAACCCCCATGCTGACATGGCATTTATTGGAGCTGGCCAAGGATAAGCTGGGGGTCAAGGACTTTCTGAAGGACATTGCTTACAAGGACTGGTTGAGCATGTTCCTAGAGAGGGAACCAAAAATCTAGATGCAAGGGTGAGGGGGATGATGTCCAACCGTGGCACAAAAGAGAAAGAGAGGATCACACTGGAGGATCTTCGAGTATGGGCACTACTAGTAATGGTGGTACAACATCAATGAAAGTCGGTACCCGAATGTTCGGTATGCCGGAATCCTCACCACATTCCTGAGTGGGTGGCTCTTACCAGTGAGGCATGCAAGGATGGGCATCCGTCCCACGAACTTAGTGATGGCTGGCATCATGGCTTCCAACAAAAGAATCAATCTGGGAGTCCCCATGCTGGCTTGGATGCACGCCATTTTCGGATGCATCTCGAGATGGGGATCACCTAGGAGAGTCTGTGGCACCTTCCAGATTTTCCATCGCTGGGTTGTGGCTCATTGTGGGGGATATACCTTCCCAAATTCCATCCATCCTCCAGGTAATGGCCTATGACCTTCCATGTTGAACATTGTTGGGGTTATGCCGCTGACACTCAATGAGGATGGAGTAAGGATCAAAATTGGTAACTATTCTAACCTCACCTTCAGCCCATTCCCCAACCCGAATTGCCAGATGATAGAAAATTGGAAAGGCTCACTAGAGCATAAGAAGTACCTCTAGGGAATTAAAAGTAGGTTGTATGTGGCCCGGATTGTTGGGAAGATCTTCTGTGAGCCTTAGGTGTCATCCCGGTTCACCAAGCAGTTTGGGTGCCTCCAGCAGATGCGGAAAAAAGTATACATAGATTTCTGGGAAGAAAGCCATCCATATGTTCTTCATCAACTATGGCTGATGTTCATGAACTATGGCTATGGTGACGTCATCACCTTTCCTCCCACCAGAGTTGATGCTGGCTTTTAAACTGAGTATGCCAAACATTGGGCCATAGAATACACTGAGTGGATTTTGCAGAAGCAAGTTCTGCAACTCAAGGTCGCCAGTTTGGAACCCAGGTGGTGAGATAGTAGGCAGGGTGCCGCTAGAGGTGGATGATCAGAAGCGTGTCGGAGAACGGAGCCCGCACTAGCTGGGACCTCAGCAGCGGGGACGTCGCACGGCGTGGCCACACCCCCATCGCCCAAAGGAGGGTCCCACGAAGTGGTCAGAGAACATCCCAGGAAAAAATAATATATCTACTTCAAACTTCTCATGACACAATCATCCCTACACTATGGTCTTCTTGGATAACCCTACGGCATTGGGTGAGCACCGAAGCCCTCAGGTAGAAGATAGTGCAAGATGGAATCCACCTTCTAGAAGTGGAGCTTGTTCGGGTTGGTGACAGAGTGAAATTTCATCGTCGGAATGCATATCTGATATCCATGGACATGTACGAACGCCAACAGGGTCAGTTTATGGACCCACCTCTCTTGGTGAATGTGATGCTCAGTTAGGAGCATGATCTGGATACAATATCGTCGGAGGATTGTGACAGCAATGATGAGTCAGAGGAAAGTGAGACCAAAGAGGAGGGGGAAGAAGGAAAAGGTTAAGGATAAGGTGGAGAATAAGTGGAACCTAAAGTTGAAGGGTCTCAGGGGGCGTCCCACCAATGGAGTCTCCGGGAGAGCGGCGAGATCGTCGACTATGATATAGATGTTACTGACCTACTTGAGGTATGCTTCAACCCTTATCTATCCTCCTACTTTTCTACGCTTTCCATTGGAATCATTAATCCACCCTTCTTATCTTACTCAAGATCATATAGGTTCTGATCAAGTGTCTCCCGTCGAAGGAGGGGGATAAGCGTATGTGGAACAGGTTGGGGAACCAATGCCCATTATCGAGCTGATGAGTGCTGAGGGATCCCCTACTATGATAGCTCCTATTTTGGGAATAACGTCAGATGCTGGCTCCTTGGGTTCATGTAAGTTCCTTGCTTAGACACCGGTGTTTACCATCAGAGGACTCAATTAATTAAGGTTCTCTTTGTCTGTACAGTGATCAAGACATTAGAGGCTCGACAGGTTGCTGAGCCAGGACCATCCGTGAGTGAGTCAATGGAAGACATACCGCCCTACCAAGTACATGCCTCCCAAACCAAGTCACCCTCGTCAATTGTTGAGTAGCACGTGGAGGAGATCAGTGGCACTGGTGTCGGGGTAGGGCCGGAGGATGAAGAAGGTGCCACCAGGGTCGAGGGGAGAGAGGAAGGTCGCTCAGTCACTGATGAGCCTAACCCCCTAGAAGGAATATCCATGGAAGATCTTACTGCTTGATTTTTGGAAGCTTTTCCTGTCTATCGGCCCACATATCTCGACAAAATTGATGATTCTGACTCATAAGTGGACGAGGATAGCTGGATGACGCAACAAAACAAGAGGAATTGTATCTGACGTTTCTTTAGTCAGCCTCAGATGGAATGGCTGAAGTAAATGGGATCAGTCCACACCTGGCTACGTATCCTATGTGCTGTAGGGGTAGATGCTCTACGCCTTCAGTTGACGGTCCATGATTACATGGACGAGAAGTTGCGTGAGAGCAGCTGGCGTTCTGATGTCACCCAGTGTGGGGAGGAGTTGTGGAGTACCTGATCATTTCTGAAGGTGGATCAGGAGGTATGACATCTCAATGAATAGGCGAAAAAAGAAGATATTCATCGCAAATTATTCTGAGCTCGTGGAGCAGTTAAAGGCCCAGTTGGCAGACGCCCAAGAGAAACTGGTGGATGTGAGTCACCAAGATGACTGAACTTCATACTGAACAGGCGCATGCCTGATCTAGGGTAAACGAACTGCACTTCAAGGCTGCTTATGAAGAGAGGGTCCTCAAGGGGCAAGTAATAGTTCTGGAGGCCACTAGGAAAAAGGTAGCGGCGTTGGAACGATCCTTCCATGAAGCCGACCCCTAAGGGTCCTGTTTTGGCCGAACCCATAATCATACATCACCTCAATACTTCTTATTTTGAAATATACATATATGGAAATAATAATTTACTTCTCCCTTTGGTTTATCACGCCCAACCATAATCCCGAAATAAATTTTAATCCATTCCTAAGCTCACATAGGTTGTACCCGATGTGAGAAACATGGTATGATCGTAATATCACATAGATTGATCGTGGGAGCGTCAACCATGCTTTGGGTATTCGAGATTAGAATCCGGATTACCGAGTATAAGAGGGATGCCCAATCAAAGGAAGAGGACCTCAGACCGATCGACGTGCCATCTTCTCAATGTGCTATAGCGCACAAGCGGGGCAATTCCGGGGGAATTTGAATCAGTCCTAACATAGGGGAATGGAAAATGTGAATCATGATACCCCAAATTTGAAACACTATGGGAGGTTCATGGAATTAAAGGACAATTTTTGACCATGTTTGATACACATCATCCCTATTGTGTTAACCTGGAATGTGGACAAAAAATGATGGTCGAACACTGACCATATTTGAAACACAAGACCTAACTCAAAATATCATCCGAAGTCTTACGAGGTGTTGGCCCAGGACGGTAGGTGAGACGATGCGACATGTGACTAGGACATTAGTGGGTCCCATAAAATGTGAAAGAGGATGAGGGTCAGAATAAATGAGGCCCACAAAGCATGGATAGTGATGTGGTGGTTTGTTCGAATAGAATCCAACACTCTTGAAATTACCCCACCATTGTGGAAGAACATTAGGAGGGCACATTAATCCAAACATTGATCATTCCAAATCTGAGATATGACCTCTATTGTGATGGAACTATCAATTTCCAATGTCATTATAGGGCATTCCGAACATGTTCAGGGTAAATTCTAGAGTTACCCAACTCCCTAAGGTGTCATGCCAAGGGGACGACAGTTAGAAAGGATGGGATTTGTGATTCCTAGGGCAAGACCCGAGACGAAATGTTTTGGAATTCCTACATATCCCATAAAGATGGAAATCATGCCATACGTAGTTCTGGAATGCGGTCTGTGGGTCTAACACTCGCACCAAAACCAGCGGTATTTGATGTATCTTGTTTTTCCTTTAAGGTGAATAGTTTTTTTATAAAGTAACCGGCCTAGGGTAAAAACTCTCGGCATCGCTAAAAGAATATAGACGTATACAGGAGTTGACAAATGCTATGGTGGATGACCGATACCCAACATGATTTCCCCTATGTTGAGGTAAACACAATTCAGTGTCATTGTTCATTGTGCGTCCAGGACGATATTATCACAGTTTAGGGTCATGTTATAGGACCAGATGGCACAATTTAAAGTTATATGGCTTGGACATGAAGTAATTCTCAAGACACGATAAAACATACCTGACGCGAAAGGGTACATTAGTCCAGATCATCACCATGCTCAATTCCAGGAAGGAGCCTTAGGCCAAGAGGCCAGTAAGGGTCAGAGGATAAGGGGAGGGAGAAGCTAGCTACCTGCTGAGTTAGACCCGGAGTCAAGATGTCTAGGTGATCATACATATCCCATGAAGATGAGGATCGATCCCCACAAAGTTCTTAGAGATGATCCCAGTATACGGTCTTAGAGAATGGACTACGGGAGCCCCGAAGAGTTCCATATTGCAGCTTTTCCCCCTTACATGCAGAGTTTCACTGAGGGATATTTCCAAGACTATAAAAATTCTACCTAAACGAGATGGGGTGGAACATAATGTGAATCATGTATCCTACACTCATGGCCTAAAGGCGATGACTTAGCGATGGTGGATTACTGCCGACCATGTTCACGACACAACATCCCTGTCGCGCTAGCCTGAAATGGGGACAAAAAATGAGCATCGACCGCTGACCATGTTCACAACGTGGGGCTTGTATCGATTTTTTGTCTGAAACCCCTCGGGGGAATTGGCCCTTAATGGTAGGAGAGCCCTTAGGCCTAGAATCCATGACGTTTTGGGGATCACATTGGGTTTGAATGATAATGGGGGCCCAAATGAAGGGGAACACGAAGCCTGAAAAGTGAATGGAACTTTCCCAAGTTGAATCAGACACTCCAGGTCCTAGACTAGGGTACTGTGGAACACATCAGTGAACCACTGTAAAGGGTCGAGGGGGAACATGCTAGGAGGGGCTGGACCCCAAATCTAAATTTTTGGGTGGCCCTACTTATCCAATAAAGATGGATGTCAAGCCACACGTAGTTCTTGAAGGTATAATTTTAGGTCATGGTGGACGACATATAGTTTAACGAAAAGCAGGATGACATACAATTTAATGTCATGCATGAACAAATATAGTTTAACGTCATGCAGGATGACATAAAATTTATCTTCATGCGGGATGACATAATGTTTTACATCTTGCGCGATGACATACAGTTTAAGGTCAGGTGGGATGAATAGTTTAAGGTCGTGCAGGCCCAGCAGTTTATGGTCATGGAGGACCATAATCCAGTTTAAGGTCATGTAGGACCCTCGTGCAGTTCAGGGTCATATAAGACCGACATTTTTAGGTCGTGCAGGACTGCGATATAGTATATGGTATTGTAGGACCATAATACATTTTAAGGTCATGTAGGACAGTAATTCAGTTTAAGGTCATGTAGGATCATCATCCAGTTTAAGGACATTTAGGACCTATGTGCTGTTTTGGGTCATGCAGTACTAACAGTTTAAGGTCATCCCAGATCATAATCTAGTTTATGGTATTGTAGGACCGTAATCCAGTTTAAGGTGATGGAGGATCGTGATCCTGTTTAAGGCCATACAGGACCCTAATATAGTTTAAGGTCATGTAGGACCCGCGTGCAGTTTAGTGTCATGCAGGACCGGCATTTTAAGGTTGTGAAGGATCGTAATCCAGTTTAAGGTCCTGTAGGACCGTAATCCTGTTTAAGGTCATTTAGGACTGTAATCCAGTTTATGGTCACGGAGGACCGTGATCCAGTTTATGGTCATGTAGGACCGTGATCTAGTTTAAGGTCATGTAGGACCGTAATCCAGTTTATGGTCATGTTGGACCCACGCGAAGTTTAGGGTCATGCAGGACAAATAGTTTAAGTTTGTGAAGGACCGTAATCTTGTTTAAGGCCATGTAAGACTGTAATCTAGTATACGTTCATGTTGGACCGCAATCCAGTTTAAGGTCATTTAGGATCATGATCTAGTTTAATGTCATGCAGGACTATAATCCAGTTTATGGCCATGTAGGACCGTGATCCAGTTTAATGTCATTTAGGACCCTAATCTAGTTTAAGTTCATGTAGGACCATAATCCTGCTCAAAAATTATTTCTTGAGGAACATGTCATTGGTGGGAGGATATATACGCTCACCATCCATGGTCACCAGCGAGTACACACCATTGGGGTAATTCTTATGAAAAATGAAACGTCCTTTCCATTTGGGCTCTAACATGGATATATTCCTACCGAGGATCATTGACACCCTGAGAGCCAATACCAAGTCACCTTGATGGAAATAGTAGAGGCGGACTTTCTTGTTCAAAGCTCGAGCCATCCTGATCTAATTCCTTTCTAGGTGGTGCAAGACATGATGCCTATTCGAGTCAAGTGCTTCCAATTCTGCTAGATGGATTTCAACTTCTCTATCTATCGCATACTGGTCATAGACCGTTGTTCACAATGAGCGAAACTGAATCTCGATTGGTTGGACAACCTCAGTTTCGTAAACTAGAGAATGTGGGGTCACCTGGGTGGAATTACGAGTCGTCGCCCGATAAGCCCATAGGGCGTTGGGGAGTTTATCCGGCCAACTCTTCTTATTTTGACCAAACATTTTCATCAAGATTTTAGAGAGGGTTTTATTTAAATCCACAATCCTCCCATTTTCCAACGCATGATAGTAGTAGGTATGGTTATAATGGATGTAGTACTTGGAGTTCAACTTTTTCAACTTGGATGCTCGGAATTTGGTGCCATTATTAGTGAGGAAAGTGTGAGGTACTCAAAACCGATGGATGATATTGGAATTCACGAAGTCAATGATAGAACGAGACTTGACATCTTTAAGCGGAATTGCCTCTACCCACTTGGAAAAGAAATCCATAGTAGTCAGAATGGACCGGCATTGGTGAGCTGTTGCCAGCGGATATGGTCCTATGTCATCTAATCCCTAGATTAAAAAGGGCTAAGAGTACATGGTAGTGTGGAGAGGATCTTTTGGCCGATGCACAATGTTAGCATGAACTAGGAATAAGTGACACTTCATGGTGAACTCGATGAAGTAGTGGATGATGGAGGGCCAAAAATACCATATTCTATGGATATGGTGAGACAGTTTTGGCCCAGTCTTATGGGCACCACAGGAACTGGTGTGAACCTCTATCATGACCTATGTAATCTAAAAACCTTGAATGCAACAGAGTAGAACACCATCAATCCCATGCTTATAGAGGATTAGCTCAAGACTGGGACCACTTTTAAGGGTAAACTGTAGCATGTGACGTCAGATTCTCTCGTGCTCAGCCTGGTCTGACGGGAGATTACCATGTTGGAGGTATTCAACCAAGGGTTTCCTCCAATAAGCAACCATTTCGATCACTTCATCCGGATGCCCCCTGGGTCCTGACGTAGAGGCTCCGACGGTATGATGGCTTACCAATGGGACTTCATCACCATCTGGGGTAACCGAAGACATGACTCTCCAATGCGACATGTGGATAAGAAAATCATTATGTCCAGGCTCTACAAGTGATGCATCTAAGCAGGCCAAAGCATACGCTCGACCATTCAGTGACCGAGGGACATGGATATCGTCTGGCCGAGAAGGGAACTGGGCCATTAGCTGGAGACTGTGTTCTAAAAATGGTACGAGCTCTAGATTCCCGACGACATAGTCGTCGATGATCTGCTTAATTACTAGCTCGAAGTGTAATTACACATGAAAATGGGGAACATCGATCTTGAGGGCCAGCTTGAGACCAGAAATGAGGGTCTGATACTCCGCCACATTGTTGGTGTATCCTTCCGATAGTATGAACGAATATGGTATAATGTCTTGCACCAGGGTAATAAAAATGATACGCATTCCCACTCTGTTGAGTCAAGGATCATTGATCCTCCTACCGGTGGGGCTCTGGTAGGTGCCAGAAAAGTGCATTTTCCAACATCGGACAACTTGATAGACTAAGAGGATTGCCTCATTAGAAAAAATCTAGGTCCAAGGACCGTTCAGTGGGGGTTGGATTGGTAGTAAGGAAATCTGCCAACTCCGGCCCCTTGATAGCCTTCTAAAGCACGAACCTGATGTCGAACTGCTGGAGGATTACCACCCACCATGATAGTCGTCCATTCAACATAGCACATATTAGGATGTACATCAATGGGTCTACTTGATACACTAGCTGTACCTCGGGGTGCTCTAGGTAATGTTGAAATTTCTGTATGGAAAACACAAGTGCGTGGCAACTCTTCTTGATGGGGGAGTATCTGGTCTCAATATTGAGGAGCATATGGCTGAGGTAGTAGAGGTTGTTCTGTGTGACCTCATTGTTCATCTGGGTGAGAAGGGCACCATGGAACCATTACAGGGTGGTGACATAGAGGAACATAAGCTTTCCGGAGACGGGTGGCATCATGATCGGAGGCCAAAGAGGATACTGCATGATTTCCTCAAAGGTGGTTTGGCACTCTACGTCCCATTCTTAATCGGTGTCCTTCTTTATGAGACGAGAGACGAGGTTACACTTGCCGGCCAGATTCAAAATGAATCTGCGTATGTAGGACAACTGGCCTTGGAAACCTCGAAGCTCTCGAATATTACTCGGGGGAGGCATCTGGCTGATGGCCTTGATCTTCTCCAGGTCGATCTCAATTCCCCTGTACCCGACAACAAAGACAAGGAACTTCCAAGAGGTGACTTGAAAGCACACATCAATGAGATTTTCTTCAGGTGGCTGTAAATAAAGGATCTGAACACTCTCTCAGGACCCTTGAGATGGTCCCGGCGTTGGAATGATTTTACCACTAGGTCATCCACATAGCACTCCACCAATGTCCTGAGGATTGTATTGAATATACGATGCCTGGAACGATGATAGGTGGCACCTGAATTCTTCAGGCCAAAGTGCATAACTTGGTAAAAGAAAGTACCTTTGTGTGGTATGAAAGTAGTGGACTCCACATCCCTGGGGGACATCCAAATTTGATTATACCCAATGTAACTATCCATTAAGGAGGGGTCTTGGAACCCAGCTGTAGCGTCAATCATGAGATCCATCACAGGAAGCGGAAAATCGTCCATCAAACAATGGCGGTTGAGATCACAGATGTCGATAGATAATCTGATTTGTCCATTCTTCTTCCTGACCGGTACAATGTTGGCTAGCCACATGGGGTACTGGAATTCCTTGACAATGATATCTCTACTGAGATTTTCAACTTCGGCCTCATCCATGGCACCGTGAGAAGGGTACATCTCTCTGGGAGGCTACT
Source organism: Viscum album (assembly GCA_963277665.1). Lineage (NCBI taxonomy): Eukaryota > Viridiplantae > Streptophyta > Magnoliopsida > Santalales > Viscaceae > Viscum > Viscum album. The sequence goes on from OY728159.1 coordinate 503,963,882, forward strand.
TGAACCCATGGTGATTTATCGGAAGACCGAGGAGGTGGAAAGCTACCTGAGGTTCTAGTCCGAGAATCTCATCGTAACTCAAGGAAAAAACATCATGGTGCTATTTAAGGAAGCCTACATACCGCTGCTGCTCCTCATGGGCATGGTGGAACTGGTCAACATGGGTCTCGGGTCTGCCTTGATTCCAAGGATCACCTGTACCAACTCATCGGTTGTGGAAGAGACCGCTTCCTCAAAGGAAGGGGGAGAATCCTCTATATCTTCTTCTCCACTTATGGAGGGATCCTCTGTGGGGTAATTTTTTTCTAATTTACCATACCCCGATGGGAGGCTGGAAAAAGCTTGAGCGGTAGTAGTTATTGTATCTGGGATCTTTGGTGTTGCCGAGACCATAGCAACGATGTGTGTCGACCCGATACTATCTAGTCTCTGGCCCAAGGGTCCACGCTTGATAATATCAATGCAGTAGTGGCGCGTCGGCCGTAGCGAGGCTATTCAAGCCCAGTAAAATATATATGTATGACGTACTATCATTTCCATGAGCCGAATACCCCGATACCTGATGGGAGTGGGAGGCTCCAGGATCACATAGGCCCGATTCGTATAAGAATACGGAGTGATCTTCCGACACCTCTTGGATTTGGGATAATGGTTCCCCCTTATCCAAAAATGAAAAAAAAACATTCCCCATATCAGGGGCCGTGGCCTCCAATCGATGGATCAAAAAGATGTAGATGTCATTCAGGCCTGCCCAAGGGTCGGTCGTAGTGGTGACTATCTCAACATTACCAATTTGGACTTGCTTGTCCTTGCTCTTGTAATAGTCATCATCCAAATAGTGGGCCTCACAAGAGGCAAAAGGAGACACGTCCCCCTGATGTACGCCCACAAGACCATTAAGGGAGTACTTGAGGTATTGGTGATATGATGAGAGGACTTCCACATGCATGTGGAGCCATAGCCTACCCATCAATTCATTATATGTGGTGTCCTGGGAGACAACCATGAATTCGGTGCTGGAAACTAGGCCGTCGAACTGTGTCTTCAGATGGATCTTTCCGACCTAGGTCTACTCCATCCTATCATATCCATACATTCTTAAATCAGAGGGAGTCAGGTCATCATTGGATTACCCTAGCTTCTGTACCATCCATGTTGGGATAAGGTTGATCCCAGAGCCGGTGTCGATGAGACAATGACAATCCTCCACGCCGATAAATTGTCCTGTGATGTACAATGGGTTGATGTGCCCCTATATAGGGGAGCCTTCATCTTCTCCCGAGAATGAAATGAATTCCTGACATTCAACATTCTCAAACACTTCAGCGTGGAAAGCATCTGCCACTGCTACCTCTGTCTCAAACTGCAGGGGGCTTCTTAAAGCCTCGGTGAGTGCTTCGCACATATCTGGAAACATGAGAAGGGCGTAAAAGATGGATAGACTCTCTAGGATTCTAGAAAGGTGCTTGAGAACATCGTATTTCCGTTCTAGGAACGAAATTATTATTACAGGGATCCATTCTGTGATATAAGGAATGGAGGGCCCTGCCTGCTGGATCGGCGAATGACTGGTACTTGGTGTATCTTGTTGTTCACTAGTCGAACCCGGAGAGTTACTTCTGGGTGAGGATTGGACGGATTCGATTGACCTATAGCGGGGATAAGATGTTCGTGGGATGGCTGAAGTGGTTCTGCCTGATCCATTAGCACAAACGGTGGTGGAGGTGGGCCTATTGACACCGGGTGAAGAGGCTGTGTATGCTGAGTTCTACGCTGGCCCTTCTGTTTGGTCTCAACGGCATGTACATACTAGATGGAGGTTCCATCTGACGTGCCTCGAGGACCCATATCGTCGCGGCTCTACTGATGTTGGTGTCGGCTGGGGATGTTGGGGATGTTCGTCTGGTGCTACCCCTCATTAGGTGTCATATAGGTTTTTTCTAACTCAAAGGCATTGACTGAAGCATACCCTTGACTATCACATGAAGATTCATCACTACTAGGTGGATTCTGGGTGGGATCTCCATCTTAGGGGGCCTAAATTCACCGAGCATGCTGGACGACGACGACATTGTCCTGGAACATTTCTTTTTCTTGCACCCCCAGTGCTTGCTCTTCTAGGAAGAGGCCAGTAGAGATGATGATACAAAAGTGGTGGCCATATCTTCTGAAGGCTTCAACTGATTCATAATTCCACAGATAATGTCGTGAGTGTTGGAAACTGCTTTGCGGGCCATCCAGTTGTTATACTTCTGAGACCCATGGTCAGAAGACTCGTGCCACTCGCCTTCACTGTCGATACTACTATTTGACCTCACAAAGACACCGACCACTTGTGTCGGGGCTAAGCCCAACCAGACTATGTTTTTTTCAATATGGTCATGGATCTAGTCCTTGAACACATAGAATTGTTTGATGGTGAGCCCCAAGATCTGGTAATAAGGGATGTAGTTGGAGTGATCAGTGAGATTCACCTATTATGGATTTTTACACTCAGGCAGTCGTACAATTCCCTGCTCTAAGGCACTGCGGAAGTAACTAGGGATCTGAGCCTGGTTAAATGAGTAGTTCCGATTACATATGTCTTGAAAGGGGGCTTTAAGAGCCTAACCCTGATGAGGGGTCGGGGGGGGGGGCCTTCCGAGTAGGCTGAACTTGATTATCTCTCCAAGGCGATGGTGGCGCGTTACGCGGGGGCGCCTGTCGATTTTGGGGTGGTCACTACTGGGCAGGAAACAATGCCCGTGGTGGAAGACCTATAGTGAACCGAGCCATTTACATAAAACGTTTCATGATTTTTAAGCATAATTAATCATCAGAGTACAAGCCATGGATCATTAAGTATAGTGTCTTGGAAGACTATGTACATATAACATGAAACATGGGGCTAAAAAACATTTTTATTTAATCTCCATTAAGAGATTCAAACTTCCATTGAGCCCTTACATCTACATAGGGTACCCTAGGGAACAAATGACCAAAGGGATGAGCTAAAAACCTAGTAAGGGAATGAACATAAGAATACATCTCAAGAACATAAGTTCTGAGGCATGACATAATGATATCCATAGAATGGAACATATAAAATCATTTAATATAAGAATGGGATCATATAAACCTGGAATCATATAAATGTGGCAGAATCATAAATCATATCTTTAGTATGGGTCATGGCTAACTGCCAATCCCGTTTCCCATTTTAATACGGGTGAAGGCTAACAACCAATCCAGTTTCCCATCACATCTCATGAGACTTAACATTACCCAATGCATAGGAGTGCTATCTAGGTGCACCCATCACATCATTTTCATGAATATTCTTTCCACATAAACATTTTTACCACATATACAGGCATACATAATCAACCATACACAAACATAAGGGTACCCATGGAAAGAATTGGGTACCATAATAATGACATAAATCATAACTAATGGGAATATCATGAAAGTGTCCATGTAAGGAAAGAATTAGAAAATACATGGACGTTCATAGGTTAAAATAGTCATATAAGATGGTAAGTGGTGTAAAACAATGTGACAATATTTGAGAATATTATTTTAGAAACATTAGCATTAAAACATTTTTGTGCGGTTTTAAGGAAAATGCAATAGTTATTTTAAAATAGTAAAGAAGGCATTCTTTTATATAAAAACAGAATTTAACCAAGAATGTTTTAATAATAAAAATACATAATTTAAAAATAAAATTGTGTCTTAAAATAGAAGATATAGTGCACATGTAATTGGGTAAAAGTTCATGAAGTCCCTTTAAAATGAGTGTGATTATTGGGAAGTATCGAAGCGTGATTCAATTAAATGCATATATATCCCTGAAAAGGAATGAGAGATGGAGCTTATAACATGAGTTTGGAACATATAAACAGAATTTGGAAGTTCTAAATAAACGAAAATACAACAACAATTTGGTAAAAAGAAAGATAGAGCAACCCAAAAGAATAAAGGAAGTTCGGGGAGAATCCATCATGGTTTATTGGCATGGTATTGGGTGTAACTAAGAGGGATTGATGAGAGAGATAAGGGGATTCTCATCACATATAAAACATTAGGGCCGTATGAGGAAGGTGTATAAACATACACCATCATTTGGTATTACACAAAAAGGCATAGCATATAGAACAAACTTGATTAAGAGTAAAAAGGGGAGGATCCCTTACCTAAAATCCATTGGGGTTCTCCACTTGTTATTAATGACTTGAATAAAAAAATTAGGCTGATTAATTAAAAATTAAATAACCTCTTATATATTAAATATATTTATTATAAGCTTTTTTAGTTCATTAAATTCCTTTTTGATTACTTACAAGGTTCAATTTCATTGTTCGGGCTCGTTTGCTTACTTGGCTTTAAAAGATCAGTTCACTTATATTCAAGTTTTGATTATATGGAAGATGTAAGTGGATTTATTGAATTGAAGTTATATTCATTAGTTAATATCCAGGAGAATACATGGTTTTAAATTTAATTATGTTACTTATATAGAAGTTGAATTATTATATATATACCCATAGTGATAACCGTTTTTGTTAATCGGTGGATTTGATTACAAAAAATGTGTTTTTCTTTATAACATAATTCCATTTGTACCAAAGGATTATAGAAACAAAAATAGGATATATTACATATATAATAATCTGGTTCTACCATAAAATAAATGGTTTCATGGTAAGAATTAATGATAATAATAGAAATTGATAAATTGTTATCCTTGAATGTGCTAAATTAGCACATCTCTAAGGGTTCTTCAATTTCTTTGAAATAAAAGGGTGGGTAAATAAGATTAGATAATGAAATATTTCACTAGCATGAAAAAATTTCAGTAAATGCATGTTACAGGATTTATCCTACTATTATGGTGAAGGGAGGTGAGAAATGAAATAAAAAATAAACGAACTTAAAAGAAAAGAAAAAATTGGGAAGATGAATTTATCTCTTGAGAGTTCCTCATTTGAGAACCTCTTCAGAGGATAGGTTGTGGTATTTTGTGGAGGCATTGAGATGTTGGACGTGGGGGAGGACCTTGGGGAGATGTTTGGGTAGAATAATGGCAAGGCACAAGGCTTGAGTGGAGTGGAGAGATGAGGGAGTGAGGGGGGGGGGGGTTATAGTGGAGTAGAGGACGAATTTCATAATATTATAATCATTAAATTATTATTTCTTCCCAAGACAAAGAATAGTATGTATTCCATGACCAATAATAGTGATTTTATCATGTGATGCTGAACCAAGTGGGCGTACATCATCATAACATCATCGTTGACTCAATTAATCCATTATTTAGCATTTATAGTTGATTATCAGATTCTACTATTCATCATAAATTCAAGTATTTCAGAAAAATCCCATAAATTCACCCTAACCATTTTTCAATGTGCAGAATCCAAAAATGAAGTCCATTTTTCAAAAATAATTTTCTAAATATGATTACTTTAATATTTGATTAAAATTATAATTTATTATAAATACTAGTTTTAAAACATTCATTACCTTGTTCTAAAATATAGCTATATCATGATTCTAACTTGAATATTATGTTTATACCACCATAGGTGAGGTTACTATTAATTAGGGTATATCACCTTTAATAACGGTATGTTACTATTCATTAGGGTAGGTTACTATTCACTAAAAAATTATGTTTTCCTTATCGGACGCCAAATATCATACTGACTACAACAGTGTATGCCATATTTTCAAAATTCCAAACAAATAAGTGACGAACATATTCTTAAAGGTCACTTAGCACTTAGTAGTTCATTATGTTGTGTTTTCATGTGATTTTATGACATAATTATGAGAAGGGAATTTCCATTGAAAACATTGGGTTGTTACATTCTTCCCCCCTTATGAAATATCTCCCTCGAAATTTCATATTACATTATAACCCAAAAAAAGGTGTGGGTACATTTCCTTCATTGCTTCCTCCAATTCACTTGTTTCTACTTCATAATTATGGTTTCTCCATAGTACCTTGACCAGATGATTAGTCCTGTTGCGTATAACATTTTCTCTATGATTGAAGATCTTACCTGGCTGCTCCTTGTAAGAGATATCATCCTCCAGCTATACCAACACTAAAAAGAGAAAACGTGAAGGATCTGGTATGTACTTATTTAAGAGGGATACATGAAGGACATCATTAACATTCGACATGGTAGGTAATAGTGCCAGCCGATATGCCACAGTTTCGACTCGATCAGGGATATCGAAGGGGCCGATGTACCTCAGACTTAACTTCCCTTTCTTCCAAAACCTTAGGACTTTATTCCATGGGGATATATGTAGAAATTCCACGTCTCCAACTTTGAAATCAAGGTCTCATTGATGGTTTTCTACATAACTCTTCTATCGACATTAGGATGCCTTGATATTCTACTGAATGGTTTTCACCTTCTCCAGCATTTCTTCGTTCATTTCTGCTCCTAGCATTTTACGCTCACCAACTTCATCCCAACATGCTGGTGTTCTACACCTTTTCCCATAAAGGGCTTCATATGGTGACATTTGAATGCTCGAGTGGAAACTATTGTTGTAGGAGAATTAAACTAGTGGAAGATATTAGTCCCATCCTCCTTTGAATTCCATTGAGCACGCTCTAAACATGTCTTCCAATTTCTGAATAGTTCTCTACGATTGGCCATCAGCATGAGGATGATAGTCCATACTGAAGTTCAGTTCATTGCTCAAAGCATGCTGGAGACTTTTTCGGAACGTCAAGGTGAATCTCGGATCACGATCAGATACAATAAAGAGAGGTACTCCATGCAGCCTTACCACTTCTTTGATGTAAATCCATGCAAGTTTATCCAATGAGAAGTCCCCTCGAACCATGATAAAGTGATTTGCCATCATAAGACGATCCACAATGACTCATATAGCATTTATTTATCTAGATGTCTTTGGATGTCGGTTGAAAAAGTCAATGATAATGTTCACTCACTTCCATGCTGGTTTGGGTAGTGGTTGTATTGTCCCTTTAGAATTTTGTCTCTCATCCTTCACTTGCTGACATACGAGGCACTTTGATGTATATTCGAAAATCTCCCTTTTTATATTGTCCCACCAAAAGTTTTCTTGGAGATCTCGATACATCTTTGTGCTCCCTGGGTGGATAGAGAAGGTCGAGATATGTACAATATACAATAGCTCATTCTTTATCTCTAGATCAGATGGTACACATAATAGTGTCCCAAATTATTCAACTCCATCATCATCAATTTTGAAATTGGAGGATTACCCATTTTTAACAGCTTCCACCCTTTTCTAAATTTCCACATACTTTCACTGAGCATCCGTTATTTTCTACAACTGGTATGGATGAGCAATCATTTTAGAAAGGATTGATGACGCTCTTCCCTTAATGATTCCCATGTACATATTTTTCAAATCAATGATGATCAGATCCTTTCAATTCTGATCATTGATAAAGATGCATGATCCTTTCTACTTAGAGCTTTTTCCACCTTGTTTGCCTTACCGAGATGGTAGTGGATTGAGCAGTCATAATCCTTGATGAGATCTATCCATCTTCGCTGGCGCATATTATGCTCTTTCTATGTGAATATATATTTGAGACTCTTGTGGTCAGTATATATCTCACATTTTTTCTCATATAGATAATGCCGCCGGATTTTCAATGTAGAGATCACAGCCGCCAACTCCAGATCATGCGTGGGATAGTTTCGCTCATGGATTATCATCTTCCTTGAGGCATAGGTTATCACTTTAGAATTTTGAATTATCACATAGCCTAATCCTTTATTAGAAGCATCACTATACACCACAACGAGTTCTCCACTTGAAGGGAGTATGACTACCAACACAGTGATAATCCTCTTTTTCAACTCCTTAAAATAGCCTTCACATTCCTTTGTCCTGATGAACTTTACTCTCTTCTATGTCATCTTGGTCATTGTGTTTGAAGATTGTGAAATGTTTTTCAAGAATTATCGATAATACCCAGTTAGACCTAAAAAGCTATCGATCTCCATTAAAGAAGTTGGCCACTTCCACTCATCAATTGCCTTCGTCTTGGATGGGTCCATAGATATTTCTTTCCAGGTGATAACATGCCCCAAGAATGATAATTCCTTCATCCAGAACTCACATTTACTATACTTTTTATAAAAAGTTTCCCTTCGCGAATTCTTTAACACAGTTTCCTACTACTACTGATGTTCCTCCTTTCTCTTGATGTATATCAGAATATCATTAATAAAGACCACCACAAATTTTTTGAGGTAATCTCTAAAGACTCTACTCATTATGTCCATGAAAATTGCTGGAGAATTAGTGAGTCTGAAAGGCATAACTATGAACTCATAGTGTCTATACCTCATTTGAAAGGATGTCTTGGGAATATCTTCCTTCCTCAATGATAGTTGGTGGATCCCGACCGAAGGTCCACCATAGAGAAATAACTGGCCACACGAATCTGATCAAACAAGTCTTATATCCGTTGAAGGGGATACTTGCTCTTTATAGTGATTTTATGGAGCTCACGATAATAAATGCAGAGGCACATTGATCTATCATTCTTCTTAACTAAGAGGACTGGAGCACCCCACGGTGAAGCACTCGGGCGTATAAAAGCCTTCTCTATATTCTCCTGTAACTGCTTCTTCAACTCTTCTAGCTCTACGGTGGCCATTATGAAAGGTGTCTTTGTGATTGGAAGAGATCAAGGGATAATTTCAATTGAGAACTCAACCTCTCGGTCAGGAGGAAGACCAAGAAACTCTTCGGGGAATACATGAGTGTAATACCTCACGATGGGCACGTCTTCAAGAATGATTCTATCCTTTGTCCCAATCATTTGAGCTAGATATTCATTCTCATAATAATTTAGTATCCAATCATGAGAAGAAGATTCTAAAGAAAACTCATCTTCTTCGTTACACTTGTAAAGAATTGGAGGATGCTTTGGGATGTGAAAAGTGATCTCCCTTTCATAAAAATTGATGTTGTCATTGTACAAAGATATCCAATCCATTCCCAAGATAGCGTCGAACTCCAATAAAGGAATTATGACAAGATTTTCTAGGAGGTTCAGTCCACAAACATTAACCAAAGAGGAGTTATAAACCATGGATCCAATAATTTCCCCATTCTCCTTTCTCACAGATAATTTTCCTCCAAATTATGAGGTGGTGTTTGAATAGTTCTACTAAACTTTCTAGATATGAAAGAATATGTAGAACCAGAATCAAATAGTAAGTACGTATTCGTGACTGAATAACAAGAGTACCTATCACCACATCATTTTCCGGCTCCACCATAGTAGTAGTGATAGCATAAGCCCTTCCTTGATGCCTTGGAGGTTGTTTCTGATTGCCTCTGAAAACTCTCGGCTTAGGGAAATAGTTCGCATAATTCCCAAGATCCTTGCAATTATAACACTACACTACAGGCTGAGTGTTGATCCAAAACTTCATTTATTCTTCATCATTAGCAGGATTTTTAATATCCCTTCGACAATTCTTGGATAGATGACAAAACTTTATGAATTTGAAGCAATTCATGGCTCCCTTGAGACATTCACCAAGATGCTTCTTCCCATAATTTTTTGCAAAGGGGAAACAAAGACTTCATTCCATCATGGGATTTTTTTGATGAACCACCCATGTTGTTCTCCATTTTCTGGTTCATTTCACTAGGCCCATGATACCATGGAGTGTCTCCAATCTCTATTTCATCCTTGAGGAAAAAACGGACAATATCCTCATAGCTGTCGAAGTCTCGAATCGCCAATACATTTCGTAGACTCTGCTTTAGTCCTCTAAAGAAGTGATCCACCTTGCATTCAGTGTTCATGAGAAAGCCATAGGCGTATCTTGAAAGCCTTGTAAATTTCACTTCATACGACCCGATGTACTCATCTTCCTTCTGGTTGAGTCCGAGGAACACTCTTTCCATGTTGAGAAGTAGGGTTCGAGGAAAATATTTGTTGAAAAACATCCTTTTGAATTCCTCCAATTCTATGGAATCAATTTCCTCTTTGGACATTATATTCTTGATTAGTGTCCACCACTAATCTGCTTCCCCATAAAAACGATAGACTACCAAAACAACTTTCTCTTCTTCTGAGCAATGGAAGACAGAGAAAATCTTTTTAATGGAGTTAATCCATTGTTCTGCGAGGAGGGGATCAGAAGACCCACTAAATGTGGGAGGCCTCTGTCTCATGAAGGATTCTACGACAACTTTATCTTTCCTTAGAGGAGGGGGTCATTCCACCTAATTCAAGATATGATTCATAAGTCGATCTAGTTGGGAAAGTAATTCCAGGATGTTTTGAGCACCCGATTTCATCGCATCACACATGTCATTAGGGCAATAAACCCATTGCATATCACATTGGTTGTTGGAATATGTTCTTCTATTGTTCACCATTAACTGAGAAAAAGAATTTATAATTAGAGGTCTTGAATACATAGATATTTCGAATAAAATGAAACTTTGAACATAAAAGTATGAACTTATTAAGAAAAATTATATCCCGACTTGTGATTCCTTAGGATTATATCAAGGTTATAATTGATCTATTTCATAACTTATATTCTTATGGGCTTCTTGTTGTCCCTTAATAACGGATTGTACTATATTTTTGAATCTACAGAAGCATATCCCATGGGACTGTCGTAACCAAGAGTGCAGTAAGGCCCGTTATCGTGCACCTATTCCTTTTCGAGTCTAGCTCAAAGTGGTGTTTTCGGTTTTTACCTCTAGATACATTTGTGCCAGATCCACCTCTACCTGCTCGTATCCAGAGAAGGATGTATTTTTTTGTTAAACCACTAACTATATACTCACCAAATTTTAACAGTGTTTTCTTATACATAGTCTCATCCTTAAGGCTCTCACTAAGGTGCTCTATTCCTAATCTTCACAAATAACATGACTATTCTTGAATACTAACTATAGAAACTCGAGCCTTTTATGTAAAACATTTCACGATTTTTAATCATAATTAATCATCAAAGTACAAGCCAAGGATCATTAAATCTAGTGTCTTGGAAGACTAGGTAACTATATAATAAAACATGGGTCTAAAAAAACTTCTTAATTAAATCTATATAAAGATATTCTAGCATCATTTGAGCCCTTACATTTACATAGGGTACCCTGGGGAAAACATGAATAAAGGGATGAGTTGAAAAGCCCAGTTTGGGAATGGACGTAAGGATACATCTTAGGCACATGAGATAGGAGGTATGACATAATTATATCCAAAGCATGAAACATATAAAATCATTTAATATAAGCATGGGTTCATATAAAAATGGAATCATATAAATGTGGGAGAATCATAAATCATATCTTTAGTATGGGTCAAGGCTACCCGCCAATCTCGTTTCCCATTTTAGTACGGGTCAAGGCTAACCGCTAATCTCATTTCACATCGCATCTCACGAGACTTAACCATACCCATTTCATTGGAGTGATATCTAGGTGCACCCATCTCAAAAGTTTCATGAATATTCTTTCCACATAAATATTCTTACCACATATACAATCATACATAATCAACCATACACAAACATAAGGATACCCATGGAAAGAATTGGCCACTACAATCATGACATAAATCATAACCAATGGATGTATCATGAAAGTGTCCATGTAAGGAAAGAATTAGAAAATACATAGAAGTTAATAGGGTAAAATAGGCATATAACAAGGTAAGTGGTGTCATAAATAAGTGACAACATAAGAGAATTGTATTTTAGAAACATTAGCATTAAAACATTTTTGTGCGGTTTTAAAGAAAATGATAAAGAGATTTTAAAATAGTAAAGAATAAATTATTTTATATACAACCATAATTGAACCAATAATGTTTTCATAATAAAAATACCTAATTTAAAAATATAATGGTGTTTTAAAATAGAAGATATAGTACACAATAAATTTTGTAAAAGTTCAGCAAGTTCCTTTAAAACGAGTGTGCTTATTGGGAAGTATTGAAGAGAGATTCACTTAAAAGAATGTATATCCCCAAAGGAAAATGATATATGGATCTTGGAACATTAGTTTGGAACATATAAACAGAATATTTATGTTCTACATAAAATAAAATACAACTACATTTTGGTAAAAATAACGATTGAGAAACTCGAAAGGATAAAGGACGTTCGGGTAGAATACATCATGGTTTATTGGCATGGTAGCGGGTGTAACTAAGAGGGATTGATGAGAGATATAAGGGGTTTCTCATCACTTATAAAACATTAGGGCAGTATTTGGAAAGTGTATAAATTTTCCCCATCACTTGGTATTACAAAAAAAGGCATAGCATAGAGAACAATATTGATTAAGAGTAAAAAGGGGAGGATCCATTACCAAAAATCCGTTGGTGTTCTCCGCATGTTATTAACAACATGAATACACAAATTAGGCTTATTAATTAATAATTACATAACCTATTCTATATTAAATTTAATTATTATAACTCTTTTTAGATCATTCAAAGTATTTTTGATTATTTACAAGGTTCTGTTTCATTGTTCAGGCTCGTTTGTTTACTTGGATTTAAAAGATCAGTTAACTTATATTCAAGTTTGGATTATATGAAAGATGAATGTGGTTGTACAAAATTGAAGTTAGATTTTTTATTTCATATCCAGGAGATTAAATGGATTTAATTTTAATTATGATACATATAGTGACGTCGAATTATTATATATATAACCATAGTGATAACCGTTTTTGTTAATCGGTGGATTTGATTACAAAGAATGTTTTTTGATTTATAACTTGATTACATTTTTACAAAAGGATTACAGAACCAAAAATAGGATATATTACATATATAATAATCTGGTTCAACCATAACTGAAATTTTTTTATGTCCAGAATTAAAGTTAAAAATTGAAATCGATAAATTATTGTCCTTGAATGTGATAAATTAGCACATATGAAACGATTCTTTCATTTCTTTCAAATAAAAGGGTGGCGAAAGGAGAGAATATAATAAAATATACCACCAACATGAAGAAATTCCATTAAATATATGTTACTGTATTTATTATACTATTATGGTGATGGGAGGTGAGGAAGGAAATAAAAAATAAAATAACATAAAAGAAAAGAAGAAATTGGGGCGTGTAATTTACCTCTTGAAACTTCCTCCATTGAGAACCTCTTAAGGGGAGAGGATTTGGTATTTTGAGGAGGCTGAGAGCTTTTGGACGTGGGGGAGGACCTTGGGGAGATATTTGGGAAGAATAATGGCAAGTCACAGGTCTTTAGAGGATTGTAGAGAAGAGGGAGTGAGGGGGGGGGGGGGGTTATAGTAGAGGAGAGGAGGGATTTCATAATATTATAATCATTAATTATTTATTTCTTCCCAATAAAAGGAATAGTAAGTATTCCATGACAAAAAATAGTGGTTTTATAATGTGATCCCAAACCATGTAGGCTTAAATCAGCAGAACATCATCGATGACTCTATAAATCCATTATTTAGCATTTATTGTCAATTATCAGATTCTACTATGCATTAAAAAATCAAGTATTTCTGAAAAATCCCATAAAATCAGCCTAAACATTTTTCAACATATAGAATCTAAAAATGAAGTCCATTTTTCAAAAATTATTTTTTTAATATGATTATTTTAATATATAATTGAAATAATAATTTATTATCAAAACCAGTTTTAAAACATTCATTAACTTATTCTAAAAGATTTGTATATCGTACTTCCAACTTGAATATTATTTTTATACCACCATAGGTGATGTTACTATTCATTTGGATATATCAATATTCATAATGGTATGTTACTATTCATTAGTGTGGGTTACTTTTCACCAAAAATTATGTTTTCCTTATCGGACACCAAATAACTTACTGATTACAACCGTGTATGCCAGATTTTCAAAATTCGAAACACAGAAGTGACTAACTTATTCTTAAAGGTCACCTAGAACTAATTAGTTCATTATGTTTTGTTTTCATGTGATTTTATGACATACTTATGAGAAGGTATTTACCATTGAAAAACACTGGGTTGTTACAGGACCTCGGCGGGGCTACGGAGCTAGCTCCAATGGAAGTAACTCCAGCTATCTAGGGGCCTCTATCTGGGCCACTGCGGTGGGCTCAACTCTGGAGCCCCCCTTGCTGGGATTACAGGGGGAAGCAGACGTGCCTGGTTGGCCTCTTCTAGGGCTCATTCGAGGTGCTGGGCCTTATTTTAGAAGTCTTGGAACCCTCCGAGATAGTTCTGAGTGATCAGAGAGGGAACCAGCTCCACCTTGTCATTATCTATGCACATCATCAGTAATTTCTCCTAAGTCAGTGGCATGTCATGGGAGTATGTGTGCCCCTACCACCGGGTGAAAAAGTGCTTGACTCTCTCATCCGGCCTTTGTTTGCACTTGAAGAGGTCTGTTATGTTCATTTTATTGGTGGTAGAGATGAACTGGTAAATGAACTACCTGTGAAGGTCCTCCCTGGTGGTCAGGGAACCGACATGGAGTTTGATGTACCAAAAGAATGTCGGTCCCTCAAATGTCTAAACAAAACAGCAGAGCCAGGCAGCCTCCTACTGCGCTGAGGTCCCTAACATAGGCCCACACCTTGAGTTTAGGTGTGCCAGGTGCTGCAGCGGGTCCCCCATCCTATTAAAGGGGGAGAATGTGGGGTTTCTGAATCCTTAGGGTGCTGGTATATCTTCTTCCCATGCCGGATATGGCTTTCCATCCAGTGGGATGGACACCTATCGTGTTTCCAAAGCCTCTAGGCGGGCGAGGAGTGCAGCCATTTGATCATCTGGATGTGGGTCCCTGTCTTGATGAGGGACCCTATCCACGAGCATGTCTCTGTGTTCTTCTATGTAGTAGACATGCTCAGCGGCTCGTGTAATGGTTGGGGGAGCAACCCTTAGGCTTCCGGGGGAGCCTAAGTGGGGTTCCTTGGATTGTTTTGTTGTTCGGGAGGGTTTGGCGAGACATACCACACCCTCTTGCCGTGAGATCTGACTTCCGCACTGTCTGCGGGAGAGGCATGATCAGGGTTTCCTAGAGGCAGCTCACCAAATAGAAGTTTCTCCTGCCCCTACTACCCCAGCCTATGATCACCGTAGTCGGGTCGTCACTCTGTAAGGTGTTCAGCCAAAAGTTCATCTACTAAATTCTTCCACTCAGCAAGCTTCTGGTGCAATGTGTCCTTTTCAGGATCTTCCTCTGTATTCTGCACTGAAGCGGAAGGGACGGAGTGAATGACAGTTCTGACATGGTCTTTCCCTTACCGGAATTCTAGCTAAGTACTAGTGCCTCGGTAAGGGCATGGAGACCAAGGAGGACCCTATACTGATGAGTAATCCTCCCTGATGGGTCCAGCAGTGGGGGAACGTCCTTAGGGAGTAAGTTCCCATCAACAAGTTGCAACTCGTTTTCCCCTCCCGACAGATCGGTCATGTTGACCACAACTCTTCTTCGGGGCATTTCCTCAATGTCTCCTAGCGATTCGAGATGCCGATGAATATCACTGAAGAAGAGGGAATCATACTTCCCCCAGCCACGACCTTGAGCGTGGGGGGTAGCCTCCTTAATAACATTGTGGAGTACTTCGAAACTCTGAATGCATTACTGTTGGAGGGACCTATGGTGACAAGGTGACTGACGGTGCTAGATGAAAGGGTGCACAGCCAGATCAACCATACGACATTGTTCTTTAATGTCTTCAAGGTGCACTTGAATCATGGGATAAGATACTCACTGATGGTGAAGACATAAGTGAGTCTCCCAGAGGTTCAGGCGGAAACATTCAAGCTCCTCCGGGGTGAGAGATTCCGGCACACAAAAATTTGGTCCTGTGATCAGCCAAAACTTCTCAAGGAAGAGGCATACTGCAAGAATATTCCATACACTCCTCGGCTCAAATTAAGGTTCTATAACTTGAGTGCACCACTCGTAAACTGGGTGTGGATAAGGAACTAGTAGCGGCACTGAGGTTGACCGCTGGGACGGTGGGCTGGCCGGCAGAGAATACGACGATCAGGATGATTGGCTGCTGAATTTTGGGCTGTCCTATGAGTTTTGTAGTGACCTAGTTGCAATATCACAATTGGATGGACCTTCGACCAATGTTCCTAACACAGCATCGACGTCTGCCGAAGGTGGGATATGTCGCGACTCTCATACCATTGTCCCCCAAAATTGCTCTCTGTAGTCTATAGCCGATGTAGAAGGCACTTCCAGAGATGATGGTTGCGGCTATGTGGTTGGTCCATGGGGACATGAAAGGTTCTCATACACATTCATATACCTTTATAGGGAGACACAGATCCTATAGACCTTGAATTCCAGGAGTACGAGGCTGATGCGCCTCTTTCCTGCCCCAACACAAGACTCGGAGGACTGAGGGGAGGGTTCCAATGTTGAGTTGCACTCCGCTTCGGAGTCTGAGAAGCGAATTACATTGATTCCTATCCGGCACTCCTCAAAATTACCCTTTCGGCGGCGACCACCTGCTCTCCAGCCCCTGGGTGGCTCTTTGTGGTAGAGGCCACTTTCGGCATGGGAGGTTCTTTCATCCATATTGGTGCTAGGGTAGAGAGAGCACCCGCAAGGGTGGGCCGCGGTGCGAGTAGCACTGGAGAAAATGTCGAAAGGGACACGGGGAGGGACTCCGTGGGGAGCATTGGTGATTTGAAGTTGGCCTCCACCTCTCAGATCGCTAGGGTAAGGATGACCTTCGTCGACTGGTAAGAGGACAGGGGGAGGGCATCTATGTTGGCGAGTGACCAGATGTGAAATGTCATCATACATGCGAACTACGGCAGGGGGAGTGACCCCGTACCTTGTGTTCTGAGCGCGTGAGAGACCCCCATACGGAGTATTTCTGTCACGGGGAACACCCTTGCTTGGGATGAAGGTGGCTTGGGGCAGAAATCCAAGCCGAGGTTGGAAGCAGGGCAGAACTGTACCATCCGTAGTGGCGGTGTGGAGTGGGACTCCGCACAAGGTGGAATTGATGCAGATTGGTCGGCAGCGACCATCGCCTATGCCGGTGACTGAGAGAGTTGACCCAGCCTGCCCATGGAGAGGTTGGGGCCTCAATCCTGGTTGGGTGCATAACTTACCCTACTCAATGTATGTCGGTAGTTGGGGATATGGGGCAGCAGTGGCTCGGGCCACAGTAGTCGCTGACGTTGACGCCCCATGGCGGGCATCCTCTTCCATTTGTGCCTGATGTTGGCATCGTGTCAGTTGAACTGGAGCCGATGGTGCAGGCATGTGGCTTACATGTGCCTCAGCTCGGGGAATCAGGTGGCGGTGCTGATGCAGTCTAGTGTCAGCCCTCTCCGGGAGCCCTTGGAGTGGGAATCCAATCGGGCAGACCCGAAAATCTCCTACCTTGTCGGCATAGGGTAGGGAGTTGTCAAGGCGTTCCAGGGACAATCTCTTGAAACGATTGAATGTTGGGGTGGGGTGCAATGGCTCCCTGTGCGGCCCTCGGGGAGGCGTTGACGTCGAGGCGCGGCTACGTCAAGATCTAGGCGGGCCATATCCTTGGTGGGGATAATCCCCTCCTCCTCGTACCTGCATACATGGTCATTAATTACCCTTCTCTGGATAATTTCTGATGGGAAGAGTGGGTGTGGGCTCCTAGCAGTCATGGTGGTCGAGGACGTCATGGGAAAGGTGGAACCGCGTGGGGTGGCCCCACGGGTATTTCCCCTCCCCTGTGTTGATGTGAAGGTGGTGATCGAGTTCCGGATGATACAACTTGGTTCCTGAAAGCAGGGAGATGAACTCATTAATACTAGTAGGAAACGAAATCGACAACCAGTGCCTGTAACACCCATATATTTTATGAAAAATATTCTTTTTAATTTTATTGAGGTCTTGTGTTTTACGCTACAAAAAAGGAGTCTTGCACAACACACAACCCTAACTTGGCTGCATTACACACAATCACGACCTTCCTCGATAGCATGTGTTGTACGCAATACCGAGTTTCACTAAACAAAGATATGCTATTAAAATATTATTAAAACTAGCCATTATGAATAGTAATAACCACTTTTTGAAATTTTGAAAATTTCAGCTTTCAAAATCGACTTCATTTTTGGATTCGGAATATCAAAATTAGCCTAGGGTGAAATTTTGGTATTTTTCTGGAAACTTTCAATTTTGGATGAATAGTGAAAACACTGGGTTACTATTTAAAAACCGACTTTTTATTTAAATAATTATTTACTTTATTTAAATTTATTTTAAGTCAAAATTGATACATAATACCTATATAAGTTCAATTTAATTCAGTTGGGTCATTTTTTAATAATTTTAGATATATAAAATTTTTATTGAAATTTTGACCGTCTTTTACCCACCTCCTAGCAGAATTTGAAAATTTACATAAAACATAACTTTACTGCTTTTGTGAATGGAATTCCAATAATCCGAGATACACAGTTGATGTTATTAAGTAAAATGTGGTTCAATGAGATAAAAATAATTTATGGTGAATAGTAACGTTTTACTTTTATTTACCACGGTAAAAAGTAAATAGGGTAATTAAGGGTAAAAATTATATTATTATTACCCTAAAAAATGTCCTAATTGTATTTCATAAGTGTTATTCGACCAAAAACAACCTTTGGAATAAAATATGACCATTTATGCCCACTTGGATTAGATTAGGATATTTATTATTTATTTATTTAATGAAGGGTTAAAATAGTAAAAATCAATGTTTAATAAGTAAATCATTTTTAATATATGGTTATACATAAGATAAATTAGATTATATATATTCATTAGAAATATAAAAATATTTCATACATAATGATATTTTATTTGTAATTTTTAGACTTTAAATAATTAAATTTATTTATGAAACAACAATGATGTAGTAATTATCTTATTAATGAAATATTGACATAATTGATGTTATAAATACCCAAATAAATTTAATTTGAGACTTTTTATGAATTACAATAATTTTATATGTTAATATGACATGTTAGTGTTTATTTAATTAAATGTTTTTGAACTAATAACTCTGTTATGATTTTCACAAAAATCAATTACCAAATAGTGTCAAAAATGACATAAAATAGTTTTTAAAAGAAATATTATATTATTAATTGTTATTATATTCCTAAAAATATAAGGTTCGGCCAAATGACATATATACGGTTATATATATTAATTATAAACAACTTGGGGTTCTTTTGGCTTGTTATAGTACGTTTATTAACCTTATAGTGTAAGAACACAAAAAGACACGGTAAAAGTAAAATTATCTAACTTAAAGTTAAATCCAAATGATAAGGTTAAAATAGGAACCTAAACTTGTCTAAATTATATCGGATGAGATGATTTCGACCCATCCCCACCTTATCTTCGAAATAACTCAATTTTTAGCTATTAAAAACCGAATATGACTTTATAATAAAATAATATTTTTAGTTATTCCAAAGGTGCCCCTATCCTCCCTTATAAAAGGGCACCTCCTCCATCTCTTCCTCACACAACATTGAGTCTTAAATCTTGGCCAAACCCTTCCAATTTCTCTTATCCACTTCCCTATAAACAACCTGGAGGTTCTGGTATTCTTCAAAAACCAAAATTAGTTTCCTAAGAGGAGGTTTCAAAAAGGCGCTTCAAAGATGATGTAATGCCCGTTACCGATTCTTTCAACTTTATTTCTTCTTCCACTTATTCTTCTTTAGTTGTTTCATTATGAAGTAATATCATCAATATCACTCATATACTGATATGTTATTATAATTATGAAACAACCCTATTTCACCATCTATCAATCCTACGGAAAATGAAATCACCACGTGTGCGTACGTACGGAATATCATCTCCACATCGTGGTGTAATATGTTTTTCCACCACCACCATACATGGATGGGTATAATGGTGTAAATAAATGATTATTGTAAAGTGATATTTATTCTGAAATAGTATACATACACTCCAATACAAATCCACAATCATGGGAATGATATCATTGCTCATGCGTACGTACGGACTACCGTCTCCACGAACGCGATGAGATTCATATTCCATGATTAACCATTCAAGAATGATTATACAGTATATAGAAGGAATAATAATGAAATATATGAAATAATAATTCTACTGAATTTATGTATATATATATATATGTATGTCATATACTCAATTCCATTCAATTCAATAAGGAAACAAAAACAACATTCATGTGTACGTACGACCTACCGTCTCCATGAATGGTGTATTTCATTCCTTTTATAGATCTATAATATATATTTATATAATGAATATATATTATATAGAAATCATCTTTTACATTCTAGAATTATATAAATCAGGATATAAGTAAAAATATCAAGAACGACGAGTCGAAACACATACGATAAATGAAACGATTTTACCCAAACTGCTCTTTACCATGGAATTTACAAAAGAATGGGTAATATAAATTTATAAGTGAACCATATATGATATCATAACAATGAATATGATTCTGTAATAATTCAATGAAATTATTGAAATCATTATACAGGAGGTTCTGATACATTCGAATCATATCAGACATAAGGTAAGGGATAAATTTTCAATCTCATTTTTATATGAGATTGCTTATACGTAAGTATTTACTGGGGTTATGTATTTCATCCATGACCATGTTTTCGAAAAATGTTTTCATAAAATGATTACTATTCTCCCATGAATGTTTAAAGTCATTTTTACCCTTAATTGACTTTTTACCCCATTGTATGAATGAAATCTTTCCTCTGGTTACCATATAAGGTACTTTTGGACTTTTCCGACAAAAGTACGAGGATTATGTTATTTTTAACTTATATGGCGTGAAATGATTTTTATGGTTTTATAACACCTCATTTTCAAAAAGATTCCTCTACAAGATTGCATGATTATTTTCAACAAAACCCTTTTCTTTTAAAATTTCATGTAATTTTGTGAAAATAAAATGATTTTAAAGAAGAAAGGATATTTTCCTCAAGAATTCATTTCAAGTGTTTTTCCAAAACTATTTTCCATCTAAGATGACATTATTTCATATGTTTATGTTTCAAGTAATATGTCTCTATGATTTAAATGGTTTCAATTTTCTTATGATGAAATGATATCAAACTTTTATGGATTATGCTATGATGGCATGATGTTTAAGAATCCCATTTTATTACATGGGTTATGCTATGATGTATGATTTATGATTTTGTGGCACACGAAAGAATGATTTCATTATGAGATGGGTGGGACCAATATCTCCCTCCAATGCATTGAGAAAAGATTTATATCTCATGATATAGACATGGCTGGAATGGTAAGTTAATCTGGTTCAGTGTTACAGGACTGAAAGAAGGAGTGAACTCGATTCAGAAAGGGACTTTGTCCACTGTGATGGTCTTTGCAGCAATGCCTTGGCTACTATGGAAATCATGGCATGTGCTGAATGGTTGCCACAATTACATGTTTTATTCCAATTTTATCATGGTTGGTGTTCTATTTTGATATTTACCTTACGTACTTCCATGATTTATTTCTTTTCTCAAGATTTTGATGTTTAAAATTCATGTTCATGTTTTTTCTTCCAAATGTTTATGGATTGTTTTATGTTATCTATGTTTTCCCTTACTGAGCATTTGAGCTCACCCTATTTATGTTTTATTTTCCCTAGGAAGTAAATAAAGGTTTTAGGTAAGGAAACAAAAAGGGGAATATCTTTATGGGAGTCGTTGAAGATCTTTCACCACGATTAGAAGATTTTATTCCGAGTTTCCAAAGACACTAAACTATTACTGTCCTTGTGTGTCTGTTTTTGTTATGTATTATGTATTCTGCAAAAGTAATGTATTGTCCATGTACGTCAAGCTTCAAGTCTCTATAGTTGGTATCAGAGGAAAGGCTTAGTAAACCTTTGGAAACTAGGATGCAAAAATGTTAGTGAGATCCCTAGATATATTTCAAAGGTATATCTAGGGATGTCCCTAAGGATAAGTATACATATAGGATATAGTCCTAGAACTAAGGTAACGATTTTAGAATTTAACCTAAGATGTTAGATATTTAAGTTACTCCCCCTTCATTCTGTTGTTTTCCCTAGCATTATTTTGTCCTCTCACACTATTCTTTTTGGGTTTTAGACGATGGCTGGAACCCGAAAGAACCGTGTTGATCAATGTAATGAAAAATTCAATGATTGTCCTCCTGAACAAACAAATGTTATGGGTGATGGAGTGAAAAATCTTATTGCTATACATACACAAGCTATGAATCATTCTGGACTTCCAAATGAGCAGAGAAGGTAACAATATTCTATTGAGTCCTTCATGAGGCAACGTCCACCTTCTTTCAGTGGGTCTTCTGATCCACTTGTTTCTGAACAATGGATCAGTACCACTGAAAAGATATTTTCAGTTCTTCAATGTTCTTAACATGTTAAAGTCATCTAAGTAGTATATCATTTGGAAGGTGAATCTGATCAATAGTGGAATCTTATCAAGAATACGAGGCCAAGAGATGAAATTGAGTCCATGGAATGGGACGAGTTCAAGAACTTATTTTTCAATAAGTAATTCCCCCGTATTCTTTGAAAAAATATGGAGAAGGAGGTTCTTGAACTAATGAAAAAGGATGATGAATCTGTTGGTATATACGAAGTGAATTTTACAAGGCTTGCAAGGTATGCATCCGGCGTTATCATCTAACCTGAAAGTAAAATTGATCGATTCTTCAGTGGATTAAAACCAAATCTTCGAAGGGCATTAGCGATAAGAGACTTCATTAGCTATGATGAAATTGTGTGTTGTGCTATCAAGGTAGAAATAGAAGTTGGTGTTACATATCCATCTAATTTTTTTGACAAGAAACAAAAGATGGAGTTCAAGGAGAAATCATGGAATAATGGTGAAAAGAAGAAGAATGTTTCCTTATGCTCAAAGTGTGGAAAGAAGCATGGTGGAGATTGTTTTAAAGGGACTGAAAAAAATTTTACGTGTGGAAAAGAAGGTCATCGAGCAGCTGAGGGTCGAAGTAATGGAAAAAGGGTTTCTAATGGTGTGAATAAAGAGAAGACTGCAGAGAACGCACCAACAATACATCAATGCTTCAAGTGCAATGAAATGGGGAATTATGCTAATCAATTCCCTAATCCAAGGGTTAATGATGATCGACATGAGCAACCACTTAAGGCTAATGACAAAGGGAAGTCACATGCGATCACTATTGGAGATGTTGAATTTGACAACTATGTGGTGGAATGATTATGTGTTTATGTAATGGGATTCCAAAATAATGCGGTATATTGTATCGTGGAATATTGGAATATTTATGTATTGGTCAATTGTGGTTTTAAATAATTTTATGGTACCGGTAACAATGGATAGTGATTGGGAAATTTTGGTAAGCAGATGATATGCGCATAATTAAGGGATAAGAAGATAATGAGATGTTTGATTGTATTCCTGAGATAATGATTGATATAACGACTAAGTGATATCATGGTTTGAGTATAAATAATTGTGCGGATTTTGGTATGTGGAAAGTGTTAACTTTTAACTGCATTCATGTTTTCACTAAGGTTCAATGGGTATTCATTATTCAATAAAATACATTATTAAGGTATTAACATGTCTGTAATTTGACCAAAAAGATATATCTTATGATATATGGGGGATAAATGATGGCATTCACATGATTGTTATGTGACATTTCAAGTAATCAATTTCTTTATACTATGAGCTTGGACCAAAGTATTTTAGATAAGCCTAAGGATTGGATTGAATTATGTTGGACATAAGATAGAATTGTTTAAGCATAGAACATTTTTCTATATTATTGATGGGATATTATAGTAATATAGTTTTAGAAAAAGGAAAACCTGTAGGACGGGCGACAACCCATCATGTCGGACAAAGTTGTGGGAATCAAACCCACAACCGAAGTGCGAATGGCCTTTATCGCCTACCACTGGCCTACAGGAAGTCCCTGGTTAGTAGAAACTAGGTTTATCTTATTACGCGGTATGATATATGAATTATAAGTTCATTTTTGGAATCGTATACGATTAACCTCACCATAGATTGACTTATGTATATTTGATAACTTTTGCTAACCTTTTGTTTGAAATAGATGGAATGACCCATCATTCTATCACATGATCTATTAACACTTCACGAATAACAAATTCAACATCATTTCTTTAAGAGATGAAGTGGAAATTGTTCAAAGCACGAACAATAGTGAGATTGTACCGAAATAAAGTAAGTATTTATTCTAATTCAAATTCATTAACTTTTGGGAAATGATCTTGAAAACCAAAGTTGTTGTCCTAGTTCCCTAATATCCAATGAATCAAATGGTACCTTAGATCATCACAAATCTATGGCTTTGTGATTGTTGGCTTTTTCATAGCCATGTTCTCTACCACTCTCCATCAGAACAAGATGGTTAGGTTTCTCTTCCATATCCATATTTTCACCTAGGTTCTCCTATGTGGAAACCCAATTATTAGTAAATTTGGGTAACCATTATGTTTCATAATTTAGTTTTTAAAGATTGGTTTTGGTATTCCTTTTTACGATGTGGGTTTCTATTAAATAACCTTTCGAGTAGTAATTCATTTATATCCCTGAAGAATTTAGAGGGAGAAATTCATTTTAAGTGGGGTAGAATGTAACACCTCGAGATTTTAAGAAAAATTTTCTTTTTAAGTTTATTGATGACTTGTGTTGTACGCTACAACAATGGAGTCATTCACAACACACAACCCTAACTTGTCTACATTACAAACAATCGCGGCCTTCCTCGATAGCGTGTGTTGTACGCAATAACAAGATTCACTAAACAACTATATGCTATTAAAATATTATTAAAACTAGCTATTATGAATAGTAATAACCAGTTTTCGAAATTTTGAAAATTTCATCATTCAAAATGGACTTCATTTTTTGGATTCAGAATATCGAAATTAGCCTAGGGTGAAAGTTTGGTATTTTTCTGAAAACATTCAATTTTTGATGAATAGTGATAATACTGGATTACTATTTAAAACCGATATTTTATTTAAATAATTATTTATTTTATTTAAATTTATTTTAGTTCAAAATTGATACATAAAAACGAGATAAGTTCAATGTAATTCATTGGAGTCATTTTTTAATAATTTTAGATATATAAAAATTTTATTGTACTTTTGACCGTCTTTTACCCACCTCCTAGGAGAATTTTCAAGTTTACATAAAACATAATTTACCACTTTTGTGAGTGGAATTTCAAAAAACTGAGAGACACAGTTGATGTTAGTAAGTAAAATGTGGTTCAATGAGATGAAAATAATTTTTGGTGAGTAGTAACTTTTTACTTTTATTTAGCACTGTTAAAAGTAAATTGGGTAATTAAGGGTAAAAATCATATTATTAATACCCTAAAAAATGTCCTATTTCTATTGAATAATTGTAATTCGACCAAAAACAACCTTAGGAATAAAATATGACCATTTAGGCCCACTTGGATTAGATTAGGACATTTATTATTAATTTATTTAAAGAATGGTTAAAATAGTTAAAATCAAAGATTAATAAGTAAATCATTTTTAATATAGGGTTATTAATAAGATAAATTCGACTACAAATATTCATTAGAATGATAAAACGATTTCCTACATAATGATATTTTATTTTTAAATTTTACACTTTAAATAATTTAATTTTTTTATGACACAACGATGAAGCAGTAATTGTCTTATTAATGAAATAATGACATAAATGATTTTATAAATACCCAAATAAATGTAATTTGAGACTTTTAAAGAATTAAAATAATTTTCTATGTTACTATGACATGTTAGTGTTGATTTAATGAACCGTTTTTGAACTGATCATTCTGTTATGATTTTCACAAAAATCAATTACCAAATAGTGTCAAAATTGACATAAAATA
The DNA here is from genome assembly GCA_963277665.1 of Viscum album. Lineage (NCBI taxonomy): Eukaryota > Viridiplantae > Streptophyta > Magnoliopsida > Santalales > Viscaceae > Viscum > Viscum album. Next base: position 503,989,817 of record OY728159.1, read on the forward strand.
GTTTTTAAAAATATATTATATTATTAATTGTTATTATATTAATAAAAATATATGTTTCGGACAAATGACTTAGATAAGGTTATAAATATTAATAATAAACAACTTGGGGTTCGTTTGGCTTGTTATAGTATGTTTAGTAACCTTATAGTGTAAGAACACAAAAAGACAAGGTAAAAGTAAAATAATCAGGCTTAAAGTTAAATCAAAATGATAAGGTTAAAATAGGAACCTAAACTTGTCTAATATCTATAGTATGAGATTATTTCGACCCATCCCCACCTTATCATCGAAATAACTTAATTTGGAGCTATTAAAAACCGAATATGACTTTACAATAAAATAATATTTTTAGTTATTCAAAAGGTGCCCCTCTACTCCCTTATAAAAGGGCACCTCCTCCCTCACTTCCTCACAAAAACTTTGAGCCTTACAGATCGGCCAAACCCTACCATTTTATCTTATCCACTTCGCTAGAAACATCCTGGAGGTTCTGTTCTTCTTCAAAGACCAATATTATTTCCCTAAGAGGAGGTTTCAGAAAGGCGCTTCAAAGAAGTGGTAATGCCCGTTACCAATTCTTTCAACTTAATTTCTTCTTCCACTTATTCTTCAGTAGTTGTTTCATTATGAAGTAATAACAACAGTATCACTCATATACTTATATGTTATTATAATTATTCAACAACCCTATTTCACTATATATCCATCCTACGGAAAACGAAATCACCACGCGTGCGTACGTATGGAATACCGTCTCCACGCCGTGGTGTAATCTGTTTTTCCACCACCACCTTACATGGATGGGTATAATGGTGTAAATAAATGATTATTGTAAAGTGATATTTGTTATGAAATCATATAAATACACTACAATACAATTCCACAATCATGGGAATGATATCATCGCTCGTGCGTACGTACGGACTACCGTCTCCACAAACACGATGAGATTCATTTTCCATGATTAACCATTCAAGAATGATTATAAAGTATATATATAATGAATAATAATGAAATATATGACATAATAATGCTACTGAATATATATATATATATATTTCATATACTCAATTCCATTCCATTTAACTAGGAAACGAAAACAGCGTTCATGCGTACATACGGCCTACCGTCTCCATGAACAGTGTATTTCATTACTTTTATCGATCTATAATATATATGTATATAATGAATATATATTATATATAAATCATGTTTTAAATTCTGGAATTATTCAAATCAGGATATAAGTAAAAATATCAAGGTCGACGAGTCGAAACACATACGATAAACGAAACGATTTTACCCAAAACACACTTTAACATGGAATTTACAAATGAACTGGTAATATAAAGTCATAAGTGAACCATATATGATATCATAACAATTAATATGATTTTTCAATAAGTCAATGACATTATTTAAATGATTATACAAGAGGTTTGGATACATACGAAGCATATCAGACATAAGGTAAGGGATACATTTTCATTCTCATTTTTATCTGAGATTTATTATAAGTAAGTATTTACTGGGGTTATGTTTATCATCCATGACCATGTTTTCTAAAACTGTTTTCATAAAATTTTTACTATTCTTCCATGAATTTTTAAAGTCATTTTTACCCTTTATTGACTTTTTACCACATTGTATGAATGGAATCTTTCCTTTGGTTACCATATAAGGTACTTTTTCACTTTTCTGATAAAAGTACGAGGAGAATGTTATTTTTAACTTATATGGGGTGAAAGGATTTTTATGGTTTCATAATGCCTCATTTTCAAGAAGCTTCCTCTACAAGAATTCATGATTATTTTTAACAAAACCCTTTTCTTTTAAAATTTCATAGAATTTTTTGAAAATAAAATGATTTTGAAGAAGAAAGGATATGTTCCTCAAGAATTCGTTTCAAGTGTTTTGCCAAAACTATTTCCCATCTAAGATGACATTATTTCATATGTGTATGTTTCAAGTAATATGTCTCTATGATTTAAATGGTATCAATTTTGTTATGATGAAATGATATCAAACTTATATGGATTATGTTATGATGGCATGATTCTTAAGAATCCCATTTTAATACATGGGTTATGCTATGATGTATGATTTATGATTTTGTGGCACACGAAAGAATGATTGCATTATGAGATGGGTGGGAACTATATCTCCCTACAATGCATTGGGTAATGATTTATATCTCATGAGATAGACATGGATGGAACGGTAAGTTAATCCAATTCAGTGTTACAGGACTATAACGAGGAGTGAACTCGATTCAGAAACGGACTTTTTCCACTAAGATAGTCTGGGCAGAAATTCCTTGGCTACTATGGAAATAATGACATGTGCTGAATGGTTTCCACAATTACATGTTTTATTCCCATTTTATCATGGTTGGTGTTCTATTATGATATATGCCTTACGTACTTCCACGATTTATGTCTTTGCTCAGGATTTTGATGTTTAAATTTCATATTCATGTTTTTTGCTTCCAAATGATTATGGATAGTTTTATGTTATCTATGTTTGCCATTACTGAGCATTTGAGCTCACCCTTTTTATGTTTTATTTTCCCTAGTAAGTAAATAAAGGTATTATGTAAGGAAACAAAAAGGGGAAGATTGTTATGGGAGTTGTTGAAGATCATTCCCCACAATTAGAAGATTTTATTCAGAGTTTCCAAAGACACTAAACTATTACGGTCCTTGTGTGTCTGTTTTTGTTATGTATTAAGTATTCCAAAAAAGTAATGTATTGTCCATGTACGTCAGGCTTTGGGTCTCTACAGTTCCCCAGCGTCATTCTGTCTTCCGTGGACGGTAAGAGGGATGCACGCTAGCAACGTCGCAGAACAAAATGCAAAATGTACCGACTGCCCCTACATATGGTGAGTTTCACGTCAGGCCCATTATTCGCTTCGTGGGACCTGGTGCCAGATAATGTGGTCTGATGACATGATAATCCATTGATGCCTCTAATGCTACTATTTTACAAATTTAGGAGAATATGTTCACGTCGGCTTCACCATTTCTGTTTCTGATGCTTTCGTTGGGGCACACACATCCGTCCCACAGTGGACGTGTAGTTATTTCCCTGCATTCCCGCTTTCCAAATGTGGGCAGCATCTGTTCCTTGTTTGGGGAAGTCTACTCCTTGATCTAAATGAGATGATGAGATGTCGGTTCTTCCTTTTGTGGATTCCTCCTCGATGATCTCCACCTAGTCCGGGTGTCCCTCAAAGTTTTATGAAATTGTTCATGAAACTCTTCCTGACGCCATATCATCATGGACACCAGTTAATTACAATTCTTCTGTGAGGACATTCCATGGGGTCCGGTTAGGGCAGGAACCTTCAGTTAAGGGATTAGTCACGTTGGGCATCACTGGAATGTCTGGACACTGGGGGATTGGAATTTCTATCTTATGTCCCTTATTATAGGGCTTCTCGAGGGTAGGAAAGCCCGAGGTATCCGACATCGAACACAGGGAAATATATTGCATGGGAATCTATCTGAGGTTTTCCTAAGATTCCCTTATTTAACATAGGGTATGCTGCAAGATTAATTTCCAGCGGAGATGGATCAGACTGGTCAGAAAACTGATTAGTCTGGATCAGATGGAGGAACCCCTTGGAGGGAACTCCGCTATTGGGGCCCACACATGGGTGGATTCCCGAATTTTGTCTGAGGGAAAGGGGAGTGGGGTGGCATGATTCCACCAGGATGTGGCGGACTGGGTATGAATCAGGATGGATGATGGAAGGTTTCGCGGGAGGGAGGTGAATGGGATAAAACCATCATGGGGTGATGATGGTTTTGGACTTCAGCCTCGAAGAGGCATCATACATATCCATGTTGTAGGGAATCAATGTTCTAAATGTTCTATGGGACGATGGGACACCTGGGGCTGTGAACCATGATAATGGACGCATGGATGGGACTCCGAAGAAATGGAACTTTTGTGTTGGGGTTTGATCCTCCCGTGACGCATAGGCTCGAGGGAGATATTCAGATGAGACATGAGTGATGGGCTCGAACCCCATGTAGGCTTCCTACATATCCCCATGGAAGGGAACCAATGATGACGTAGTTCAAATGGAGAATGCAGTTTAATGAAATGTGGGACGAGGGAGAACGGACATGAAGATGGTCGGAATGACTGGTTTGATGGGATTGAACCTTGTTGAGGCTTCTTACATACCATGCCTGGACATGGATCAATGTCCCCATAGTTCGGGATGGTATGGGGCTTACACTCTGAGGAGGCCCACATTGTGGGTTGTGGGGCTTTAACCTCATGAAGGCTTCCTACATAACATTCCATGACATGGATCAATGTTCTCGTAGTTCATGATGGTATGATACTTACACTCTGAGGTGGACCAAGTTGTGGGTTTTGGGGATTGAACCTCGTGGAAGCTTCCTACGTACCATGCCTTGACATGAATCAATTTCCATGTAGTTCGTGATGGAATGGGGCATAATCTCTAAGGTGGCCCAAGTAGTGGGTTGTGGGGATTAAACCTCATGGAGGCTTCATACGCACCATGCCTTGAAATGGATCAAAGTCCCCATAGACCGGGATGGTATGCGTCTTACACTCTAAGATGGCCCAAGTTGTGGGTTGTTGGGCTTGAACCTCATGAATGCTTCCTACGTACCATTCCATGACATGGATCAAAGTCCCTGTATTTTTAAATTGTATGGGGATTACACTCTGAGGCGGCCCAAGTTGTGTGTGTCAATGTTGGTGCTTTTTATAAGCTCACTTTAGTCATGCTCGATGTGAGAAACAGGAGATAGTAGAGTCCTACCGATCATGTCTTGAAATGTGCGTCTATGGGAGATGGAGTGGGCTTACGTATGCAGCAGTCCAAGGAGGAAACATGGGATTATGTGTGGTTAGAATCCCGAGAAGTCAGGGAATACTCCAGGATGGAGGCCTGAGGGTGACAAAATACAGTGGGAGAGAAACTTGGTACTAAAGAATGGAGGATCACTGTTTCCCACCATACCCTTCGATGGCCCTGGGGACCGAAGATGAAAGGAGGAGCAGTGATGCTGTATCCGACAAGAAAATGTAGGGGCTTACACCAGGGTGGCTGCCCTTTCCTATATACAAATGCAACTATAATAAAGAGGATATTATTCTCTGTGAGGTGTTATCCCATCCACATGGAGATGAGTGGGAGTGGAGAATGTCCAAGGAAGGGGACCCAGCGTGCGAAGCATGGGGAGAGGTCAGAGTTTAACATCATATAATAAGGATGATGGTTCATGGTAGTTTAACATCTGACATCTCGTACAAGGTGGGTGCGCTCCTCACCCCTAGGACATACATAACGGGTACCCTCTACTCCTCATGGAAGGGAAGGCATCGGCAACATCATGTAGAGGGGGTGTCATGGAGAGAACCATCGTGGGGTCCCCGTTTGAATGGCTATGCGAAGAAGAAATATCCAGGAAAACGATGCATGATGTGGATGCCCGGGGCGTGATAGAAACCCATGAATGGCATCCATAAGAAGAACATCGGGCACTCGGAAAAGGGGATGCCCATGGAGCACTGAGGTCAGGGGTCCCAAAGAATTTGGCGAAACCGATGAGGTTTGCCCCTGAAATCTGTATCCCTACGCGAAAAACATAGGGGTTTGGCATGAAATTAAGGATTATTGCGTGTAAATGGAGCCGAGGTTTTGTGCGCAAATAGGAAGGATCACACGCAAGGAGTACGAATTGCCCGCTATTGGGAGAGTCTGCGTGTAATGAATGGGGTGCGCTCAATTGAAGTGGATTGGGAACAATTGGCTAGCCTGCGTGTAATGGAAGGGATTGTGTTCAAGTGGCAGACCCCAAAAGGATTGGAATTCAGTCTTAAACCAAGGGGATCTCACACGAAGGTGGACCTTGTGGAGACATGGAATGAAAAGAACCATACCTGAAATCCATCTTTTCACACACAGAAGGTGAATTTCACACACGAGAGCCGGTTCAGATTATTCTGCCTCGAAGTAAGAGGGGTCACCTTGTTTTTATAGGCTTTTGGGGGTGAAAAAACCAGGTTGGTGCGAAATAAATTGCACGATGTAGGCGAAGGTGCAAAACGGAAGCCATGCGTGGCGGGGTACAAAATATTTCGCGCCCCCACCGAGGAACATTAGTGATTCCTAGAAAATTTCGTGCGGCACATATTTTTTCATGCACCTATGAATGTTTTTCACGCGACCCCTCCGGGCCCTTCGGATGGGGTCCTCGGGTCCAAATATGACTTCGCCTTGTCATTTTAAAACATTCTTCATCAATTCAGTGCTTTTCGGCATCTACACATTTATTTCATGTTATTTATTAATATTTATATATTCCAATGCTGGGATATCTTATTAAATATCCTCCTTAATTACCATTATATTTATAAATGATGAGATTCACTTTCAATCTCATTTATCACTACCCATATGTACCCATGTTACCATGTCCAATATTAGTAAGGGACCCACACCTTTCTCCAATCCCTTAATTTCAAAAACAATATTTGAAATTAGTAAATTTAATTTCAATTTGATATATTTTTATCATTTAATAATCATTTACATACAGTATATTTTATATTATTTAATTTAGGGATCATTTATCCTTCACCCATTTAGAAACTTACCTATGGAATTAATATATCAAAATTCTGTAAGTGATTTCTTTATTCTCATTTCCATTTCAAGAACATCATTTGTATTACTAATCATAAATTTCATCAAATATGTTGGGTTAATAAGTTCCTTGATCTCCTATGTTCCTATTTCATGTGAAAATTATGAAGTACACATTCCTCTTCCATCTACACATTTATGAATTTACATATTACACCAATAGGATGCCCAAATTAAACCACAATTTTTCATGAAAAATCATCATATTGTGAATACCATACCCATTCCTCTCTCATATGTATTAAACTTTATGCATATATCAATATTGATTTGTGAAATAAAAGTATTTATTCTATATTATTTTATTTTTCCATAAATTTTGTTGTTAAATGAATCTATTGTATATGTTCTATGTGGCGCACGTAACAATGAGATCGAAATGTTATGAAGGGTAGACCCTGATATTTCATCAATGCAATGGGTATTGTTTATTATCTAGATACATCATTTTGGGATAAGGATATACATGATTCTATTATATGAATTTTGACCATCTTTTTTGGATCAGGGTTTACTCGATTCCTTTAATTTAATGACGAATTGTTTAAGTTGTTTCCACATTTACTTGTCATTGTAATCATGCTATATTCTGAATTTTTGTTTATTTTTGTATTATGATCCATTTAAATTCCTATGGTATAACATGTATTTTATTCTTCATTATTTTTTACTCCCTTACTAGGATTTATAGCTCACCCTTTTCTAATGTATGTCTTTAGGTTGTCCCATGCAATGCAAGGTATGATAGAATGTTGTGGACTTGTAAAATAAGTTTTTAATAAAGATCTGTATTTCATGTTTTATTTTGTTATATAATGTTTCTATGAACCAAAAAATATACCTATCTATATTTTGAGTTGTATTAGGTGTAACGTTACAAAATAAGTCTTGTTTAAATATAAAATAAATAGAAGGGTCGTTATTAGTGGTATGAAAGGATAGTTTTGTTATTTCTAGGGTTAGAATTAAAAACCTCTAGTGAAATCCACTGGGATAAGACAATGTAAAAAAAATTAATACCTAAATTTGGTTGGTATACAGTAATTGGTTTATTATGAAAATGAATCATTGTCTAGATACAAATAAGTAGAGGTAGATCTGGACCATATGTATCTTGGCGTGAAACAAGAAAACACAAATTTGAACTAGACTCAAATGGGAACTAGTGCACAAAAATATGCCATAATGTACTCTTGGATTGACACTTCTTGGGGATAATATTTATTAAATTCATATTATTAGTACAAAACATTGTTATGGGAGCAAACAATTTCCCCTAAAAATATATGTTATGAAGTATATCATGGATAACATAAATCGATGCATAGAAAATCATAAGTTAAGGAGGTAAATATAATTTATATGTTATCCAATTTTTTTATTGGATTTACCTTTATATGATTAAGAGTTTAAAATATATACCCATAAATTTTATTTTTATTCAATGAAATGACTGATAATATGAGGAATCCTGAAAACAACCGTTATGTAGATCAATGTGATGACTACTCTTGTTTGATTCCCAATTCGATGGGAGTGGGAATCAAAAACATTATCATGATACTCTCTCAATTAACTCATGTTTTGAATATATTCCATCGTAAGTAAGATCTTCCAACACACCCAACCCCCAATTAAAAAACAATTCACAATCGAGATATTCATGAGACATAGTCTACCTACTATAAATATATCATCAGATCCCTCTATCATCGAAAAATGGATAAACTCCATTATGAATATATTATCCATCATTTAATCTTCCTAATAAGAGAATATTATTATATATTATTATTATATTGAGGGATAATTTTTTTAATGGTGGACATGATAAATAATAAAATAATTGAGTAATATATTGAGGCAACTAGATCAAAGGATTTCTAAAAATATGATTTTTCCTAAATATTTTCTTTTCACCCTCTGTCTAAAAAAGAATTATAATTCCTTGCACTCAAGAAAATAAAAAATTAATATATTTGGGAATATGAGATAAACATCACCAAACATGCACAATACTACTCTGGGTTTTTATAACTTTGAATGCTAGTTAGATAGATTTTTTGGTGGACTAAAACCTAGCATACAGAATGCCCTGCAATATGCAACATTGATAGCTATTAGGATATTGTCCATTGATCCCACAACGATGAGATAGTGATCAGTGAATTTTATTGATATCATGGGTATACCAACTGGAATGTGGACATTAATTCTCATGGGCTAAATGATAAATCCAACAGTGCTAAAAAATTTAGAAAAGAGTTTTCAAAAGTGAAAAGGATGAATCCTATAAATTGCCAAATTGGAATGAGGAAATTCATTATGTGGGAGAAGGAATGGCACCTATCCAACAAGATTCAATAAAAAATACACTATTGTGATAGTAGAATGGAATTCTGTATTGGATCTAGAACTCATTGTTCATTGATACTAATGAAAATAAATAGGGCACAGTTTGAACTAGTTCTATAATTCATGTGTTTTAGACGGAAGGAAAAAACATACATGCCAAAAATTTTAAAATATTTCTATCACTACCACCGAATTGATTCATTAAAATGAAGCAGCGAAAATTACGCTGGTTATTCATTAAATAATAGAAAAAATAATTTTTGATTCATGTTTTACACATTCTATAATAACCTTTATTTAGTAAAAAAATCCAACTATCAAAAAAAGTAATGGATGTAGAGTTTTCAGTGAAAATGGATAATAGGGAAATTATCGAGTCCCACGAATATAACTCCTCCCATGTCTCATTTTGAGGAATGATCTTCCTGGAGAACCTCATCATACATCCAATGGTGGAATTTCAAGAAATTCATTCCATGGATTGGATTTCCTTATATAGAGGCATCATAAATTATTATGATATGGAAATCACTCTCTATATGGGGAATCAACCACTGATTCTATTCAATTGAAAGTAAGAGGCTGAATCTTTTTTAGATTCATCATCTATATCATGGATATTACTTCCCTATAAGAATGAATATTTTTATAAGATGATTGAGTCTAAGGAAATAAAAAATCATGACGACATTCCTATTTTGAGGGAATTCATTGATGTGGTTCCCATTGAATTTCCTAGATTTCTTCCTAGAAGAGATGTGGAATTCAAAATTGATCATATACCTGGGGAATTTCAAATATCCAAGACATGATATGGAGTAGTTGTTGTAGAGATTGTGGAGATAAAAATATATCTACAAGAGAATCTGGATAATGGGTTTATAAACCCAAGTGCTTCACTATGGGGTGAACCAGTCCTCTTCACCCAGAAGAAGGATGGGTCAATGTTGCTTTGCATTGATTGTAGTGATATTAATAAATTCACAATAAAGAAAAATTATACTTTTCCATGAAATGATGACTTGTTCTATCAACTATGTTAAAAAAATACTTTTCCAAGGTGTTTCTGTAGTCAGGATATTACCATGTCAATGTGAAGAAGGATGATATCACCAACACTTACTTATGTAAAAGTTACTGGCACTATGAATTCATATTTATGGCTTTTAAAAATAATAATTATCCAAGAATCATCGTGGAATTGTTGAATATAGTTTTTAGATAATAGCTCAAACAATTTGTGGTAATATTTATAGAACATGTTATAACATACTCCAAATCCAAGGAGCATCATGAGGAGTATCTATGCACTGTACTAGAGACCTCGCGAAAGGAGAAGCTCTATTAAATATATAGAAACTATGTTTTTAGGATTTAGGATATCTCATTGTTGGGGAATATCATCACAATTAATATGATATATATGGAACCTTCCAAAAAATAAATTTGACGGATGATTGAGTTCGACATCTGTGAAATATATCTATACCTATATAGTGTTAGTTGGATATTATAGATGATTTCTGAGAATTTTATCTTGATTTTCAAAACCTCTTACAAATATTATTTGGAAAGAAGAGATGTTTTATTAGAATGATGAATGTTAAGAAAACATTATGGAGTTTAAGAAGAGGGTTACCATTGTTCATGTTCCTACACTACCCACATGTGGGGAGCTTTTTTTAATCACCAGCAATGACTCAATGAAGGTAAAGGGATATTTGTTGATGCATAATAAAGAAAAATCTATTTACTATGCATCAAGTCAGTTTAAAATTCATGAGAAAACCTATCCCACACTTGATTTGGAGTTGGCAGTAGTGATCTTTTCATTTAATGGTATTATCTATTTGGAGAGAACTATAAAATATATACATATCAAAAAATCCTCAAATATATATTCTCATTTAAAGATATGAGTTTGAACTAGTAAATATTGTTAGATCTCATCATGGATTATGACTGCTCAATTAATTTCCACACATGGAAAGTGAACAAGGTGGAAGATTCTCTATGTTGAAAGGGCCCAAGAATTCTATCAATGAAAAGAATCTAAAATGATCCAATCATCGTTGATTTTATAAAGTAGGACATGGGAAACATAATGGTGGGAAAATCATCAATAATTACAGAAATTATTGATCAACCATCTATTTTGAGAAGTTTAAAGGATGCTAAAAAGGTGATGTGGGAATTACTAAGAATGTTGAAACTATTCAAAATGATAAATCCATAGAGATTTACTCTATTGAAGATGTAATTGCGATATTTGGGTCAATAATATTTTTTTTCATCAAATAAAGTGTTAAATAAATAACATTGTGATGATGCATAGAGATAAAATTTATCCATTCACCTTGGAAACAAGAAGAGGTATCGAGATCTCCAAGAGCACTACTAGAGGGATAACATGAAGAGGGAGATCAAAAAATATACGTTAATGTTCCTGGTATTTGAGAAAGTGATGGATGAGATGAAAATATCTAAGCGGATGTTGAAACCATTACACATACCAGTATGGAAATGGGAAAACATCACCATCAAATTTGTCACTATCTTTTGAATAAATCCAAAGGAAAAAATGTTATCGACATTGTTGTGGATCGTCTTATAATGATTAAACCCATCATTGCAATTTTAGAGGATTAATCATGTGATCAACTATAACAAATATACATTATGGGAGTTGTATTTATGAATGTACTGTAATTACCAACTGTGTTTGAACGAGATCCCAGAATCACTTATATGTTTTGGAAAAATCTCAAAAATGCTCTGAATAACATGTTTACCTTTAGTGTGGGTTGTCACCCTCAAATTGATAGCCAATATTAGTGGAAAATTGAAACATGTGATTACATGTTAATATCTTCCTTAATGTAATTGAAATGTGGATGGGACAAACATATTCCGTGGAGTACTATTAAAACAATTGTTTACACTAAAGCATCAAAATAACCCCATGTGATACCCTTTATGGGACGAGGTGCATAACGCCAACAATCCAGGATGCTGTTGGAGAAAAAAACTTCTAGGTCTTGAAAAAGTTGATGAAATAGTTGACAAGTATAAGTCCATCAAGTAGCTCATCAAAACTACTATGAGTTGACAAAAGGTCTAGGCTAAAAATCATTGACGAGTCCTAGAGGTTGATGTTGGATACATGTCGTTCCTCTGCATATCTCTATGGATGAGAGTTATTAAATTTGGGAAGAAGGGAAATCTGTGTCCACGGAAGACCAGACCTTTTGATATCCTTGATGACATTGGAGAAGTGGCCTATCGACTAAAAATCCCACCGAACCTATATTGTGAACATGATTTATTCAATGTGTCACACTAAAGGATGTGCATACCAAACCCATCACATGTACTCAATCCATTGGTAGTACCATGGTAGAATTTCCTCTCTTTTAAATAAAATCCCGTGAAGATCTAGGATCCCATAGAATCTTTTCAATGAAATAATACAATTCCTGTCATCAATGTTTTGTAGAGAAACCAAAATATTGAAGAAGCGATGTCAGAACTGGAAGAATTGATGTGGAAAAGCTACCCTCATCTATTTTATTTTGTGAAATAAAATTTTGATGGAAAATTATCTTAAGGGGGGAGGTTGTAACGACCCAACATGTTAATAATAAAATATATTTTTTTATTAAATGTACTTAGGATATAGAAAATACATGGACTTGTTTTGTTTTATCATATTGGATTTAAATTTCCATTAAGTATCCCTACCATTAATAATATAGTTATTTAATATTGATCACATGACTATAAAAAATATTGGGTTTTATCAAATACTTTTGACATGGAAAAAGGAAGTGATGGCCTCAACCAGTATGAGCATACCCTATGAAGCCCATTTATTGGATCTTTTGAATTTTATTGCATTTCTAGGTTTTTCTCTAGACCTAGATCAAGCCGATATCTAACAACTAATGAATGAGATATGTTGATTCCAAGATAAGATAAAATTAAACAAGATCCTAAACCAAACCATTTAAACTTAACAACAGCAAGAAATCCTGTCAATTGCACATCTTACTCGTAGGGCGTATGCTGCTGTAATATAGGGATACATTACAAGACCCTAGAATTATGATTATGTGAATTATTCTTTTCTATAGAATAATAAACTTACGTTCATTATATTATTTTTACATTATGAATAGTGTTTAATTAATAAATAGTATTTTTGGTTTATATTCCAATTGAACTATGAAATTTATTTTGATGAATTAATGGATTTTAGAATAAAATAACATTTAAATAAAATTTCATTATTATATTAATTTTATTATACATAAATGATCTTATATTTTTTATGAAGTCAAATGTAATTTGTATTATTCTTTGAAAATGGGTTGTGTCCAAATGCTTCAATATTAAATAAATGTTAGTATATTTTAAAAGATAAAAATCAAATATTTAGAAATTTATTTACAAAAAACGAATATTATTTTGGGAATCTAGATGTGGATATTATCCAATGGTGATTTTTTCAAAATTTTATGTGATAATGGAATTTCTGTGTAAAAATTAATAATAGTATAAATATATTATGTTTTTATAGCCTCATAGTGACCAAATATTCATGTAATAAAAAACTATAAATTGTATCTTAGTCCAAATATATGTTTTTTCTTTTAAAATAAGGAAATTTTAGGTTTATTTATTTATTATATCTCTCCATAGTGAATCATCCATGACATATAAAATATATTATGATTTTAAAATTATTTCATTGAAAGTGTGACATAACTCCACTTAATCTAGAGAGATATTTGAATATCTTCAACCCTTAGACTTATAAAATAATATATACCAACCTACTTTTCCATAAACCATGGTAAAAACAAGAAGATGTTTTGTGTTTTCAAATATTTTATCTTGTAGGGTCCAAAACAAAAATAATAAAGAATTCCCCCACATTTCTTATATAAACACAGACAAGAACCCATTCATATTCACTTAAGAACTTCTAATATTGACCATCCTCTTCCCTCTACTCCATATAGTCCTCCTAAGGGGTCCTTAAGCTCACAAGAAGCCTCTAACAAGCCTTTGGGATCACACATCCATGTAAGGGATCTTCCAAACTCTTCTTTTATCAAGAATTCATTTCATTTCATGTCTTTTAATTTCTTTTATTCCTAAGTTGGGATATGTTATTAAATATATTCCTTATATCCCATTTGATTTTTAAATTATGAGAGCCCCTTTCAATCACATCAATCCCTCTTATGAACCCTTATGTACACCCCTTACTATGCTGAATTTTCAAAAGGGATCCTCACATTTATCTCATCCATTCAATTCAAAATCCATGGATGAAAATAGTCATTCAATTTAAATTGGTTATGTTGATTTACTTTTATTATAAATTACCTAATGTTGATTTGATATTATTTCAATGATGGATCACTTATCCTTACCCCATTTAGACCCTTACACACTCTTTTACTATAGTAAATTCTCGTAAGAGATTTATCTATTCTCAATTCCACTTCATGAACATAATTTATATTATGAATGTTAAATACCATCTCATTTGTTTGGATTTTATGTTCTGTGATCACCTCAGTATCCATTTCATATATAAATGATGAGAGACTCATTTCTTTATAATCTACCCATTTTATGAATTTCCATATCATTTCATTATGCGGTGAAATTTTACAATGATTTTCCATTCAAAATCACCATGTAGTGGTAACCATACCATCCATATATCAATGGTATTAAACTTTTTGAACAAATACTTATATATTAGGGACTTAATATTATTTATTCTACATTTTTTGATCATGTAATAATTGATGATGTTTAATTAATCCATGTCATATGATCAATATGTCACACTTAGGCATGATATTGAAGTTATTATGAAGGATTCTCCCTAACTACACTCCAAATAATTCGTAATTTTTAGGGTCATGAGACATCATTTTGTGACAAATGTTTACCTGATTCTCTTATAGGATATTTTTCCATCATGTTGGTGAATGGGTTTACTAGATTCCTCTATCTTAATAAGTATTTTTTATGTTCTTTCCACATTTCCCTATTATGTTAATCATGTTATATCATGACTTTATGTTTGTGTTTCTCTTATGCTCCATTGATATGCCTATTTTCTATCATGTATTGTATTCTTTATTATTTTTCACTCCCTTTTTGGGATTTATAGCTCATCCATTTTTATTTATGTCCTTAGGTTCCCCCATGAAATTCTATGTATGATGGAATGTTTTGGTCATGTAAAAGATCCATATTATCCCAAATTGTTTACATAGCATGATAATATGTAATCATAGGTTAATGAATCCAATCTTTTAATCATTCGTGAAATGTCAAGATATCTTCCTTAATGTTTTCTAGCATGGTTAACTAGTAGTTTGTTATTTTACTTGGTTTGTGGACCCTTATTTATACAGTACATAGACAATTATGTCAGTTCCATTAGCCATTGTTATGCCCCTATCTCAAACCACTACAAATTCAACAATCAATCCTTTCATATTTACTCATGGAAATTTTTTTAGTAAATAAGAAATATTTCTTTATGTTTAGTAATTGGTGCGCCAATTTCCTCATCATCTATTCAGACAACCCCTTCACTTGATTCTACTTTGAATGTTAATAATAAAATAATTTTTTTATATATGGGATTCACTAGAATCAGATTCATTTTTTGATCTATGGTTGGTAATTTACTGGATTACATCTATAATATTTTTTAATATAATAAAGAATTATTATCTTAATAATATTATATATTTTAACTTCTTAATTATCTTTTAATTTTTTGGGTAATCCATAAACATGGGGAAATGAGTAGTAATAAATTAAAAAATAATGGATTCATTGGAAAAAATTTCATGATTTTAGGATGTCCCTAAATAATTTATTCAATACAACATAAATATTCATTCCATGCATTCAATTCATTTGAAATTACATTTTTATTATCATAATATGGGATATTTTTTTATTAGCCCAATGCCATTTTCATTTAATAATCACAAATCATGTTTATAATGTTACTAATAAATTTTTGATTTCATTTAGTAAATGGTAATCTATAAAAATAATTAATGGAATGATAACATTGTAACATTCCTTAAAACCCTGCCACAAGTGATATTGTGCTTACTATTAAAATAAATTAAAAAGACCATGAAATTCATGTGAATGTGTCGGCATATCACATTTTATTCATCACCTGACCATGTAAACAAATGACCTATCCATGATTCAGATGAGAAAATAATGACAATGTAATGAATCTACTTTGAACTATAGATGACTGTACAAATATTCTAGAATAAAATTAAGGTATGTAACATAAACATACCATGAAATAAAGACATACCTAATCAGACCTGAAATAAGTAACCATGGGAATCATTGAAGAGATCATATAATAGAAAACAACAATCCTCATGAAGAAATAATTTTACCTTTCCAGGGTATATAAAAGATTCCAATAATTAATACCTAGAATGTGTGTATTTTTATAGTGACAACATGAAGAAAAGTCATACCACACGAATTCACAGACCCAATGTAACAAAAAAATGAATTGACTACTTGAAGGAAAGAACTAACGATGAAAATTTACCATGCCAACTAACCATGTCAATTCATAATGCCATATTTCTAGGACAACTTGATGTTGTTTAAGATAATTCATCTTATCATGTCTAAAATAGTGGAGGATCATTTAAAATATCAAAAGGATTTTTTAAGAATTAAATGTTGCTTATGTGAATTTAATATTTCAGTTATTATTATTCAAAAAAAATGTTTGGATGAATGTATTTTTATTGATGAAATATGATTTTGTGAAGTGGAGAGTGTTGTGCTAAGATGGACATGTTAACATACATAGAATAATAGAGGATCCTAAATTCAAAAAAATGATATTGGGAAGTCTCAATAACACTCTTTTTTTGAAAGTGCAGTAAAAATTACACTAGATCCCACTAAATAATAATTTAATTGAATATAAATAAATAAAAATATTATTATTGAAATGCATCACATTATTTATAACATATCCATTCATATTTTTTATTATTAATTATGTTGGAGATATGTTTTTATAATTCCCCACATATTTTTAAAACATAATCTAATATGATAAACTTGTGAGTACATCATAATCTCTCTAATAATTTTTTTATATTCTGATGAAAAACAATGGAACAGATATTCACTAACTTGTTTTTGTTTTTTCTCATGGATAACTATGGAAGAGGCACTATGATTATACTACATTAATTTTTGTTCTCTATGAATCCCAATCCCTTTTGTGGAAATCATTATTTAATAATAAAACACATGTTAGTATGTTATTTCAAATTTTACAAGATTATGTCTGGAAAAGATATTTAGTTCATTGTTTAATTATTATAATATATATTTTATATAAATAGTTTAGTTTTCTTTATCTATTTTGTTCTCATTGTTTTTATATCAATCCTAATTCAATTTTATTAAAGATTAAAAAAAATTGTACTCTAATAGTTAACCCAATATATAATTTTACATGATTTATTGTATATGATTATATTATGATCAAAGGTTAAATTATTTTCCAATGTATATGAACTGAATTGTGATTTATCAATTGATACCATTTTCTAATTACAATGTTATATATATCTTATATTTTTTTTAATAGTGATATTTTATCATATTTGGCGGTTTAAATTTTAAATTTTTAATAGAAATTTTATTGGAAATTCATTTAACCCCTTCTTGAGTAGTCCACTAGTAGTAACACAAACCAGTTATATTAGTTTGTAAACACTAGGAAGAATTAATATACCATATTTCATATAATGATAGGATAAAATTTCAAATTATTATTTATATATGAAACATAATGAAAGAAATAACATTATGATTTATATAAATTGGTAAACTCTTCCTATGAAATATTTTAAATAGAATGGTAATCAACTCAGTTAGATTGATAAATTAATATTTACTAATATTTATTATATATGTTTTTTATTAATATTGGACTTATGTCATAAATTGGTGATGAGTAGATGGAAAATTATCTATGTTGGATGAATTCGAACCCAAAAATCTCAATAATTATGTCAACTGTATATACATTATTGTATGGAATGAAGAAAAAATCCCTGAATAAATGTATTTTGTAAATATAGTTACATGAACTACCTTTTATTTATCTACTTCTCAATGGGTAATCACAAAATAAGTGATGTATATATCTAGGAAATTAATAAACCTCATGTAGGTGGGATAAATAAGAAATATCACTTTCGAGGAGTGATTTTGATTAGAGAATAATTATCTGTATATTTAATATGGTTAAATGAACTAGGGAAAAAATTATGTGTCATATGTGCCTTAACTATAACAAATAAAAGCGGCACCATAGGCCATTAATCTATTTAGTTTTAATATTTTTATTTAATTTCAATTTAATATATCATGTTTCATTGTCAATAGAAAAATATTTTACGAATATTATTATTATATGTTTACATTAACATATATATGGCTATTTTAATGAATTTAATTTAATTGCTTTTGTTAATAAGTATTATATTTTTTAAAAATATTTTTAATCGTAACATTAATTGCTAGTGCATCAATGGACCAATCGTCCCCATATACCAATCCAACCAGATTAAATTTTTTGATTCTTCCTTAATTATAGATGTACATAGACAAGAAATTAGTAATCCCATCTCAGGAAATCCATGCCTGACATAGTAACTCAAACATATCACATAATATTAATAAATCATTATAACATAACATCCATTACAACAATTAATTAATATTATCAACATAAGCCACTGATTTAGTTCCTTTGTCAATTAGATACACACATATATTATTTTATAACAATGTGATAATTTATAAGGAATTGCACCACATTAGACCCCATTGTAGACATAAATATATTATACCCTTATTCATAATAAAGGGACTTTGTATATAATAAATGGTGATCTTAGATGCTTAGTAAGGGGTGAACATAAGATATATTTATCGAAGAAGTTTTGTTTAAATAAGATGAACTAGGGGAATGAGAACATAATCACGGTATACTACCAAAATAATTTTAAATCATACCCAATAAGTCATAGATCATAAATCATGAATCAAGATAAAATAATTTTTGAATGACATTGTAAATGAGGACAAATAATGTGGAAATTACATAAAAATTACTAATAATTTATGATTTCAATGTTTATTTCTCATACTGTCATTAAAAGTTGATAAATCCCCACAATATGGTTGATTTGGTACACTGCCCATTACCATACACATGGTCGATTGTGTTCACTATCATTTTGATTACATATCATCTCCAAACATACAATTTTTTAACAATTGTATTTTTTTATATAAAATTATATTCTCAACATTAATATAATTTTAACCATGCATATTTGTTCTAAATGAATATCAAAACATTCCTAAATCAATAGTAGCATGAATAATCTATGAGAAAGAAATGGGATTGAAGAAAATTTCATAAAACATTTTCATAAGTCATCCAAATAATGAAGGTGGATTAAATAATTTTATAATATTCCTAGGGAATCATATGAAACATTAAATTATTATAAAAATGAAGAAAAATAGTTTAGCACAGTCTTATAAAATCACATATAAAATAAAAGGTATCATATTTTTTATTTGATATTTTATTTATAAAATAATTTAAAAAATTGTTATATTCCAAAATATGAAATACAAAAAAATGCATTCCTAACAAAAAATTGCTCCATAATAAAATAATTTATTTAAAATAACTGGAAATTTTATCACGAAACAAAAATAACATGCCACACATGCTAAAAGTGCTGAATTATGAGGGAATCCCCTAAAACACCAGAACACATTCAATAAGAAGATATCCAAAATTAGAAAAACAATAGGCCTATCATCATTATTACCTTTTTAAGCCATCAAATACTCAAAAATATTACCCCAACCATGCGTGTATGACCCTTAAGTTCAAATTATGTAAGGAATTTCTAGTCCTTCTATCATAAATAATACTCCAATTACACTCCAATTGGAGTTTCTAGGAATTAATCAAAATAGAGGAATATAGTTCCATGTTTAATGACATTATTATGTGGGAAACACATAATTTAAGATGATTGTATAAATCTAGTGCCCCTTAAACAAATTAAAGTATCCCACCAAAAAAACACATATAATTCAAGGATGATAGAGCCACAAAAATCATGAATAACACCACCTCCACGCATTATACCTTGTAGACAAGGACCGTCCATATTGATCTTTAGACCATATCTAGTTGGATTCCATCTAACCCAAAAACCGGATTCCCTATGATAACGATAAACCTATCTTATAAAACATTCGAAAAAACGAGTGAGTGAAATACTATAGAAAGGGAAACAACTATTCACTTCTTAATAATGTAGTTGATAATTTCCCAAACAATGAACTTGATATATTGATGGGATTTCTAAATAACCAACTATAAAACTATATTCTATGATTCCATATGATGCAATAGACAAATACTAATAATAAATATTACCCATTATCATACACATGATCCATAATAAGTGAATGACATGATTACTAGAAAAAACCCATCAACTAAGATCGTACTACCTATAGACAAAGACAAACCTACAACATAGAAACACATAAAATCATCCCAATCACAATGGAAGAATAATTGAGAAACATTTTCTAGTAAGGAATTATTCCATAATTTTCACTTTAAGAGAAAAGAGCCATATATATATGTTGATTCCTAAAATTTATAGGGATGATGTTATTGAGAATTCTCCCATGGAGAAAGCTAAATTTAAGGAAGATATCTCTGATCCCATTTTTTTATCCCAAACTATCCAAGATAGAAGTGTAATTAGTTATATTTAAAAAACAATGAAGGTATGTTTTCTAAAAGGTAAATAAATGATGAATCACTAATCAGGTTCGTAAAAAAATAATACGAAACACCTACATTTGATAATGAGTTAGAAATGAATCAAAAAACAAGGGATGGGAACAGGCTTGATGGAGGCTGATGTTTAGAACTAGACGACCAATGAAGAATAAAATAGAAAAAGAATAATTAGGGTTTTAAAAATAAATGTATATACACCCATCAATGTTCTTGTAATTCTATGTAATTGGATGAAAATTTCTCTTTAAAGAGATCCACAGGTTACATACATAATTTATATTGTACAAATAGAAAAGGATACTCCCAATACATAATTTGGAAACATGAATACCATATAGGGCCCCAAAATTATCCGAAAAAAAGATTTTTTACTGCTAACATGACATAATTACATCAATTTATTTTATATTGATACCCCCATCATTAAAAGGTCGTTCTAGATGTTTCCTTCTAACCCAATGATGACCCTCTTCTTGATGTGTGTCCCAAATGAAACAATTAAAAATAAATAAAATGTTATTCATCAATTATTTGTGTTGACTAGAAATTGAAAAATATTTCACTGTAAGGGAAGTCAAATCACTAATAAATATAGTAATACATTCCCCAAAAATAGAAAAATACTCTTCCATGTCATGATACTATCCAAAATCCATTTAAAATTTTATCATAGTGATAGATTTTTACCCTCCTGTTCGATAAAGGAACACCCAGATAATCCAATAGAATTCATTGAGAAGAAAACCAAACAATCTATTCAATAATCATGGATCTCTTATAAGTGAATATTATGAAGATAAAATATAAAATCATATAGACATTAACACATTTTCCTTCAATATTTAAATATTTATTAATATTAAACATGAAATTAATGATTTAAATCCACTTCCATTATTGAAAAATAGTATATAATATGAGAATACAATTTGCTAAATACTGGGGAATCCATACCCCCCAATAAAATAAAGAATCAATTATTCCTCCAATCTCTTATTAGGGATTCTTCTGAGTGCATTTTATGATGGAATGAAATGGATCTGTGAAATTGTGTCACATTCTTTCAAGAACCTATGTTATTTGAACAAATAAAATATCATCCATATTATATAAATTAAGAATCATATAGTGCATATCATTAAAATATTTTAGAGTCATATAGAATTAAACATTGGTTTATTAGATACATAATTAATTCCCAATCTATAATATTATATTTTTTCCATATATATTTTAATCATAAAATTGTCTCTAATCACTCTCATGTCTAGATCATCTATCATTTCTTTAGAAATCCGGATTGATCCCTCTATAAATCTAGAATTTATGTTTCCATGTTGTTCATTAAACAACAAGAGAGTTAGAAGATGATATTTTCACTTAACGAGATTTTATTCCAACACTTTATAGATATAATTACACATAGTAATGAGATGAAACTGCCAAAAGATATTGGGGGTGGGTGATAATGGGAATAAGTTCCCAAATATTTACAATAGTTAATCTTGGTAAAGTCCCACACATTAAATTATCTTGATCATCACACACCATTTACTTTATTATAATGACCCACAAATAATAAAAAAACATTTCAGTTAAACCCTCAGAACCTAGTCATCTATCGAGATTAAGAGTCTGAATTGGTTAAAAAATCTCCTCTTCATCTAAGAGTGCACCCATATTATGATTGTCAATGTCGAAAATAGAAAATTTAATTTTTTCAAATATAGATTCATGATATCACTAAATATTAAGGAACACAAGTGATAATGATTTTCAATATAATTCACTCCATATTAATAATATACTATCATGGGACCCAAAATACTTGCATCATAAGTAAATGAACTATTAGGGAGAAGAATTTTCAGCCTTCCATGAAATGTTTGATCTATATAACAATATTTAATATAAGATTTATTTTTACCCTAAATTAATATATTAATCTTTGGATTCATCTGGAAAAACAATAAAGGTTTAGTGAGGCATCTTCTAGCCCACGCTTTTAACTATACATGACCTTGATAGAATTTGCATCCTATTGGGATTGTAACCAAAGATCGAGTAGATTAATATATTTCTGAAGGGTTTTTAAATTATCATCCTAGTAGGGGAGGAAATAGAGAGAATAATGGATTGAAATTTTGATCCCTCCTATTTAAATTTGAATAGAAACACAGGAAAAATCCCAAAATAGTACCAGACAAAGATGATAGAACAATTTCTCAGATACCTTATAAATATCTGCATCAGCTGGTATAGAAACAAGACCATATTAATATTCCTTTAATAAGGAACATGATGATCAAAAAGAGAATGCTATGTTAATTTTTTTAACATGTAATACACAAAGTAGATGGAGATGGTAGAAATAACCTAGTGATTTGCTAATCATCTATAAATATGAATCTATATTCGGAAACTACCCCATCGATTATTACATTAGGTGAAGGAATTTACAGATGAAACCATTCCTATGAAATAATTAGATTATATGAAAGATTTTATATAATTAATACCATTTTTTTATTTGTGTACACCTCCTATCTTATTAGATTGATGAAGGATGGTATTAAAATTTTCACAAAAAAACAATGTGTGTGAATCACTTTTAATGGATAAAAGTGAGTCACAATGTTCATTTATAAAATATGGGAAACCATTTCCACAACCAACAAATAGAATATTGCACCCTAAATTGGTATTTATTTTAATAGAGAGGTTCTTGTTATAACATCCCAAAAAATACTATTGGATTTTTTAAAGACCCTTGTTTTTTGGATTGGAATTATCTACCAAGGTATGAATTTTATTAAACTTTTTATAAAGGATAAAATGTGTTTTAACTATAATATGACCAAAATTAATTTTTCTAACCACTCCATTATTACTAGAATAGGGTTTTTACCTTTTTATATGAGATTGGTATAAATATGAGTTGTTCAAATTTTAGAAGAATAATCTATAATTAATATTTTTTTAATTAAATAATATTTTATTTATGTAGTTTTGTTGGAAAATATATTTTGAATTTTCCATATTATAGATATTCTATATTCTTCATTTTTTCTGGAAGGGTGAGTTTTTCCTAGGTGATGAATAAGAAAGAGTTGGGAATTTCGGTTAGCCCGGGACCCTTGTTTGTTTTATTTTTCTTTCATTTTACTTATTTTCTTTTTAATTCAGTCCATTATACAATAGATTATTGTGGATGACCCTATTGGTTTCACCATCCCATTTCCAAGTGAAAATGGTGGTGTGAGATAGTGAGTATTTGTGAGATAAGGGAAGAGGGGTATTGTCACAAATATCAGGACATGTCAGATCATCCAGTAACACCTCTAGACCTTGGAATTGGGCGAAGCATTGGCAGATTCAGCCAAAGGTAGATTTTTTATGTTTCACTAAAATTACTATTTTTTAATGTTTTAAATTTCTATTATGATTTCTTGGGAACACTAGTGGGCTGATGTATAGTTTTTCCTAAGAAATTTTGGGTTTTGCGGTGATTTGAGTATTTACTATTCAAAAAATCCTACAATCAGGACATGTGGTTCTGAAAACACATGTTGTCACGAACCAAATCTGGTCGCCGCCCAAACCGGCACCAAACCCAGCCTGTGACATGACCCAAAGGGTGTTCCCTATCCCCACGGGCTGGCACAAGTGCCCGGGTATCATTTATTTAGGTTTGGGAACGATTTACCCGAATATGAAATCATAAACCATTAAAAACAATCAATAAACTGAATCTAAAAATTTACACCAAATGATGTTTAAACAAAAACCAGAACTGAATACATAGGTTTAGAGTCAATAGAAAAGGTCCAAAGACAAAATGGAACAGAAACAAAACAGCCCCATGGACTCCACATGACAAGGGGTCATCACCCCCAAGTCATCTCCACTACTCCGCCCCAAGGATGGGGACTAACACCCTGAACCGCCATCACCCTTAGCCTTTCCTTTACCTGGGTCAAAAAAAAGGTCTACTTACACCCAAGGGGTGTAATTAGGGTGTGAGCCTAAGCCAAATAGGATACCACCCTATGATTCCAAGGTGCATGCAATACAAGGTGAAAAAGCAAGCAGTTGTAATATTCAATTAAAAGCGGTGAAAAATTTCACAAAATGAAACTTTTAATTGAAAACATTTTTCAAGATAAAACTTTCAGAATGTTCACACATTTAAATAGTAATATTAGATACTGCATTATAATTCCAAAGACACCCAAAAACAAGGGAAAATACCACAAATCCACTGAGCAACAAAGCCGGGAACACCCCTAGGCACTAGATAGTCTCAGGCCCCATGTACCTCGTACCTCAGTGTAATGTAACCATAGTAAAATCCTTTCTCATGCACGAGCCACTAGTAGGGAACATACCCATAACCTAGTAGTCCCCAATCATCATCCACAATGTTTAGTTAGAGTTTTCGTTATCCAAATGCTATGTGAAACAGGGACAAAACCCATCCGGTCCACTAGCCGTACTAGTACAAATCCGCCCCACCTAGGTGCCCGGGCTTCCCCCTTTGTGCTCAAACAATTTCAGGATTTAACACACATCCATTTTAATGAAAAACACCACTACTGGTCACATCCACCAAATACATTAGCTATCTCATTTTATACCACTTAAAACACACAACAAACT
Source organism: Viscum album (assembly GCA_963277665.1). Taxonomy (NCBI): domain Eukaryota; kingdom Viridiplantae; phylum Streptophyta; class Magnoliopsida; order Santalales; family Viscaceae; genus Viscum; species Viscum album. Next base: position 504,015,493 of record OY728159.1, read on the forward strand.
CTTTGAATTTGAATAAATCAATTTCACAAAATCTCGTGTAGTTTTTCACACAAAACCCCTTAAGAAACCCACTTGTACATGATGTTCACAATTTAAAGTTACCAAAACAGTAAAGGAAGCCCAATAAATATCAATTAAAACAACAAATCAATTTTTGGGCATCCTTATGTTAAACAAGAAGTGTTATCTTTGTAAAACCTTCATTTTCACACAAAAGTGGAACCAAAACATCACATTCTTACAAACACAATTAAAACCCATTTTTTTTCAGCAATTACCAAAGGGGATAAACATTATAAACAGTATTTTATGCCTTATTACAGATCAATAAAAACAACTAAGTATTTATAGGGCATCCCCAAATAAACAAACAAAACACTTCTTTGGAAAACCCCCAATTTCACACCAAATTGGCATTTTAAATTCAATTGCAATGGAAACATCATTAGAACCAATTTTTGTAGCAATAATAAAATTATATAAATCTGAAAATATGATAAATACAGCATTCTAATACACAAAGATTGCATCAACATTGGAATCACCTACAAAATCAAATGAAACCATTGAATTCTTTGTGCAAAAACACAAACGCACCACCGCCGCACCTCAAGAAGGGTAGATCAAACCTAAAAATAGAAAATTGGACCAATAAAACCCAAGGTTAAACCTTAGGTTCGAACCCCTACCCACTGGTCATTGTTCACTTCAATAAAAAGGGAGGAAACCCAAAAACAAATAGAATGAAACCCTAATCAATTTGAAAGGGGAAAAGAAATGGACAAACTTATTTGAGAAATCTAGAATGAATCTCCCCAAAACACTAGTATCTGAAATTTAAAACGGCCAAAACTCAGGGGATGGTCTCACAAGAATTATTAGGTCATTTAGGAATTGGAATGGAGGGAAAATATTAAGAATAGAAGGAGTTATGAAAGGATCAATTTACCTATCCAAAATCTGGACGATTTCTGAAAGCCAGAACGTTTCGACTATTTTCGCGCCTCTATCTAGATCCAAATTGTGGGAGGAAGGCATGGGGTCTCTCCTGGGCTTCTTAGGGTATATAGGGAGGTGGAATCACCGAAAAATCCATTTTAATGAATAATATATTAATAACTTAATGAAACAATTTAAAACTGGAAAATGGGCCTTTGGGTTGGCCCAATTCTCAAATAAAAACAAAAATCTTCCATTCTTATGGATTTATAAAGGCCCCAAATTTAAATTTGGGGTTAATATATCAGGGGAGAACAATTAGGATTTGGAATGAGTAAAAAATATTAAAAACTGAAAAAGTTATAAATGAAACAAAATTTATTTTTAAATCTGGAATTGGGCTCGCAGTTTGGCCCAATTCATGAAAACTCACCTATTTTCAATAAAACCTTTGGAAACCACCAAAACAAATCATGATTGGAAAATAAATTTAAAATAACCCTAAAACAGATTACGTACGTGACAATTCTCCCCACCTTGAAAACATTCCCCCCCGGAAAGTCACAGCAAGGTCAAAGCAACAACCAAACCCAACTGAGAAACCAATAGGTACACCCTTGCCAGGTTTCACCCCCAAAGGTCAAAACACCTCCAGTGATCAATGATGGAAGGAATACTGTCACAAACCAAAATTTCACCACTTTCCTGAAACAATAAAGTACATTCAGGATTTATCCCAAATGAAAACTCCTCAAATACAATCTGAACAATACTCAATCAATTTACCCAAAAAAACAACAACATTGAACAAGGTTACACTTCCCTACTATAACTAAACCATTGGAAACTCTCCAACATCAATGTTTACCCAATGAATGTGTAGGTATTTAGATATCTTCGAATGATAATACCTACTTCCCAGACAAGTCCAAAGAAAAAAAATATGAGTTACTCGTATGAAGAGACACAAATGGGCTCCCCACCATAAGAGACAACTTAAATTGTTTTCCCGAGACAGAATCAAGACACTAATAGTGGGAGGCCCAAACATACTCTCTAGAAAAAGGGATATACTTCCATTAAATGTTTATGAAGTAATATTCATGAGAATCATAGTGGGTCTCCCCACCATAAGAACTGACCATCTTAACCGACCAGCATGGGCTGACACAGAAAGACCCAAAAAGAAATCAAAGATTTAGGAAGGGCGCAGGATTAGTCTGCATGGTTTGGGATACTGTGAACTAATTATAAATATAATTCTTTCTACATGGATTCCTAGCACACGACCACTACTAAACGTGCACAAACTATGTGCTCAACCATGACGAAACCATAGGTTTGAACTATTCCCATTTTTCATACTAAGGATAAGACTTTGTACAAGGGTTTAAATGGCCCTGGGATTTTCCATGACTACGAGCCATCTTCTCTCCGAGACCTATGGCTGGAGCTCAAATGATTGAAGCATCTTCGGCCTCGTAGTTAATATTTGGAAACCCACTGAATGAGAATTCTTCTTTTCGGTGACACCAAAAACTACACCGCAGTCCCAAATAAGTTTTCTAGACATAACACATTCCAAACTCACTTTACCTTATCCCGATATTTCACTGAAACAAGGGCTGAGAAGATACACACACATCACAACTTGTTTCTTCAGGTGAGAAACAATAGAAGTAAAGAACACCTACACTCACATTCCTCTAAAATAGATGATTTTGAAGTTTTTCCAAGGGAGACATTTGCCCAACATAACAGGGACTCTCAGAGGATTTCACTACTTTCACCTATACAGTTAATCGAGTACATGACATCATAAGGCATCACCAAACATGACCATTTCAATTGATATAAACAATTCATGGAGATGGACCTTATAAAACATCCCCAAACAACACACAATTCTAGAAAGTGGCCACAATATCCTATCGTGAACATATTTCCCACACCGGTGGTTTAACATGAATTAATGCATCAAAGAAACTTTGAAGAACCCAAGGGTCCTCTTAGACACCATCGAGACACTCATCCAAACTTACAACCAAAGAACACTTCCACCTTCGACGAATCATGAAAATTTATAAACTAAGGTTTCTTTCAACCTTCCACAATAACTTTACCACTACAAGAGGATCCAAAAATCAACGAAATGAATGGGTGTAGACTCAATCAACAATGATCGATAAAATATTCCTTATATTGATCAACTGGAGGATTTTCAAATGGCGAAACAATATGGATTGCACTTCATCTGTGCATTAACCCTTAATGGGGGCATACCTTATCCAATGAGAGAACCCAAGGACCCAACCAATCTGGTCCGTAGTCAAAAAATGCCTCAAACCAGATCAAAAAACATGAAGGGAACCACCGTAGAGGCATCCCAAAACATTTTTCAAAAGAGACCACTAATCGTCCCAACAACATAGCTCACCGACCAAACACAAACACAAAACACAGTTCAAACACGAGGGGTTCTTGGACTCAAAACATCCCACAACATCAACATTATCAAAAACCCATAATAAAAACTATACCAAACTATTCATCAATACATCATGTTTTCCTTTAAAACTATTTCTTTGAAAACAAACGGTTTTGCAGTAAGAGTATCCACCATTGGTACCCCATGGGCCTCACACATGCATGTTTTTGTGTCACACCGGGAACCCTCCTCATAACCATCCCAGCACTCATACAGTCATGCCATAAACCATCCATCATCCCATATAACCCCATGCATGTGGTCACTCATGGAAATACCAAAGGGTAAAACAAAAATTCCTTCCACTTTTCAAAAACAAAATGCTCAACCAACCCAATCTTTTTCTCAAAACTGCTAAGAATGAGATCAAAATCCCAATTCACATCTTACAAAACATTTCATAAAGACACAACAATTTCGAAAAGAACCCACATTCAAGATATTCATATCAATATCAAAACATCTCATCCCATTAAAACAATGTTTTATTATTTAGAAAACTCTATTGGAAACACTTTTCAAAACCAACTTTAATATAGTTCCTTCTTTCAAAAGAGGTGTAAGCACACCATTTTACATTTCAAAAAAATTCTGAAAATTAAATTTCTCAATTTCATAAACCGAACCATTCTTTCTTTATTTGAAAATCATTTCATAAAAACTTTACGCTTATTAAAACCAAGTCACCAGAAAACCAAAGTGCCAGGATTTCAAATCTAAAGCACAAAACAATCCGAGAGGAAACTAGTTTCAATGGGTGACTTTGAAATATGGTTGGCATCCATATTCCAATCACTTCACTGTCACAGAGAGTGTTTTAGGGAATATCCCCAGCTTCACATGGCTTTCCAGGCCCTGCGAGCTCACTGAGACCATTATCCCAACTCTCTTTTCATTTCCCCTAATCATCATCAAACCAAGAAAACCAAAGGAATTAGATAAATCCCGACTTCCCATGGCGACTCGAATCCTGTCATGAGGTGTGGTGATCAGGAACACTACCCATAACCGAACTACCAAGTCCCAACAATCGTAACTTTATACTATCCCGACTGTTCCCCAAATAACGTGACACAAAGAGTTAACCAGAACCACCTCTGATACCATTTTGTCATGAACCAAATCTGGTCGCCGCCCAAACCGGCACCAAACCCAGCCCGTGACATGACCCGAAGGGCGTTCCCTATCCCCACGGGCTGGCACAAGTGCCCGGGTATCATTTATTTAGGTTTGGGAACGATTTACCCGAATATGAAATCATAAACCATTAAAAACAATCAATAAACTGAATCTAAAAATTTACACCAAATGATGTTTAAACAAAAACCAGAATTGAATACATAGGTTTAGAGTCAATACAAAAGGTCCAAAGACAAAATGGAACAGAAACAAAACAGACCCATGGACTCCACATGACAAGGGGTCATCACCCCCAAGTCGTCTCCACTACTCCGCCCCAAGGATGAGGACTAACACCCTGAACAGCCATCACCCTTAGCCTTTCCTTTACCTGGGTCAAAAAAAAGGTCTACTTACACCCAAGGGGTGTAAGTAGGGTGTGAGCCTAAGCCCAATAGGATACCACCCTATGATTCCAAGGTGCATGGAATACAAGGTGAAAAAGCAAGCAGTTTTAATATATAATTAAAAGCGGTGAAAAATTCCACAAAATGAAACTTTTAATTGAAAACATTTTTCAAGATAAAACTTTCCGAATGTTCACACATTTAAATATGAATATTAGATACTGAATTATAATTCCAAAGACACCCAAAAACAAGGGCAAATACCACAAATCCACTGAGCAACAAAGCCGGGAACACCCCTAGGAACTAGATAGTCTCAAGCCCCATGTACCTCGTACCTCAGTGTAATGTAACCATAGTAAAATCCTTTCTCGTGCACGAGCCACTAGTAGGGAACATACCCATAACCTAGTGGTCCCCAATCATCATCCACAAAGTTTATTTAGAGTTGTCTTTATCCAAATGCTATGTGAAAAAGGGACAAAACCCATCCGGTCCACTAGCCGTACTAGTACAAATCCGCCCCACCTAGGTACCCGGGCTTCCCCCTTTGTGCTCAAACAATTTCAGGATTTAACACACATCCATTTTAATGTAAAACACCACTAATGGTCAGATCCACCAAATACAGTAGCTATCTCATTTTATACCACTTAAAACACACAACAAACTCTTTGAATTTGAATAAATCAATTTCACAAAATCTCGTGTAGTTTTGCACACAAAACCCCTTAAGAAACCCACTTGTACATGATGTTCACAATTTAATGTTTCCAAAACAGTAAAGGAAGCCCAATAAATATCAATTAAAACATCAAATCAATTTTTGGGCATCCTTATGTTAAACAAGAAGTGTTATCTCTGTAAAACCTTCATTTTCACACAAAAGTGGAACCAAAACATCACTTTCTTTACAAACACAATTAAAACCCATTTTTTTGCAGCAATTACCAAAATGGATAAACATTATAAACAGTATTTTATGCCTTATTACAGATCAATAAAAACAACTAAGTATTTATAGGGAATCCCCAAATAAACAAACAAAACACTTCTTTGGAAAACCCCCAATTTCACACCAAATTGGCATTTTAAATTCAATTGCAATGGAAACAACATTAGAACCAATTTTTATAGCAATAATAAAATTATATAAATCTGAAAATATGATAAATACATCATGCTAATACACAAAGATTGCATCAACATTGGAATCACCTACAAAATCAAATGAAACCATTGAATCCTTTGAGCGAAAACACAAACGCACCACCGCCGCACCTCAAGAAGGATAGATCAAACCTAAAAATAGAAAATTGGACCAATAAAACCCAAGGTTAAACCTTAGGTTCGAACCCCTACCCACTGGTCATTGTTCACTTCAATAAAAAGGGAGGAAAACCTAAAAAAAATAGAATGAAACCCTAATCAATTTGAAAGGTGAAAAGAAATGGACAAACTTACTTGAGCAATCTAGAATGAATCTCCCCAAAACACTAGTATCTGAAATTTAAAACGGCCAAAACTCAGGGGATGGTCTCACAAGAATTATTAGGTCATTTAGGAATTGTAATGGAGGTAAAATATTAAGAATAGAATGAGTTATGAAAGGATCAATTTACCTCTCCAAAATCTGGACGATTTCTGAAAGCCAGAAAGTTTTGACTATTTGCGCGACTCTATCGAGCTCCAAATTGTGGGAGGAGGGCATGGGGTCGCGCCTGGTCTTCTTAGGGTCGATAGGGAGGTGGCATTACCGAAAAATCCATTTTAATGAATAAGATATTAATAAATTAATGAAACAATTTAAAACTGGAAAATGGGCCTTCGGGTTGGCCCAATTCTCAAATAAAAACAAAAATCCACCATGCTTATGGATTTATAAAGGCCCCAAATTTACATTTGGGGTTAATATATCAGGGGAGAACAATTAGGAGTTTTAATGAGTCAAAAATATTAAAAATTGAAAAAGTTATAAATGAAACAAAATTTATTTTTAAATCTGGAATTGGGCTCGCAGTTTGGCCCAATTCATGAAAACTCACCTATTCTCAATAAAACCTTTGGAAACCACAATAACAAATCATGATTGGAAAATAAATTTAAAATAACCCTAAAATAGGTTACATACGTGACACATGTCTTGTGTTATTCCTTTTAGGGGAAGATTATATTTATTAATTAAATTTAATATATGTGTTATAAAAAATTTGTACATGGACATGGTCGTGTAGTATAGTACCTATCCTAATTTTCCGTGTAAGGGGTACCTTCTTTGTAGATCACATGACCAAAACTGAAGTCGGTTTCAAACCATGTATAATTACACAAATACAAAAAATCAATGGTTGGGTCTTTTAAGGGACTTTGGAAGGTATCCCATTTTGGGCACATGTCATGTACTCTTCTTACAAACTATTTTAATGGGTTTTAAATAACATTTCCTAGAAAAATTACATAACTTTGTGGGACTATGAGGGAAGACACCATATACAGGGTACACATGCAGTGTAATATTCATACACAATACTTTGGATATTTTCATGTATTTTCATACAAGAGATTTAATTTGACCCTTGAGAAGTTGATAATGTGTATTTATCTACCTAGATAATGATGGGAAGACAAGTTGGGTGTCTTGAAGTCCACTAGGTAGACTTTCATGAATTGATTTGTTATTACTCAAGTAGTTATACCCAATGTCTCTTGAGAGAGAGGCACTCTGATTTGAGATGGACCATGATCCATCACCCATGACCTATGATTTTTCATATTTTCCCTCGAGGATGTCTCCCTAGTGAGATGTTACCTTTTAAACCAATTTTCTGTGAGAATAGTTTAAAATGATCACTTATAGGATTCTTCTATATATATATTGGAAAGACGATTTTATGTAAGATTCCCCAGCATCCAATTAATACATATAATTTACTTTGGGATGAATTTTATTTTATTATCACCTATGGAATCCCTTATTGAATCCCTTTTCCTATTTACTTTTTAAAGGATCCTATGTAGGATTCCTACACCTTCATAATCATTTGAGAGGGTCTCCAATATTTTAACTTTTATTATGTAATATTTGAGGATCACCTATATGATTCCTCAATCTTACTTACCCTTTAAAGATCCCCTATAGGTTTAATCTTTTAACCTTATTTTTTGATGATCCTGAGTGAGATTCATTCGCTTTTTTGTTGACCTTGGGGACCCTGAGTATGATGCATCTCTTATATATTGACATGAGTGTCATAATTGGTGATCATTTGTTTATCCAACCCTAATATACTATATCGATTTTGGGTATAGTTGGTAGTAGGGTTCATCATAGAACATGTTCTGAGTGTGTAATCCCATTAGGTTGTGGATGTAGTGTTGGGTTTATGTTTTCAACCACCACCACTCTTTTTTTATACATTAATTTTTTTATTTCTAATTAACTGATGTTTTCCAAAGTTGTGTAAGGGTTGGGTGATATTTATACCAACATTAAGAATTTTAATTTCACTTTGGGATGCATGCACATTCATCATGGGATCCAGCTTATGAGATATATTATTTTCATATGTTTATTTGTATACCTAGAAGTACTACATAGGATCTGGTTGGTAAACCTATATATTTGAATCTTAGATTATTGGAATTTCTAGAGTATCTTTCTAGAATATAACTATTGAAATTACTACTACAATATACATGAATGATTACCCTAATAATTATACTCATGGTTGATTCCTCTCTTCTAAATAAAGTGGATGATTCCACTCTCCCCAAGTTGTTATATGATGAGTATGATCATGATTTTAGCTTCTTGTGGGTTACTGTTAGTGATTACGCTATCCTCAAACATGGGTTGTTATTGATTAACTATACTCAACGCAAATTTTGTTCTTTATAAGATGATTATTCACTCCTCGACCTATGGATTATGAAGGATGAAAAAATCTCCTAGATTGGTCATATGGTGATGATATCCAAATGTTCTCTCTGGGATACAAACTATGAGACCTTTTATATATTAGGATAGTTGACAATTTCATTTCACAACTATGATTGACATTCACATTTTGATCATGAAGTGTGGGTTTGGCGTTTCACCTATGAGCTATCATTATATATCTCCTATAGGGATGAACATTATGGTTCATCTATGTTTCTATGTTGTAATCACCTACGAATGGGAACCTAGAGCTCAGAAATTGTATAGGAATTACTTGGCACACATACATATATTTTCTATTTAATAGAGTTCCTATTTTACTTCCCTAAAATCCATTTTATAGTAATTGGTGGCGAGGGTGGGTGGATCCGTGGGTATAATGTGTTTCCCCCTATGGTGACAAAGCATCCCCATGGACCTTTCCAACAATGGAGGGTGAAGATATACAACAATTAGAATTGAGGACAAAGAAATAATATAAACTATAAATGGATTTAGTGAAAAAAATGCTTATCTCAATGCCTTTTTCATATGATTTTTTGGTGATTAAGAATATGAAATCAAATATTGGCTGATGATTGGATTTATTATATTTCATTCACCATACTCATGAATATGAATATTTATATATATATGTGTAGGTAAGTTATTCAACACATATGAACATATTGATATGGACTTCCATGTGGGAACTTTCCTAGTTGACTAATATTATAGACCTACAAGTTTGAATGTGGTTTCTTTTTGTTGTAATTACTTATCTTTTTAGTTGTGTCTCAGCTAGAATGGGCAATGAAATTTCATGCACTACTATATATATGTTTTATAGGATCATCATTGTGGTGGTAAACTATGTCAATTTTTCATCGAATAATTCGAACAATCTTGTACTTGTATATATTAGGTATACATTATAGGTTTTGAATAATTTCCTGGTAGATTTTGATAATTCCCAGAGTTTCAGTATCTAGAGTACTTGCTCATGAAAATTCATATGATGGTTCTGGTGCAGTTTGAAGGTGTGTGTGTACCTGGTATTTCGTGTAGCTCTTGGATTTCAGTAGAGGAATACTATATTATTTTCTTTTCTTTTGTTCTCTTGTATCTATATGGTCAAGACAATGGGGACCTGGGATGTATTATTGGTGTAGCTATTTAGAATTCAATTAAATTTTCATTTATTGTTACAACACATTCTATATTAGTATACTTACATCTTCTGAAAATCATTTTATTTACTACCATGTATGATAAAATGATATCTAATCTTTTTTCCAACTATGATATGAGGTCCATTATTACCCATAGTCACACCCTAGGACCTTGCTTCAAGTACGAAGCCTCTGGAATAGGCAGATGCGTTCCTGAGGCCTCATAACCAACCACTATAGATCATCATTTTAGTGGCATCTGGGTAAGTATATTATAATGTGATATCAAATAATGCCTTTTCAAGTTATTTATGTTTAAGGATATGGTAGATATGAGTATTTCAAACATGTTATAATTTTTTATAGATATCAGACTAGTGCATCGAGAACACTTGATTCATTATAAAATTTTTGTCCCTAGGTTATGCATTTGTTATTTTGAACAGCGATGATACAGTTGTATTTGAGTTTCACCTTTAGGGATAGACATATTGTATTGATATTATGATTTATTTAGTATTTTTAGATCTTGAACCATTATCAGGAGGTCATGGATAGTTATTTGACTCTTGGCTGGTAAAGGGATGGGTTATCCGCTAGAAAATATTTTCCATATAGTATTCAAATAATTTTTGTATTCTAGTGTGTGGTCATTATTGTTGATAGATAATGATTTTTTAATGTGTCAAAAAAAACCTAATTGGTTTTCCCCTTATAGAAATTTGGTTTAATTCTAATCAATTGATTGGACATGAATATATGATTCCTTCTTATGGAAGGTATTGTGGATCTACATTGGGGAGATTGGGATGAGGTCTATAACTCAATCCCTATGAATGAGAGGTTAAGTGACCATAATTGGTATATATGGTATTTTATTCCCACTTATTTTAACCCAGGTAGAACTTCTTTTCTCTAGACATCGTTATCAAGTTAGATCACTGAGTACGGTGTTGATGGATATCCAGACATTTCATGTGAAATGGGCCTCGAGGTGGTATTACTGTATGCATATTCCCTGTGAATGTCACGTAATAGTCTTTTAGTACATTAGAATGGTGACCTCTAGGGACTAGTTCTTTGTGAGGATGCTTAGTGACGATTCGACTCTTGTAGGTCTTGTTTTCTTTTTTGACCATCATAGTTCAGAATTGATTTCTTCTTCATTATATATGTTAATATATTGGTTTAGGTGGTTAGATATTTTTACCTAGTTATGAGACATAATATTTAGGGAAAAGATGGAATCCTAAAGGCCCTTAATTAGATAAGGACCCTTATTGGTTGATGTCTATTATATTGCGTAACATGTGTGAGATTTTTTGGATCAGTTTTAAAAATTCCCATTATTAGCAAAGAGCTTGTGTGTACACTTTTTTTGATAACAACACATAGTGGGTAGTCAATTTTTCATTATATGTATGTTCATGATATTATATTTTGACAAAAAATATGGGAGATTTGGTATCAATAAAATCTTGTACGGGTAGGAAATTTCATGTTTTGGTCGTTGTTGACTATTTTTTCCACTATTTCTAATGTTGCAGATCATGTGTAGACCATCATGATTGGAACAAAACATGGTGATGGATGGGTTTTGAATAAATAATGGCATAATCGAGGCACCCGACTTTGAAGAGGATGCCCAATTGAGCTTATAAAATGTTTAATATATTATTCCATGAAGCATGGTTATCTTAGCATTGTGAAGGATGAATCTCTTGAGTATGAGTCTAATGATAAATTTACAAACTAGTTTTACCTCGTACCTTTTCAATAGTAAATCAGTGAGTGATTGGGTCTGATTTAAGGACAGATTGTTTTAATACATCTTCTAGGATTGGTGGATTATGAGTTGTGGCTAAAAGATGAGTGTCCCTTAATTTAAGAGGAGACATCGATAATGAATGGGGCCCCTTATGTCTGTCGAGTTGTGGCTGGACCTGGACAAGCTATGTCTGAAGACATGGTGTTAGGTGTTGCTTAAATGAAAACACAGAATTTTGTGTTGTGGGAATAACACGGAAGGGAAATGTTCAAATCATTTGGAATAATATTATTATACACCTATCAATAATGATCATTATCTATCTTAAAATCATCTTCAGTATTGTGATAGAGGTATATCTCTATATTGATCTTGATTTCATTTGAATTGTTTTTCTTGCGTGATGAATGAATATATTGAGGTTGCACTCAAAGATCAGTGTAAGGTAAGCATTATCTTGTGGAGTCATCCATTGTTTGGTTTAGATTGTTACCCCTATATATAATGATACATCATAGTTTTCCGTGAGATTTTTATATAATGTATTTGATTAGGATGATGATATGTTTATTCCAATGGTGGGGATTACTAGATTGGTCAATGTTAATCATATCCCTTATAAGAGATATTAGTTGACATTATGAGAATGTTCTTCAAACTGTCCAGATTTCATGTTCTCTAGATTCTTGATGTCCGATCATGACTTCTAGTATTACCAACTTGATTATTTGGGGATGATGAGGATTCTGGTAGGATATTTTAAGGTTATTCATTTTTTCACTCATGATTTATAAAAATAAATATGTGTTGTTTTGTTCCAGATACATTTATGGGATAAAATATTCTTTTCACTTACTAGATGATCTCAAATAATTTTTCATACCACTATGTTTGTCTTATAATAGGGTGTTCACCCAATGACACGAGTTTTGTGAAATTCTATCCAATTTGAATTATTGAAGAATAATTAATAAATAATATGTAAAGATTTAAATATTGACTAATTTTCATAGGTTCAATAGGAAAATATCATATAAGCATATCATAGTATTGAGATTACCTTTCCACTATTGAGTCAGTGCTATTGATTTTTCCTATGCAAGGAATAAACACTGGTTGGATGTTGGGCCTGGCATAGGCCCACTTTTATTTTTCATTTCTTTTCATTTCTTTTCTTTTTTTTATTTTTTTTCAATTCTTCATTCAATCCCTAGTTTCTCACAGACTACCCCTGTGGGTTTCTCTTCACATGAAAGAGATATAATGTTGAAAGGGACATATTTACATATATATAGGAAGATATACTGAGATATAGCGTGAGATAAGTAATAATATGAGTACTATCACAGAGCTTCGGAGATGTCAAATCATCGTGTAGCTACCGTGGACCACAGAAATTGGCAAAGCATCAGTATATTCCACCTAATAGAAGGAAATATTTTTTTCTCTATAAATAACAATGATTCTTCATTTACACTATTTAAATCTATGTTATTATTTATTGGGACAACTAGTGGGATGTTTTGTAAATTTCACTTAGAACACAAGGGTTTCTGGGAGGATTGAGGTTTTACCCTTCGGGAAATCTATCTACATGGAATGTAGTTCTGGAAAAACATGACATTTGTTATTCCCTGTAAGGTAATATGGTCTTTTGAATAAAAATCCTTTTATTGGGTATAAACATAGTGTACATGGACTCCACTGTATATCCAAGTACAAGGCCTAACTACCCATCTAAGTGTCACAAGCCATTTAATGGGCATTTACAGACCATGAGTGGGTTTCACAACATGATAAAGTAAAAAATGATATCAAATACATGGCTAGGTATTGTGATGGATACAAGAAGATTCCCCTTGTAGGGTATACACCATGTACAAATCATACAAGCAGTGTACTTGGGATATACACCGAATGTACAGAAATAATTACAAGACCAGTTTGGTTCATGAGAAAAAATGATGTGTAGTTGGGTTCCAAAGCCTTTCACTACATCTTTTCTACCCTTTGAGGAATTTTCATGTCTTTTTTCCAATGATTAAAAATTTGACCAATGACTAGTTCATTATGTGTATCTTTACATGTATATCCTGATGGATAGACTCGTGTGTTGTTTTGTGGACACCTAGGTTATGTATTATGAATATATAGGTTATTCCTCTTGTTGATATACAAAGTTTATCCTAAGAGTGAGACACAATAATATAATATTGGACATGATCCATTAAAGGTTACACATTATTTTTAATATTTTCTTTTAAATAATTATCCATAGTTAGATGTTCCCTATGGGCCTATAAAGCCATGAGACTAGTTTACAAGGATACCCCATAGGATTCCTTTATTATTGTTTTAACCTAATGGATACGATGTATGATGCATTAATCATGATTCCATAACATGGATATCCTATGGGATCCATTCTCTTTAATGATGTCATTGGTAATCTCTTATATGACCTCCTTTCTTATATATCATTTTAGGGATCCAATGTTTCGTGCCTTTTCCTTTATACATTATTGAGAGGGTCCCCTTAAGGAAAATATTTTATGTATCTTTTGGAGATCCCCAGTAGGATTTATTAGTATAACATACCATTCAAGGAACCCCATATGGATTCCCATTTTACCTTCCATGTTGAGGATCCTAAGTAGGATGCCATTGTATTTCTTTTGTAGAAAATGAGGATCCTGAGTGGTATTTCACTACCGTGTCCAGACGTGAGGAAGCTAGTGGGTTACCCATTTTCTACCAAACCCTGAGATATTATTTCTATTTTGGGTAGATATGGTAGTGGATGTAACCATAGACCACAAGATGAGCTTGAATGCCTATAGCGATATGATAGTATTTTTTGTATAAGGTGTATGGCCACCCCTTCTCTTCTAATAATAATTTCACTATTTTTATTTATTATAGAGATATGTTATCCCTAGGTTCTTCATTGTATATAGCTATTGAGATTGACATGAAATTTATTACTTTCTTTTTGGTATTCCTTGATGTTCATCTTCAGATCCAACTTCTGTCTGATGTTATTTTCTAGGGTTAATTTTTATACAAAGAGGTAATCCTTGTGGTATTGTTATTGAGCCAAAATATTTGATTACAAGTTCATCATGATTTCTAGATGTTTATCTTGGAATCTATCTACTGGTATTATTACTATGATATGCAAGCATGGAATCCATAGTAATTATAATCATGGATGATTCTTCTCTATCAAGTGATGAACATGATTATTCTCTTATCATGTTCTTTTAAGTTGTGGATGATTACACTATTATAATAACATGGGTAAATGAGGATGATTACACTCTCCACATCATGGGGTTGTTGGTGTATGATAATTCTCTCCTCAACTAGTAGTTTATAGTGGAGGATTACACTCTCCTAAACCTATCAATTATAGAGGATGTGTATCCTCTCCTTGATTTATCATATGACAATGATCCAAAGAAATTCCTTTTATGATTAGGCTTATGATTCATTATCATTATCCATTTGGTTGAGCATGGAGTCTCACACCTACTATTTTCATTATCATTTGGATCTTGAGTGGTGGGAATGATGTCTCATCAGCGATTTCTCCTTACATACTACTTAAAGGAAAACCCCTTAGGGTTCATTTCAGTATCAATGTAGTGAAAACCTATAGACAGAGAAATATCGATCATAAATTGTACTGGATTAACCTATGTATAAAAAAATGGGGTCTGGATATTTTTCATTTTTAGTATATCCAAATATACTTCCATGGAATCCATTATCATAACGTTTGGAGGTGAGTATGGGTGAATCTGGGGTTAGGCTGAGTATCCACTTGTGGTGAGATATCATTATCAAATACATTCGTAGTGTTGACCAAAGAAGATATATATCAATTTGGATTACATGCAATTTGATCAAATTAATTATAATTATTTTATGTGTCACAAACTACATATCAATTTCCTTCCATAGGATGTCTATGCGGTCGAGATTATGATCCAAAATAACCACTGCTGATTGAATATATAATATACCATTCACCTTAAATATAAATATATATATGTATGTATATATGTATTAGTTATTGGACTATACATGTATACATTTTTTATGGACACCCATTGTAGAAATTTCTTATTTGACACGAAATATAGACCCATGGATTGATTATGGTTTCATTTAATTTTATTTACTTATCTTTTTAGTTCTATCTCACCAATGATAATCCTATTGTATTGAATTAACTATTGGGATAATATTTTATAGAAACTTCATTAGGGTGTCATATAGATATTATTTATCTCCCCTGCATGTGAATCTCATTGTATGTGATTTCATTATTTATTCTTTTCAAGATGATTACAGTATGAGGTCAATAGGGATGAGTCCTACAGTATCATAATCGATCTGAGTTACTTTTGTGGTTTCTTCGGATTGATGTAGTAATGTTTAATAGCATATGTATACATGGTCTATGGCCTATTATGATGTGAATAGTTGATCCTTATATGTTTTTTTAGTTTCAGTCATACTCATGTATCTATATCGTTGGCCCGGAGGTTGACCAGTGACGTATATATGGCGTTGTTTTTCAGGATATTATATAATATTCATTTATAACTACAAAATTTTATATTTTATTTCATTTACTTCTATTGCTATTTCTTCACTCTGATATGAGTGCATATTCTCCCCACTATCACACCCTAAGATATTGTTTCTGTTCAACAACATTTGGGGTATGGGGAGGTTCTCTTGAGGTAAAATAAAAACCTAGATTAGATCACCGTTTCAGTGGAATCTAGGTAGGGAAATTAAAATTTTCATTATTCTTGAAAATCCATACATGACCATTAATGAGATGTCCATGTAGAAAGTCACTAAATTGAATACATTTATCTATGTCCTTGATGGAAACATAATTGAGTACTGGTTCTTGGATCACAAAAAAGATACTTTCTTTTACCAATATATTTCATAATTGACTAAATTTTAGCCAAGGATCTCATTACCCAAGAATTAAAAATGATTGAATAAAACCATGTGTAAAAGAATTTGTTTTCCTCAGGTCCAATTCAAGTCAATTTTCTATGATATTCCTTACAGTAATATATTGATTATGGATCGACTCTCAATGTAGCTTTGAGGTATCGTGGATTTGACCACCTTTTATCAACCATTAGGAGTGGATGACTTGAGATTTCATCCCTAACATCATCTAAGAAATAAATGTAATCTTGGGATGGATTATATTCAATGCATTGAGGTGTATATAGGTATTCACTCTAATGATAATAATGGAAAAAGGTAGGAAAAATTCTAAGAGGGGGTTCATCCGAACACTTCTGTTTCCTGGGAGATGGTCGGACTAGAGTATCTATCACAGTCCCTTTATAGATATCAAGGGAGAAAACATTAAAAGGAAAAAACATATGGAATTATCCAATGTATCCTTTATATAATACGAGGACTCCCAAAAAAAATAGTGATTACTATGATACTATAGTAGATGAGAAGAAACTTTTTTAGATGCCCCATGTTTCACTACAGGAAGATCAGGGGCTAAGGAAACATTAGGTTTTTTCATTAGGGACCATAATGATGAGATATGTCCAACTAAAACATGATCATAAATTGGGGCTCTATAGTTAAAATATCTTTATCAATTATATCAAGATACACTAGAATATGTTGTAAAGTGGGGAGCTAGATAGCTTGATGGTGGACCATTTTCTAGAGGTCTTGACTGAATCCCCTGATTCTAGCATGACAGATGAGAATGAAATTTTATCTCATAGTGAGAGTAGTATTTTTGAGACTAGGTAAAAACATTGTTTTTCTATAATTTATGATCAGTCCCTATATACAAAATAATCATGTGTTGGATGGGCTATCTTGGTAAAACATCACATAGATAGGAGCTTCCATCATGTGGTCCATCTTCGATGTTGCTTCATATTTACAATGGAAATGACCAAGAGTGTTACCAATGGATTAGAGAATATCCAAATTCTGAAATGGATGAGTAATAAAATGGGGGTGGATCTATAGTACCACTGATGAGGATTACATAGCACGATGAGATCATGGTGACCACCAAAGAAGAAGAAATCTTTGATGACATCCAAACCACCCCACCAAATCCCAATACCAGATGAAATACAACTCAAATAATAATTGATGATAGAAATATATACTGTATACGATTGACATCATCATCACACCATCAATAAACTACGAATTGTAAATGATGGAGAATAACCCGCTTTAAAGTTTATTAATAACCAAACATCACAATATGTGACTAACTATGGTAGTGAGAGGCTACATTATCATAAATATCATAAAAGTATATGTATGGATACTCTTCCCTATTCCATATTCCTTTAGATCCAAGAATATAATAGGGACCAATGGAATAGGGAGATGATAAGACTGATGAAAAAGACCCGTCATTGCTGAAGTATAGTTTACATCCAAAATAGGAGGTCCAAAGGAACCTTGGTGAGGAGGAAGTGAGGGATGTACTAGGATAGTGGAATCTATAGAATCTAACTTGTGATTCTAAATCAATACAATGGAATGGGTGGATATTTGAAAAAATATTTCTCATGAGGATCTCCCACCATACAAAATGGATCTATGCCAATAATGGAATCATCTAATGGAATAATTCAATATACAATAGACATGGAAAGTATAATTTTTATAAAATAAAGTGGTTTGCGAGGAGCATACAGATTGGGGTAGTCCATAACTCCTAAACTAACAAGAAAACCAAAATAATGATTTTTGAATAAAATTTTTGAAAACTGTTGAATGATGTGATCAAGAGAAAAACATAATAGAGTTTGTACATTAATATTTTATCCATAAAATTTAAAATACGTCAATAATAAAAAATTTCGTCTTTATGAAATCATTGAATTATAGATAACGACGTCCAAAAAACCATATGAAAAATATGGAATTGATGGAAATGTGTCCTAGTCGAAATTAATTTATAATATTAGTTCCACTTACAAACATCGTTATGGTTAAATTATAAAAAATTTGAGAGGAAATTGTCAAAATACATGTAAAAACAGAAACAATTTACTATAATATATGAAAAAATATGAGGTTTTTTTGAAAAATTATATAAAATTAATAATAATTTAAAATTAGATGTATATAATCCCCATTTAAATACGTGTTCAGAATTAAAATATTTAAACATGTCTATTGTTTGAATAAAATTCAATTGAAAGATATAACCTGAGATGAAATTATAGATCATATTAATTGTTGAATAATTAAAAAATAATCTCCATTGAGTAAGCATATACACACCACAATGTAATATAGTATGTGAACAAGGAATTTATATCAATGAAGGGAATTTCATATGAGAAACCAGTTCCATATCATATGATATCAACGAAAGAAAATAAACCTCATATGTGATGTACATAAACATCATAATCACTTGATTTATAACCTTATTCAAATATACTAAATTTTATAATAATATAACATTAATGTAATTTTTACACATATGTGGGTAGTATTTTTATATTTACAAAATCAAATGGTAGTAATTCTGATTATCACATAAATAATCTAGCATGAAAATGTCAATACTCATTAATTGATAATATTTTCATCATTAAATACTAATAATACTTTTTTAATCTTATTATTATAAGTATTTACAAGTTACAATTGTAACTAGATGTATAATACAACTATAGTTTCTAAATATATAATTTATTATGACCAAATTTCATGTTATTTTACTAATAATAACGATTTAAATTATAAGGATCATTAATTTTTTTATCAGTCATAAAGAAACAATATTCTTCTCAAAAATTTCACATTAATATGAAATGTTACTAATATCAATGTAGTGATACTCATTTATTTAGAAAATGGTGTAGATAGTATACAATGTTTCAGATTATTGGTTGAATAAACCTAAAATAGAATTATTTTATACAAAGTAATGAGTAAGATTATATAGTAATACTATTGTAATAATATATTCATAGAAGCATAATTTTTCTAATACTATACCTTTTAGGGGTTAATTAGATATAAAAGGAGTGTACACGAGAAGGTTATTGAAAAATGCAGTGAAGAACAAGAAATTTACTATGATGATTTCTCACCTAAAATTTGGTTCTATTTGAATGAATTGTTTAAGCCTTCATATTGATACCAAGAGTTAATAAAAATAGAAGAATACATTAAGAAATGAAATTTGGTATTGGATAAAATGTTTAATATATTTAATTTTTATTTGAAGTGGGCATAGGAGGATTCCTTTTATAGGTGGTTTTGAGGGGCATTCATGCACATACCCATTCCATAATGCATAATAAATGATTTTTTACATCGAAAGTATAACTAATGTTGGAAAAAGATTGATATAGGTTACTAATACCACCATACAAAAAATTTAATGATAATTTTAGATATAGATTTAAAATTTATCACATAATTTATTCCATTTTACATCATTTTACCTTTACCAAGGTAATATAATTTTTACATTAGTAAATGTTACCCCAAAAAAATGAAATTGAACGTCATACCTAATTTCAATGATATGTTTTCAAAAATTAGAACCATTTTATTAAATTATATATCTTAATAGTATTACAAATAGGTTTAAATTATAATAAAAAAAGTACAATAACCATTTTCCCAAACAATATATAAATCATAAAAGGAGAATTATTCATATTTCTGGACAATAAATAATCATTAAATGAATATTAACTCATTATATATAAATATCATTTACAACAATTTTATTATTCATTATTGAAATTTTTTTCTATTAAATAAAAACTAATAGTAAATATTAGAAACAATTTCTTTTAATTAGAACATTATTAATCTACCACGAATCCAAATATGTGTATTCTTTATAACACTATAATTACTTGATCGATGTTATTTACCAATTTTACCTAATATTCCTTGAAAATTCCAATTAAATAATATTTAGAATATCCATTAAATAAATAAAATAAAATTAAAATACATTATCTAAAGAAAAAAATATTTCTTTCAAATAATATAAATACTTTCAGAAATGAATTTAAATTGATTTATATTATTTTAATTTTTCTATGATAATTATAATTAAAATATTTTATATTTAAAAAATTAATTACTTATAATAAAAAATTCAATATTCTTGTTATATACTTGTAAAACTAGTGACCATGTATTAACCAAAAATCATATCCAACAACCATAATTCATTTATCCATTTAATGATAAATGAGTCACTAAAATTCATTCGTCCTATTTGTTTTGTCCTATCTAAAAATTTATACTATATTTCAAAAAAATTTACATAAATAATTTTTTTAATATATATTTATATCTTCAAGGAACACCGCAAGGATGAACAGTTCATGGTTTTTATCAGTGTATTGAGCTGTGGTAATATTTCTCCTATAATATCAAATAACGACGTTTCTTATTACATTATTATAATTTATTAAAAATTCAATTATATTTTAATTATTTATAGAATTAAAAAATATCAATATTAATTTAGGCTCTATATTTTATTAGAAAAAATCTATACACCATTTAAATTAAATAAAAAAATTTTGTCTCACATTTTATACCCCATAAAAAATTTCCATTAATCATTTATTGCACTGATGATGTTTCTTTTACATCATTATGTTTCTGGGCTCCCATGTAACTAATTAAAATATTTCTTTCACTATAAAACATTAACTATGTGTATGGAACCATTTGAAAGTATTTTATGATTCGGATCACTGATTTCTATCAATTGTTTTCTTATAACGAAGATAATGTTATAATTATAAAACCTATTATTAATAAAAATGGGATTTATCATGCATGTACTTCCTAAAAAGTTATAAATGGAACACCTCATTCACTTTTGAGATGTATTATGGATTCTCAATGTGATAAGTTACCATACATAGTTAATTTACTCTTTTTAATGGTTAGTAGTATATACATATCAACATTACTATCTTCTCATATCGTGAAAATGTATTTCAGTGTAATATTTGATGAAATTAAATTTCTAATACATCATAATCCCAGTATAATTATTTATTATAATATCATATTATATATCTATATATATATTTAAGTAAATAAATGTTAAATAATTTGTTTTTATCATATCTAAATCATATTAAATAATTGAGTCTAAACAAATTTTTCTCATCAACAAAATCCTGACAATATATAATTTTGAATCTATTCATATAGAAAGCATTAAGATGCTTCATTAAAATAAATAATATAAATTATTATTATATGATATCAATATAATTTTTAATATTTTTATTCAGAAATAATTTAAAATATATTATAATGGGTGTCATCATATCTTCTTTTTGGTTTAATGACCCTTTTTGATTGAAAATATTTCTTAAGATGACATTAATAGTTAAATAATATCAATGTACTCCATTATTTTTGGTGAAATTTCAAAATAAATTATTTAAAAATTGGACAACGATTAGATTTAATATAAATTGCTACATGTTTATTTCTTATGAAGTTAGCCATATATATAATGAAAAGTTGATCGGGTTATAATTCTTCTCAAATAAGAGTGAAATACGCTGACTTCATAAAAATTTAAAATTCAATCAAATTGGAATTACATTCATACGAAGTATTTAGAATACATAATATGAGATCAATGGTGATGTTATATTTTTTTAATATAATTTTTTGAAATGGTTTCGTTATCCTATAATACTTAATTGAATCTTTTTTAACATAATTTCATACAAATAATCATGATGAATAATTTACAATCTCAATGTTGATGTTTTTGACCAAAAATAATCCTTGGTTTATATATAAATAATTTTGATTTCATTATTCCTATGGTATTTTTAGAATTTTCAATTATCTAATATATCCTTATTTAATTCTTATATACAAGGGGAACATGATATCCTACAATATGTTATGATTCCATCATTTTCAATGTTGTTCTCTGTAATATTTTATAACTTATTATGAAACCTTATATAATCCTTCATCCAGCATTATACATTATGTATTTGAAGGTTTGGGATTTCATTGTGGAAAATTGTATTTAATCCTTCAATTATGATTTAAAAGACCATATTTAACAAATTCATGATTATTTTTTCTCATTGAATCTTCATCATTAATAATGTTTCATGATTATTCGTGGATAAAATATCATCCAAACTAGTTTACATGTTATTGATTTAATTTATTGTTCAGTTATAGTTGATGATAATACCCAACCATCTCCATTAATTCATGTTCAAATCCATCTATGTTTTTATATTCATTAAGGTCTCATGATTAAAATATATATAACTCTATTATATAATGAGATAATTTATATGTATCATTAATATAGAATTTTACACGTCTTGATCAAAATAATGTGTTACTTTACCTAACTCATTACCTTTTAATTTATGTGATACAAAATATACAATTATTTCATGTTGGGTTAGAACAAACCTAGAACCCTTTTTATGAATCATCACATGTCAGAAAACCTTATCTGAAGTGGCATAGTGAGAGTATATTTTTCATCACTAACTATTTCATAAAATCATGAAATTATATTCATAGTATTATATTAGAAGGAAATTAACTCCCTTATATGTTAACCAACATTGTAAATTTTTATATCATGCTAAATTTATCACAATGCATCAATAGTATAAATAAAATATAGGAAAATTACAAATATATAATTTATTAGTTGATCAACCAAATTAAATGATCGGATCTATATTATAATAACCAATGGAAATGCCCTTTACAATGATCACGTGTCCAAATAATGATACTTGTTGTTTCAAAATACACAAATCAAAAATTTGTCGTACATTTTCTCCATTAAAAATTTCTTCCACCTAATATTCAAATTATACTCATTCTCATCCTTAATAGTACAATATATGAGAATATGGTCTATAAATATTATCATATATTTTTTAATATAATATAAAAATTTCCAATTTATTAAATTTATGAATAAGGAAAATGTATTTTTATATCTAAAAAAATCACTTTGAATTTATAGTGTCTATATCATATATGAAAGTTTGCCTTTTTAATATCATCTTTATTAAAGCTTAATTGATAATATGATGACCAAAGATATATTATTGTGAAATTATTATCTCTAAATAGTTCGTCAAAATATTCATCAATGTCACAACGTGAGTTTTTCTGATTTTTTTCAATTAAATTAAATTTATTTGATATAGTTTATTACAAGGAACTCAAATCAATGTCTACAAAACATGAAACCATAAGGTAGATTGTGAAACTATTTTAAAGAAACACTATATATTATTAATATTGGTATTTAAACTCTATAATTATAATGGTTTTACATAATGTTGACATATTGATAAAAAAATTAATATAATAAAGTAAAGTTGACATTTTGATAAAAAATTAATTATTTTTCAGAAATATCTATATATGTTTCACAAATATTATTTTAATGAGAAATTATTTTTATTTATTCTCGAGAAAATTAATAAAATTAATATCATAATATAAACATAAATCATTATATTAAAAATTTAATATTATCTTTGGTTGACTTTTTTTGGGATTTTTAAAAAAAATTAAATTTTTATTAATAATTAAAGATATTGAATTTCAATTGAGAAATTTCTTTTCATTTAGAATATTTATAAATTTAAATTTAATTATAAATAGGTTTTAATGTGATATTATTGTAATTGTACAATCATTAATCCAATTTGTTTAATTTTTATAATTTCATATTGAATTTTAATATAATCAATTTTTATACTTTTGAACATTTTATCTTCACACCAATTTATTATCATCAGCCTATTTGGAATAATTTTAAAATCAAAATTTCCACATATGTGAAAGAAATTTGTAAAAATTTATTCAAATTTGGAATAATAATAATGTATATTATTTAAAAATTTCAACGTAATTTTTCTCAAAATTTAATAATAAACATTATTTACTTTGGTTAAGGTAAAAATGGTTTTATCAGGGTGGTAGAAGTGAAATAGCATGATAAGGGGTAGAAATAACCCAAAACATTACCAAAAATAATTTGATAGAATTAATTCAACCTAATCACTTATATCATACATAATTAGTCATTTTAACCTTGTTTCGTGATTATAATGTTGGAAGACATTTTTCTTTTAAAAAATTACACTTGTGCCACTTACCTCAGTTATAAAAGTCCACCCAATATTATATATTCCCCACACCTTCAAACCATATTGGTTCCCACATTACAATAATAATATTTTAAAAAATTACATTATATCATCCCAGAATCCTTATCTTGTACATAAATCCAAACAACGAATGATTTTAATTCAAACATTTGCTGGATAGCTATAAAAGATATAAAGTTCCATAACGACAATTTTTTGTTATTTTTAAAACCAAATTATTCAATAGATGTTATACCATGCTGATATAACAACATCATTATCATCCATATACTGATATGTTGTTATGTTATGTACATAACCTATAACCCTTTCTAATTCAATCGAATGGTTTACAAAATCATCATTAACGCCTATAAAACACTACAACCTCGCAAAGAAATGCCATTCATTTTTCCAATACCAACTCTCATTAAAATAAATAACAATGGATTTAATAGTTATATATTATATTTATGAAATTATTAAACATTTAGAATAATTCTTCCACATATATCATCTTACATTCTATATTTATTAAATATGACAATGTCGCTCTTGTGTACGGAAGACTACCATAATAGGAAGTGATGTGATTAGTTCACACATTACACAGAAGGTAATAAAGATGGATTTAACAAATTATTTGATATATATTTCATAAAAAATTTTTCTTTAATTATACTATATCATTCATTATTATTTGTTTTAATTCAACAAAAAATATTAAACAGCATTTATGAGTATGTATGGCCTACCATATCCATAAATGGTTTATTTAATTTTATGTCACTAAATATAATGGATTAATATAACTAAATATGTTTCTAATATATATTATATTTCAATCTTGGTTATCATTATGGATATTATTAATCCTGTATCTAATTTGGAGGACTAAAAAATAATAAAACAATGTGGTTAAAACATGAAATTTGATTTTAGCACGGGATTTGTAATAAATGGGTAATGAATTGTCACAATTAAATCATATATTTTATAATAAAAATATGTGGTTTTATAATATATTTATGAAAAAGTTATTTTAATTATATAGTAAGATTTTTAATGTATGATGTATGTCAATACATAACATAAGGGGTTTCTATTATCTCTCTAATTTCTTGGAGACATATGCCATATTCACCATCTATATTTTATGTGGTGTATATAATAACCATGAAAGTATTTAATTATTCTTATCATTAAAATTATTTTATTTTACATATATATTTTACGATACCCTTTCCATGGGGTTTATGATTCAATAAGAAATTGATTGACAATGAATTTTCCCTAATTTTACCTTTATTGAGATATAAGTTATGTTATGAACCAATATTTTTCCATGAGGTGTATATATATCCCCATTTAAAAGTAATATTATGAATTTACTTATACATTAGATATTTTAATTTCCATTTAATATGGATTATGGTTCAATGTTACCAAAGTGGTAATGATTTTAAGTTACCATATCATCATTTATCTGGATTATTTATTATTATGTCTATGATGATTAAATATTATGATATCTATTGTAAGAAACTATTTAATATATTTATCATATAATTATTCATTATATTATCAATTAATAATACCATGTTTACACTCTTCAATAGTTAGAAAAATTTATAAAAAATTTATGAAATCCATTATTATTTCTCTCCTCAGACAGGAATAAATTTTTATTCAAAATCAAGTATTTTAATTTTTTATAATTTTTAATTATTATTTTCCTATGATTTTAAAAGTAATTTTACCTATTATTTAATATTTTTAAAAATTAAATATAATCACCATTTAGTTTTCCAAAGAAATCCACATTTGGATTTTACTGAAATATTATAGAATTATTGGTTTTAAGGTGTATAGTATAAAAAAACATACAGTTATCATGATTATTATTTTCTTTTAATATTCCCATATAAATAATCAAGGTAATTTTGGAAGAAAATTATTTTCAATAAAGAATATATTCAAAAGGATTTTTAGTTTAAAAATTGTCTTTCAAAGTAGAAAGAATATTTTTTTAAAAAATATATTAAATGATCAATAAAAATCATTTTACATATAAGATGGAATCCAGTGATGTTACCTATTCCATATTGGTGATATAATTCAATGATATCATAGTTTTTTTTCTATTATTTTGTTGTTTTTTTTATTAAAAGGTGTTTACGAAAACCATTTTCTCCCTTGTGGTAAACTATGATAATATATTTATGAATCTTGTATTTTTTCCTCGTTTTATACCATGATAACATTATTATGTAACCCACAACTATTTCGATAGGTTATTATATGATGATATGATGATATTATTATGAACATATATATTTTTATCATGTTATAATATGATAAAATAATTACGGTACATATTTCATTTCATGGGTTATGATATTATGATTTTTAGGATCTATTGGTATATATATATGTGGGTTTGTATTGTTAACTTTATGTGACAAGAAGTACCTATATATACCTAAAATTAATTTATTAATAATTTTCATCTCATGAGATAGGTAAGGATGTAATAGAGAGTGAAACTGTTTCAGTAAAGGACCTTTTCCACTATAATGGTCTAGAGGGTGAATGTTGTGTACTATGGGGATTTTGGGGAGTTAACCCATTCCACTATGATTGTCTTGGAAATGAGCCTTGTCTAGTATAAAAATTATTTTATATGATTATGTGTGAGCCATAAATATATATATTATGTTTATTTTTAATTATCATCGATCTCTCATGAATCAGGTATTATGAAAAAAAATATTTATTCAATGACTCAAGATTATGATCTTTGATATGTATGATGTGGTTTCAAATTATTACACTCATATTTTAATTCCCTTATGTTCATTTTATTATTATGTATGACCATTTATTACCCTTACTGTGCATCTATGCTCACATTTTATTATGATTCCTTTTCCTAGGTTGTGAAGAAATGTTTTACATATGATATATCTAAGGAGGGTGATTGTTATGAATATCATAGTGGGAGATGATATAATTTTCCTATTGAATAATTATTTTGGTATCTAGGTTTCCAAAGACAATAAAAAATTAAAGTTTTAAGGTATGTGTTTTTGTAATATAATAAATTTTCTTAAAAAATATGTAATATATATATATGATAATCCTGGGTCTCTATTGTTGGAATATTTTGAATTTTTTTAAGGAACCTTTTGAAAATAGGATGTGAAAACCATGTTTATATAGTTATGTAAATATCTGTAGATAAGTCTTGGGAAGAGTCGAATATGATAAAATGTCTTCAAATTTGTGTAAAGGGTAGATCAAGTGGTATCCAAAAAATTTCAACCTTGCTTGGATACACCAAGTGTATGTAGATCATAAATAAAAGTAACATGGGATAATAACTCTGAAAAGGTTGCATTAAACTAGATTTAAATTGTCCTAGAGTTAATGAAATCAAGACTTATTGTACACATGGGTTGAAACTCATATGGGATACCGTTTAAAAATCAAAAACTCCATATGAACCACCATTAGAGGAATTAATAAAAGATGACAGTGAATTATTTAGGATAAAAATTAAGGCCTCATATATTAAAAAGAAGGTGTTAACATTTAGAAATTCTATAAGTTATTTTTTATTATTATAAAGTTTATATTATGGTTATTATTTCTTAAACAATTATTTTTGGTTTTAGTAAATGGTTGGAACATGAAGGAACCATGTTAATATTAACTTCGGTATAAAATGCAATGATAATAATTCTCAATATCTAAGCGTTATGATATATAAAATGAAAAATATCATTCTATACTCACAAAACATTCTCAATATATGAATCATGTTTGACTACGGAATGAAAAATTTATGGAAAAACATTATGTTGAGTCGTTCATGAGGTAACATCTACCTATATTCAAAGTGTATTTCAATCCATAATTTTCTAATAAATGGATCAGCACCAGTGGAATTTTATTTTGTATTCTCTGGTATTTAAAACATGAAAAATTTATTTTTCTTATTTATAGTTTGGATGTTGAATTAGATCAATGGGGAACTCTTATCAAGAATATGGGAAAATTGGATGAAATTTAATCCATTGATTTTGATGAGTTCATGAAAATTTCATCCAATATGTAATTTTCTGGAATTTTTTCTAAATATATAGAGAATGAGTTATGCTAGCTAATGAAGAAGGATTATGAAATCATAGATATATATATAGAAAATTTTAGAAGACATATGAGGTACTCTTCATGTATTTTCATTAAAAATAAAATTAAGGATAATCAATTATTTGATGGATTAAAAATGTCTCGAAATTGTGTTATCCCTAATAAAATTTACCATATATGAAGATAATATTTGTTGTGCTATCAAGGGGTAAAATTATTTTCGATTTACATATCAATATAATGGGTTTAGTAAGAAGGGAAAATTGGAATTAAAAGGATTATGTAATAACCACGGGGATAAGAAGATAAGATTTCATTTATGAGCAATTTGTGGAAATAATCGTGCACAAAATTTTATTAAGAGAAATAGTAAATGTTTTATGTGTTTAAGAAATGGTTATTTGGAAATTGATTTTGGAAGTGATAAGAAATTTATTGGTTGTGATGAGTATACAGAGAAAGCTACGTCGAATGTGCCACCAACAATCTAATATATATAGCTCAAGGAGTAGAATAATTATGCTAATGAATTCCTTAATCGTAAGGTCAATGATGATGTTCAATGTCAGCAACATCCAATATTTAGATTAAATGTAGAATATCATGGGATCGCTATTTTTTATTAGGAGTGTGATAAAAAATAGGGAAACATTCACTTACTCTCCACTTTATAACTACTAATGTTTTATTAGCCTTCAGATCTACCGATTATTTCATCTATAAGGATTTACTATGGGAATTAAGATTCCACCAAAATGACAAAAATTGGAATTATTAATGAATAAAAATAATGGTATTACGGTCCCATATCAAGTCTATGAATCATCCCATGTTTACTTTGCCGAGAATATGATTCCTTTAAATATTTCTATTCTTACATAAGTTGAATATTATGTTTTTTGCTCATGGATTGTCATCCACTAAATGAATTCTAGAACAACTTTTGAGTAAGTGAATTTTTGTTTTATATTACAGACAATCTAATGATTATCTATTAGTGTGATGATAAGAAAAAACCCTTGATTGAGATCAGATCTGTTGTACAAGTCATCCTTCCCATTCTGAAGGTGTGTTTCTCTCAGATGGATAGAGAGAAACACAATATTGATGATATGCCTACTCTATGGGAAATTTTTGATTTATTTTTAGAATATATTCCATTCCTTAAAACAAAATGTGTTGTTTAGTAATCAATAGAACTCAAATTTGGTTTTAAACCAATTTTAAAGACTCAAAATAGAATGGACCTTTTTCAGGTAGATGTATTAAATAAGAAAGTCTAGGAAATAATTGACATGATATGCATTTAGAAAATGGTTCCACATTGGAGATCAAAATTTCATTTAGATATAAATAATGATGGATTAATGTGACTCTCCAATTGATATCATCTTCAAAATAGGATCATGATAATGAAAATGTATCCCCTTATCCATATTTATGACTTGGTTGATCAGCTATAAAGAGCTCTAAACATTACAAAGAGATATCTTCATTCTATATATAATCAATTAAGGGTCTAGAAGGATGATATATCAATTACAACATTATGAGCAAAGAATAAACACTAAGAATATAAAGTTATTCTATATATTTTTACTAATTAACCTGATATCATCAAGGATTTAAAGAAATTATTATCTATATTTTACCTTGATCAGTTTGTGGTGGTAATTATAGAAGATATTAATTTCTACACAGTTTAAATTTTATATCATTTAGATGATATGATAATTTTCTTAAATATCCTAATTGAGTATAATGTATATAATTAATTAACAAAGAGTAAATTTTGGATGTAAAATGATTAATTTTTGGGTCATATAATTTCAATAGATGGTATATATGTAGATATATAAATAAAATAGTCTATTGAATGATTACCAAAACCAGCCATGGTGACTGAGATCCATATTTTTTTAAATTGATGTTATCAATGTTTTCACGAGAATTTCGTATGAATTTATAATCATATGACCAAGATGACTTCGAAAGGAGCCATATTCCTCATGACAAATGAATTTGAGGAAAATATCAAAGAACTAAATAGAATATTTATTAGATAACCTATTATTAGATTACACTATATTGGAAAAGGTATTTTAATATTCCGTGATTCATCTCTGAATGGATTTGTATTTTTTCTTATATTGTATGACATGGTTATAGCTTAAGCCACATTATAGTTATGATTCATAAGAATAATTTACTAATTCATGGTTTTGAGTTGTCTGTCATAATTTTTCAATTAATGATATGGAGGAATTATATTCATGTTGAGTATTCTGATATATACATATATATATATATATCGATCATAAATTTTTTATGTTAATATTTATGCATAAGGTGACTAATATGGGATAGAAAATATGATAGATATGAGTAAATATTATGACTTCTCAATACATTTGTACATTGTGAAATTATAAAATGTTTCCAATTCATTTAGTCATAGGGATCAATATGGATTAACCATGAGGATAATTACAAAAGATCCAATATTTATGGATTTTCAAAGGATGGATTTTAAAATCAGGAAGGAAAATGAAATATTATCTTTCTCTATTGAATGTTCAACCATATAACATTGTGAATTTAGATCAGTTGTAGAATCAACATGTAGTGATTTAAATGATGGTTAGAAATATTCCTGAGTTTTACATTGATCATAATGAAATGATAATGTTTATGATCCATTGTTTCTTTTCGTCCATACAATATTTCAAGAAGGAGTTGTTATATAAAGATATTTATTTTTAATTAACTATTCATCAGGAAATTTTAATGATTTATAGAGATTTTAAAAAGAATTTTGGTTGGGATTGGATTATGAGAGATATATATGAGTTTTATCTCATTCCTTGGTATGTGTAATGTTAATATTAAATGAAACAATTTTAAGGTGTTGTTACATCCATTACCCATACCATAATGGAAATATAAAAACATGACCATGGATTTTGTTGTTGGAATACTTGAGATATCTACATGGAATAACACTATATGATTTATAGTAAATGTCCCTAATAAGTCAACACATTTCATCCCTGTATGAGAATACTTCTCTCTAGATTAACCTTCCCAGATATAGTTTAAATAAGGGAAAAGATTTCATAGAGTACCACATTTTATTGTTTCTGATTAGGATATGAGGTTTATGTCAATGTTTTTGAAAGGTCATCAGTTATCTCATCATATAGTGTTATGTTTCAGAAGTAGATATCATCCTGAAATGGATGGTCACTGTGAGATAAAAATTACATACCTTGAGGATTTTATGAGACAATTTTTATTTGAATTTAATTGTTTTTGGGTCATCTTTTTCCTCCATTTGAGTTTTCATACAGAAATATCATTTACTTAAGCATTAAAAACGATCCTTATGAATTTATATTTGTTAATATGATTATATATTAAAACATATTGAAAAATTATAGAGAATGAATGATATGGAAACTATGATAGCTGAATAAATGGTAAAGAATGTTTGATCCATTCATAAACACATCAAATAACATGAATGTCAACTTAAACATTATACATATATTTTTTGGTATAATTTAATATATAATGTTAGGGATAAAGTGTTTCAATGAATTTTCCCACAGATGAAGGCATTGAGATTCTAGAATAAAGTGAAATTGTGCACGAGGTAAATCAGTCCCTTTTAAAATCTTGTTCATATCAAGAATATAGTTTTTTTGAACTGTTCATCAACCAATCCTATCTCAAGTACACTATGGGTTCAATGTATCTCTTCTTTGGATGTACAAATTGGTCCGTTCAAATGTACATAACTGATAGTTAATACCACTAGATAATGATATTTCTAATGAGGAACAACTATTGGAGATCATGTATCATTGAGATAATGATCTATGAATCAATACCACTCACCTTTAAAAAACTTTGTTGTGAATCCACCAGTTTTAAAAGGCTACGTGGGAACTTGAGCAAATGATATGGTAGAGTTATGTGAATTTGTTTGTATTAGAATGTGAAATTTAGATGGTGAAATTAATATTATGTTGTAAAAATGGAACATGAAGAGTGTGTGTGATTTTTTTAAAATTATGTAATTTTTATTATATTTCATTTCAAAAACAACTAATAAAATCATATTCTACATGAAATAATTGGTTATCTTGTGAAAAAATGTTTTATGAAAACCAGGATTTACTACTGTAATAGTAATTTATAATCAGCCATTACTGACTAGAAATTAAAAATATAAATATGAAGAGTGGTAAAATTTATTAAAATATTAAATAAAATGTTTTTACATAATAGAATCATATTGAAAAAATTCATAATTATTATCAACATGTTTATAACCTTTGAAAATATTAATTTCTCAATTTGTATTTATTTTGGCCAATGTTAATAGAATTTATTTTTCAATATTTTAGAAAATTAATTTGATAAAATAAACTTCTCTTTTTAAATAATCATTTTTATATTATCTTACGGTGAGTTTTTGGTATTTTATGAAAATAATCACATTATTTAAAGTGATAAAAAATACTAAATTTTAATTTAAAACTATTGTTATGTGTAAATTATTTAAAAAGATAAATTATATTTTACATTGGTTTTAAATTATAATTAGTTTAAAAAAATTCATTAATAAAATTTAGTATTTCATAATAACATTCATATTAAATTTCGACAAAAAAAATTGGTAATCATTTGATCTTTTTTCATTGAAAACCCACATTCCCATATCATATGCGGGATTAATATAAATTAAAAATTTTCCACATCGATTAAAGTTATTTAAAAAATAAGATTCCATGTTTTGAATTATTATAATCCACCATATATACTAAAGTTGGGTTGCTCTAGCCTGATGTGTTGCCTCCACAAGATGCCACGTCACCAGAAAATAAAAAACATACTGAAATTACCCCCTAACTATCAGGATCTTCTTCCAAAAGCAGTCCTCCAAGATCGACACCTTTCATTCGGCTCCCTCTGTATACATCATCATTCATTCGCGCTTAGGGTTCCTGTGCTACCCTCTACGACTCCCCTCTCCCGCTCCCTTGATCGAATCGCCTCTCCATCTGCACCTCCACATCTATGTGCTTCACCTTTTTCTCCTCCATATTCAGATCCTTAGCTCCCCCAAGGGGTCCTTCATAAAACTACATGTTATACCTCATGTTGCTCCACCTCCATCTCTTAAACATCCGCATCAGGCTACTCCACCTGCTCGGCCTCCACGTTCTGCACATTTTCCACCTCCGGCTCCTCCGCCTCCACTCATTCTACATCAGCGACCATGACTTGGATTGTAAATCAATATTCTTCATGATGCTACTATTGTAATTGACTAAGGATTCTCTAAAAATCTTTGTTGTCAATGTCCCTCTATCGAAACAAGAGGAGCTATGCATCAACTAACAGCTCGACTATGTAACTCGTTTCCTAGACCCCTCTACCTTCTCAACTTACCTAATCATTTTGATCAGATTTCATCTTATTTAATGGTTTCAGTTTTTATATCGTCATCAACACTCAGGTTTTCTCTCTTCATTATTTCTACTTCGTTTAAAATTGATTCCATGGAGAGAGAATCCCTATATATTGATTCAGGTTTGTCTCTATGCCGAAAAACATCACATATCTACCTATATCAGTTCATATGATTCATTTGCAACTTTCGGCTACTAACAGTTGGTGCGAGGATTATTATTTTGCAATGTCAAATAAAACCCAAACAATTAATTTAATCAGGTTCTGTAAAATGATTCTTTTCATCTAAATAAGTTACAATTCCATACTATTGCATATGTTTTTATCCTTTTAATTGGTTCTATTGGGGAATGTTTTCATGTTTAAGTTAATTTTTCCTCTTTGATATCATGGATACGTTTCCACTTCTGGATTTTATGAAACAACTAAACTTTTTTGTTTCATTGAAGGGAATAAAAAATTATTAGTTGATGCTATGGAGAAAGAGATTATGTTGCGGGACCAATGATTGAAGTTGTACCAGAACTACTACCATGGAGGATTGATGAAGTTAGGTGTCATTGTGGAGGTGAAGTTTCTCTTTTCTGATTGATTCTATTTATTGCACCATCTAGTGTCCCATTGCACAATGAAATGTAATTTTTTACATGGTAGATCACTACAAAAAATGCATCACTTCTGAATATGTGATGGTCATTTAACAAAATTTTCTATATTATTAATTTCTTTCCTACAGAGTTTCATTATACCTTCCTAGATGATTTTTTGAAAAACACAGGTTTTACCTACTCTCATCCAATAGTCACATTTACTATTAATTCAATGAATGTAGAATAAATCTACGGATTGAATGAATAAGTTGCAGGTATGTTAATAATCTTGCATGTTATAGAGCAGGCTCCACTGCAAATTTTGAGTGCTCTGACCTCTACACCAGGTTCCACTTCTTGGTACTGGGATCATGTTCAATTATACCTTATTTTTTATTCATTTTTCTCCTAATGAAAACTTACTGGTATTTTTTTCTTTGTATAGTCAGCGTTGTGTTTATTCTATTGATTTATAGAGATGGGTTTGCATCGAAAAAATGTTTTTTGGGAAAGTGATAGTTCTGATGAAGTAGGTACCTGATTATGATGGTTCTGTCACAAATGTATTCTCTTTACTAATAATTTTATGTGTAAATGCAAACTATTTTTTTATTCTTTTATGTTCTATTGAAGTCTTATTGGTGTTATTTCCTTTTTATGGGTTTTGATGTGTTAATTCAATTGATTTCAGAATATGGATTCACATTGAAGAACAGGTTCTTTCATGGAATAAGTGAAGGTTCATTTGATGTTGGTAAAAGGAAATCCTACACCAATTCATATGTAAGTTCATTAAAATTTCTAGACTAATTATTTGTTTCAGCTTTTCATCTATCAATGTGATGGACTTAATCAGGCTATTTATTTTTCGAAAATGTGTATGGATCTCTACATAGCTCCTTAAATTCATGACCAGAAATCTTATCCTTTTAATGTTAACTTTTCATTATTGATTGAAGATAACATCATGTTTCACATTATTTAGCCTACAAGATCCATTAGTGTCTTATGGTCTTATAACACCACCTTTATGTCTGCATCGAATTTAATGGATTCAAGTGACATTTTTATAAAAAAAATAGTTACTGAATAGAACTGTAGGATGCTTTATATTTTGTATTAAGGGAAATTAAAATATCATTATCAGGAATAAAAAATTTTCCCCCCATAGAAGATCTCCCAGCTTCCATCATGTAGTTACAGTAACTCCATGATGCTTCGGGTATCAATCATCCCTCCATCATAGGGTTTCCCAGCATCTGGCGTGACCCACTACTCAGGTATCGAGCTGCCTATATCTAGATTTCCCTTTGTCATTGTTCTTGAAAATCCCATATGAAATTCCTCTTTATCTAAATTTCTGCATGTATCCATCACCACACACATACATGTAGCTACTCTTCATTTACTATGACGGCGCTGAATCCTTCAGCCCCAGTAATAATTTTCATGATGTTTTTTTTCTTGATATCCCACTGTGTTCTTCTGCTAAGGCAAGTCGTCATACGATATTCCTTGGAAGCAGAACCTACTGTTAGTTTCAACAACCAGAAATTTCTTTATCGTACACAACTAAGGATACCAATATAATCTATTACACCCTGAAAAAACCACTTCCATTTTACTCACATTCCATTCACATGATCACCTTCGGCTCACAATTCAGGTCTGTGAAATTTGATGTTACTGTTGATTTATGTAGTAATGAACTATAAAAACTACAAATCCAATTCTCGCACGTTATTAATTTTTACTATAACTACAAAAAGATTATGTTTTGCTTAATTTTATCCCCACATAATACATTGGTTGTCTGTTTCAAGTGAAATATCTTGAGACCTATGTACTGGTCCCCCTAAAGTTATGTTGTTATCAATATTTGTTTGATACATTATTCTATTCCATATTTATGGAAGTCAGTGTTTCATGTACTTTTTGATATGTATATTGGTGTCAATTGTTGTATGTTTTCATTTAATGCAATTCTATTTCAAAGGGAGATACTACTTGGTTAGGTTTGTCATGCTGGAGAAGCAATCATGCTAATAATTTCATCTAATAATCGGGAATTATGTCTGTACCCAGTGGAATTTTGGTTAATATCACAAATTTTTAGTATGTAAAATATATTAATGTGTTTGAATTCAAATATATTTAATGTTTTTTATTTCATTATAATGTACAGGGGCTTCTTGTTCAAATGAAATATGTTCTACGATTAGTTTTAGAACCGATAATGGTTCTTTCACGGTTAGATTCGCAACATATAATGGACCATTGAAGAAATGTTTCTATAATCTGTTTTTATTGTGCATTGTTTTTTTGCAATTTTGTAATCATTGTGTATATTGATCTCTGTTGTTCATTTAAAAAACCTATTTTTATTTTTATAAGCTTATCTATGAATTTTCAGTATACCTTCTTAGATGTTTATTTAAAACCCTAGGGTATTCCCTACCCTACTCCTATAGTCACCCAACAACTCAAACACTCTCCATGTGTGTTTTATTTTCCTCATAAATTATATATGCCTTCGTATGTTGACGATTATCATCATTTATTCAGTAAATATGGTTTGGTAGTTAGTGAAAGCGTCATTTATGTGTAGAAATAAACCATTCATGGTCAGTTCACGTCATAGAAATGTTGAGCATTGGAGAAATAAATAATGATTTTTTTCTCTTGATGACCAGGTGATATTATTTCCCCTTTCTTAATTTGAGGTTGAATCGAAATCACTTTTCACGGCTTAATTTGGTGTGATGTTTTAATAATTGGAATTATTGTACAGGATTTAAGATGTACGACTATAATGGTGAGCATTGCAAAGCAGTATTCAAGTCATGGTTATTTATTTTGGGAACAAATCTTAAGCAGTTTTCTCCATTTTGAATCTACCATGGTAAGTATAGGGAATAATTTTTACAACTTTGATAGACATTTACATGTGTTATATTGTTTTTTTAAAATGAACATGGAATATGATCAACCTGGTGATGAATATGGATAGAGTAAAGAATTATATTTTTACTATGTTGTATAAATTTACTCTGTTCAACTATTTTTGATTTATTAAATTTATCTCTATATTGAATAAATTTAAGGAGGAACTTGAAATGTTTTAATCCCCTTATGAAAACCCTTTTTCTAACTTCCTCTTTGCCGAGGTTTCTGTCTCTTTCCATCAAGACCCGCTTATAACCGACCAATATTCACCGCCTGTAATGACAACTAACTCCTTTTTATCCCTAATTTTTTATGTTCATCCATTCCAGCGGATTTTCACTCATTAACTAAGGTTACATTGATAAACATGGGTGTTGGTGTCTCTAAATTAGAGGGCGAGGAAATCAACATCTAGGAACGGTTGGGCTTAGTAACCCATTTTTTGTCTAAATTTACATCTGATTTTATCTTCATGATAGGTTTTGGTTTGGAAATCATCATCAAGACTCGAATGGATGTCTCTAGGTCCCCTCTTCGGTGAATGGGATTCAATTAGTTGAGCATCATCAATGATATCTATTGAAACAGAGAACCTAAACGGTGTTGCATGATTCAAGGTCTTCCTTTTTAAATGATGTAGGTTCGTGTTCTCCAAGAGGATAAACCGCCGATAAAAATCTTATATACGGTATTGGTCATCACCACATTCATCACCATAAAAGGACACTCAGGTGATTCAAAATTCTTGTTGAGAATGAAATCAAATCATTCAATGATCTTCGAAGTATTATATCATTATCATAGGTGCTTCTTTAACACAACTTGTTCACATATATTTTACTCAACTAGTTAGAAAATAATTTTTTATTTGTTTGTTCGTCAGGAGTTTGGTTGGCATAAAATTACATGTGTTTGAATGGGAACCTTACGGTTTAGTTGAAGCTGTTAGCTATGTATCTTGGACTGCTTTATACAAAAGGTGATCCAATCTTCCAGAGAAAAACATTTCTATCACAGATTTAGTTATTTTATCTCTTATCTTAGTTGTTTCTTATTTCTATTTTCTTTTTAGATATTTCCTTCCACCCATTTTTCAAAACAAATGATAATTTCCTTCAATAATTACATCATCTTAAATCATTGATTATGCACAGTTTTCTTGAATTCAGGTTGATAGGATTTGTAATCATGTTTCAATGATGGTATCTCATTGGATAAAGGCTACAATTTGTTTTACTATATCTATAATTATTTATGAAATTCTAGTTCTTTATGTGTAGTGGTTTTCATTTAATCTTTTATATGCCCTTTGTATTATTATCATCATTCATCATTATATACACAAACAAATACATTATTATTAGAGATTTAGTTATTTTATCTCTTATATTAATTTTTTAGTATCTCTTTTTGCATATGATTTTTTCTACTGTCATTACAATAAATCTATTCGTCCATTTCATCAATTGCAACCACTATTTCATTCATTGAGACTATATTTATTCATCTATGCATTTTTTAATGGTTTAGAATTTTTTCGAGCTCTTTAATGGAAATGTGGTGGTTTAGTTGATGTTGTAACCAAAAAATCATAGACTGCATTGTATGTAGGGTCATCCAATCTGCAATAGAAAAACATTTGTATCGTAGATTTAGTTATTTTATCTCTTCAATTTAATTTTTTGTATTCTATTTTATTAATATTTTTTTTCTTCCATATGTTTTTCAAATCAAATGATAACTTCTTTCCATTATTCTATCTTCTTTGTTCACTGATTCTACTCAGTTTTTTTTATTTCAGGTTATCATAAATCGTAATCATGTTTACTGCATGTTATTAACACAAATAGAGGTTCCACACCATAATATTGAGTTTGATCATTTAATGTAACATATAATATTGTATCAATTGATAATGAATTAAAAATGTATTAATGTTTTTCAAATAGTTTTAAATTTATTTTAAAATGTTATAGAAATTATTGGACATATTCATCTTTCATACCCTATAATCGGGACTACCATATAAAACATATAAACTATTTTTGAGGATGAGAGGTACGTAATATTATCTTCTAACATAATTTTATTGAAATATTACAATTAACAACAAATTTTATCTATTTTCTTATAGAGGCTTATGAATTAACTACAGAAAATGGGGAGAGTATGCTAACATAATGACACAATACATGGAAACCAACGATGACCCCTCTATGGGTACTTATCATGAAATTAGTCATAGAAAAAGGAGTATGATGTATGCCTTCCAGGAAACCATATATTTCAATTTCAAAAATTGAATTAGTATCCATATAAAATTCACATAACAACAATTCTTTTTAACATTATTATATAGGATCATTATCCGAGTGAATCTTCACAATTATTACCATTGAACAGGAAGAGGTTATAATTTTACCTTTTTAATTTTAATTTATTAGAAACTATATACCACATTAATTTAACATTTATTTTACACTTGTGTTGGAGGAATATGAAAGCGTTGGATGTTCATGAGTCAGTTACAACAATGAAATTGGGTTTCTTACAAATAAAAATGTTTCATCAATTCAGGTAAATGTTTTTTTATTCATTGATTTTTATTTTTTCTATATCATTGGAGTAGAAAATACTGATTTTTTTCATTTATATTTAAAATGTTTTTATTATAAAAACACATCTCATTTGTTGTTCTCATATGAAAATTGGTAAAAATCATAGTTTTGATGAGTATATACTGTATAATTAACAAATTTCCATGTTTTTTTTCTGCAGCTATTATTAATAGTTATAGAGATTGACATTTCTCTCAACCAACATACATAATTTTTGTTCCACTGCATAAAAGTCACACAACATTCTTGGCAGGCTATTACTGACATGGAAGCATGAAAAAATAATTTTTCCAAAGAACACCCCATATGTAGTTAAAAGAGAATATATTTGTTATATTTTTCACCATTCCATTCGCTAATTAAACCATATTTTGATAACTTATTATTGTGTTTCCCTATTATCAAAAAAATCACTATTATATTACATTCACAATTTCAATTTTCTATTTCCTTATTTTTTTATTTCTTCTTATTTGAAATGTATGATACTTGAAAGATTTTAAATCCATTTCATATATAATTTATTCTTACTACTATTATGTTGAATTTTTATGAAATTATACATCTATTCAAATTTATATCACTACTTTTGTAATTGTAACATTTTTTGAGCAGTGGGTGATTTTATTTTGATTATGTTAATAGTTTCATTAACTGGTAGATATATCTGTTGAACGACTTCGATGTTGATTATGCATTCAGACACAATGTCTCACTAACTGATGACTCCACACCACCATCAACAGATGCCACAGATCATCATAGTATGATAAAGGATAACTTCAAATAAACACATAAAAAG
The DNA here is from genome assembly GCA_963277665.1 of Viscum album. Taxonomy (NCBI): domain Eukaryota; kingdom Viridiplantae; phylum Streptophyta; class Magnoliopsida; order Santalales; family Viscaceae; genus Viscum; species Viscum album. Next base: position 504,057,108 of record OY728159.1, read on the forward strand.
TGGACTACAGGTTTGTATTTAAATACTTATCCATTTTGAAAAAACAAATTCTGTAATCTGTATGTTTCCAAAAGCCTATTACAAATGATTTATCCACTGTTTTTTCAACCTATATTGTAGTTTACTAATACACTATAGCAGAATTTTAAAATCATAAACCAGATAATCCATTTTATGTTTATTAATTTATATTTAATAGTTTCGGTTTATTGAAATATATACATTAAAACTGATGGTTTTTGTGTTTAAAATAGGTGGTTTTTTGTAAACAATAGTTTAATATTTGTTTTAATAAATACTATTTCATAATTTATATTATCTAATTTTTGTTTTACAATTTTTGTTTAACTATTTCTGTTTCCTAAATTTTGTTTACTGAAGATACAAATGGTTATTCTGTTTAATAATTTATCCACATGATGGGAATATTATTTACATTAAAACAGATGGTTATTCTATTTAATATTTTGTGTTTGATTTTTGTTTAATAATTTTTGTTAAATTTTAGTTTTAGTAGTTCGTGTTTAATTAAATTATAAACATTAAAAAGATGGTTATTTGATTAAAATAAATGCTTATCTAATTTAATAAAAATTGTTTAATGGTTTATGTTTACTAATTTAATTTTATCAATTTATTTTTAATAATTTTTATATAATATTTTATGTTTAATGAAATTATAAATGGTTATTTTAATAAAAATTTCTTAATAGTTTATGTTTGCGGGTATTAGCTGTTCCAAAAATTTGTTTTGTTTAACAAAAAGCTTAAAATAGATGATAGTTTTTTCTTTCATGATATCTAACTGTACTTTTTATATTCTTTATATTTGAGGTACTATAATGACCATCCTATTAGAAACGAATTTTCATTTATGTTTCCTGTAACTTTACTTCCAAAAAATTCCCTAATTGTTAAACTGTAATAACTTGATAGAATTTTCAGTATAATTACATCCAAATGTATGATTTGTTTCTATTTTTTTGTACATTACAGTCACAAAAAATATCTTCACATATAAATTAGGTCACAATTTTTTTAAATCCTATGATCTACATGCTATATATTTCTTGAAAATTCATTCATATTAATGCAACCATATTCTATTTACCTGTTACATTGGATTTTCATATTTAAATATTCATTAGTATTTATTAATGTATATAATTGGATTTTCATCTGTAGGATACAGTTCCTGGACAATAAAAAGGCTTAAGATATATTGAAACCTCTATATGTTCTTGCATTCTTTTTTACTATAGTTTTCTTCAACACTTCATCAATATTTAACTTCATAAAATATTGTGTTGTTATAATATTGGCTTTTATCATTCTATAATCAAATGCATCATCTCTGTTGTTCACAGTTTTTATTGTTGTAATGACTCATAGTGATTGTGTCTTTCGGTTTTATTTACACTTCATGAATTAATTGGTATGAACATTAAATCAATCGATCTTTGGGATTCACCAAAAAAGACTATAGGTTCATGATAAAGAGTATTGACATACTATTGATCATGTACAATTCTGTTGTAGGTGATCATGTGCAGTTCCCAGTATTTTGATCATGGAAGTTCTGTTGATCCTGTGCAACTCTATTGTAAATCAGTTGTTCATGTCCGGTTCTGTTGTAGATCATGGTAGATCATTTAATTTAGATGATGACACAATGGAGGTAATTAATGAGTTTCTTGGGACACTGAAACTGGGTATTTTACAATAACTACAAATATTTCTTCTAGTCAGGTATACATTTTCTATTTTCATTCACCACTACTTTTATAAAATCATCCGAACCAGCAATATTGAATTCTTTAATGTCATATGAATTTCCTCTAACTATCACATATACTGCATTTCTTCTTCTCTGTTAGAATCTGTTCGAATTCAACTTCAATAAATTCTTTTGTCAATATTATCCGCTAATTATTCATCAAATTAATTTCTTCATGTAGGAAAATTTATTTACTATGTTTGATGCTAATAATGTGGTTTGATGATATGACAGAATGTTTCCAGACTCCCCTCCTACAACAATCTATTCCATTGAACTGAAACTCAGAATGAAGGAAAGAATAAACTAAAATACTGATCAAATAGATGGATATTTCATGATGTAATTGCATGGTAATTGAAAATCAAGCATTATTCAGTTATTTTCAACATTGTTTTTTAATTTTCATTTCCGATAAAAATCTATACTGTTAATAGATTATGTAGATATTCATAACATGTTTTTTTCGCATTTTTAATGAAATTATTTTTCCCTTCAACAAATTATTTCCACTTAATTTAGTTTTCTAATTTCTAGACACTGTACAGTTAACAACTTTCTAAGGTTCTTTTTTTCCATAATATTGTATTGCCTCCATAAAAGCAGTGAACCATATCATCAGGAGAACACATGAACTAATAATTTTGTTTTATCACCGTGAAAATGCACGGGCGAGTACTAGTTTATATTATTTAAAAATTTCAACAATTTTTTTTAACGAAATAGATTGTAAAAACTGAAAGTATTATTTATTTCAGTTGTGGTAAAAATGGGTTTATTGAGGTTAAACCAATAGGATAAGTATTAAAAATAACTCAACACTACCCAACACCAATGTAATGTCAATATTTTGACATTTTATATTATATTATCTATAAATATCAACTTGCTTAACATTTTTCAGGTTTAAAATGGGTTTATACATTTTTATTTCAAACAATTACAAGAGTGCCACTCACCTCACTTATTAAAGGCAACCACCTATCCTCTCTTATTCACAGATTAAAATAATTTTATTTCTATAAATACCTACCCAAATGACTTCAAAACTTCCCAACTATCATGTTTGATGAATTAATTTGGACAAAAATAAATCCAATTATGGATTTTGTGAAAACCTAATGAGGATACCTGATGAAGAGGTTATATTCATAAAAATATTTTTTTATTTTATTTCATCCTCCAAATCATTAAATTATAATTATAAAATTTAAATTTAAAATAAAATGTTTGTTATATATAATAAAATTTTGATATGTTAGGTTCATGGCATACAAACTTCTCCACTTCAATCAACTGTTTTTTGAAATAAGCATTCTTGTGTATGGTGTACTACCGCCACATGGACTGATACCTTTCATTTTTCTATTAACACCTCTCAAGGATGGACATAATGTTTTAATAATTATTTATATATATGATATATATCATATTATTATACATATGGTATCGTTATATCACACATACATTGATACTTTCCATATTGTGGATTAGGGTAATGTCACTCAGGTTACGACAGAATATCGCCTCACCAAACCAAGAGATTCACTTTTTCTTTACATAGATGATTATAATTATGGGATTAATAATAAATACTATTATATATTTGAGATAAATAATCCTTTAATTAATATATATCATTCAACATTGTTTCATTAATTTTGGAAAAAAATGGAAATTGTTTTCTTGTATATGTACGATCTACCATCTCCATAAATTGTTTATTTCATTTTCAATCACTATATTTTATGGAATATTATAAATACATATATATTTAATCAATATAATTTTTATTTTACTTGTAAGATCATATACATGATGAAATTATGATCATATAATGTGAACCATATATGAAATATCTGAATATATAAGAAAAGTGATGTGGTTATTAACCAAAAAGTGATGTTAACAATAAATACAGAATAAATGAATAATGAATTTCCATAAGTAAATAATATATGGAATAATATATATTATTATAATTATATAATAGATTTATAACAATCATGTGTTAATTGTATAGACTTTTTGAATGTGTCTGATTGATATTGATACATAATTTAAGGCGTCTATAGTCTTTCTTTAATTTCGAGGATTCAAAAGAAATATTCACCCTCTATATAATCATTGTGGTGTAAAGACATCCCATGAAGGTATTTTATAATCCATATCCAGAAAAATATTTTTGTTTACATATAGTTCTAACTATATCCCATTCACAAGTTTTATGTTAAATAGATTACAAAACAGTAAGGGTTTTTTTGTGTCAATATCCCTTCATGAAGAGGTATATTATGTAATGCTCATATATTATTTAATGAGGTGAATATTCAACCCTTTTGATGTGTCATATCATGAATCTTTTTATCCTCATATTATTTTATGTCCCATTTAATTTCATTCAATCATGGGGATTATGATTCAATGTTAGTAAATTGGAAATGGTTTTTTGTTACATTCTCATCATACATCAGGATTGAATATTAATTTTTTTTTTGATGATAATTTATTATTTATCATTAATAATAAAACTCATTAATTTTATTCTCAATTGATAATTCATGATATTATTATGTAATAGTACCATCTTCCACACTTTGGTACTAAAGTAATAGAGATTTTTTAATAAAATAATATTTTATTTTACTTTTCAAACAATAATTATTTTCCATCAAATCCCACGTCTTCTAAAAGTGTTTGAAATTTTTTTATTATGATATTAATTTTTAAAATTATTATTTACCATGTTTTTTAAAATTTTTTATTTGAATATGCATTTCATTTTCTAAAAATTTCATATTTAGAATATACTGAAAATGTGAAATGAATATTTTTTATCTTGTTTGGAATGAATGAAACATCTTAGCATCATGAAAATAATTTTATTTCAATATTGTTTTATTTATCCATAATTATTTTCAAATAAGACGGTTTTCAAAAGGTGTTATTATTTAAAAAAAATCTAAATTGGAAAGGATTTTTTCCAGAAAATATTTTTAATTATCAATCAAAATCACATTCCATCTAAGATGAAATAATATTATGTTTATTATGCCCTGCAGGGGTTATGATCCAAGTTCCCCATTCTAATTAATTCTTTGAATCGATTATTTCAATGATGTACTGATATTTATGAAAACTGTTTCTATTCCATGGGTTATACCAGGTTAAATACTAATGAATCCCAGTTCTTTTTCCATACATTATATAATGATAAAATTCACAGGAATCCCAGGTCTTTTTCCTAGGGTTATGCTATGCTGAAATGGTCAAATGATTATGAAACACTTATCTTTTCCACAGGCGTTTGATGATGAAATCTTTCTGAAACCCATTTCATTTAATGGGTTACAGTATGATGAATTAATTATGGACTAATGGAAGACATATATTATAAAATCATGGAATTTCCATGTAGTTTTTTTAAAAATTGTATTAAATTATTCCGTGACCGGACACTCTAATGGAATCTATTTCTGACGAATCGTGATCCTAGATTGAAATTTTTAACATTTTTAATTCATTTCAATAAACACGAGATCAGGTTTTTCTATCATCTAAATAGGTGCTTGGATGAAAAAACTGAGGGTGACCTTTAACTAAAAACGTGGTGATTCTCCATGAATGGAATTAACTACGATTTTCGAGGTTCGACCAGAAAAATATAGTTTTAAGACTTTTCATAAAATAATAAAATTACATAAAAAGTTATTTTATTTTCCATTTTAAGATTTGTGTGGTGGCATTCCATCACTATAGCCTGAGGACAAGCCCCTTTAATTAGAGTCCTTAAAGGAAGAAAAACAGACACAATGTTTCAGTAATGAAATAGTGTATCAATGTGGCGATACAGCAAAATTGAAATTATATGATGTGTTTCTATATTAATGGGATAATACATGGGGGGATCATATAGAGAACTCATCAATAGAACCTATAGATAAAACACACACCAATGATGAACAATGAATTCCAGATAATTTCCAGCGACTTTGATGCACTCGAATAATGGAATCGGAAGTCGATGAATGCCAACAGAACATGAACCCCCATAGATGAACCACTTCAATGATGAACACCTTTGAGGTAGGGGTTAATATTTATATTTTTAAAGTTTCCCTGTTCCATATTCGAAATGAATAAAATAGATCCACCCACGAAGAGGTTGATCCACATATCTCTTTCATGAAGAAGCGTGTCTCCATGTGTTTTCTATACTGGGATTATTTTTTTATTGATATAACCTCAATACCAAACCACCACTTGTTGAATCGTCTTAAAAAATTGTGGTGGGGAGAGACAAACCAAGCCCGAGTCCCTCCACCTTCTGTGTTTTGTGTGTTATTCATTGTCACAAATTCAAAATAGTGGAAAAGATGATTCAAGTCCATCATAAGAATGATGGCATCCCCCGGAGGCCATAGGCTCTAACGGTGTGATGAACAGACCACTAGATAGAACCTGTTTTTCATAGAAGAACCTTCCAGCATGTCAGCTATCACCATCATTTTCCCACACTAGTGATAACCTATAGTGGCCCACGATGGGGCCCATGTAAAGGGGGTGGCAGGCCAGAGGTAGAAGCTACTGCTGTCTCATGCATTGGTGAAGTGGCATGAAATGCCAGACTCTATGCAAGTATATCGTGACATGAATGTGGCCCCACGTCCTCATTGGTGGTGTGGCCCACAAATGAGGGCTGCTGATTCTAGAGGCATGTGATCTTCATCCATCTGTGATAGGGTAAACAACAGCTAGTTGTACCGGCCAAGAGGTGACATGCAAAAATCCACAACACGTCTGGGCAGGGTGTGGGCTGGACTAGACCCATGTAAGGTTGGATCTGGGATGGGTCAGTGGACCCTAGGCTGAGTTGGGGCAGGTCAGATCCAACCGATCCTTTTTCGAAAAAATTCCAATATCTATCAATATTGATGTTTGATTGATGATTTGTTTACCAAATTAGAACCCTGAGTTGAGGAAAATATTTTTAAATACTCAAAGGTTGTTTTCTATATAATTTGGAATGTGAAAAGTGGCATGAGCAATTTCCCCAGAATCTAGTGTAGTACCTGAGAAAACCATGCAGTTGGCTGAGACCTGGTGAATGCTATCCAGAAACCCTTTGTGGATCAGCTACGATGGCCCATTGGGAAGCCAATCTGTGTGACTGAGCACGCCCACGGTGGGGAGAAACTCCGGGTGCCCCGACAGACCAATGGTGCTAGATAGAAGGTATAAGGACCTTACCAAAAAAATTACATAATTGTGAATTAAATTAAGAATTCATATTTGAAGATCTGTTTATGTTTGGTGTTTTATAGAATTAAGACATAACTATAACATTACAGCTTAAAAATAAAAAATTAAAATCTACTACTTAGATTCCATTTTTTCATAAAATAAAAACTCTTGAAAAAAAACAGTTATGTCATGTTCCATGTTTTAGATAAAATGAATTTTCCATGATCCCAATATAGACCCTATTCATAATTAGGTATTGTGAAAAACATTTCAAAACATGTAATGAGCATAAAAAGCTCATTAAGGGTTATAAAATAAGTAAAAGAAACATTTGACCATCAATAAATACAAACCAAGAAAACCATACATTTCAATCATAACATACCTCATGAAATCATATGATTTATGAATAACACATAGAAATAGTAAATCATGAAGGTATGTTATGGAATTCATAACATACGTAAAGTATAAATATCATTGCTACATAGTGAGTTAAGTTGGAATACACATCACATTATATTAAAAAAATTATCTTAGGATGAACATTAACATTTACCTCTATCACGTTATCCAATTTATTCGAGAGACATATCAGGCTCACCCGCCCTAGGATAATCAAAGAACCACCTGTATATATAAACAAAGCCCAAGAACCATAACATAATCATAAAAAATAACATAATCATAAAGGAAAGGTAACATTTCCATATTTCAATCACAATAGATCATTTCAATATATTGACATAATCAATTCTTTATCAAACCATTTTCAAAACCATTTAAAACATTAAATATAGATATTTTTGAATCAAAGTGTCTCATACCACATTGAAACATTTAATGGAATTAAAAATTTAAAAAATTAATGTTTATATTAATAAATCCTAAAATCAATTTGATAAAACATGGAAATTAATGTAAAAAATTTAGAAAAATAATTATTTGAATCTTTTAAAATGATATTTTAGATAATGCTCTCATAACACTTGAGAAACACAAAATTAATAATAATTAATGAATAAAATAAAATAAAAATTTTAATATCATGATAACAAGGATTTTCATCATATAATATTTCAAAGGGCAGTATATAGACCATATAAATATGAATTGTTGTTTAGTAACAGATAAGTCTCATTGGAATGTATTTTGAGATGAAATCTCATACAATGATCATACCATTAGATTAAGGGTTAATCAATGACATTATTGTGTGTGATAATATAAATAGACAGAATATAAGTTTATATTACATGTAAACCAGTCATATTTCATTCACACACATTCATATAATTACACAATTAATAAATAAGAGTTTAACCTGATGAATAGTAATTTGGTGAAGAAGTTACCTTTCAGAAATTCGACAGCCTAACGACATCTCTTTAAAATTCAGAAAATGAGTTGATGAGAAAGAAAAGTTTCTCTCATAACATGGACATACAATTTAAATAATTTATGATATATAAAAACACATCCCAACATAAGAAAAATGAATCTAAAAGACATGGCATAAGTGAAGTTTTCGATTAAAAGAGTACGGTGAAAGAATCCCTTATTGATTTAGTTTGTTACAAAACATACACCCCATGAAGGAAGGATCATAAAATGAATATTTAAAAACCGATAAATTAAAGTGTATTACACAAATAATACCATCATGCTCTGTACATACACAAAAAAAGTAAATAGTGGAAAATATAGCATGAATCTCACAATATAAAAAGTGAGATGAAAACCCCTTACCTCGTGCCTGACTTATCTCGTTTGTTACTTTTTTTGGAATATCAAACTTATGTTAATATCCACATTCAGCAGAAAATTGTTAATGTTTATTATTCCTTTTATATATCTTATTACATTTCAATAACATTTATTTAATTATTTGAGTTCATATCAGACATTTTGTCGATGATCGGTATTTGAGTTTAAAATGAACATGTTATAATTATAAATTGTCCATGTGGTTGAAATTACATTATCTATAGAGTGATATTAATGATTTATATATCATTTATATCATTTATATCATATATATATTTTTTTATAATAGTCCATATCATTTGGATATATAAAAATGAAATGCACCATTCATGGAGATGGTAAGCCGCACGTACGCATGAGCGATACTTCCATTTCATTTTTTTCATTTTAAAAGGAATGAAAAACAAATGATACGTAGTTATACTATTATTTAATTATAATATATTATTATATATAAATTACATATTTTAATTAAAACTATCTTTAATATGTTCAATGTATGGTATGAATGAGTCATATAATTTTCAGGGGCCGGTAATCCGCACCAACTCAATTGAAATTATCGTGTTTACCCATTATGGAAATCATAATGATATGATATAAATAAAAATAAAATTGTTTATTGATTATATAAATATAATATATATCAAATATAAACATTGTTCTATTATAATTGCTACCATATGTGGTGGTAGAGGAAGATTGATCAATCATCATTTTCTAAGGCAGTAGTTCGCCTTCCAAATAAACAATAAGTTATTTTCCAATTAGATGGAGGTGTTTATAAGTTTAGTAAGAATAATTATAAAATAAAAAAAATACTATATTTAGGATACTGTTGTTATTAAAATATATATGAATAAAAAAATTTTAGGGGATGGAGATGTTAAATAAAAAATGATCTTAAGAGAAGACACTACCTTTAAATCAGGTAACTCCCATTGGTTTAAACCAAAAGGATTTCTTGGAGTGCATTATTCCTAAGGTAATTCTTATTTGTGTAATAGAGTTATTATTATAGATTACTTGTGTTTTTTTATGATAAAACAGGTAGATTTATATGTGTGTGTAATGTCTTAGAGATGATGGATTTTTATAAGGCGGGGAGAGGCTATTTAAGAAATCTTGAAATTATTATTTCATTATATAATTATATTCAGTTTCTAAAGATCCAAAACATGTTAAAGATGAATAATTGATGAATCTTGTTCGAATAATGGCATCCAATATGAGTTTTATAGGTTTTGGATATTGTTTTAACCAATATGATCTTATTTATATAAATCATTCATTAATTAAGAAAACACAACATCATTATTGTGTCATAAATAATATTATATATTGGATTTATAATAAATATAAATAAAATACCATGATGTTAGAAACATTTTTAGATTTATAATTAATATTTATACTTAAATATATCAATTATATAACCCCATATTAATTTTTTTAGTAAAACAATATATGTTTATGATATTTTTATTTTTACTTCAAATAAAAAGTTATTAATTTCATTATCTTACCTAAATGGATTTGGAAGGCCAACAATCTCACCCATGGATTTTACTGGTCATCCAGGAATCATCCAATAAGGTATGTAAAAGTGTTAATGTAATGTTATATGATTATAATATTTTTTTACAATGAATTACCCAATTTACCTTTTATCGTGGTAAATAAAAGTCAAAAGTCACTATTCAACAAAAATTATTTTTATCTTCATGAACCATATTTTAAATAAAATTAAAAACCATGTATTTCATAGTTTTGATATTCAATTCACCAAAGTGGTAAAATTTCATTTAAATGAATAGTTCGGTTTTTTAACTAATACTAAGTGTTATCACTACTCATTTAAATTGATTTTTTTTTTGAAAAATACAAAAAAATTATCCTACGCTATATTTGATTTTTCATATGAAAAAATGATTTCTATTTTACCAAATTCGTAACATATAATTAGAATTATGTAATTTAAAATTAATTACCGTTGTAAAAAAACATATTTTTTTAAAAAATATCTAACAAAAGATTGACAGTTGTTTGTGTCCAATTTCAGAGAGAAATTACATCCAACTACCAACATTTGATTAAATGGTAAAAATATAATATTAATAAGCTTTAAAAAAATTAAAAAAATAACCTATCCATATAAATAAATTATATTAAAAGGTTATTTTGAATTAAAATATTGTATTTTTCACTATTCATAAAAAACGAATTTTATGAAAAAAATACCAAAAATTTACCAAAAATAAATTGTGTTTTCCGGGTTCCTAAGAAGAATTTTATTTTGAAAAATAGATAATATAAAAGTGACCTAAACTATATTTAAATACGGTTCTCCATCAAAAGGTTGTAAATTGACCCTTTAATGTATATTAGAGAATTTAAGCTTAAAATCGTATTCATTCACATTTTAAGATTCTAAATTTTATTAGATAAATGTAAATACATTTAACATAAATATATAATAATATATTAGATAGTAATTTTCATTACCATAAATACAACGGCTATGCATTAAATACCATTTAAAATAATAATAATATTATATTATTTTTCAAAATAATATAACGTTGTGTGTAACGTAATATTTCATAGATACCCAATGTTGTGTTTCAGGTACGCCATATAAATTAGAATCCCCTTTAAAATAAAATTAATATTTTATTTAGAAATATTAATAAATATAAAATTCTATATTCTGTTTTCACATGGGATGTATAATCCTTCCCCCCATTTTGGAATTGCATCTTCACAATTTTAAAATTGGGCTTAGAAACTTCCTTAAAAGTCCCAAATCGGAAAACGAGTCAATAAAACTATCACATTAAAAGAATGAATGATAAGAACAAATGACACTAGAGATAACCCATGATAGGATTACATGCATGAAAACCTCAATATCAAGTAGAAGCCAAGTTTAACATTATGATAGTGAGTAATAGAAAACAGGATTAGGAGAAATTTAAACACCAAAAAATCACAAACATGTGATGCGGTAAATGGTATTTGATTCCACAATAGGAAAAGTTAACCGAAAACCTTTTTTTAATGTTCAATTTCATAATTTTAGAGAATTTATTTATGATCATGAATAAGGGCATACAGAAATATACATATATTTCAACTAGAGTTTCATCCTTTTGTAAGTTTCTAGAAAAAATCATCATTTCTCCAAACGAGGATTATTCAAGATGACAAGTTCACACCTGAAAACCTATAATGAACTTCTAAAGAATCACATAATACAAAAAATATGAAGCATTTATTTCCCCTGTCATTAGACATTTACCAAAACCAAAATCGTTAGTACATGATCAGATAATCCCCAAAATGTTATTATTTTATAAAAAGTAAATACTACTCTTAATCATGAAAAGTGTAATTAACCAAATAAAATATTCTATATGATGGGTTAATCATTTCCATAAATAACAAAAATTTCCATATTTCCATAATATAAACATAGATTCTTCCAAAATAAAATTCCACCATTACTCCACAACTGAAATCCCAAAGTATTCTATTTTCCTTAGGCATATAGTTTCCCAAAAAGAGAAAATGTTTTCCAAAATAACATATATCACTTAATCCCCAAATCATTTTATAATCCTATGGAAATCCATTTAATATAACATAAGATCCAAAACAAACTTATTCTTGATCAATAAAATCATTTAACCAAAAAGAATAAGTCAAACTAACCTGGGACATCCCGTATTTTAGTGGTAGGTGATTAATCTAAATCCCACTATTGTTGTGGGTTCTATTTTTGTAGCTTTTCTGATGTGACGTGTTCTCACACGATCTACTTTTTTTCATTTTTTCAAAAACTATATAATTTTATAACATTCCCAAAAAGGAGATAAAATCTTAAAAAATAATTGTAACATGATTTTACCTCAACGGTTGTATTATGCCTTTCATTTTCATCCCAACTCTTAATGAACTAAATATCATAATACATTAAGTCGTGTATATATTGACAAACTTTTTATTTGTTTACCTCCATAAAATTAAATTCTTCCCCAAGAAACAACACCTTACCTTGATCATGGTGTCCACCTGGTTTTATCGTTATCTTGTTCACATTGGTAGATGGTACATTCATTTCTACAATAATTTATATATGCTTCAAAATCATTGGAATCCATCATTCAAATACACATTGTAAAAAATGGAACTTATGGGTGATTATAGAAATAAACATTCATAAAACAATCATGTATGACATACAATTTTAAAATGAATGATAAAATATGATTTTTATAAAATAGTCTGATAGAGTTTGAGTTGAAACATTCAATCAATGGTCCTTTTATGATACCATAAGTATGTTCCGAATGAATATAATTTAAAAGAAAATATAAATTGGTTCTACAAGGGTATCCTTCTTAAGAACCTTTTTTGATATCATAATATGCTTCAATATCTTTTGATAAGGTAAAATAATTAAAAATACCTTGATAATATTAACATTACATGAAAATAAGAGAATATTGAGAAAATATGATTTCGTTAAATAAATCCCATGATCCAAAATGGTATCAAGGTATAGAGGAGGAGTATTAAATCTCAAACAATTTCATGAAAATGATTTGTAAGTTTGAATATTTTTCAAAGCCATATGGACCTGACATTGCAATAAATATTTCAAACAATTCATTAGGACGAGATATGAATTTCATTTGAGATCCTCATCCTTCCAATTGTAATAGACTTTACATCATCTGAAAAAGTTAAAATTGTGGATTTAACTTAAGGAATAGACATAGAGACTAACCATGTTTCTAACAAAAAATCATAATCCTTATAGATGTCTAAACTGGCCTCTAATACCCACTGTAAGGACCTAGACATAAAACATTACATACTCTTGAATTAAAATAATGATTCACATTAAGAATATTTTCAGGTATATAATTTAAGAGAATTATTCCATAATTATTACATAACATCTCAAAAATTACAAAGCATACAGTTCAACTCAGTTTCCATTTTTCCATAAAATAAAAACTCTTGTAAAAAAGTGTCATGTCTCGTTCTAAGATTTAGACAACATGCCTTTTCCTAATCCCATACTTGACCCTGTTCGTCTTTATTTCCTGTGAGAAACATTTCAAAACATTGGATGATCATAAATATATCAGTATGTTTTATAAAATAAGGTAAGAAAACATTAACTGCTCAGTAAATACGAATCAATGAAACAATACTTATCAATCATAACATACCTCATGAAATCATAAGGTTTATTAATAACACATAGAAATCCTAAATAATAAAGGTAACTTATGGAATTAATAACATAATTACATTGTATCTATCAAATCTACATAGGGTGTTACATAGGAATACCCATCATAGCATATTTCCCAAATCTCTTAGGAGAAACATTAACATTTACATCTGTCACGTTACCAAATGCATTGGAGAGAAATCTCGGGCTCCCCGCCATAGGTTTATCACTGAACCACCTATATTTGTAAAAAACACCCAAGAACCTGAAAATAATCATAACACATAACATTAGCATGAAGGAATGATAGCATTTATACATTTCAATCACAATATATCATATCAAGATATTGACATAATCATTGTCTTATCAAACCATTTCCAAAACCATTTAAAATATTTAATAACGATATTTTTTAATCAATGTGTCCTAAAACACATTGAATTTTTCAATGGAATTAATATTTTAATACATTAATGTTCATAAAAATAAATCTCTAAAAACATTTTTAAAACATGGACATTGATGAGAAATATTTAGAATAAGAAATCGTTGAAGAATTTAAAATGATGTTTTAGTTACAGAGTCTTGTAACACGTGAGAAACACATGACTAATCATAATTAGAGTATAAAATAAAAAAAAATTAATATCATGATAATAAGGATATTCAAGATATAATATTTCAAAGGGTATCATATACACCATATAATTGAGAATTGGTGGATAACAACAAATACGTCTTAGTGGAATGTAAATTGAGAAGAAATCCCTTACAATGATCGTACCATTTTAGTAAGGATTAATCAATGACATAATTATGTGTGAAAAATATAAATACAACCAATATAAGAGGATATTAATTGTAAAAACATCATAGCTCATTCACACATATTCATAGTGTGACATAACTAACAAGTAGACGTTTATCCCAAAGAATGTAAATTGGGTGAAGAAGTTCCCTTACAGAAATACGGCATCCGAACAGTTTCGCTTTAATACACATAAAATGAGTATTTAATAGAGAAAAGTTTCTATAATCACATGGAAGTAAAATTTACTGAAATAAGGATATGTAACATAATATCACAACATAAGAAAAATAAAATTAAAATACGTGACATAAATGAAGTATTTGACTAAAACAGTACGATGAAAGGTTCCCTTACCGATTTGGTAAATTATAAAACATACACACCATGAAGGAAGGATCATACAATGAAGATGTAAATACCTATTAATTATTTTATATTACACAAAAAATACAATAATGGTCAGAAAAAACACCTCAAAAAATGAAATAGTGGATTGTATAACATGAATCTCAAGGGAAAAAAAGTGACATGAAAACCCCTTACCTCGTGTCCAACATGACTCCTTTTTTCCTTGTTCTTCCTAAATAATAAAAATAAGATAATTTATAATTTATTAATAAACTTTTTAAATTTTATTATTTCTTTTATATAGCTTATTTTTTCAATATCAATTATTTAATTATTTGAGTTCATATCAAACATTTTATCGCTGTTCAGAATTTTAGTTAAAAATGAACAGGTATTAATTATAAATTTGTCCATGTGGTCCAAATTAGATTATCTATATAATGATATTAACATTTTTATATCATATATATCATATATATCCAGAATATATGTATTTAGAATAGACTATATCATTTGGATATACTAAAATGCAATGCATCGTTCATGGATATTTTAAGTCATACGTACACATGAACGGTACATCCATTTCATTTTTTTTCATCTTAAATGGAATGAAAACCAAATTATACATAGGTATACTATTATTAAAGAAAAATATCATGTTTTTTATACGTTACGTATGTTCATTAAAACCATACTTTATACGTTCATGTATTGTACGAATGATTCATATCGCTTTGAGGGGGAGGTAGTGTAGAGTGCTTAATCATTAAGTTCATGGAAATTACCTTACTTTTGAAGAATACTTAATACATACCAAAAACAGACACACAAGGACTATAATAGTCTAGTGTCTTTGGAAACATGGAACGTAATCTTCCAATCGTGGTGAATGATCTTCCACATCTCCCATAAATATCTTCCCCTTTTGGTTTTCGTACCTAAAACATTTCTTTAAATCACAGGGAAAAGAAAAAATATAAAGGGTGAGCTCAAATGCTCAGTAAGGGTAAGAATGGATAAAATAAATGAAATCATATACATTTTAACTTATAAACATGAACATAATGTTTAATCATCAAAATCTTGGGCAATAACATAAAACATGGAAGTACATAAGGCATAGATCATAAAGAAACATTAATCATGATAAAATAGAATGAGAATAAAACATTTGATTGTGGAAACCATTAAGAACATGATATGATTTCCATAGTAGCAAAGGCATTGCTTCCAAGACCATCTTAGTGGACAAAGTCCCTTTCTGAATCGAGTTCCCTCCTCGTTCCAGTCCTGTAAAACTGAAGCAGATTAACTTACCATTCTAGCCGTGTCTATCTCATGAGAGATAAATCATTACCCAATGCATTGGAGGGAGATATAGGACCCACCCATCTTATAATTAAATCATTATTACTTGTGACAAAAAAATAAACATAAAACATTCATCATAACCCAAAGAATAAAATGGGTATCATAAACATCATCCCATCATCACATAATCCATATAAAACATATGGATATTTCCTCCTAAGAAAAGTGAAACCATGTAAATCATAGAGACATTATACTTTAAACATACACATATGAAATAATTTCATCTTATATGGAAAATGGTTTTGATAAAACAATTAAAATGAATTCATGAGGAAAATATTCTTTCTTCTACAAAATCAGTTTCTTTTCACAAAATTCCATGCAATTTTAAAAGAAAATTATTTTTCTTAAAATATTCATAAAATATTTTAGAGTAGGATTCATGAAAATTAGGTGTTATGAAACCGAAAAATTTTGTTCACGCCGTATAAGTTAAAAATAACATTCTTATAGTACTTTTTTCGGAAATGTCAAAAAGTACCTTATATGGTAAAAAAAGAAGGATTCCTTACATACCATATAGTAAATGTCAGAAATGGGTAAAAAGGTCTTTAAACATACATGAAATCACTTTTAGAAAATAGGGAAATGAATGATAAATATAACCCTAGTAAATACATACGAATAAACACTCTCAGATAAAAACGAGATTAGAAAAGTTATCCCTTACCTTACGGCTGATATGATTAGTATCTATCCAAACCTCCTGTATAATGATTTAAATAATGTAATTGACTTATTAAATAATCATATTAATTGTTATGATATCATATATGGTGCACTTATGACTTTATATTACCAGTTCATTGTAAATTCCATGTTAAAGTAGCATTTTGGGTAAAATCATTTCATTTATCGTATGTGTTTCGGCTTGTTGTTCTTGATATTATTACTTATATACTGATTTAAATAATTCCATAATGCAAAAAATGATTTATATATAATATATATTTAGCATATATATATATATATATATATGATATATCGATAAATAGAATGAAATACACCATTCATTGAGACGGAAGGTCGTACGTACGCATGAACGATGTTTTCGTTTTCTTATTGAATTGAATGGAATTAGATAGATGACATACATATATATATACATAAATCCAGTATAATTTTTATTTCATATATTTCATTATTATTGATTAAATATACTTTATAATCATTCATGAATGGTTATCATGGAGAATGAATCTCATCGCGTCGTGGAGACGGTAGTCCGTACGTACGCACGAGCGATGATATCATTCACATGATCGTGGAATTGTATTGAAGTGTCTTCATAATATTTCATTGTACATATCACTTTAAAATAATAAATTATAGTTATTTATTTACACCATTATACCAATCCATGTAAGGTGGTGGTCAAAAATAGATTTCACCAAGGCGTGGAGACGATATTCCGTACGTACGCACGTGCGGTGATTTTGTTTTTCGTAGGATGGATAGAAGGTGAAATAAGGTTTTTTCATATTTATAATAACATATAAGTAAATAATTAATGCTTATGTTATTACTTTATAATGATACAACTAAATAAGATGATGGAGAAGAAGAATGAAACTTGAGGGAATCAGAAGAATAGATTACATCTTCTTCGACACACCTCCTTTAAGCTTCCTCTTAAGGAAGTAGAGTTGGTCTTTTGAGAAGACCATTACTTCAATAATGTTTCTATAGAAGTGGATAAGAGAAATGGGCAGGGTTTGGCCGTGATTAAAGGCCCAAAAGGGTGTGAGGAGAAGAGGGAAGGGGTTCCCTTTTTATAAGGGAGGAGACATGAACCTTTGAAAACCATAAAATATTATTTCATAAAAAATATATATTCGGGTTTTAATATATCTAAATTGATTTATTTATAAGATAAAGTGGGGATAGGTAGAAATACTCTCAACCAATATATTTTAGATAGGTTTGGGTCATTATATTATCCTTATCTTTTATTTTTAACTCTTAGTTATTTAGATTGACATTTAACATGTCACTTTGTATTTTTATACTATATAGTTATTAAACATACCATATACATCCAAAAGAACCCCAAGTAGTCCATTAATGATAAAAAGATCATGATATATGTATCTTTTCCGAACATTAGATTTTTAGGAATATAAGAACAATTAATAATATAATTTTTGATTTAAAAACTATTTTCTTTCAATTTTAAATTATTTGGAAATGGATTTTTGTGAAAATTATAATAGCATCATTAGTTCGAAAATAGTTAATTAATTCAACACTAACATGTCATATTAACCTATAAAATTAGTTTAATTCATAAAAAAGTATCAAATTACATTTATTTGGGTATTTATAACATCAATTATTTTAATATTTTATTATTTAGGTAATTACTGCATCACCATAGTGTCATAAATAACATAAATTATTTAATATCTAAAAATTATAAATAAACTACCATTAGGTAGGAAATACTTTTATCTTTCTAATTAAAATTTATAGTCTAATTTATCATATGTATAACCCTATATTAAAAATTATTTAGTTATTAACCATTGTTTTTAACTATTTTAACCCTTCTTTAAATAAATTATTTATAAATGTCCCAATCTAATCCAAGTGGACCTAAATGGTCATATATTATTCATAAGTTTGTTTTTCGTCGAATTACACTTATCCAATAGAATTAGGACATGTGTTAAGGTAATAATAATATCATTTTGACCCTTAGTTACCCTATTTACTTTTAACCATGACAAATAAAAGTAAAAACATACTATTCAACAAAAAATATTTTCAACTCATTTAACCACATTTTAGTCCTTGAGAATAAACTCTGTCTCTCAGATTTTAGAAATTCCACTCACAAAAGCGGAAAAATTACGTTTTATGGGAATTTCCAAATTCTCCTAGGAGGTGGGTAAAAGACGGTGAAAAGTTCAATAAAATTTTTATATAACTAAAATTAATATAAAATGGATCCAATTAATTACATTGAAATTATATAGGTATTATGTATCAATTTTGATATAAAATAAATTTAAATTAAATAAATAATTATTTAAATAAAATGTCAGTTTTTTAACTAGTAACCTAGTGTTTTCACTATTCATCAAAAATTGAATGTTTTCAGAAAAATACCAAAAATTCACCGTAGGCTAATTTTGATATTCCGAATCCAAAAATAAATACCATTTTGAAATATAAAATTTATAAAAGTTCAAAATGTGGGTATTACTATTCATAATGGTTAGTTTAAATAATATTTTAATAACATATCGTTGTTTAGTGAAACTCGATATTGCGTACAATACACGCTATCGTGGAAGGTCGGGATTGTGTGTAAAGCAAGACAAGTTAGGGATGCATGTAGTGAAATCTCCTTTTGGTGTAGCTTACAACCCAATACATCAATGAAATTAAAAAGAAGATTTTTTATAAAATCTCAGGATGTTACATTCTACCACCCTTAAAATGAATTTCGCCCTCGAAATTCGTTGGGGTTATAAATGGTTTACTACTTGAAAGTTTACTTCATATAAACCCACATCGTAAAAAGGAATACCAAAATATGACTATAAAATCTAAATTATGAAACGTAACAGTTACCCAAATTAACTAATCACCTTGTTTTCACATAGGAGAACATAGGTGAAAATATGGCTATGGAAGAGAAACATAACCATCATCTTTTGATGAAGAGTGGTAGAGGACATGGCTATGAAAAATCCAAAAATCACAAAGACATAAATTTTTGATGATCTAAGGTACCATCCGATTCATCAGATATGAGAGTACTAGAACATCATTTTTGGTTTCCAAGATCCTTTCCCTAATGTTGATGAAATTTTACATAAGGAGAAATACATACATGGTTTTAGTTTAATATCATTGTTGGTCATTCCATGAACAATTTCCACTTCATCTCTATTTAAATAATTGAAGCTGAATTTTTCATTCATGAGGTTTTAATAGATCATGCGATAGAATTATAAGTCATCACATTTATTTCTATCACCAAAAGGTTAACATATGTTATTAAATATACATAAGTCCATATATGGTGATATTAATCGTATTTGATTCAAAAAATGGACTTATAATTTATCTATCGCACTGATTAATAAAATAAAATGAGTTTCTACTAACCAGGGACTTCCTGTAGGCCAGTGGTATGCAATAAGGGCATGTCACACCTCAGTTGTGGGTTCGATTCCCACAACCTTGTCCGACGTGATGTGCTGTCACCCATCCTGCAGGTTGTCCTATTTCTAAAACAAAATTATTATAACATTACATAAATAATATCGAAAAATGTTCTAGCCTTAAACAATTCTATCTGATGTCCATCTTAATCCATTCCAACCATTAATCTTATTGAAAATACTCCTTCCAAATCATAGAGTATAATGAAAATTATTACTAGAAATGTCATCAACCAAGCATGTGAAAACCACCATTTATCCCCCATAAAAGATATATCTTGTTGGTCACATTCCAAACATGTAAATACCTTAATCATGTATTCTCTTGAAAAATGAATACCCATTGAACCATAGTGAAAACATGAATGATGTCAAAAGTTAACTCTTTCTACATACCAAAATCCCAAAATCTTGATATACTCAGACCTTGATATCACTTTGTCCTTATATCAGTCATGAGCTCATGAATACTGACAAACATTTCATTTTCTCCTTATCCCTTCATTATGTGCATATCATCTTCTTTCCAAAAATATCTCAATCACTTTCCATGGTTACCGGTACTATAAAAATATTGAAAACCACAATATACTAATACATAAATATTTCAATATTCCACGATACTATATACAACATTATTTTGGAATCCCATTACAAAAACACTTAATCAGTCCACCACATCATTGTCATATTGAACATCGCCAATATTGATCACATGTGACTTCCCTTTTTCCTTTTCCTTATGTGGTTGCTCATGTTGATCATCATTAACCCTTGGATTAGGGCATTGATTAGCATAATTCCCCATTTCGTTGCACTTGAAGCATTGATGTGTTGGTGGTGCGTTCTCTGCAGTATTTTCTTTATTCACATCATTAGCAACCCTTTTCCATTACTTCGACACTCATCTACTTGATTACCTTCTTTTCCACACTTAAAACAATTTTCATTCCCTTTAAGCCAATCTCCACCATGCTTCTTTCCACATTTTGAGCATAAAGAAACATTCATCTTTTTTTCACCATTGTTCTGAGATTTCTCCTTGAACTCCATCTTTCGATTCTTTTCCAAAACATGATATGGATATGTAACACCAACTTCCATTTCTAACATGATATCACAATGCACAATTTTGTCATAGCTACTGAAGTAACTTATAGCTAATTCCTTTCTAAGTCTTGCTTTTAAGCCACTAATGAATCGATCAACGTTACTTTCAGGTTGGATGATAAAGCCAGATGAATACCTTTTAAGTCTTGTAAAATTCGCTTCGTATATACCAACATATTCATAATCCTTCTGCTTAAGCTCAGGTAAATCCTTTTCAATCTTTGTTTTAATAATACTAGGTAAGTACTTACTAAAAAAGAATTTCTTAAACTCGTCCCATTCCATTGATTCAATTTCATCTTGGGGCCTTTTATTCTTAATTAGAGTCCACCACTGGTCTACTTCACCATCTAAATGGTAAACATCTAGAATGAATTTATCATGTTCCGAACAACAAAGTACAGAAAATATCTTCTCAATGGTACTTATCTATTGTTCATCAACAAGTGGATCAGAAGACCCACTGAAAGAAGGCGGACGTTACCTCATGAAGGACTCAATAGAATATTGTTCCCTTCTCTGATCATTTGGAAATCCAGAAATATTCATAGATTGTGTAAGTATAACAACAAGATTTTTCACTCCATCCCCCATAACATTTGTTTGTTTTGGAGGAAAATCATTTCATTGTACATTACATTGATTAACACGGTTCCTTCGGGTTCTAGCCATCGCCTAAACCCCAAAAAGAACAGTGTGAGAGGAAAAAATCATTCTAGGGAAAAAACATAATATAGGGGGATTACCATCAATATCTAACATCTTAGGTTTAATTTTAACATCGTTACCATAATTATAGGACTATAACTGATACTTATACTTCACCTTAGGGACATCCTTAGACATACCTTGGAAATATCACTCGGGATCTCACTAAAGTTCTCGCATCCTAGTTTCCAAAGGTTGACTAAACCTTTCCTCTGATACCAACTGTAGAGACCCGAATCCTGACATACATAGACAGTACATTACTTTTTAGGAATACTTAATACCTAACAAAAACTGATACACAAGGATAGTAACAGTTTAGGGTCTAAGGAAACTCGGAACATAATCTTCTAATCGTGGTGAAAGATCATCAACATCTCTCATAAAGATCTTCCCCTTTAGGTTTTCAAACCTAAAACCTTTATTTAAATCTTGGGGAAAATAAAACATATAAAGGGTGAGCTCAAATACTCAGTAAGGGTAAGCATGGATAAAATAAAATAAATGATATACATTTGAACTTAAAAACATGAACATAATGTTTAATCATCAAAATCCTGGGCGATGGCATAAAACATGGAAGTACATAAGGCATAGATCATAATGATACATTAATCATGATAAAATAGCATGGAAATAAAACCTGTGATTGTGGAAACCATTAAGCACATGAAAATATATCCATTGTAGCTAAGGCATTGCTTCCAAGACCATCTTAGTGGACAAAGTCCCTTTCTGAATCGAGTTCAGCCCTCATTCGTGTCCTGTAACACTGAACCGGATTAACATACCATTATAGAAATGTCAATCTCATGAGATATAAATCTTTACCCAATTCCTTTGAGGGATATATAGGTCCCACCCATCTCACAATGAATTCATTTTCACTTGTGCCACAAAATAACCATAAAACATTCATCATAACCCAAATAATAAAATGTGTTTCATAAACATCATCCCATCATCACATAATACATATAAAAAAATTGATATTTCATCATAAGAAATGTGAATCCATGTAAATCATAGAGACATTATACATGAATCATACATAAATGAAATAATGTCATCTTATATGGAAAATATATTTGATAAAACACATGAAATGAATTCTTGAAGAAAATATACTTTCTTCTTCAATATAATTTTCTTTTCCCAAAATTCTATTCAATTTTAAAATAATATTATATTGATGAAAATAGTCATAAAATCTTGTAGAGAAAGAATCATGAAAATGAGGCATTATGAAACCATAAAAATCTGTTCACGCCGTAAAAGATAAAAATAACATTCTTCTCGTACTTTTGTCGGAAAAGTCAAAAAGTTCCTCGTATAGTAAACAAAAGAATGATTCCATACATACCATATAGTAAAATTCAAAAATGGGTAATAATGTCCACAAACATACATGAAACCACTTTTAGAAAACAACGATATTAACGATAAATATAACCTTAGTAAATACTTACGAATAAACAATCTCGGATAAAAACGAGATTGGAAAAGTTATCCCTTACCTTACATCTTATATGCTTAGTATCTATCCGAACATATGGTATAATGATTTAAATAATGTGAATAAATTATTACAGAAACATATTTATTTTTATGATATCATATATGGTTCACATGTGACTTTATATTACCTGTTCATTGTAAATTCCATGTTAATGCAACATTTTCGGTAAAATTGTTTCATTTATCATACGTGTTTTGACTTGTTGTTCTTGATATTATTACATATATACTAAATTACATAACCCCAGAATTTAAAACATGATTTATATATAATATATATTAATCATATACATATATATATGATAGATCAATAAATATAATGAAATACATAGTTCATGGAGACGGTAGGACGTACGTGCGCACGAACGCTAATTTCTTTTCCTTATTGAATTGAATGGAATTAAGTAGATGACATACATATATATATAGATAAATCCAGTATCATTATTATGTCATATATTTCATTATTATTCATTAAATATACTTTATAATCATTCATGAATGGTTAACATGGAGAATGAATCTTATCGCGTTGTGGAGACGGTAGTCCGCACGTATGCATGAGTGATGATATCATTCCCATGATCGTAGAATTGTATTGATGTGTATGTATAATATTTCAGAGTCAATATAACTTGACAATAATCATATATAGTTATTTATTTACACCATTATACTCATCTAAGTAAGGTGGTGGTCAAAAACAGATTACACCACGACGTGGAGACGCTATTCCGTACGTACGCAGGCACGATGATTTCGTTTCCTAAAGGATGGATAGAAGGTGAAATAATGTTGTTTAATATTTATAATAACATATCAATTTATAAGTAATACTTATTTTATTACTTTATAGTAATACTACTAAATAATAAGAAGTAGAAGAAGAAAGAAACTTGAGAGAATCAGAAGAAGAGATTGCCTCTTCATCGACGCACCTCCTTTAAGCTTCCACGTAAGGAAGTAGAGTTGGTCTTTTGAGAAGACGAGAACCTCCAGATTGTTTCTAAGAAAGTGTAGAAGAGAAATGGGCAGGGATTGGCCGAGCTTCAAGGCTCAAAAGGGTGTGAATGGGGAGGGAAATGGTGCCCTTTTTATAAGGGAGGAGAGGGGCACATTTGAAAAAACATAAAATATTACATTCTAATAAAGTTATATTTGGTTTTTAATAAATCCAAAAATTGCTTATTTAGAATATAATGTGGGGATATGTCTAAATCCTATCAAAAAATAGATTTTATACAAGTTTGGGGCATTATATTAACCTTCTCTTTTAGTTTTAACTCTTAGTTAATTAGATTGACATTTACCACGCCACTTTGTATTTTTATATTATATAGTAAATAAACATACCATATACATCTAAGAGACCCCAAAGTTGTCAATTAATGATACACCTATCATGATATAAGTATCTTGGAAAAACTATAGATTTTTAGGAATATAATAACAATTAATAATATAATATTTTTTTTTAAAAACTATTTTTTGTCTATTTTGACACTATTTGGTAATGGAATTTTTTGAAAATCATAACAGCATAATTAGTTCGAAACAGTTAATTAAATCAATAATAACATGTCATATTAACCAATAAAATTATTTTAATTCATAAAAAGTGTCAACTTACATTTATTTGGGTATTTATAACATCAATTATTTTAATATTTCATTATTTAGGTAATTACTGAATCACCATTGTGTCATAAATAACTAAAATTATTTAATTTATAAAAATTATAAATAAAATACCATTAGGTAGGAAATATTTTTTTCTTTGTAATTAATATTTATAGTCTAAATTATCTTATTTATAACCCTATATTAAATATTATTTAGTTATTAAACATTGATTTTAAAAATTTTAACCATTTTTAAATAAATTAATAATAAATTTACTAATCTAATCCAAGTAGACCTAAATGGTCATATTTTATTCGTAAGGTTTTTTTTGGTCTAATTACTCTTATCCAATCGAATTATTAAATGTGATAGGAAAATAATAATACCATTTTTACCCTTAATTACCATATTTACTTTTAACAGTGGTAAATAATAGTAAAAAGTTACTATTAACCAAATATTATTTTCATCTAATTGAACCAAATTTTAGTCTTTGAGATTAACCATGCCTCTCGGATTTTCGAAATTCCACTCACAGAAGCGGTAAAATTATGTTTTATGTGAATTTTCAAATTCTCCTAGGAGGTGTGTAAAAGACGGTGAAAAGTTCAATAAAAATTTTATATATCTAAAATTATTATAAAATGACTCCAATTAATTACATTGAAATTATATAGGTATTTTTCATCCATTTGATCTAAAATAAATTTAAATAAAATAAATAATTATTTAAATAAAAATCAATTTTCAAATAGTAACCCAGTGTTTTCACTATTTGTCAAAAATTGAATGTTCTCAGAAAAATACCAAAAATTCACACTAGGCTAATTTCGATATTATGAATCCATAAATGAAGTCCATTTTGAAAGATAAAATTTATAAAATTTCAAAAAGTTGGTATTAATATTCATAACTGCTAGTTTATATAATATTTTAATAACATTTCGTTGTTTAGTGAAACTCGATATTGCGTACAACACACACTATTGTGGAAGGTCGTGATTATGTGTAAAGCAAGACAAGTAAGGTATGCGTGTAGTATAATCTTCTTTTTGTGTAACATACAACACAAGACATCAATGAAATTAAAAATAATAATTTTCCTAAAATCTCGATGTGTTACAGGTAGTCCGCACATCCTCAAATAATATTATCACGTTTACCCATTATGGAAATCATAATGTTTTTCTATAAATGAAAAATAAAGAAGTATAGATATAATATTAATATAACATATATCACATATAAATATTTTTCCATCATAATGGACACCATAAGAGGTGGATGGAAAAGATTGAACAATCATCTTTTCTTGAGGCTGTAGTTCACCGTCCAAAAAAACAATACGTTCTTTACCCATTAGATGGACTTGCGTGTTAGTGTAGAAAAAATATATCTCATCAAAAAAACAAAATATATTGAGGATACTGGTGCTGTTAGAAAATAAATGAATGAAAAAATTTAGTGAGTTGGAGAAGTTAAATAAAAGAAAATAACTTAAGAGAAGATATTACCTTTAAATATGGTAACACCATTTGGTTTGACCAAAAGGATTTCTTGAGGTGGATTCTGAATTTGGTATGGCTTCTATGTGGAATAGAGGGATCTTGAGATATTATTAGAGAAGATGTTGGATATTCCATGGGGCTTTATAGGTGTGAGTAATGGGTTATAGGTGAGGGATTTTTATAAGGGGGAGTAGGGGCTCTTTAGGATAGTTTAAAAATATTATTTTATTATATAAGGATTTTATATTTATAAACGTCAATAAATTATTTAATTCGAATATATGATGAATATTGTTTGAAATAAAATCATAAAATAAGAATTCTATAGGTTATGGATACATTTTTTATTTTATAATCTTATTTATTTAAAACCCTCATTAATGATGTAAACATTGCATCATTATTGTGTCATAAATTATTTTATTTATTTGATGTCTTTCAATTATAAAAAAAATACCATGAGGTGGTAAATATTTTTTGATTCCTAATGAATTTTTAGATTCTAATATATCAATTATGTAACCCCACATTAAAATTTCTTTTGGAAAACAATACATATTTAGGAAATTTTTATTTTATCTTTCATTTAAATGTTATTAATGTCATTATCTTAGCCAAATGGATTTCAAAATCCGAAAATCTCAACCAAGGATTTTATTGGTCGTCCATGAAACATTTAATAAGGTTAGTACAAGTGTTAATGTAATATTAAATTAATATAATATTATTTTTTCCTTAAACTACCCCATTTACTTTTAACAATGGTAAATAAAGGTCATTCATTACTATTCACCAAAAGTTAATTTTTTATTGAAGAATATTTTACTTACTAATAAAAACCATGTATGTTAGATTTTCTAAATTCAATTCACAGAAGTGGTAAAATCTCATTTAAATGTTGATGTCGTTTTTTTACTGTTACTCAGTTATTTCACTATTCATCAAATATATATGTTTTCCAGAAAAATACCAAAAAATACACCTAACATATATTTTATATTTCAAATTAAAACGTGATTACTATGTTAACAAATTCAAATCTTAGATGTTTCATTTATTAATTTAAAATTAATTCATCTTGTCCAAACAAAAAGCGTGTTTTTATGAAATAATAACAATTAGAAGATTTACACTTGTTTATGTCCACTTGCAATGTGAAATTACGTCCAATGACCAACATTAGATTAAATTGTAAAAATGTAATAAAATTAAACATTAAAATCAATTAAAAATATATCATATCCATATAAATAAATTATATTAAAAGGAAGTTTTGAATTAAAATACAGTATTTTTCAAAATTAATTGAAAAATTAATTTTATTAGAAAAATACCAAAAGTGTTCAAAAATTAAAAATTTATGTCCTGATTATAATGAATGATCTAATTTTGTAAAATAGAACATATAAATGTGACCAAAACTATATTTAAAGTGAGATTTCCATCAAACGATTGACAATCGACCATTTAATGACTATTTGATTATTTAAGCTTACAATCTGATTCATTCACATTTTATGCTTCTACCATTTACTGGGTAAATGTAAAAACATTTAAAAAACATCTATATTCATATTGTAGTTAGTAATTTTCATTACCTCTAATTCAATGACAATGAATTAACTACCATTTTAAATAATAATAATATTATATTATTATTTTGTATCACTTAACTTTGTGGGTTATGTATGATTTCAAAGAAACCTGTTCTTGTGTATTGGGTACGACATCAAACATGGAATCCCCTTTAATGTAAAATTAATATATAATTCTCAAATATTAATAAATATGAAATTTCATATTCTTTATTCACCTGGGATGTTACAGAAGGAGTACCTCAATATAAACAAGGAACAAAGTGGCTTTGTGGGACCCGACATTCGCACGGCGGGGAGAAACATTGTGTGACCTAGCATACCCACAAAACTTATCAGGGATGAGTACCACAGTAGCACAAGGTTAGTGGTAAGAATATTTTTTTGACCTTGTATACCCACTGTACTCATTGGGGAGGAGTTCTCTAACATCCCAATGAGTTCAATGATATGACTGATGGTCCTACATTCCATAATCTATATTATAAATGTGATGCACTTTATTACTTCATGATTCTATTTGTGGACTTATTTGTGGTCATTCCTTATTGGCTTGGGGTCCCTACTATGTACATCGTTACTCACCCTTGAATGGGCTTCACCCACACATGTTGTTTCTGGTGCGGATGACTGCCACCATGATGGGGGACTTAGTGGCCGAGGACCTACTGGTTCCTATAAGATCAGGAAGATGAGGTGTACATATATGGATTCCAGTAGCTACTCTATACTTACCCATCATGTGGGATTTTTAGCATATGAATTTCATATTTTCCTAGTAATTTACTATTTTTAGATAATCTTTTATTGGTTTTGTTTTTTTGACTATTTGACTGACAGTTTTTACATTTACTCAGTTGTTGTTTAGTGATATGCATGTTTACATTACAATATTAAAAAGAAATCACACTCAATAATTCTTATTCAATTGTTATTATTTTTGACTCATGATGATTACAGAATTGAAATTTATTTACCTCCCTTAAAATCATTGACTAACTTGTAATGGGGTTATGCCAAAATTTTGGAAAAATTCTAACCCGAAGGTCTTCTATGTAAGTTAGATTGATGAGTTCATATTCCATTATCTTCACAGGTTTCGAATGCTGTAATACATTCATCCTAAGGTTATATGCATTATGAATGAATCTCATTGGGATGTTATCCATTTACTGAGAGTGAAAAAAACCGAACATTTATGACCGGAATAGTTGGTTTCCCAACTAATGATGGTCCTAGAGAAATAGTATCATGAATTCTACTGATTGATGAAATCAATTTCACCATAGTTTAAGATATTATTAAAAAATAAAATATGGGGGAAATTCCCACTATAGTGTTCTATTTGGGGTAAAATCAATCCTTATTTAATGTGATCCTATATTACATTCCTATATTAGTGGGTAATCAATGTCATTATCCCAGTGTATCCTTTGAAAACCAGGTTATGTGATAATGTGATTGGATCGAAACTTACAATATCATCATATAGACTCCTTTAGATAATATTATTGATTATAAGGATGTAGTTCGTTAAATTTTCCTTTTCCTAGGCATAAGGTGTTTTTATTGAAAATACAATTATATCTTTATTCATTATTATTACATCTCTCAGAACTAATTTTCACTTGTGAATGTGATACGGTTCTATATAATCTTTCAAATCACAATGATAATGATTTAAATGATTTGGAAATTTAGTTTCAATACATAGTAGTAGAGGAATCCCAATTTTAAGCCATTATTGTTGCATAGACAATGGATCTGTGAGAATAGTATTGTCATATATACATTATAGTGGAATAGATATTATAAATAAATATAGTAATGGAATACATTAAACTAAAACATCAAGTGATAATGGTTTCATTAATAAATGTTTCTATTATCTGAATTTAAGTTTGGGAAGAGAAAAAATCACAAGTATACCCATAACATATCATGTTATGTCTCAACAAATCCACTCAATAAATCAATTCATGTTTCATTATTTTCATTTAATTTGTGTGTTTTTTCGAATAATTTCATCTTGAGACTCAACGATTTTGATGATCCTCTAAAATTTTTCCAATGATTGACACTTTAAATTCTTCGATCAGTTGTTTCATCATTCCATCTTTCCATTGTTATTTTAATAGTAACACTCGAGTAGAGAATTTTTTTTCAGGATTTCCATGTATTAACATATGTAACATGAGATTATGGGAATATGATAATTTGTTAAATTTGGTATTCTATAGTATAGTTTGTCAATATGATGTTATTATAGATCAAACATATTTTCCTGATAGTTGTGAGAGTTATTATCCCAAATTATATATATATTCTATGAGTATAATAATCCCTAACTGGATGCCATATATGTGTAGTGTAATGGGGAATTTTGTTCTTATATTGTTTTCATGAATTGAAGAACATGTTTCTATATATTATTTGTGGATCCATTCCAAAAATTAGTAAAGGGGTATTAATATTAAGAGGAATAAAATGGTGTGAATTCCAAAAATTTCTTCAAGTCTTATACTATCATGTATGAAATTTAAAAGTCACTATAAATATGAAACAAGAGAAATATTACTACAAACATAAAATAACTACATAAAACCTTTTTGAAAACATGAGTCATTCACATCTAGAGAAACATGAGGTAAATTTTTTAGTAATTTGAATTCATATATAATTGAATGACGTGGAATATTTTGTGGGATTTTTTCCCTTTATGGGTTTCATGAAGTACATTCTTGGTGTCATTCAAAACCTATGGTCTTGTTTGAAATACATGACTGATGAATCCTTAAGAAAGGATGTGACCACTGTATAGATCAATATCAAACATAATGGAATGATCATTACTTATTTCAGTGTGGAAATGGATTAGAATAATTTTATTTTCTAATGACAAAACTAGGTACCACTACATGGATCAAGATCTCATGTGTGTAATAAGATATATATTATTCACCACGCGTTATACAATTTAATATTAGTATATAGGGACTTAGTAATTGTACAGTATACATTCATGTGAATAGGGCCTTAGGTGCACAATTTAACACCATGTTGTGGGGATGTCTGATTTTTTCTCTTAATGTTTTTAGATTTGACCGAAGGATTTGTAATTTAACAATCTAGGGTAATATAAAAAAAATTATATCATTATTCATACATTATAAAGGGAGGTTTAAAATACAATATTCATATTTCTAAATCCATAAAATGATATAGAACAAGTATGAAATGTAGGACCACATACCATTTTTTAGAAGTATGTATCAAGAATAATTTCTTTTGGGGTAATATGATGAAAAAATAGGTCTCTATTGAGAATGAATATTCTTTTTATTGATAGGGCATTTCATTGCATTCTACTTGTGTGATAGATTAACATTACTTCACATTCCGGAAATCAACTATATTGTTTTAGGATATATATAAATAAGAATCAATCCTAGATGGTTTTACCTAAAATTTGGTGACATGGGAAACAATTCGGCTGATCCTCGAAGCCAAATTGATTTGGTTTCATGGGTTTTTAATGATTATGTAGTTTATTTTTTCATGGATATTATCAAATTACCACGGTCATAATCATCTCTAGAACAGTAATATCTATTCATCATTAATTAATTTAATAGTATTTTCCTTCCATCGTATCATCCCAAAGAGTTATTTTATAGTTTTCATTCATCCTCAGAGGGGGTGAAACATGATAAGGATGATTCAATGATGAATGATATGACACATGGGATGGTTTTAGAGTGTCAGTTGTAGTTTCAATTTTTAAATTTATCTTTACCTGGGATACAATAAATGATCTAGATTGGACTCTGTTTCAAATGATTGTGTCATTCAATATTTTTAAAACGATGGGATGATCTTGGAACCCATCCATTTATTTGATCAGAATGACCAGTGTAACAATTTATCATGGATGTTATCTATCAAATACCAAAACAAGTATTATTACGAAAATTAAAAAATCAGGGATTCAGTTTGTCCATTACATCATGAAATAAATTCCTAGACACTCCCATGTTATCTATGATTGTAGTTTGAGAGTTTTAGTACTATTTTATTTCATATCATTGAACTAAACACGTAAATAGTTTTATGAATGATTTCTTCTCGTACTTTTATTGACCATTAGGGTAAACAAATGTACTAGAAAAAAGGCTGTCTCATGAATGTTTTCTAACAATGTCACAAAACCTGGAACATATCCATGTTCTATACAATTTCAAAATCCTCAAGGATGTACTATGTGTATCTGAAACACCACGATAATCCTCCAATACATCACCTAATAAAAAATGTTATAAAAATCATGATAGTATTTCTTTTACAGTGTAGATATGGATTAATGTAACTCTACCCCATAAATCCATAGTGAAAAAACATCCCATAGTGACATCTCTCAAATTCCCAAAAATTACCCCTATCTAGATTTTTTTTGTATAAAGAGGTTCTCAAAACATTTTGAGTAATCTTATATATATCCCTGATAATTTCCAACAACACCTCGACTAGTTCAGTAGGGGAGAAGGAGATGTATCAAATGTGGTTGAACCAAGTGAAGGGATGTGACCATGAAGAAGGATGACCCAGTATGTGTATATATAGGGATATAGCATGAATAAGTATCCCCAATATGGGTTTACCATATATAGTTCTAGTTATAATGTCTCGGATGAATGAAAAGAGTAGTGTTATCATTACGTTCAGAAGAACATATTAAGAACATTTCAGTGGTTGGTATCTGGTCACCTCCCTTACCAATGATGTAAGGGTAACATCCAATCAATAAAAACATCATATTTTAATATAGATTATATTTCGATGTCAATAGCATGAGATCCAATATTGTAAATTTGAAATTGAAACATAAAATACACATTAATCCATAGCAATAGAGCTCTACCAGAATTAATTTTTAAAGACAGATTAGACATCTGTATATGAGGACACAAGTAGATATCATATTTTCACTTCACTCATTCCTCAATGAAGGAAATATCCAAATATGTGGAATCCTACAATACCATTATCACAAGAGAGATCATAGGGCTGGATAACACATAATCATTTTGGTCATTCAGAATGTATCCTCTAAAATTATAATGTAATGATACAACGAATGAAGAGAGATGGATGAAAACATGATCCTAATACAAGACACATTCCAAAAAATTTAACACATCCAAGATATCATTTACGAGGTCCAGACCTATTAGAAACATCCCATAGTAGGTGACTCCAATAACAAGTAGTCACTGCACCTAGTGCATCCACTAACAAAATTGAAGAAAATCATCTAGATGGTAATATTAGTTTACATGGAAATCATTTAGAGGAAAACCCATCCTATAGGGATGTGAGAATTTCAACTACCTCATCAACCCCATGGAACATCAAACACTAGTAGAGTCTATAAGATAATGGTGGATACTTATATCCAACTATGTCTATTAGGATAAGGGAAATTTTATGTTAATACTCACACATGCAATAATTAAATATTTAATAATAGTATATAATATTTTCAATGATGGATACAAATCAAACCTGTATCACAATGATATTTTATTTTAATCATTACCTAAAATTTTATACTTATTTTTCTTCATGTGAGGTCTATACTATCAACTGACATCCTAGTCATTATTCCAACCATGATATGTAACCCTTTTATTTATGGCTCACTTGAGAAGTGAAATCTAGAACTCACCCAAAGACACTATTCATACTCACTAATAAGTGGGATGTATTAAAAACAATGTCAAAACCCATAGAAACATAATCAATGAATATGAATCAAAACCATGGTTCAATAGTTGGGGCTCCATGAAAATATCAAATAAGAAATAGTTTGTATAAAGACAACATATTATTTATTCAATGATGTTATGAATTATATTTTCTAACAAAACTCATAAAAAATGTTATTTTCTATTTGAAAAATTATACTATCCATGAAATTAACACAAAATTGGTTTTTTCAAAATTTTACCTCTCAATGTTGGTTAAATTGATATATAAATTGAGGCAACACGTACAAGAAATTGGGGGAGGATATGGAACCTAGAATATCTGAATATTTGGTTTCCACCTATTTGGATAATTTAATCTAATGACAATGGAAAGAATGTTGTTATATCCCATGATCCATACAAAAGGGAATAAATCTCATCTTCATTGGAAGGACTAACACAATTAAAAAAGGATATACTCAACCATTTATAACTCAATGTGGAGATACTCTAGGAAATATTTACACAGGCTATCATCTTCAAGAAGAAATTTATATCCATCCTCCCACCCAAAAAGAGAATGAAAATATTCCAACAATGGATCTACATGAGCATTAGCATGTATGTAGATCTAGTAATGTAGTTTCCATAAATGTTGATATTGAGGTGGTTCACAAACCTCCCATACTATAGCGATATCCACCTCCATGTCATGAAAATTATTTTCCTTGATAGAGATTGAATATTACTATAATATGATATCTTGATGTAAAAATCTAGTCTCCTACACTCTCTATGAATTATAGATGATCCATACAGTGATAACTATAGAAAATTCATCATCATCAAGTTCCTAGTGTCTCAGATTGAGTCTATATAAAGATGGCATGCACATTTGATTCATAGAAAGAATTTTAATCATGAATAGGTGAAAAAACATTTCCTCTACCCAATCTAGGTAATTCTATGTTTCAAACCATAAATATAATAAATGACCTATAATATAACCTAACACTCTTTTTATCTTGATTTGGCCCCACGATTCTTCATTGAGACTAAATTTAGATGAAAAACTAAGATGATGTGTACAAAATTTTGTTTGTCCATCCACTATTTGGTGCAACCAATTTTTATTAGAAACTATCGTAGGTTGGTAATATTGTCATCCTCAATTACTCTATCTTCTTTTCTCCATGATAAGTAAAATTATTATTGTATACCTAAAAATATGCTTACATTGTGATAATAAAAGTTTCTAGGAATTTATTTCCAATTAGAATGATCTAAATTACATTCTCATAATTACACTCTAACAAGATATGTTTCTATATATCTATTCCAAAAACCTTCAATTAGAGTAGAAAAAATCATTAATCCTTGTGAAATACCTTGGTTAAATAAATTAGTTCATGTAAATGGAACAACGACTAGAATATTCAATTTGATGAAATCATTCTAAAACTTACCCCAAGCCAACAACATAGGGAAATAGGCATAAAAGAAGAGAGATTGTTGTTATCAAGATGGTACCTGTAATTGATCCACCATAAAAACCTAGAAAGGATTCGAATCATACAAAATAGCTTGTCAACTGATATAAATGGAAATGAATAACTAAACAATAGGTGAAAATATATTTGGTCAACCCATGACTTGAGAAATGAATTATAATGAATATTTCATCCAAAATGAAACTGTTCTAATATATTTCATTGTAGATATTGAAAATAACTTCCTCATGCCACCAGAGCCTAAAAAACCCAATTATGTAAGACTCAGTGACCATCCTAATTATTATTCCTTCCATTAATGGTTTCTTAACATCATCCAATACTATAACTTCTTTCAATAAATCCTCCATGACATGTATAATTCTCAATAGGTGATACTAGGAAGATCCCCTATGTTGGTGAAAATTTTAATTTCCACCCATGTGTAAGATTAGTGTAATAGGAATGAACTCTATCCTAGTTGTGAAAATAATTTTGAAAACTTGAGGACTCAAGAAATTGTTGATTGAACTAATTCACCCTTAGAGGAAAAAATTGTAAACCAGTCAAAATTAAGGAACATTACTATAAATCAATGACTAAACCTCTCATTATATGAAAAAATCATTCAATATAAGTAATTTCATAAGGGAAATATTATATCCAAGTTATATACTGAGTCTCACTATTAAATATATAATTTCATCCACATATAGATAATGGGAACTCTGACACAAAATGGAATGTTCTTTAGATTAAGGGACTATTTTTATATTAATGTTATTCAGACAATTTACTAACTCATTGATAAATAATATGATCATTAATATGAGGTCACCCCAACTAACTAGGAATCCAGGAGATGAGTCTGCAGAAGTCAATGGTGAGGGGTTGTGCGGTTCTTACTGAACCCATTATTTTATCACATCCCTCCCAAATATTCATACAATGTCAATACCACTAAGTGGGATATTTGTGAATCCCAATATGATAATTACAGTCTATAATATAGTTTTTTCTATTTTAAAACACAAAAATTTTAACCGATCAACTAGGGGGGTGAAGGATTATGTTAAACCAAAACGAAGGGGTAGGATTGAACAACCTATATTGTTTGCATCAAATGTTCCACCATACTTTTACCACATGACAAATCCCATATTTGATTTTCATGTTACCATCTAAACCTAATTATAAAGAGAAACCCCATGTTATGATGAATAAACCCCATACATATAAATATGAAAGTCTCAAATAGTGGGATGTTTTCCCCACCAAACCATCAATCAAACATGTATTAAATATTTAAAAATTTCTCATAATGTAATTTATTATATCCCTATGGATCACCCATGATATTGAAATATAATTCAATAAAACGTATGTTTACGAAGTGGAAACTGTAATAGTATAATGTCAGAACAATATCTTTTTCTTGTAGAAAGATTACACATAAGCTATCTAGGTATATATGGGGCCAATGTACCTTTTATGAAGGACATATACTATATATATATAAAAGGATCTATTTGATAATATTTCTATGATTAAACATATCATGATCTAGAGTCTCCAAAAAATTTTATTCACCGTGGATTATATATATCTAAGGAAGAAGACTATTGCGGGTCATAATAAAAATGAGTGGAGGTCCAAAGGAAAAATAAATTTCAAGGATATGTTTGGGGACCTCATGTATAATGGAGAGTTAATGGTTATCCATCAAGACACGCCATATAATGTCCTACTATGTCGCCAGTGGATTCATAGACATTTAGTGGTCACCAAAATATTACAATAATGTTTTAAATACCACGTCAATGGAGAAGATGGAATACTATATAATGAAATAAACCCCTTTGGATCTTATGAGTCTATGTATTCTTATTATATGTTTTTACAAAGTAAAGGAAATCAACCAATGATGAAGGGAGATATGAAGGGTTCCACTACCATTGTCTTGGGAAAATCCCATGTTAATCCATGGGGTTTCACAATAGTGAATATTTTCTACCTATAAAGCTGAATAAGTTATTATACTCATCCCCATAAGGTAGTTATAAAACACAATATTCATTAACACATGTCTCTGTGAAAAATATTTCTCTAATAGAAATGGTTTCATTAAACGATGGGAAGATTATTTCCCTACCATAGTTAAAAAAATTTCTTTCATCGTTAATAGAAAATGAATATTTTCATTGATAATTTCTAGAAATGCTAGATTCCCATACCTCACATTCCCTTGGAGGAAATCAGAAATAATGTACACATTTCTATTTTAACCCCAAATTTTCCTTTTTCATTCAAGATGCAAATTATTCTTCTCATATCACCTTACCCCTAATCAATGATTGAGGTTCATCCATATTATCCAATATTACTAAAGAGGAAATCACATATAATTATATGGAATAGAAATAGGTTGGCCACAATAACATTACCACCCTTATTTGAGAATGTAATTTATACTTCCATTTTTGAGCTTAGATATGTGAATCTAGGAACTCAAGAAGTCCCACGGTCTGTGTTAATCATTTCCTATAAACCACAAGAAGATGAGGATATGTATATTTTATTTTTAAGGATTCATATATATGTTTTCACTTTGGATTATACAAATATATAAGTTATCATCTCCAATATGGTTACCCATCGTCAATGCTTTCCAAATGACCACTATGGATTCATACATGAATCCGTGAGAATAAAATCATATAATTCTACCAATATTGAATCCGAAGATGAAAAATTGATCAAATAAAAATATATATGGGAGTTACAATACCAAAACCAGATTTCCATTATAATAACCATCAAGATTTAAAATCTTATGATCCAGGTTTTCATCGACATCGATGACTAAAATATAAATTTTATGATAGTTGATTTCCCAATACTAGTCACTTATAATTTTATTGATGACACTCTAGGATACGAGGCAATTTACTTTCGGAATGGGTATTTGGGATAAAACAATGTCTTGATGGAATTAAAATATGGATATTACTCTATATTAAATGTTACTCATGGGATATTTTTCAATCAGGTCATTCAATTTGTCTTGCAGAATGATGATAATACATGTTAAAATGATACACATCATAAATTTAAATTATTTTATAATAAATCATGGAGTTTTACATAATTATCCTGATTTTCAAATATTGAGACCATTGTGATCACCTAATTATTCATCAAATGATCATTGAAAAGTTCAGATATCACAGTTTAGTTATAAACCACTTAAAGTATGCTTTTGGAGTAATAATAGGGATATCCCTATGATTTGTGGCATGCCATTGTCGTATCATTTTTGATCTTGATAAGACTATTGACATCCAATAAATGTCACATCCAATGAATATTATATAATTGGGGGGAATCCATGGAATCCTCTCATATATAATTAATTTCATAGCCAACCTGAGATATTATTATATCTCATTAACTATTTGATAATTGATGGAGTTACCTAGTAGTTGGATCAAGAATGACAGTAAGCTTTCAACATCCCCTTGCAGAACATTCTACACCCACCAATATTGGGGCCTCCTGTAGAAGTAATTTCACTAATAATTGTCATTTTCATTATGTTATGGTGTCTAAAGACCCACCTCCCACATGAATCAATGATACAAGGAAATAAAACAGTCTCTATAATCACAGCCAAATAATTATAGATATTGATTCTCAATATTCAACTATTGATAAAAGGATCCTCATGATCATTTTCACCTTGAATATTTTGAGGCATTTTTTTAGCATCATTATGTCCACATACTCTCTCATATAGATCCACAAAATTATATTCTATTTATATTTCTGTTAACAAGTAATATAGAATGATGATAATTCATTTTGAAGAAGTATGAGATTGAATTAATGTCATATGAGGAAATCAAAAGGAAGGAGATTGTTGATAACCTTGAATCACATCTTTCCCTAGAAAGAATTCCAAAAGTCACTCAACATCCATATGAAAACATTTTATATGGACATGAAACTCCCTGAAAAATAGATATTTATTTCGATGATGCATCATGTGGTCCGATTATGAATAGAATAAAAAACATGATCCTAAAACATGTTGGTCGATGGATTTTTCTTATCACCCCAAAAAGTAAAATATTCTTTCCCACTTCTCACATTAAGAAATATTCACTAATAAAGAGGTATAATATTTGGACATTATCATTGGACTTGAGTAATCCATCCATCAATAGATATACCATATAAATTTCAGTGGTTATTTTTATCTCGTAATTAAATAGATTAATGATGAATATTCCATCAAAAAGAATTAGCTAGAAAGTCTCATCGGTCATACAATAATATTGATGGTGGAATTAATTTTTGAACCAACATTTCATCAAATCCATTCACTATGAAATTATTGTGCTAATACACATGATAATAAATAAATTTTCATGGCCTATCATGATTTGGAAAATATTTCCTTCCAAATTACTCAAATAATAGTAGTGAAGCCTCTTATCGTCTGCAAAATGGAGTAAATAATTTACATAAATGCTATCTCATAAAACAGTAAACATGTATCCACTGAATGATAGATGGATTCAATAATATATTACATTCAAAATTTGACCCTCCCATCAGAATGATATAAAATAGAACAAATTTGACTTTGAGAATCAGTATTTTTTCTCTAGTGTGGGAAAAATGAGAATAAACACCTCTATAGTTGAGGCTATTATATAGACATTTTGGGATGAATTGTATAATTAATGACTCCCTCCATTATGAAGAAGGTATATACTTGATACTATAGTGCCTATTAGTCTAAAACCAAGCTCTCCCACCAAATTATATGTCTTGGTTACGACAAGAAGGATATTATAATAAACTATTTACAATTCCTCGTGAAGTTTCATGCATGTATAATTGGGGATAATAGTATCCATAAACCACCAAATTTACATCCCAATGAAAAATATTTAAGGTTAGTTTTTCTATAGATAATGAATATAGTGGGGTTATATCCCCCAACAATAGCCAAGTAGTTTAATTACAGCAGTACACCTAAATACATTTCCCCAAATTAGTAGAGGTAAAACCTATAAATGAAACCAGGAAGAAGAGAATCCTAATCATTTTCTAGTCAAATATTATCCCACAATTTCACATATCTCATACGATACAGGTATTCAATGGAACCAACTTCTATTATTACAAGTTTAACATGTTTTAACTGGAGTATAAAATCAATTCTAAACATAAACATCACTATAATGAAGTGGAAAATGAATATATGGTGGCATTCAATAAGACTCAATCAAATATAGTTCATAATTTTTTTTTAAAATAAAATATTTAATGGTTATACATGTTCCTTGATAACATTTTCCCTATCATACAACCTCACATTATACAATGTAGCATCCCTATATTTACTAGTATACATATGATATGATCTGTTACCCATTGAATTCATGAATAAATATCTTAAAAATCTATATTTTGACACCTCCAATGGATGATCATATATGTGGTAGAATGAGGTATATAGACTCAACAAGAAAAGAATTTATATAATATACGACCTTAAATTCAATTTGAATTGGAATTTATGAGTCTTAAAAAAAATTTCATTCATCCTCTAATTCTTAGAGGGAGAATTTTTATTGGTTCTATAAACACCGACTATATTAGGGAAGAAATACCAAAACGTAGAACAGTAGAGGGATGGGCCTTATGTTATATATATTTTCCAATTCATCTTACACATTTGGATAAATGGATGGGTAATTAATTATGCACGTCCAACTTGATAATTCTTAAGAATTTTTATTCATACCTGCCTTCAAGAAATCTAAGTCCTAGTTGTAGTAAATATTAATACATATAATCAATGTATAAACTATCTATGGAATAATTCATGTAACTACATCATATGAACTCACTCATTGATCTCAAATCCCTATTTTAGAGATAATGTTTAAAATGAAATTTCACCCCTTGTGTTTTTTCAGATCTAATTAGGGGATTTTCCATGTATGTACAATGTGTGAATTGATTCATCATATTATAGGATATTTATTGAAGCTCTGATCTAAAATCATAGAACTATTCACAATATTTAAAAGGAAAATAACCCCATATGTATAATCCAGACCTATGTAGGTAATTATCCACATAAGAACTATGTGTGGATTGATTCTTGTTACTACTTGATATATAGTGACAGTAGTATCTAAAATCATTGGTGCAATGACAATATGTAAATATAATTTTCCTTTTCATATGGTTATGTCATGTGTATGGAATTTACCATTTTCAAATTTATGTGGCTTAAATCATGTTAAAAAATTATACATTGTGAATCCAAGATAGGAAATCATGGGACCATCCATACGATTACATAGAGAATGTCCCTCCAAATTATATTTGACATATTCATAGGTAATTTTCTCAGAAATAACTACATGTGGATATATTCATATTACTATATGATATATAGTGATTCCAAAATGTAGAATAATGGTTCCAATGACAATATTTAAATGATACCCACCCCCTATGTATAGGTCATACCTACAGATTTATTTTTCCAAGTTATAATATTGTGTGTCTGGATTTATCTTACTATAGGATACATAATGATGCTCAGATCTAAATTATTTGGTCTATCCACAATAATTAAAAGGAAAATTTACCATATGGGTATGGGATTGACCTAAAATGGAAATTTTCCTTCTATGAATTAGTTATTTCATGATTACTGTTACACAATGATGCATACATAAGCTCAGAGTTCAAACTGTGGGACCAACAAAAATATATAAATTTAAAATCCCATATGTATGGGCCAGACTGACCAAAGGAAATGTCCAAAGAAGAAAAAATTATTTAATATATCATATTATTAAAGGATAAATTGTGATTCATATATAAAAAATAACATGCCCTTCTATATTATGTAAAATGAAAATGTACCTCCTTCATATGGGCTACACATGGAATGGAAATTTAATATGTGATAAATATGAATTTGATGAATGTCCAATTATGGATATGTAGTTGAAATTCAATCTCTCATTTCATACCTATCCACGAATTATAATCACTCTTAACCATCTACATCAACATGATCATAATCATTATATATTTTGTAATCCAAATGAAAATGTGAAAAAATCACATATTCCCTATCATCCACTCTCACATGGACCAACAAACTGCCTGATTGTTTCTTACTTTTCATATCAAGAAAGACTCGTTTTAGATTTGGGAACATAGAAAGCCTCTTTGACTAGTGCGATCTAGGTGAATTTTGTTCTAAATAAAGGATGAGGTTATTTTCAAAAGATTATAAACATCACAAAAACTACATTCTAGTCTCGTAATGTTAAACATAATGGAACACACATACTTTTTTCGTGATGTTACACTACATGACAAGGGGTCTTCAAACTGAACATATCATCCCCATGATAGTTGTACATTTATTAATTATATTTTTTATCCCTTTTCCGAAAAATTGTGTTCAATTCAAGTTATAATTTCCATTAGGGTTCTTAAAACATCTTTAAAATTATGTTATCTATTAACCATCTTTATACCTTCCATATCTGAGTAAATACATATCAATTCATATAGTTGATATACTTTTCCTAAAACATTACGAGCCTAGAACTTATGTGTGTTTGGTCCCTCTATGTAGTAGTCTAGTCACATAGACTATGAACTTCTAAGGGGACCTTCTAGGAATCACCGGTGAGTAATACAACATCTCAGAGTCTATTACAAGGTTATAATTTAGTCATAGAAGAGAGAGACCATTAATCATAGAGAATTTCTTCTAATTTCCGGGGATATGAGAATATAACCTTATTATTGGTCGATCTATAACCACCACTCATCATATTCTATTGATTTATATAATCTTCTATTAAGATTTAAATCTTATATAAACCATCTATTCAAGAGGGATATAAAATCCATGATATTAACATCTATGAATCATACCCATTATCAATTATATATTATAACATTTCATTTTGGTGGACTTTTCGTTTTTGTGTATGAATATCCTATAACAACCCAAATTTTAGGGTTTAACATATCCTCTCGATGGTAAATCATGATCACATGATGTTAAACTATATGAAATATGTTTCATCAGAAAGTACCATAAAATTAATATAGTTGGATGCTACATGTGGCCCATGATTTATGTGATATATTTTTTTGGTCTAGATGATTAAAAAAATCCCCACTCCCTATATATGAGTAATACATGTGTT
The DNA here is from genome assembly GCA_963277665.1 of Viscum album. Taxonomy (NCBI): domain Eukaryota; kingdom Viridiplantae; phylum Streptophyta; class Magnoliopsida; order Santalales; family Viscaceae; genus Viscum; species Viscum album. The sequence continues at coordinate 504,101,424 of OY728159.1, forward strand.
GGGTGGTTTCTATATAAGAATAACATGAACAATGATTGCAATTTTTTTAGGATAAATAGTGACTAATGGTTCCTCTAATCCTAGGAATATCGTAAATGTTAATAAAATAAATTAAAATCCTCCATCCCAAACCTATGTTGGGTATTTTATGATAATAACTATCTATGGGATGATTCACATACTGTAGGATATGTAGTAATTCCAATAGAAACACATTCAGTCCCAACCATGACTTTTCAATACTACCGAAAATGATTCTTAATTAGAAACAATTTTTTTGGTGATTCCAACTCATATCATAATAATGAAAACCCCCACACACTCTCAGTTACTCAGTCTCATACAACTAAAATGATTTCGTCGTTTTCTCTTATTTTTCATGTCAATCATGTCCCATGAGATCATATGTAAGCTCGAAATACACTTTAACCAATTAAATTGAGGTTCATTTTCATGAATATAGGGAACCACAACAAATTTTAATGACATCAAACTACACAACATTATAAGTGTCACATGATGTGAACCATCATGATTTGAGGTATTTCCGCAGAATATATTACCACATATAAAATGCATACTCATGAATCACACCTTTTATCCCTTTCCCATGAAAACGTTCATAATAAAAAATTTGATAGAATCTAGGGGGAATACAATCCTCTCGAATCCTATGTTCTCAATGAACCTATATCATACCATAGTTATCTGAATTTACACAAAAAATTTCCATTAGTTGTATCACATGTCTTCGAAACCCACAAACTATGACCCCCAAAAAATTTATTGTCTATTGTGTGATAGTTAAAATGATTGGAAAATCCAAATGGAACTAATTATGATTCATTAGTCTATAATAAAACTGCATAGATCTTGTTTATATGTTTTTTTCATATAGGAGAGGCCATATAAAATACATGGGTTGTTGTCCTGATTGAAATGGTTATTGTATTATACAATTATTAATGGGTTAATTTTACCCAAAAGTATTCATATCATATTAATTTAGATATTAGTGGTGTTTGAATTATATCATACATAACCCAAATACTTTAGTTGATTAAGATACCTTGATGATACACATCATTACATCAAACATATTATCAATTCAATATTATAACATAGAATTATATTAACCTATATTTTTGGTGTATACATATCCTATAATAGGAGATATTAATTGAGATTAACTATATTAATTGAAACCCTATTATATAATTTCTAAATTTCCTTAATACATAATACTGAAAACATGTTTGTCACAAATTGTTAAACTGCATGACGTATGGTCAATCATATATAAACTAAGAAAATTTTTATTGGGACTTCCTTTTTATAATTCTATCATTCAAATGAATATTTAAAATCCATATCATAATAATATATTGATGTTTTATTTTACCTATATATGACCTTAAAATACATAGAAGACCCATTAAGTTACCAATGATGTCAAGAATAACTAAGGGATGATAAAAAAATTTCCTTTCTACATTTGAGTTATATTTTTTTTACAAGGATTATATCTAAAAAATTATGTGTGGATTGATTTCTAACCTATCTAGGTACAATTTGGTTACTAGTTTATATTATCCTTGACCTAGAAAAAGGTATTACATTATCATAATATCCACTGATTCATGATCCATGTTGAACGATTTCAACTATGTTTGGAAAAAGAATGTAATGATTCTACCAACAGATAACACCACTTCCAACCTGATATTCGTTAGCCACAACATGATTATCTATAGTTATAGGTTATGTTACGAAATGATAGTTAGTGACTACAAATTCATAGGAAACATTGCCCTCTCTTATGTATATGAGTAAGACCTCTGGAGTGATACCTCACTTTACCGATGATTTTTTAATAAGTTGGAAGTAATTATCCATTCCTGCATAAGGGGTATAAATTTAAAGGGGAATCCTCAAAAATATTTTTAATGGATTGATCAATTCATCCTCTACACATATTAGTTTAATCAATATGGGGATCCAAATTAGCACTGTGATTGTATTGATTCATATTGTCATAGTAAAATTTGTGACACCCATGGTCATTCATTATTTGAGAAATCTGCATAATTAGACAACAAATTCATCACCCTTTCATGTAAGATCCTGATCAATTTAGAGGGATCTCCCAAAAATATCTGAATATGGAACTATATTTTATATTAATATATATATAAGGATTCTTAGTGAATCCCATTCATATAAAATTGAATTTTCCCCTTTGATCTAGTTTACATTTAAAGACCTTAAGATACTAAATTATAATCAATGGGAAAGGGACTCCAACAAATGATAACTCACATGTAATCCTAAACAAGGATAAAATATTACACACACATGAAAATTCACTCCAACAAATATAGGGTGGATCTATGGATACATTGAATAATTCGACATTGATTCCAACATGCTTACCCTAAGATGATAAATTGCATGGAAAACATTTTGATCACATGATGTTAGACTATAGAAAAATAATAATTATTTAATGAGGATTAAATTCATGTAAGGGATGTCCCCACTGCATAATGGTAAACCATGTAGATCATACTATATCCTCACTTCTTATTAATATACCCCAATAGCATGACAATAGTAGACAGATGTTCTGTTTTCTTCAATCCTAAATCATGGAACCTAAACCCAAAAACAAAATATTAAGACTGTAGTTTCTAAAGATTATTTCAGTTTTAACTACCCTTTTAAATAATAATGAATCATTTTATTTGACCATGTATGAGTTATATATGCATAAAGGATTTAGTACCTTAAACAATATGTATTTTTTTTTCGTAAAATGATGGTACATATGATCCCCGTGAGCATTGACACAATCATAGTGGATATAAAAACCATTGTTTGATTCAATATCATACTCAAAATTAATGTCCAATATGGTTAACAATGACTTTATAATCACAATCAATTATTTAACACTTCTTCAAACTCATACTAATAATGGATTTGGAGTATTTTTTTACTATGGAATTTAAAATTAGGATATTTTGTAACATTCATCTAATATATGGTCCATGTTTATCAAGACCATAGTCTTAATGAAAATTATTCAATGTTGTAGAAAAACTAACATTAAAATCAATGTTTCCATATTGTGGGACAATAAATTGATAGTTAATGAGACACAAAACATTTCTATCTAAAGACATGAAAAGGCATCTCAATGAAAATCTCAAATCCCCAATCATTATTCTCTTCATATATAGATTTATGAAATAATTATAGCGTAAATTAAAATGTAAATAACTTATAGGTCCCATTATAGGACTCTGGTAAAATCTTATTCATCCTCAATGGACCCATTTTCTGATGAAAATGATAGAGAAATGATTTTTTACATCTAATCACTATGATAACATGTTTATTAACTAGTGACCCAACCTTTAGGGGGACATAACCCACTATGAATATTATTTTATCCATAAGTAAAAATCATTTTTTATGTCTAAATATAGACCTATTAGTTCATATATTTGTCACACTTATCCTAGGAAACCATAACCTTGAGTTATTACACTTATTTTTTTCATTGTATGTAATGGTAATAAAGACTAACTTCTCTTATGAAGCCCTACTAGAATTCCAAGGTGAATAACCAAACCAATTAATGATTTCTATTAGTAGATGGTTTTGTCTTGAAAAAACTGTACCCATTTAATCCTTATGATATTATCCCGACTATGTGATTCAATATTTACAACATGTAACCACCAAATCAGTTTTAGTTGAGATGGATATTCCCAGATTCTGAAACAACATATCCATGATCAGACTATTATAGTGGATAAAAAACAATATATTTTAATTACTATGTATTTCACCCATTATCAAATATGTAATGTGGTAATCCATTCAGGAATATTTTGGTGGAACCCATAATGTTTCTAGAAACCACATAGTATAGTTATTGGGCTCGTTACTATTCTTTTAATTGCCTTTAAGTGCCATAATTTTTCAAGGATTTCCATTTTTCCTCATATAAAACTACATCACCCAAATGTTTTAATCAAATAATAACATTCAACAAATGAAATGAATTATGGGAGCCCCAGATGACTATTTCTGTAATCCCTATAGGCTCAAACAGTATGGTTATTGAACTTTCAACTAGAGGCATATCATCCATGAAGGAATGGACCATCATTCCTTGTGAGTCCTAGAAATAAACTAGTGGAAGTAGAAACCTAATAATGTTTTTCAACAATCACCAACATGTCTTCCCCATTTCATTACCCAATAGACATATGTTGGTTCAGGAAATACATATCCCATAATCCAATTATTCATGTGGCATTGACATCCATAACATTTTATCACTATCTACCTAGTACTATTCAATTAGTGATGTATGGTGTCATAAACCTCCATTAATATCCTTCCTTTATAAAGTATATAATATTTTAGGGTCTCATAATCAATCATGAATATTATTTTACAAAATATCAACAATGATGCAGGGAATCCAAACCCTTCATGAATACGCATTCCATGAAATTTATTCAATGATGTAGGGTGTAGGAACTATTTCTATGTATTTTTTGGATGCTGTCAACAAGGTTGGATTCATGTTCGGATGATGTTGGTGTTATGATAGTGCTATATATGGTTGATAGGTCTATTTTATGAGAATGATAAACTCTTTGGATCATCCCTTCATCCATTTCAATTGATATGGATCACCTATTTTTGTATATTTGAGTGGTGATTCTATATGAATGTTGTTGTTATGTTGTGTGACTGAGATTTTTTTCATTCTGAAGAGTTAAATTCCCCCAACTCTCTATCATTTCAATACTGTAGTGGTTCTGTTTTTCATAAAATGAAACCAGGAGGTTGATAATTTCTTGTTTGGATGTTTGTTTGATTTTGTGAATGTGAGGCTGTAGGTGAAGTATGGACTTGTCTGTTGTTGCGTGGTGATGTTTTTTATGTTGTTTATTTTAGTGTACTTTGTTTTTACCACTGCTACATGTGTTTCATGGTTCATTTAATCCGGTTATCTTCAACAAAATTCTTTAGAAGAGGATCAGGGTATGAAGCTTCTTCTTGATTATCTCTATCTGGAATTGGATGTTTGAGAGGGAATGAATTTTTCCATTGGTACTAGGCCCATACATCCTTTCACGAGACAGTTAGTTTAGCTACAATGAGATGGTGGACTCTGATCATAATGTTATTATGCTGGGGATGGGGTTTATTTTCTTCTAAAATTCCATAGTATAATAAAATAACTATAGTAATAGATATTCTATACTAGAATATCAAAAACTAAAAATATAGATGGTATGTGTTAAATGTACCTAAAATATATCAATTGAAGGTCCATGATTGTGACCATAAACTACAGAAATAGATGGGATTAGGTGAAATTATGTAATCTATGTATCATAAGGTCCAATATATGAGAACTCTTACATTAGATGAATTTGTTTCAAGAAAGATGAACCTAAACTAGAGTAATATAATTCCTATGCTAGAATACCTTAAACAAAAAAAATAGAAGTTCTGACAAAGATGACATCAAACTAAAACAATAGAATGTTCAAGCTAGAATACAAAATATTTCAACTATAGAAGATATGTGATGTTCGACCAGGAATTATAGCACCTCATTAGTCTGTGATATATACACATAATATTTCAATTGAATGAGAAACAATCCACACCATGTTGGAATCTATAAAGTTCACCCTATGAAATAGTCAATTATTTTTTTATAATAAATTCACCATATATTATTCATGAAAGAATTTTATACTTATGAAATGGAAAAGGATAAAAACTAATTAGGATGAAGACTAATTAAGGTAATCCATAGAGAAATCCATGTCCAACGCATGAAAGTAATTCATTTAACGGCGTCGACAATAGTTAGGGATACAATGAAAGATAAAAATAATACTGGATCCCATATTTGTCTCTATAAAAAATAAGTATTTTCTCTCTATGTAAATTATCCTTAGTAATAATTATAGGTTTTCCCTCTAGAACATATTTAACCAAATCAGTATTTTGTAAAAACATGTGATCATGGAAGGATAGGAAGACATGTATCTATAATGATTTTCATATTTACAACCACTCGTAGGGATTATTCATGATAGGACATTTATGATTCTATCATTTTATATTAGGGTTTGGATTATATGGTATTATAAAATGTTGGATTTCATTTTGGAACTATATGATATAAAGATAATCAAATATCATGCACCTAATAAATTAGGAAAATATTTAATACGATTTATAAATTTTGGATGAAAATTTTATTGAGTATGTATAATAGAAAACATGGAGTCTCATCAGTCTAGTGTCTCTCCCAAAATTAATAAAATGACATAGAATAGGATAATTGTCAAAATTTCTCTATTGACTCCTCTTGAACATCTTGAGCATAGAGGAAGGTTTCAATTAAATTTGGCAATGTCATCTACTCCATTTATTCTTCCTCCACTAGTGTACAGAAAGTCTCAATCATGGAAGATAAATCTTAATCCTTTTACACAATATATTACAAGTCATTATGCACAATTATACATCATAATACAATCCATGGATCATGAAATCTAGTGTCTTTGACAACTAGTTAAATAAAAGTGAAAACAAAAAACATTTTTTATGTAATATTTATATTGAGCTCCTAACATTCATTGTGCTCATACATCAACCTAGCATAACATGGGGATAACATGAACAAAGGGATGAGCTAAAACAACTAGTTGGGTAATAGTTATAAGAATAGAGATTTCGTTCATGGGTTAGAAGGAATGGAATATTGAAAATAGAACTCATGGAACATATTGAATCCTAACATATAAACAAGGGATCATATAAACATTGATTCATATTAATGTGGAAGTAACATAAGACATGGATTTAACACGACTCAAGGTTCGTTGGACATAGAGGAGCACAATTAAAGGCTAGCCACAAAACCATTTCACATGGTATACCAATTCAAGACTAACAACCAAGACCATTTCGCATGGTAACATGAGCAAAGGCTAACTGCCACGACCCTTGCACATGTTAGCACATGTCAAGGCTAACCGTGAATACTGCTTCTCATAACATCTCATAAGATGTAAAATAACCCAATTCACGTGATCACTTTCTGGGGACACCGATCTTAATATTTTTACGAATATGCATTCTACATAATCAATCATACATAATCATTCATAAATAAATATAAGTGTTACCCTTGAAATAAAATGGGTATCATAATCATGTAATAATACATAATAAATAGGAGTATCATATAAGTGTCTCTGAAATTATGGAATTAAATCATTAATGTGAATTCATAAAGGACAAACTTGAATATATCATGAGAATTGATGTAAAATATATGTGAGAAATTAATAAAATCAATAAATGAAAATAGCAACATATTTTATATAAAATAAAAAGTGAACCTATAGGAATTTCATAATAATTATATTGATTTTATAAAAAAACGGTGGCTTAAAATAGATGATATTTTCCCTAGAAAATGGGAAGGAATTATAGAATTTCATTAATGTGGGTTTTCTTATCAGTAAATATTGGGGATGGACCCTTTTAAAAACATGTATAGCCCCAAAAGAGATGATGAAAGGATAGTGATATATATATTTTCTACATGTAAATATAATTATAATACGTACATAATAATAATATATAACACAGTTCTTGTATAAAGTATTCAAAAAATATTGAAGGAGTAATGGATGTTGGGGTTGAATCCCTTACGAAACCTCTTAATGGTAATTGGTATACATTGGAGTGATTAAAGAATGATAAAGGGGTATATCATCAGTTATATATTATGATCGGTGTAAGGGGGAGGTTTTATAACATTACCCATTATTAGCAATTAAAAATAAAAGGGGATAACACACATGAGATTCATGAATAAAATTTATAAAGAGAGGATACCTTAACTTATGTCTGAAGGTATTCTCCACTTGATATTAATGACATGAATAATATAATTCGGTTAATTAATTAATAATTGAAAACAAATATTACATTTACCTAATTTAGTTGAACCATTATAAGTACACTCATGTCCTTTTTGATGGGTTAAGAGCTTCGATTTCATTGTTTGGGTCTGTTTGTTTCATGATCGGTTTACCTATATTCATGAACGGATAATCATGTTAAATGAGGATAGTTTTCCATAATTGGAGTTATATTTTTCTCTTTAACATACATAACTTCACATGGTTGTATATATGATTTGTTTTCTTGTAGTGAAGTTGAATAATTATATAAAACATTAGGTATAAACTTTTGGGTTAATTGGATGTTTTTTTATCACAATGAACACATTTTGATTTTTAAATAGAAACCATGTGTAAAAAAATTTACTGAACCATAGATGAGATATAATACATATATTATTTTTAGGTTCAACCCAAATAATGGTTTAATGACCATAATTAAAGATCCAGATGTCTCTACATATCTCATCGAAAATGAGAATAATAAAACACATAGTTCTTGAAATGAGGCCCTATGCAGATCTAATTTTTAAAAAGAGAGAGATGGAACTCATATGCAAATAAGGATTAGAAATGATTTCAATGATTATTTCAAATGGAATCTCTTAAGGTGAAATAGATTATATGTTAACCATACCGTCTAATGTTGGGTGACGTGGACAAATTTTGTTATACAGTTTAACGTCATGAAACAATGACAAAGATTCTATGCATTTTATCATCGTGAAACGTGTACGCTTATGGTTGTTATTTATTTTAATGTTCTGAAAGTAGGACATTGTGCTATTCATTATAGAGTCATGTAGTGGGAACATGAAGTTTTCAGTTATACAATGTACTTCTTCAATATTCTCACATTGGTGGAGTTGTAATAATCTCTCTATCCATTGAGATTAGGGAATAAGCTCAATTAGAGTAGAACTTATGTATGGAATAATGTTTTTCCCACATTGTCACACTCATTGAAGGATTAATTCCAAATATCGTTTGAGTCTTCAAGACGAATACCAATTCTCCATGAATAAATGATCAGATGAGAACATTATTGTTAAAAGATCATGAAATTCTATTATAATTGACTTCTAAATTATGCATGTATTCAGTCTCTTTTTGTTTAATCATTATAGCTCATCAAATTGTTTTGGAGACATTTCATCACAAGAAATTTGATCATAGATTATAACTCAGTGTGATGGAAAATGAATATCAATTGGAAAAACTTCTTCTATGTTGTACACCATTGAATATGTAGTTGCCTAAATGGTAGTATGGGTAGTAGTTTGATAATCATTTAAAGTGTGCAATAGTTTATCATGAAAAGATTTATTATCATTATCCACCATCATCAAGAGTATATTTAATAGGGTCTTATTGAATAACTCTATCTTTCCAGTGGCCTCAGCATGATAGTGAAATGAATGGTTGGATTTGTTATTGTGCTTCTAAAATATATTCTTTAGCTAAAAAAATTGGAGTTGTTGTTTATCAATATAGTGTGAGGGACACCAAATCGGGTGATGATGTTAACATTAGAAAAACTAACAATGATTTTTTCTCCGACTTATTTGATAGGTATTTACTCAGTCCATTTGGAGAAGAAATCAGTAGCATTAAGAATATAATTGAAATACTTACATGTCGTTGTAAATTAATGTCCTACAACATCCAATCCCCATCTGGAAAATAGCCAAGAGTATTTAGCAAAATGTTGATATGTTGGGGTTGAGGAATAATTTTGGAATGTACTTGGAAGGAATGACATTTATTGGTGAAATCAGTGCAATCTTGCGTCATTGAAGCCTAAAATAATCCAAGACATCAGATTTGACCAGAAATCCTACGCCTAGACTGATGAGCACTATAAGCTACTGCATGTAAAAATTTTATGACATCTATAGTTTCTTTTCCACTAATACACCTCAATAGGATTCTATTCAATCCTCATTTTGATAGTATCTTCTAGTGATATTGACAATAGTAATGTTTAAAATTGTCCACTCATCGTCAGATCTATTATTTCTCAACTCTATATGTTGGAAGTAGTCAATTTTTAACTTATTCGACGATGGGTGTCATCCATACTCTGGTATGACCATATGTCTTAAAAATTGTGATAATTACATCAATTTCCTTCATTATTGTTTGAACGAAGGGAGAAACCACACAATGATGGGGAAAACTGAATATTGTATCATCTCGATTTGGATCTTTCAGGGCTATGGCTGTATTAACTAATGCATTAGGTTAGGAATTTTGTGATCACGGGACATAAGACAATGTTGGATCCGTGTAAAATTCCGCCATTATTTCTCTAACATAATCACAAAATGGGATTAACTCTTCTTTTCTGATAGTAAAATCCCCATTGTTTATTTGATTTCAAAATATAAATAACATTTCACTTTCAAGTGGTTCATGTGTACCTAGAGCGCCAATTCAGGGTCGATGATGAGATCTTGATATTCGGCCCCACTGATGGTACCACCTTCTGATAAGAGGTGGGAATATAGCAACACTTCCATTTCTGGGGGAGATAATTACAATTCCTACCGCATATTTATTGAGCATAGGGTTTTCCATTCTCTTCTTCATTTGACATCTAGAAGAACCATCAATGTATATTCCCCATGTTGGGGGATTATCTTGAATAATGAATACCACTTTTTCAGGATGTTAAGTATTAAATGATGTATGTTCTACAGATGGTTGTTAAACAATGATTTATATAAAGGCTTGGCCTATTATTTCTTTTTGAGGAACAATTTGTTATCAAACTGCTTCAAAATAACTTCCCACCTTTCAAAACACCTTTTATGCATTTGAAGACTGAGGATAAAATTGAGAGGGTTATTCAGAGATACCAACAAAACCTCATGATGTTTCAGGTAGTGCCTCAATTTTTGAACTACAAATATTATTTATATAGAGCACTTTTTGTTTCATGAATATCAAGTCTATGTGGCATGCATAGTTTTACTAAGATTGTAAAGTCTGTTTTAATTCCCAACATTGTTCTTGTAGGCAAGGAAGGCACCCAGTGATTTCTCTAAATATATCACATAAAGAATAATTGGCCTTCCCTCGGTAGGTGGCATTAATATTGGTGGATTCATGATATATTTCATGAGGGTATAAAATGAATCTTGGTAGTCTTTATTCCATTTTAGGTTAATCCCTTCTTCATTAACCTGGTGAATGGTAAACACTTGCCTATCAAATTGGTATAAGGCTACGAATAAAGGACAAGTGTCCTTGAAGTCCTCATAATTTTTTATAAATTAGTTGAGATGACTTCAAATGGATATATTTCCCCTCTTTACGATCAACTTCGATGCCAAAATGGCATACAAAGAAACTGAGGAATTTTAATAAGGTTACCCTGATAGCACATTTCAAATGATTCATCTTAAAATCATTTTGCCTATGTTTATGAATATGGTCTCTAGATCAGCCAACCGATCAGAACATTTTCTGTACTTTACCATTATATCATGCACATAACATTCGACAAAATTTCTTAAGAAGGGTTTGAAGATATAGTGCATGACAAGTGAATACGCTGCACTTGAATTATTTAAAAAAGGGCATTACCCGATTGAAAAACCAACCTTGAGAAGATTTGAATGATGTAGATTCGTTATCATCTTGGGAAATTCATATTTTATTTTACCCAGAGTAGCCATCAGTGAATGGGATATATTCATAACAAGTAGTTTCATCTATCAAAAGCTCTATAATTAGAAACTGAAAGTCATATTTCGAAACATTTCGGTTAAGATATCTGAAATAAAGAGAACCTTGATTGTTTTACTTCTCATGTTAACTAGGAAAATGTTTTCCATCCATTTGGGATATTGAACATCCGTAAATAAGTTTTATTCAATATTCTTTTTGAATTTAGATTCAATTTTTGAGTAATGATTTGGTTTTGTTCTTTATGGTTCATGCTTCAATCCTCAATGGTATTTGGGAAAACCCAAATGATGGGTGTCTACATCCTGATTAAGGACTTAAATTTTTATATAATTCCATAAGAATATATATAAACTTCTCTTTTGAAATTAATTATACACCTCTTCCTCTTTACATTTCATCACATTACTAATTTGAGAGTGTTGTGGAGATAATTTTGTACCCAAATTTATTTCTTGACGATCATCCATAATGGTGGAGACAACTTTTTCAAATGAAAGAGGAGATTCATTGAGACATTCTGGTTCCTCTTACTTACTTTTCACTTCTTATGTTTCTACATGCATAGTAGGTGATGAAGAAAAAAAGTTACAGCTAGGGGAGGAGTCAGTATTTGAACATCCTAAAAAAGAAGTAACAATTTTTTACCATGAAGATGGTGAAGGGTCTTCCCTGAGCATTAAATTGCATATGATGGGTTTGTAATCAACCTCATTGTCTTCCTATAGTATTGTAACAACTACTTATTGCATGATTGTTGAAGCATAGACTTTCTAATGTTCAATGGATGAGATGAAGACATCTCCATTTAATATTTCACTAATTTTTAGTGAATCGGCAATTTATTCCATGTAATCAGGCTCGATTGTCGTAATTGACATTATGGAAGATGTTGGATGATTTCTTGAATTTTGATTCATCCCTTAAATTTGACAAATAAAAAACACATAATATATTCTCAAATGTTTGAATGGGTTATTTGGGATTTTTTCCTAGCCATATGGAACATTGAATTTGGTTACCTCTTTTGTCATGAGCCTCGTTCCCTTTTGTGTAATAAAATTATGCCTCTATAGATCAAGATTAACATGTTTAGGATGGATCCTTGACACCATATAAGGTCACAATTTTACCATTTACAAAGTAAATGAGACATTGGTGGTATGATGAAGGAATGGATGCATGTTGATGTATCAAAGGCCTTCTAAACATAATATTGAAGGCTATGTCCTGAAAAAAACCCTAAAATCTTAATTAGACATAAGATCACCAAACTAAGATCTAATAGTAATCTTTCTTAAAGCTTCTTATTCATTATTATCATATCCTTACCACATTAAAGTGGGAGTGGATTAGACTAATTATGTAAGGCCTAATCAACGAAGTGTAAGAATAATAATGAGGGTTAATCCTAGTCCATTATCCATGAATGATCATCGAATATCTATATCATTAACCCTATTACATAGTTAACAGTAAACTATATTTCCTTGTACAACATCATTGTCATCTTCATCACTATAAGATATAACTTCATGATATTATGTTGGATCATTCTCTATAAGGTAAACCTCAGTAGCAACAACTTCATTTTTAGACTATTGAGGACATGGAAAATACTCAATAACTGTTTCTCAAAGATATTTTGATATATTTAAGGCATCCAAGATTGAAAAAATCGATAGTAAATTAGATAAAAGTTTCAAAATATTGTACTTTTGGTCCAGAGGGTTTTCATTCCCTACATAGATTTGAATTTTTTTAGGTGTCTTGGATTTTGATGCTCTTGATGTGAATGTACATTGTAGTGGGGAAGAAGATAAAAATAGTCATCCTTTTGGTAGATTAGATAGACTTGGACTATCTAATTTCTTATTGAATGATGGTGTAGACTCTAACCAGTCCTCCAAAATAATCATGTTAGGACCAATCCTATCATTTGTGGGAGAATCTCCTCATTCTTGTTGAGCCCACTAAAGGACTCTTCCATGAGTTTCTGCCACAAATACAAATTGATCATTGATAGAGTTAAAATAGTGGTTTCTAGAATACCCACATCTTCCCCTATATCATAAGACTTGGGTTCATCATCTAGTTCCCTAGTAATGTATGTGATTTTAGAATAATCATAACCAGAATCATCATTTGAATATGGATTTTTTATGTGGATAACGTTAACATTACCAATGATCAATTCTTTATCTGAAAAATATTCTCCTTGATATGTCTGTTCTAGTTGAGCCATTTGGAAGTGCAATTCACCTTCTTTTGAAATAGATGGAATTAAATCTACCAGATTCAAATGAATCATTGTCCTTGACACAATCTCATCTCCTTCATATTTCTCTTTGTCCATAGGATCATGTCGCTTCTTTGAGGATTGAATTTTAGAGGAATGATCTTTTAATGAAGGTGGTTTTTTGTGGTAGGAGTGGCAGAAGACATAATCATATGTTTCAACTATGTGTGTTGAAATCCCTGAGTTCATATGATCATTTTCCTGATCATCCAATCTTCATATTTCTATGCATTTTTTCTTTTGACTTCCATCCATTCATCTTATTTCTCTAGCTTAGTAGTATAAACACATGATAATTGGGTTCATGAAATTTTTAGTTTCCCTTGTCCAGAGTCTTCAATTGTTTTTTGTTGGTCATTAAAATCAACAAACTTCTAAATGGTATTCCCCAACCTTTGGTGAATGGTATAATAATTCGGAATATCTTCATCTATTTCTTTGTTTTTTTCATCATCCTTAGAAACTAATCCAAATTATTTCCCAATGTTGAGATTTAGTAACCGGATAACCCTTTCATTTAGAAAAGAATATAAATTTTTTAACAACTCTTGAAACTATTTCCACCTTTGAAATTTTTGACCATCATGATGAGGTGGTCATTGCTTCTTATGCTAGGGTGGTGGAGCCCTTCAATGTGATGAGGTTTTGAAGTGGACATAGGTGCATGTGCTTTCTTGAGTGTGATTGTAGCGGCCACAACATTTCTTATTCTACATCCCAGAGCTAATGTAATTACATGAGATTTATCTTTAGTTTCCACAATGGAATCATCCACCTATTGTGAAATTGAATAATGGTCTTGAAACCGTTATGTGTATTTTACAGGGATCAGTGGTGTAAGTAATTCATCACATAGATTTGTCAAATATATTAGCAGAAACTATTATTGAGGGAGTTCCTAATATAATGAATATGTTAATCATTTCAAGTGAGAAATGAAATCCTAAACTCTTTCATTTTCCATTTTTTTCAATTTGTAAGACCAAAAACGTTGGTCTTCGGCAGTATTGAGATGAATTGAAGATGAAATTTCTAACGATTGTCTTCCCATACAGTAATTGATCATGAATAAAAACTTATATACCTGACAAAATATAGTCCCTATAATAATTTCACAAAGCATCTGAGACTTACCGCTTCTTGTTATTGTGTATTCCCCATCATGGGATCACAACAAGAAAAATATGGGATAATTTTTGTTCCAAATATACTTAACCATTAATGATTGGTAACATAGTATTCACAATGCTTCGTGAGGGGGGGATCTAATCCACCCATTCAGGGTAATCTCTTTTTTCCCACCATACTAGAGAATACAGTTCTTCTATAGCTTACAATCATGTTTTTAATTCCTAAATTGTATTCATAAACATTTGGAAAATATCCCGATGAGTTTGGACATATACGAGTACAACATCTGGGGATTGAATTTTTGAAATGAAGGGAAACCACTAGTGTTAGTGCAGCTACTATTTTTCATGGATAACCCACAAGGAAATACCTATAATGATGTGTTTGATCATGCACTGGTTGTGTAACCAATGGAGGGAATTAATTATCCACATATGTAGTTACAAAAAATCATCTTTACTGAGGATTTCCTCTAGGGTGTTAAAGTTTATGATTTTCATGGGGAGTATGTCTAGAAGAAATGATTCTTTGATGTAACTCTATAATGAGTCTTTATAAATACTTTATCCCATTTTCTTTGAATGTAAAATCAATCTTTAAGAAAAAGAGATTGACCTCATCTGGTGAAAAAGTGAGTTGTAGTCAGACCATTACCATTCCCCCTATGAGATGCTTTTCAAAGTGGTGGGAGTTAGTTACATGAGCCTATAACTAGATTCTGGGTATGCCATTGATTTTTGGTACGTAAACATCATTCACTTACTTCAATGTGTACTTTGTTAGGGATATGAACTTCATCTGCTGACTCCCACAAACAAGACTAATTCTCTAGAGGATATACTCCAATGGTATTAATGACATTTACTAACACATAATGACTTTATGGAATTCTAGAAGCATCCTTGAATGAACAACATTTTATGTATCTTCCATGATACAATGTTCTATAATTTATAGAATTCTTGGAAACTATTTGATGGATAGTTATCTGTAGGAAATACATGGATAGTTCAGTGGTGTATTCTCTTTTTTTCTTCTTCCATAATTAGGAGAAAATAGACTTCTGTTGAGTAGGGGAATGTAAATGTGAAAAATACCCTAGCCCTACAGGCTGCGTCTGTTCCTATTTTTCGTCTTTAAAGCATTGAAAATTTTTATTGAATATGAAGGTTTTATTAAACAATCCTCTATCCCAACAAACTGGGGTGGATCTTGAATTACAATAGCTAAAATTTGCCACATGATCTTTTGATTTTGAAAATTGTGATTCGAACATATGATGGGTGCATTATCCTGCAAGCACTAAAATCACATGTTTCCAAATATCATTGTTCTAATTCATAAATATGTTTGACATGATGGATAACATTCTCTATGCGGGAGGCCTATATAAGATTCTCATATGCATTATGCTAAAGTATCTCAGTATCGTTCTTTCTTTGGGCCTGAATCTGATAAGACCTATTCGAGTCTTGTTCTTGCGCATATACTTGATTATATACAAAATCTATGGATTATATCCGGGCATGGGAAATAAAAATTCCTTTGACCAATTTTGGTGGGCTTTATAGATTTTGGAGCACAGTGAAATGAAATACTCCATGTGCATCCCATCCTCTGATATGAACACAAGATGGGGTATCATTAATTAACTGGCATAGCCTCTATAGTGAATCGAGTCATGCACACTAAAGGTTTATCTACCTCTTCCCATCCTTTGGATGTTTGAAAAATGAGACAGATTCTATTTCTAATTGGAATTGTAACCCTCTTATCACGTTTACCAGATTTTGATATTCATCAAATGGTAATATATGTCTTTAAACTGACAATGATTGTTCGTTAATATGAAATAGATATCATAAATACAATCTTCTTCCATGAATTCTATAATTTTTTATTGAGATATTTCTATAGATAGAACATGACTAGTATTTCACCATTAACCAATTCATTTCATTGGTTCAACAGATCTTCATCATCTTTTACTAGTGGGTTTTCCACTTGGTCCTAGCAGAGTTGACTCTTCATGATTGTTTTATTACTAAAAATGGAATCATCTGCTATTTTATATACTATATAAGAAGGAAAATTACTAACAGGAGGTTCAGAGAGTAACTATCGCACTGGGATGAATTCTATTAGAGAAAGTATTTCACCTGTTAAAACAATGGCATCAGACATGACTGGACAGACGTTGGAATGTGCCTCGAGATTAAAGTGATTCAACATTACTACATTCAATATTAGAGATCTATTCTGTATATACGAAACACTTCTACGGATATAACATTATCATCGAACTCCATCACGGGGAGGACCCCCATAGAGGATTACTAAAATTGATAAATCCTCTGGATCCTTGTTCTTTTGGCCACAATGTGGGTTTTAGTGGCTCTCACCCATGTATAGACTCATTGAATTGACTTAATTATCATGATCAATGACTTAATGATGGAGGTTTTAATAGAGAAATTCATAATTACTTCTACTACTCTCGTAGAATCATGAGTTTCCACTGATAAATGTATAAGGGCTTCGAGAAATCTAGAATTAAGAGAATCTAGATCAAAAATTGGTTCTTTATTTTCCTATGATGTTTGGAAAGACTTATTCATTTATGCTCTCTTACACTTTGTTGGGACACTTGATGGGAGAAGTGGCTATAATGGGCAGGTGTATGTGAATGCCTTGGAGTGGTCATCACAATGGGCTGATTACCTTCAATTGGAAAGGGTGTATTTTCCCAATAATGTTGTCCATAAGATATGGTGGAGTATGACCCATAACCCTCATGGACTGGAGAAGAGGAATGTATCTTCATCGGGGTGGCATGATGATGAGTAATATATGGTGTGGGAAAAGTGTTATATGTCAATTACCTTAGTACAATGGAAGTTATTTTTATGATATTCTGATATTATTCCAGAATTTGGGTTGGAATTTTTTTTACTCTTTCTCTATTACTAAGATGTTTTTGGTGACATCAGTGGATGGAATGAGAATATGTGTCCATTTTTTATCTAGAGTCAGTTAATGTGACCTATCTAGTTATAAATTTCTTATCAATGGATACTAAACATACTCATGTATGGGGGTGATAGTTGAGTCTTCCCTAGGATGATGTCAATGCTTTCTGACTTACATCTATGGGTGCTTCCAAATCAAAATGTTGGCAGCCTTGATGAATGTTGGAAGGTGTTTGTGAATTCTGCCTATTTTCCACCATGTTTGGAAGATAGAATTTTTTTATGATAACATAAAAGACTAATGGAATAATTGGTGAGTATAAGTAGGTGTATATTCCTTCTTACCATTTGCCACTACATTTGATTTGTAGGCTTCCTTGAATGTAGTTAGACGAGCCTGATGACTGGCTGAAAAGTTTTATACAGGTGTTTGTCCTTGATCATGGTACTCCACTGGATTTATCCAGCAGTATTGCTGGGTTGTTGGGGGATGAGTCTACTGGCTAGGGGAATTATTTTAGATGAGTATATAATCCCACTTGTTGATTGCCATCATGTTATGTTGATGGCCTTTTCCAAAGGGGTAAAATGTACTAATTTCCTCCATGTTGACTGGAAATATTTTTTCTTGACTATGAAGTATGAGCCCTTTGGTGACCTTGCATAAGTTTCTCATATAATGGGAATTTCTGTTAAAAGATTCCACTATTTTGGTATCGAGCACATGCCCTAGTAGGAACTACATAACACAACCCCTATAACAGCTTTTTCAAAAAATGGTAAAATCGTTCTTTGATCAATTATCATTTTCACACTTCAATCATTGAATAAAATATACAAGAATCTCTATCTTAGAGAAGAAATACATGTATATTTGTTGCATTACCTTTCTACTAATATAAATGTATTTAAGATCTTGGTTTTCACATTTCATTCTCCATGTGTTCAATGCATAATGTCAACCTATGGGATATATTGACCACAAATCATCTATTATTTCCATTTTTTCTCCTAGTCATGTGACGTAACACTACAAACCCCATGCTCCATACATTTTCATCATACCTTCTTAGAAATATTATTTCATAGGTTATTTGGATATAATGATTGGACATACTCCATCCGTATTAAGTAACCTTTATCCATAATCCAAACAATGTGCTATGGAAAATCTAAATAACCATTAACATTATTAGGATTTTAGAAATACAATTCCAAATTTGTATGAACTGTTTTTCATGACTATATTGTATATGCACCAATGTGGCCTTGGATATATATATCATACATAACAGGTTGGATATTCAATAGATTCCAATATTTGGCTATGTAGCATATACTATAGCGTTCCCAACATAATACAACCCCCATAACAGGTTCGTTCGACAATGGTATCTCTGTTCTTAGGAAAACCTCCTCTAATGCCTTTTAGTCCTTTTCCCATATCATTATTCGGATCAAGAAATTTATAAATCACAATTTTCAATTCATCCCTTCAATAATTGAATATGGTATTACTATTACAACAACATTATCAAGAAATTAGAGTGACTAAAACATTTAGTCAAATTTAAAGACCTTAAATTGAAACAACACATGGCCTCACTGCATGACTTAAAACTGAAAAGTACAATGTCCTCACTACCTGACATAGAACTATACAATACAATGTCTTCACATCTGGACTCAAAACCACATATCATGATATCCAAAATCCCCTTTTTCTGATAATTTTTAATCAATCATCATGCATTTTTATTGTAAGAAGTGTTTTTACTATTCATGGCATGTGTTAGTATAGATAAACCTTAATTATTAAAATCCAGTTCCTTCAAAAAACCACACGGTTCGGTGTTGAGTCACCCAAATCGTATTTTACCTTTTATATTAATAGTAAAATGTTAAAATCATGATGGATCTTTTGCTTGACTATGCAGTACGTGGCTCCAAAGGCCTTGCATACAATTTTCATTCATAACAGGCCTACTAGTAAAAAAATTCCAACGTTTGGCTATACTGCATATGCCATAGTTGGTTATTCATAATTCAGTGCCTATAATGGGTTTTTAAAATTACAGTAACCTCGTTCATGGAAAAAATACCTTTTTGTTTATACAAGTTATAGATTTGGTGATCAGAAAATCATGAAACAAGATTCTCCTTCGATGTATTTAATGAATGTTATAGAAATTCTTAGTGACTAAGACTTGTTTGGGATCTGATTTCAAAATTTATTGTCAAAGTTGTTTGATCTTAAAAACTAGCTCTCTTTTACTTCTACAATAATGACACTAAACTGCCAATAACCAAAGACATGTTACTCACTTGATTGGAAACATGCAAAGGAAACTCTAGATAGAAGTTGAATCTCTGCTCACTAAACATACATTTTTGTACTGTTTGGGTAATATTGACAAAGAAAAATTCAAATGATACCATGTTTTTGTGTTTTATATATAACCCTAGTAAAAAAACAATGCATGTACCATGGGATTAGGTAAAAAAGGATATAGATATATTGAAATAATAGATGATTAAAGACAAAATTCATTTAATTTGTGAGTGAAAAAATCACAGAGGAGCATCTATAAACATGAGTCTCTCTTCTATCATAAATCACAAGAGGTTTCATGAATAACATCTCATTAGGTTAATGACCTATTGAGCCCCATCAGATTCATGATGATGATCATTTAGCCAATCAGTTTCATTCTCTTCATCATTGAGAAATGATTCTTAATCATCTGAAATCGAATTTTCATGATCCTTATGGTCTTATTCAATTTAATCTGGTAGCTGGTCAAGCTCCCTTGTAAAAATATCTAATTCAATTTGATGATTCAACAATAGAAACATCTTTTCTTTAATTTTATGCTTCAGTTCCCTCAAAATTGAAGTATAATTGGCCTCATCTTGGGATAGCACTACCTAGAATTTATCAGTGTGGATCAGCAGTGTAGTGTTTATGAGATCTTGCTTAATCCTCTTCTCATGATCCTTATTTCAGATGATCTCTTTTACTATAGTATCAATTTTATGGAATTAAAAACTACCAAATCCTAGTGTAATGAATTGAGTTAAAATTCTTAGAATTCATGAGGGTACTTCTTCATGGGGAATTTTAGAAATTATCTTCCGCATATTTCTCCATACCTTGCATCTTTAAATATGAAGTGAATTTTGTAGTTTCGGGTCTTATTCAAAATTGATACCACAATGAGGAACCTATTCTTGGACTAATGAACATAATGAAGTGCCATGTACATCTCCATCAATGAAAGTGGTTTCATCAATTCCTAATACTATTTGAGCTAATACGAAGGCTTCACCTATAGACCTATCCACTGAAGATGATAATTGTATATGGTGAATTTAAAAAATTATGGTTTTGGATAGTTTTAATGTACAATAAGATTGAGAACAATTAAAATATCAATATCACTTACTTAAAAATAGGTAGTAAACTTGAGAACAATCCTCCCTAATATTCTATGTTTCAATGGTTTTGGTTAATGTCTCTTGATGGGGAATTATATATTTAATTTTCTTATCATCCTCTAACTGAATCTCATAAAGATTTTCCATATCAAGAATCACCTAAGACAATGTCACCGCAATGGTAGGATTGACAGTAAATTCTAATCTTTTTTCATGTGTGGTGACAACAACAATTCCTTTAGATAGATCATAATATGTCATCAAATAATGGTTTTAAAATTTATCATAAGAATATTTATAGGAAGAACAGTGAAAACTCACATCCACTTGGTTCTATACAAGGAATTTCAAAATCGTCTAATGCATTTGGGATATTAATTTGTCATAATACATAATCAAAATGCATGCCAATGTGCATCATAGCATACAATGATATCCTAGATCCCCTATTTTTCTCACCGATTGGAGCACTATTATAGATGTTTAGAAATCTTCAGTTTAATACATTGGACACCAAAAAGCTTCACCAACAATTGTTGTGGGGTCAGCAACCATTGTCGATTGATTTTATGGTGCATGTGATAAACTGAAAGTATCAGAAAATGGAAGTCAGTTTTTGTTACATTTTGTGTCTCACGATGCAATGGGGATTTTTCGAAAGACTCTTCTATTCTAATAGTAGTAATATGAGAAATTCTGAAAACAGATGTTGGTACTTTTGACCAAAATGACTCTTCTGGAACCACCGAGTTTGCTGGAATTTGTTCATGTTCTGAAGCACCCTCCATAGTTTCTCAAAGATTATCAGAGATTTATTTAGGATAAGAAACAAAATAAGTTCCTGAAATTCCAATATTATTAAACACTTTATATTAATAATGGAAAAATTAATGTTTTATGAAATTCTTACAACTACTATGAAAACAATTAACCACGATCTTCATTTTTTAAAGCTTTTGTTTCTCCTCCTAAATTAAAGGACAATCATCATACTATCCAATAATTGGCATTAGAGACTACAATACCCTTTCAATATCATCATACCTTGCCTATTGGCCCAGATTTATCTCTCTCAATTCATGGGTTGATCCAGTAGCTCCTATAACAATAACACCAGGTCTATGTTGTGGTGACGTAACATCAGTCGATTTTCATTTATCCGGCTTCATGTTAAAATGATATTTCCCCTATGTAATAGGGCATTAAATAAATTCTAATTGCAAAGTAAAAAATATTATGAGAAAAAGAAAACATACATATTCAGGATCCAAAAAATCACACCATTATTCATCTGAAAAATGTCAATCCTTTTAGTGGTACCACAATATATCATTCAATTCACCCAATTTGGGGTGGTAATTGATTCATCAGTTGATATATGAGAATTTATAGTTCTCAGATATAAGTTATCACATCATCAGGATTGTTCATAAAGAGAATAATAGATGAATCTTGTACATCCCCTATTCCTAGAATATGAAACCCCTCAGATAAAACGATCCATGTGGGTTCAGTATCATAATGAAAAAATTTCCATGTTTGAGCATCCTATGGTATTGTATATTCATATTACATTCCAGAGGGTTTTGAAGAGGATCCTATAGTTTTGGATTTGAGTTTCTTCCCAATTCATGCTCTCATATATGGGGAATTAGAAAATGGAACACATTTCTCTTCTAAATGATGGGGACTAGACTATCTCGGTACTACTTTAGTAGAGATTGATTGTGTGGATCTCTTAACTATGGCAGGTGGATTATATATTTTAGGATGATGCTTTTGTTATCATGGAGCCTCGTCACCTCCACCCTCTATCTCAACTAAGTCATCCTTTGATGATGAAGAACTACCTTATAAATGAATGGGTTCGTTCCAACTACCTCTTTGTATCCTTATTCGATTGAAAACCTAGTTTAACACCCCTTTAGTGTATGATGCAACCTAGTTCTCATCATACAAAATAGTAAATATTCATATTTCATAATCGACATGTAAATTAAACATTTCCCCTGCTCTCTCCATATATGTTAACAACCCTTGTTTTCACAAAGAAAATAAAATGTTTTTCTAATAGGACATGCACGAGAGGAGATAAAATAATTTTTTATAGACATTTGAATTGATGTGCTAATATATAAGGTGCATAGTCCTGGAATACAATTTACTCACCATTCATGGTCGCCAATACACTATCTCTACAAGATATGATATATTCTCTTAACTCTAAGAAAGTCGTAGCATCATCCATCAATCCCCCCGTAGTCTTATTCCCATTATGGAAAAGATTAAATTCATTATACATACTCATCCTGAACATGATATCATATGCATTCAAATACAACATTAAAATACCAGAGGAAGCTTGAAAAGATTCTTGGAATGAACTTCCAAATACATGTACCCCACTTTGAATAGCATAAGTTCTGAAATAAGTAGTGATCCACACCTATAACACTTGGAATGATACCTCTGTTTTGAATGGAGAAGTCCCTCTACAACTATGCAGAAAGATCATCTAAATAATTTCAAAAATAGGGGTGGCCAACCCTACCATCCCCATCCCATATAGCTTGGTTGTCATAAGATAAGTTCATTTCCTAATGCCTCCTTTTGAGTCAATAACTGGTAATAGATACTTACTGAGCCACATGGACAGGAAATCTGCAAGATGCTTCATTGTATGAATTTTGGAATTAAATTCATACAAACACTTTTTAGACTCTGCATTCCCTAATTTTGGGCATAAATTGGCAGGTGCACCTCTCTTTTAAGCTTTTAGACAACTTCTTAGTCTAGTACTAGTGGGACCCTTCTCCTTCTTCATTACAATGCATATTTCCAACCACTCATCTAGATTAATATATCTTCTTCTGTGGGATTTCATTGTGTTCTTATTCATGAGATTATAAAATATTTTCCTCAACTCACAAACCAAGGCTGGTGTCTTTTTTGGGTAATT
The DNA here is from genome assembly GCA_963277665.1 of Viscum album. Lineage (NCBI taxonomy): Eukaryota > Viridiplantae > Streptophyta > Magnoliopsida > Santalales > Viscaceae > Viscum > Viscum album. The sequence continues at coordinate 504,125,937 of OY728159.1, forward strand.
CTATGTCACCTTGGGAGGATTAAACTCATCATACATATCTCTATGAATTGGAGCTCCAAAAATATTTTAGAAATCCCACAAACTGACGACTACTTCTACATGTTTCAAATAGAAGGTGTTAGTTTTTGGAATCCATTGGCTCTGTAACACTACCACAAAATCGACATTCTTATATACATAGGTTTCATGACCCGTACAACCACATAAATCCCAACACCATTTAAGTCATTCATAAATTCCTCAAGAAAATTACACTCCCAATATACCCATATCAATGTGGGGTAACACACCATCTTGGGTGGAAATACCAAATTTTCATCCATCCTTTTGATTGATCCATATGAGAATCTCGAATGATAGACAAATAATTGTGTGGCTATAGCTCGGATGTATGTTATTTCAAATATAGATCACACATGGCTCTGTTGTATAAAATGGACATTATCTATTGTCCAAAAATTAATATATGTGCCCAAAATAGAAATATATGGAAGATTAGATATTGGTAATATCATTAAACCATGAAAGTGGAATATAGCTCTTCGGGTATGGAATGATGAAATACTACAGATGTCAATAAATATACTAAGGTAAATAACGAATCTATGGATAATTGAAGTGATATTTCTTTTGATATTTTTCCATGTCTAGGTGTGTGGTGTTGAAGAATTCAATGTTGTCATGACTAATAACCTTCATCATGTCATGAATTTATTTTTTGGCCAAATCATCAGTGATTTTGATTTTTTTGAGAGCCATTGAACCTCCAAAATAGAAAAAAATAATCACTAAAACATGTTCATTTTTGATGTTTTCGAAAAAGGAATTATGAAAAAAATGATAAATACTTTAAGGTGAATATGTATGAACATGGTGCAAATGTATGATGAAAGTTCTCAATTGTGGTGTCGTAGTTATGGCACAAAAATGATAAACATAGAGAAGAATTGTGACTAAACAAGGGCATCAGATCAAAAGACTTGCACGTCGAGTGATATATGTAGAGAAACCTTTGGAATTTTTGCGTATGTTAAGCCAGTATATATAATTAATTCGAGTTAACCTGCATGCCAGAACCTTGTACTCTTATTTATCTTGAGCGCCATAACAACCAGTTTTTTCTTATTCATAAAATTACCTCAGTATAAGATCCTCTTTTCATTCCAGATCCAATTTGGACGGGTGGGGGTGTTAAAATTCCATTATTTCATAGAGTATAAAAATTTACACAGGTAAATTATATAGAGATAAGAGGAAACACATGAAGAAAATCATAATTTGAAAGGGCATAAATATTGGATCACCTTAGTCATGCTTTGGATATGTCAGCATGCAACGTACATGCACACACAATTCTTTCACACAACCCACTTGTGCGACCCACCAACATTTCACCCACGGTCACTGATTTTCTTACATATAGACCATTGGGGCCAACATTTGTGTGGAAAAAATTCCCAGAATCCTAATTGCTACTCTAGTCTCCCTAGTGCATCACCCAAGTCTTCCAAAACAATCAACAAAATTCATTAACACTAAGAGTAGATGAATTGATGGAGGATCAGAGGATGTAATTTCTTTTAGTGATTTAAACCTATAAATATTTCTCCCCTAAAGCACCCTACCCCCCAAAATAATAAACAATTGCGCACCACCTATTCTACTCATAGGAACTTGAGCACCCCACTTTTGGGAATAACTCTGAATATTTTTGAAGGCTTGGGTCATGTCTTGCCCAAGAATTAACATTCTAGGTTTTTCATCACATAATTGAGCCTTAGGTCCCCCAAGCCTACTTGTGTGCCCGTACCTGAGCACCAGATAATTTCCTGGGTTCCAAATTTTTATTCACCTACTCCATTTAATCTACAATCTATCAGGAATTTATCTAATCCAATCATGAAATGGATTCTACTTCATTGGATCACATGTTTGAAAGGGATTATGTTTAAACCTTCACCAAAATTTCATAACTTATAAATAATTTGGGAAAGGTACATCTTCATGTCTCCTATTTGGGTTTTATATCCGCCTTCAGAGGATTCCCTCATTGGTTTCACAATCATGTTAGGATTAATAGAGTGTCTGTGGGTTTTTATATCCGCAATCACATGGACCATTCTCCCAGGAATAGTATTGGGATGTTCCAAGTTGGGAGGATAATGGTATGGGTTCTGATATCCCCTTATCATCTCTAAATCCTCGATCCTCATGTCTCTGGTTGTTAAGGTACAACTCAAACATTTTTTGCATAAAATAAAATGATAAGTATCATTCCCATCCTAAGACCCACTAGGGAAACCATCCTAGAGTAAGCCAGTATCCTTTAAATTCAAATATTATATTCTTTCCCCTCTATACATACCTCACCTTCACTCCTACCTAACATTAGATAGTTGGCCATTTTAAATAGAATAGAGGGAAGGGTTTTTGCTTCACCCTCTTCCCCAGTAACCTTGCCTCTTCGCCGATCACCACAGTAGGGGTGTCCTCTTTGACTAGCGGAGGAGGAAAAGTGTGGGTTCCTTTGATGAATATTTTACATCATCTTTTTTCTCACACCGATCTTGAATCATGTGGGCATATAGATTTTTTATGGTTAAAATCAATGCACAAACAACCATGGTGTATGAAATACAAGAACACTTATTCACACCATAATTAGGATACTATGGAAGCCTTTTCAGGGCCCAAGATCACTAGATATCCTCTTCTGAAATCGAACCCATATCCCTTAATCTAGTCATCCTCCTTATGAGTAAGCACCAAATTAAACCCTCCAATTACCAAGGCATACATTTCAAGATGTAATACAATAATTATTTCTCTCAAAATACTATACTCTCATATGAGACTCATCAAACCATGTAGGATTTGATTCCCGCACAAATGGGATACGTAGGAAGACTCTTTGAGGATCAAACCCAACACTTCAAATCGACTCATTTTTTCTGGTCCATATTCCCAAAAGGGCCCATTCAACTTGGAAACCCATGTTACATCCATGTTCCTTGTGCTACATATGCCTTATTCTCTCACAAAACCATGACTAAACACATTTCTCTTAGATATATTTACTATATGAAATTATATAGTACGACTTGTTATTTATCACTCGAACATAAAACGTATGAAGTGTCCCCTTTAATGGCACCAATCTAGGAGGATTTTGATTCCATTCACAAGGATACATTTGTATACCATTTATGTTTATGATCCCAACATAGCAAAACATTCATCTCCTTTGAGGACAATAATTGTTAGTGTGCCCCACTATGTGGATTAAAAACCAGTATCAACGTAATGATGGTTTAAAGAATATCTAAATAGTATATGAGAGGATACAATTGATGGAGAACCTAAAATAAATATGGATTAATACATTAATTAATAACATCAAATATAGACTATTTATTCTAAATTCCACATAAGAAAATAATTGATTTCAAATTCCAAGTGAAACCTATGTTATACATGGTGAATTTTTAAGTATTCATGAAAATATATCATATATATAAAAGAGTCCCAGAGTTGGAAATAATTCCACAAAGAAAGTTTTGACGAGTCCAAATTCCCATCCTCTCGAAAAAATCATGTTCTTATGTATCGTAAGTTCAAACATAACAAATGATTATCTTTTCAAAGCATGTACCTTTTGCAAAATGAACTTCGGGATGTTTCTGATTCCATAAATAAATCCATTGGAAACTGCCTGAAAGTAGTGATTCCTAACTGAAACACACATTCCAATGAACTATGAAATAATTATAAACATGCCACATATGTTCTCATAAAACCATAAAAATTTTGTCATGATGTTGATATGACCTTTAGATGTGTCTTCATTATATAAAAATGATCATTAGAACTATCAGCCTGATTTCATGATGGATCTGGAACATGTTTCCTTGCTCTTATGATGACGCTTAGACATATCTTCATAATATTCTAAAAACCATTAGACATTTTTTCTTGACATCATAAACAATCTATTATATATTGGATCAATCAGTTTGAAGGCCTCTTAACATCAATGCCTTCATATAATATATTAATTAGATGTAAGAATGTTGTTCTTGTTTTTCAAGTGAAAAATGGATGAAGTTGTTGATTACATGATACTTGATCATGTGATTCTTATGCTACATGGTATACTTCTATGAAAATCTACTGCAATTACCCACACACACACACACACACATATATATATCTATATATATAATATTTATTTACTATGCAAAAATAGATATGGGGTGGAAAGGAATATAAAACCCCCCTTGATTAAAAGAAGACATACACACATGGAGAAGGTAACAAGTATTTCAGAGAATAAGAATGCATGATCTCAATACACATTCATTTTAATTGTTTGGTTAGTAACATAATGGATTAATAAAGCAATTTATTCACATCACATAATTGGTTCTTGAATCATTCAAAATACCAACGATGTAAGAACACATTTTTTTCTAAGGTATTTATCTGTTAAATTTTGGTTTATTTACATTTAATGGACTTAATATGGAATTCTAGTCAGTAAGTGGGGGTCCCATGGGTTTCATGATATTTTTCAGAGAAAAAAACCTGGATATTTGGGATAAAATGTAATTTCACACTGTTATATTTAAACATACAAGGAAGTCCACTTATTTTTTAACATATGATGGAAGATAGTGTCGTGGAATATAGCCCCACAATTTGATCTAACATGGTATGTTGGGATACACGACCATTCAAGAATGTATTCATTTTTATAGATCTATTTTTCTTGGTTAGAACACTGTTTATCTAACAAAGTGGGTGCCCCTTCCCACTGGTTCACATGCATGTTTTGTGAATGATTTGGCCAAACCCTGTACGTTGTAAAAATTGGGTAAATTTAATTTTTACCTATAAGTCATTCTTAGTTGAATCATTTTCCCCCTCTGATTTCTAATGGATTGCACATTTATTTATCCCCTTTTTGAGTTTTTTGATGAATAATATTAGAATCATGATTGATCGACCATTCGATGTCTGAATCATCTATTGTTTATTTAATTAGATCTGCAAGAGAACATTATAAATTTGTATTAATCCATTATCTTTATTTATCCTATCAACAATTCTATTTAGATTTAGGATCATATTTACTAATTTCTAGTAAGTGATCCATTATTGAGATCAAATCTAACCAAGTATTATCTATATAATGATACTTTATGAAGAGAGTCATACAAATATGAGGTAGTTGGTCTCTAAATCATTAATTTATAAATTTTTATATCGTCATGGATATTTGGTCAGGCCTCATCTACTAAATATATATGTCTTGAATTTATTCATTATATATATATATATATTTCATGACCCTTTCTATATATGTTAATAATTTTTTTAGTCACATCCAAAATTGATACCACCCTAGGTATGGTGACATTCAATAATTTGGTTTTTAGTGTTTAACACCTTTGAACCACTATTCAGATGTGTTTGGGCTTTACCACTTAAATTTTAGGATTACTTGTATCAAATGGATATTTAATGGTTAAATTTAAGTACAATTATATTACATGCATTTCAAAACTCAGGTAATTGATTGATTCATGATAAATTAACTATATGTGAAATGGACTGTATGGTGTATATAATGACTTGTCCATATTAAATGAAATGAATTTTGGTTGCATGTAATAGAACCATGTGACACTTAATATAAGGTAATAAATGAACCTAATTAATTATATATTACACATATCAATTGATTAAAAGGATTCATGATTTAAAAATCCTTATGACTCTAATTAATGGCTTTCAACGAACCTAAGACATGTTAAATGGAATAATATTTACATCTCATAATTCATTCATTGATTTTGGATTCTCTAGAAAAATGACATGATAATTAGAGAACTCCATTCTAATTCCAGGACTCTGGTAACCTTGGCTTGGACCCAACATGTTACTAGAACCTCTTCTACTATTTGATACCTAGTATGAAATCATACGATCCCTTCTTTTCTATTAATAGATTACCTGGACACAATACTTGGATCCAGTTTAGATTCTATATACATGAGGTTCCTTGGTTATATCCTTGGTCCTAGACTATATTATCCCATTTTAACATGGATGTATTCCAAGTACTCAGTTAGATAATACTATTATATGATTCATTGGAAGATTCTTCTTGGATTACACTCTGAATCCTAAGCCAGGATGAAATTTTATTATTTGGAATACCTTGAGGTATATGGTTCCTTTTTGATTACCTTAGAATCTAATTTATAATATAATCAATATGGTTTCATTTTGATGTCTTGGAACCATTAATATTAATATCCTGCGGTGATTTTAATGTTGGATATTCCTTACATAGCCTATTTATACAAATTGAAACTTAATTAATAAATGAACAAGTTGCATGTACAGACATTAGCAATGGAATGAAGTCGTTGCATGGGTATTTACATTAATGTAATTATTTACTCTTATATATATATATATATATCCATGCACTGTATAATTCTATATTACCCTGAATGGATGTTATAGACACCACTATTGGTGTCTAACTAATATTTATCTCACACTCTATATGAGATAATCCAGCACAAAATAAAACCATATTGATGCAATTGTTGGAACATGGAAGTGGGTTGCTTTAGACACATGATTGTTTGTCGTATTAAGATTAAGATAGGATATGATGACCAAGAAGGATCTATAGATGCTTGAGATATTTTTTTGATTCTATTTTTAAAATTTTTTGTATCACGATTTAATTCTACATTGTATATCTATTTTCCACCGTTATTGATATATAACATGTCATTAATAGTTCTTAATCATTCATATCAGTTGTTTTGGTTTTAATTACTTCATTTTGTTTCATTTGTTCTATTTATTATTACATTACTTATTCTACATACCACATGTATTCTTACATTTTTATTTTTTGTTGTACTCTATTAATGAAGGAATAGTCCCCCCCCATTGACACACATTTGGTGCTCTCTTTTCATTGGTAGCCTCTAGCATTTGCTTCAGTATTGGTATCCCACTATGCTTAAAAACCTCCTAAGTTGATTTCAGGTCTAGTATGTCACAATGTGGCCTCAAATCATTTCATTTCCAGTATTAATATTTGGTGAAAATATATTTGATAAAAGGATATCTATAAAACATTTTCATAAGTCATTATTGAGTATCACAAACCAATGTTTGGGGTAAAAATTAGTTTCTTGAATTATATTTTTATTCTACGATTTACTATTACAGTTGATATCATTTCACTATTGTGTTACACCTCTACGATGTGGTGTAGTTTTTGTTATTCAGATTGATAATTTTATTTCATACATTCCTTGACGATATGAGGTCAAGGGTAATTGTGACATTCATCAACATAAGCACCTAAAATTCACATGTTAGGCATATTTTAAGGTTCTATAGGTGTATTTCACTACATTCAATCCTTGAAAATCCTATGATTTTTTGTGATATATTCATTATATTTATTCTTTTCCTGATTTTGGTAAGTTATTGAGTTGATTTATATTTCAATGCATGTGATATTAAGGAAACTCTTTGGTTCGAATGAGTTATTTACCAAATTAGGCTTAAATTAGAAATTCAAATGTGTGTTTACCTTAGTGATAAAATGTATGGGACATAATTCACTGGAAAAGATTTCACATATTAAATTAACATTGGTATATTGTAATAAGAAAATTCCTAATAAATAATAAAACATTATTTATAAAATTAAATGAATTCTAATACTTATCCTATATTATTTTAATATTAATGGAAAATGTGTGGGCCTAGTGATTCAATATAAAATTTGAAATGAATGGTTTCTAGTAAATCCCAAGGAAAAGATATATTGACCCTTAATCTACTAGAACCCTTTTATTTTTTTACCTACTCACATATCAATTACAAGACTTGTATGTGTGTATATGGGGTATTGTACCACGGGTAGTAAACCTTTATTATGTTCATCATCTCCTAGTTTTTTTCTGCATCAATGATTGATCTGAGTTGGGTACCTGTAATTTGTAGACTAATGTCTCTATAACATCCTCATTTCCTACGACATGAGGGTGGCACCGACTATACTCCAATCAGGCCGGTCCTTTAGCCTATAGTCTTGATTTCATAATTTCCACATGAGTCACCATATTCAATACCAAATATGTGAACTAGTGATCAAGTCTGTTATAATTTCTTATGTCTGGTGAAGTCCATGAATGGTTCTCCACGCCCCAATGATATAATGGCTAAACTGTCTCATGATTCTAGCTACAACATCCTCCCACCTTCTCAGGGTATGGTGGTTTGTAGGATGTTGGGTCATGGATAGAGGCCACCCGAGCCATTTTGAGAAATTAAGGACACATATAGAGTGGAGTGTCAAGCATGATGATTAAATTCTATATGATTCATCCGAGAATTGGTTCGATATAATTACCTTATATGGTCTCCATCCGGGCATGGTATGTCGTAACTTCTAGAATATATTCTATGATTACTACATTCATCATACAATTTGAGGTGTTTAGTCCAGAAATTACATGAATCTTTAGTAGGGTTCTACATGAGTAATGTATTATTCATTTTGTTTCATAAAGTTAACATGTTTTTCAGTATGTCTAGTAGGTGATGATATTATACATTCTAGAAACATTTAGGATGGGATTCTATATAAAATTAATATAAATATGAATGGATTTATCTTTATGTACATTTTTGAAATAGTAAATCATGCTATTATAATCGAGTAAAAACTAATAGAAGGTGACATCCCCATGTATAGAGGACCAATGCAGTAGTATTACAGTACTTTGTCTAGTAGAAAAAAATTATCTATTTAGGTTTCCCTTCAGGAAAGTGGAATCCCGGATACATGTGCTTATATCTCTGTGGTGTTTCACTAGTGTAGATGGAATTGTCTTATAAAGCCTAAGTGTGATAAAGACCATCTGTAGTGTTAGGGTTGTTGCCGTATGGGGTATCTTCAGTATTTTGGTTGAACCCTTCAATCATCGTATATTTCAATAGGTTTATCACCTGATCCACATTTATTGGTTGGTTAATATATGGTTGGTCATGTTTGGAGTTAGAGAAACACTAATATGACTATCCAGGGAGTTGTTCATGGTTTTGGTACCATGACTCTTGATCATAAGCATTTCATGTAAATAAATTTTCACCATGTTAGTCCACATATTTCACAAGGTCGTGGATAAAGAATATTGAATGATTTATAGATGATAACTGAGGAACATGATTTCAGAGAATCTATAGTATAAGGTACTATTATAGTGGCCTCCAATATAGTACCTTCTTTATCTGATAAAGGTTCTTCACAATACTTCATCTCCGAATCTACTATGGAAAATAAAAGTGGTGGAAATATAATATTATTGTCGTTTGATGACCCTAGATACACAATTGGATGTGTGGTAAGAGGGAATACTCTACTTGAGCGATTTTACCCTTGAGTTAGGAAGGTACCATTTCATATTGGACCTCTTTTTCATGAGGTGACTAGCTTCATCATAATTCTCGTGATGAATTTGTTTGATCCATACAATACAATTGTTGAAATTTATCACAGAAGGGTCTCATTTAAATCTCTAAAGAGAATTATTTATCTAAAAAAATGTGAGTGGGATGTCCATGATTGTAGAGTTTGAACAAATAAACCTGGTCAAGGTGGAATGACTGGCCATATTTTCAATCATATCATGGGGGACCAGGTTTTAAATCATGACGAGTTACCTCTAATATTAGAGAGTTTTAGGGACATCTTTATTGAAGGTTTTTATATATTATATCATAAGAGGGAGTTATTTTATATGATTGATCAAATCATATGAGTATCTTTAATTCCCACTCCTCCATACTAGATGAATCCTATTTATCTTTACGAGCTCAAGAGATAGTTAGAGGATCTTGAGTCTGAATTTTCATACGACCCAATACTTCTTGTTAGGGTTATCCCATGTTTTTTCCATGAATATGAATGGTATTTGTTTTATATAGGATCATTATAGATGTTTGAAACAACTTATGGTTATGAAGAACTATCCACTACTTCAAATGTATGTTATTTTTTACCAGCTCAGAGGAGATAGTGTCCTCTCTAATATCGACCTAACATCGGGTGATAATCCGGTGTTTGTCGGTGAATCATTCAAACATCCTAAATCATTACATTCTAGGTATTCTATGTATTAGTACCTATTTATGCCATTTATTTTTATAAATGATCCATCATTTTTCATGGCTATGATGAAAAGGGTTTTCCAACACTATCTGGATTCATTTTTCATGGTCATTGTGGATGAAATCATAGTGTACTCTCACACTCATAGAGACCATGGTATCCACCTAGATATCATTATGAGTACACTGAATGATAATTATATTTATTACAATATTGATATGTTTCACCTATGTATAAAAAAATTCACTTCATGGGTCGTATTATCTTTGAATTTGCAGTTTCTATTAACAAATATATGGTTAGTGTTGCTGTATCCTTGGAGAATCCCATCAATATGTTTCAAATATGGATTTTATTAGGGATGGATGGATATTATATGAATTTAATACCAAACTACTCATTCATTTCGTTGAATCCTACATGTTTTACAAAGAAAAGTGTTGGTTCTTGGGATTAAAACCGTGAAAGAAATCATTTCGGGAGAAGCAAGGGATGCTTGTCTTTAAAACTATTCTAATTAATAAGGAATATAGAAAACTCCAAACTATGATATTTTATTCATTAAACATCATCCAAGGAGTAATGATGATATATTAGGATATAATTATTTCACTCGGATCTTGATAGTTGAGTCCTCATGCGATAAATTATCCAACATAAGACCAAAAGTTGAAAGAAGTTGTCTATGCATTATATTGAGAGAGACACTGTATATTGTGTGAGGGATTTATGGTGTTGAAGGAAATCAGGAACCTCAAATTATGTATTACATAGCATGATATGAATCTAAAATAATGAATATGGGTCAAATATCATCAGTCATTCGATTTTGAGATTGCCTATACACTTGGAAAAAAGTATGTTTCTATAGATGCATTGGGTCAGAAAACTGAACAACATGTCTTATGGGAAGCTAGTGATGAATGGAAATTTAGTACCCACTTCACTTTACTAAATCTTGAGTATTAGGATAGTCACGAGAATTATTATCTCTTTACAATGACAGTGACCTCTTACCCAATTGAGATGTTGAAGAGTTTGCAATTTTCAGATCCTGAGGGATTTTTTCTCTATGAGAGTATAGCAGGAGTTGAATTGTTTCAGGATTTTTCTAGGTGTAGTGATGAAATTATATGTATAAATTAATGTGTCTTGGTTCATAAAAGATATGATATAGGAGTTTTTGTGTGATACCCACACTTAATAGTGGGTAGTTCATGCAAGCATATCCATTATGATTCGGGACACGCGACACTTGTATTGGGGTCCTGAGATGAAGTGGTGGATATCATTCTGTATTACTAGGTGTTCCAAAAATCATTATGTGAATGTGAAGATCCTAGGACCTAAAGACTTGTCACAACTCCTATAAGTCATATAATTTAAATGGGATTATATTTCTATGGAATTCATAGTCACCTTATGTTGATCACTAAGAGGTAGAGACATTATATGGTTGGTCATCAACTGACTAATGAAGGTATCCCACTCCATTCCTATTTGGGAGATATTCATAGTTGATGATATGGGAACAATGTATGCCCACAAGATCAATAAACTACATTGGGTCCCTTGTACTATCATTTCATATATGGATGCTCAATCCAGCACGTGATTTTAGTTAGGGTTGCAAAGGACGATGCGTATGCAAGTGCTTCTGTGCCCATCCATTCACTCTCAGACTAAATGATACTTAGAACATATTATATATGATATATTGTACATGATTTGAGGATGAATCCTTGATTTAGGTAGTTATTGGGAGAATCTTATCACTTTCTTCACGATATCCATCCATAATAGCTTCATTGAGAAAATACAAGTGGATCCTCTTAAGGCATTGCATTGTAGGATGTTCCGTTGAACCCATTACTAGATAAATGTAGGTGAGGCAGCCCTACAAGAACCTCATTTAGTGTTGAATACTTTGTATCAAGATCTGCTAATCAGGAAACGTATCTCTGATGCTCAGTTTAGTCATAACTATTATTTTGATTCTCATCAATGATCTTCGGAGTTCTAGTTCATTGATCATGTTTTCCTATGGGTGTCACCCATGTTAGTTCATATATGGATATATAGTAAAAGAAAGTTATGTACATGATTTGTTGAACCACTTGAGATTCTAGAGGGAGTTGGGATGGTAACCTATCAGTTGTTACTAGCTTATAGACACCATTTTATTCATTTTGTCTTCCACATTTCACAACTTCTTCATTATCATGATGAACCATCTCATATTTTATCTCCTGAAGAATTTGAGATATATACCATTGAAAACATTGAGATTTTATATATATGCATCATTGAACCAAACACAAAGACTCTATGAGGCCGGTCTTTCCATCTAGTACATATTCTATAGAAGAACAGTTGTGTATATGATGGGCCACTAGAGAGGGAGGACATCATATTTTCATAGTGGCCAAAGGTTTTCATAAATAATGTTTCACCACCCATGGAGGGTGACCTTGGGGATTTTTTTCCATTAATGGGGGAAGACTATAAAAACTAGGATTTTAACTCAGGTATAGATCAATTTAATTTTTGTCTATTTATTTTTTATTGATGAAATATGTATTCAAAATTAGATTGTGGAGTTCACATGGGTGTCCAGAGATATTTAAAATCTCAAAACCTGAATTTTTGGGAGAAAATGGGCCATCACACAATTTGAGAAAACCATTCAATGTATGATGTATGGAAATCTTGAATCATGAAATTCTAGACAGTGGACTTGAAAAGGGAACACAATTTGATTTAACCATAAGAGTGGGTTACATAAACGTGTGAGAAAGTCAATAGTTTTTATAGAGATGTTTCACATGGTTGTTTCACAGTTTCACAATCATGTATCCTAACCATGTTCATACCCCATCTTATAGGTCCCCATGCACGGTTTGCACACAATGTGGACAAACCTTGTGCAGTGTTAATTTTGGGTAAAATTAAAATTTTCCATAACACTTATTTTAATGAAAATATTATTCTCTCTTTGATTTCATGGTGTTAGAGTCTCTATTTAACCACATTTATTATAATTTAGAAGACTAATCTAGGAATCATGATAGATTTTCTATCAAGAGACTGAGTCAACTATTGTTCATCTAATTTGATCGATACCAGTACATTCTTTATTCCTTTTAATTATTTTATCATTCTTCTTGATATCATGGATTGTATTTAGATGGAGGATTATTTTCACAAATTTCATAGAATTGACATGTTACTCATATCAACTCCAATACAGGATGATGTAGAGTCTATTATTTGATGTATAACGTCGTACGAGAATGATGTATGTGGTTTATATCGCATTCCACTTTTTATCATCATTTTACAAATTGTTGTATCATGGCATAGATTTCATGGGGCATAATCTATTGAATAGTTATGTCCTACATGATGTGGTTAGGACCATATACCATTAAACTTTCCATATATGTTAATCGTTTTTGGTAGGTACGTCAACAGTTACAACCACCCTATGTATGAAGACATGCCATAATTGGATATTTAGTGTTTTTAAACCTTTGAACCAACATTTTGTCTGTTTATTTTCTTGACCACTAAATAGTAACATTATTTATATCAAATTTACATTGAATAGTTAAATGGATAGTACCATGATAGACAACACATGACACTCACAAGGTATGTACTTGATTATTTCTATGCCAGTGTAAAATGAAATGGAATGTATTATGTATATGATGAATTTTCCTTCTTAAATGAAATGAATGTTGGTTTCATTTCATAACAAACCATTCCACTTAATAAAACGTAGATGATGATCATAATTAATTACGTATGACTAAATTGAATTGATTAAACGGATTTTTGTCTTCAAATTCTTTCAAAACTGTATGAAATTCATGGAATGGGCCTAAGAAATATTAAACAGAATAATAATGATATGACTTAATTTATTTAATGAATTAATTTATGGTAAATAAATAATTATAAGATATTTGAAGTACATATAGTAAGTGTTTTGATGAAGGTTAGATTTTTTATTCCCCAAAAATGCCTTCAGAATTTGAGGATGCCATTTTTATTCAAGGATATTGGTGGCCTTAGACCCAACCCACCATGGTACCCAATCACAGTCTATCAATGGATTCCCCATATGAAACTGTAGTATAACATATTTTTTTATTACATGATGACTTGGATACAATCCTTGTATTCATCTTGGTTTCTATGGACATGAGGTTCCTTCATTCTATCTTTTCTCATATCCATAGATTAACATGTTTTACCTTAGATGTATTCCTTGGAACAAGACAGATCAAACAAATGTGGAATTCCAGGGATGATGCTTCTTGGATTGCACCATAAAAAACTATATAGGATATAGTATTACTGAGTTGGTGTCCCATGAGGTCTAGAATACCTGGATGATTACCTTGAAACCCCATTTATAATATAATCGTTATCTTTGACTTGTTATGTCTTGGAACTAGAACTATTAAAATAATTAGGTGATGTCAATTAAGGATATTCTTCATGTGAACTATTTATATAAAGTGGATCTTAAATAATAAATGAACATGTTATATAATAAATTGACATTTGATAGTTGAATCATGTACTTGGGGATTTACATTACTATACTTATTTACTATTATATATATACATTCTTGTACTATTTCTAATTATATTACCCAAATAATTTTATGTTGAATTAATTGGTGGTGGGATACTATGATTTATCTCACACCAAATATGGGTTCATCTGGTACCTATGTAGACTATATGGATATAGGTTTTGAGAAAGGGAAGGGGGTCTCTTTGAACACTTGATTTCTTGCAGTATTAGGAAAGAGCTGGTAGTAGATGTTTGGGAAGTAGATCGAGATGCTAGGGATAGTTATTATTCTTTTGTATACTTTTATATAACATGATTTTGTGATTCTTTTTATAACTATTTTATAGATTTTTATACACATGAAATATCATCAACATATATTGTGTATTCAAATAAGTTGTATTAGTTTTACTTACTTTAGTATATTTCACATGTGTTATTTACTATTAAATTGATTTTTCTAATTAACTCATGTTATATTATATTTATCCAATGTAATATACTATTGTAAATAAAAAATAGTCTCCATTAGAGAGACCATCGGACCTCACTGTTCATATACATCATTTTCCATCAGGGGAGATGTGATTGAGGACTTATGGACCAATAAGCATGGGGGCCTACAAAGTTGCATTCAGGTCTTGGACATCACATCCAACATGCTGGTTCAATCACTAATAACTTTTTGTTTGAACTGTTAAATATGTATTTATAAAAACCCTCTATGTAATATAATTAGAAACCACTTGGTAAATATTAATGAGATAGTATGTTTACATAAATGAATCCTCTATAATCTTTTCATATTTATTTATATTTAAAATGATGTCAAATAATACCTAAAATAATGATTACTAAAATGAATATAAAATAAAATATAAAAAAAAGAAGAGAAACATAAATAATTTATAAGAAGAAAAGTTAAGAAGAAGATATAAGTTATAAGATGATTCACACTAAATCCATTCATATTTCTATATAATTAAAGTATCAAATCTCCACCTCACATATCAAATATCCAATCTCATTATACATTCAACTTTCACTCATTAAAAAATTAATCAATATATAAAAACCTCACATACTATACATTTCTGCTCTCAAAACAAGTATGATATTTCCTAGGACAAATCGAATTCCCATAGAATCTCTGCCATGATAATGTGATCATCACTAATTAGAAAAAAATGTAATCTCTTATAGTAATATATTTCGTTAAAAGTAGATAAATAAGAAAAAAAATTGAGATTATAAAATTGATACATCTAGTGAGTGTGCCATCACATCTCCCCATCTTGTGATCACAATATTTTAAGCGAGAAGAAGAAATTGGGGATCAAAAAGAATAATAGATCTTCATGCATTAATACACATCGACTCATATAAATTGTTTCATGAGTTATTAATATATGACTAGAGGTAGGAGGTAATATATGGATCTAAGATGTTTCAATAAACAGAAAAAAATATATAATGATGTAAAAATTACAAAAGATATGGAAGAAGAATAGATATTATTGGAAAATTAGATTACAAAATAATGGAGATCCCTATTATAATTTTTTTCATGTCCTTTTTATTGATATCAACTGAATGAATTAATTATTAAAAAATTTGTCAGGAAAAATAATTCCATATGGTAACATCATAGATAGAAACTCTTTTTCAATATGATGCAAGAACAATTCCTCCAAAATGATTTTTTCTGGAATACTAAAATTTTTTTAGATCAATTTAATATATTGGAGGCCTCCAAAATTTCATAGGATTATAACAATTTTCCATGGCATTAATAAAATATCTTCTAATTTAATTCACTATTTTATTCCAATAATTACCCAATAATTAATAATATATCTTCCAAATAGTTAATACTAGTTCCTTACAATTTGAGCATTATATAAATTATGGCTCGTGTTACACTACCTCGTGAAAACTCACTAAGAGCATCAAAATGTGAAATGGGTCCTTTCTAGACATTAGAGTAAACACCTAATGTGATTTCCTCAACTCTTGAACAAGTTATGGATTTGGTCATACGAAGTCACCATCTTCTATAATTTTTGGGTGCATAGTAAAACCATGTACCACATAATTCCTCATCATTCCATAAAAATCAAATTTTCACAAATTTTCACCCTCATTGAATGATGATGACTAGTTTTTCTTGTGCATCGACATTCCATAGAACCATTGTGGACTCAACAATATCTAATCAGGTCAATCATGTTCATCCATGAAAAATTAACAATCTATATTTATAATTAATATATTCCAAAATTGGTTTTTAATTTTTAATCAATTGTTTTATGAAACAAATCTAGAAAAAATATTAAATGATTATACCTTTATTTTGATTAATCAAAAAATAACCCGTTTTCTGGATCAATCATTGGTGATTTAATTAAATAATGGGATAAGGTCAGCATTTTTCACTATCAATGATTGGAATCAGAATCTCATCTTCATTGGATAGTGAATAATTAATGGCATCAATAGACATTATTGATGACCTTCTAATGGGATTTTCATGATTGGAATTATCTAGATTAGTCTTTGCTGAGGCCACATTTTCTCTTTTTTATCATATTCCAGTGGGCTTCCCAACCTCATTTGAATTCAGGATGATCGTAATTAATATAGAACGAAAATCCCAAATAACCACTCATTTACGACCATTGATCTTGTTTTTTCATTCCACACTCAATCATATTCAACTTCAGGTAGATCCTAGATCTAGTATTTATTTCACTAGATGAGGTTAGTCAATTTCATTTCCTTCAAATCTGAATCCTTTTTCTTTTAAGTGGGGCTACATGATCATTATTTTTTAACATACATGGCTCTACTAGAGCCCTAATTATCATCCACGTGATCCATATTTTAATGTTTTGGTGAACATATATCTAGATTATATTTTTATTAAATACTCATAAAATAGATTCAAAATAATTTGTGAGGGTTTTACCCTGATATATTAGATTATTTTGTATGGAGTAGGTAAATCGATAATGTAGAATCTGAACTGATCTCATATGTTTGTGAATAGTAAATTTGTCTCAATGAAGATCATGTAATTTATCTATGAGGAGCTGATAAAAATGGATTACGTAGGGTAGAATTGGTTACATATGTGACCTTTTAAATTTCGCTAAACACCACCCTGGCTACATGGAAGCTTCTTGAAAGCTTCTTTACAATTTCTTTGATAATGTGTTGAATAATCCATTGCTTCATCAAAGCCAAAAATTATTGTGTAAATGGAAATGGAACAAATAACAATATATATATATATATAATTAAATATTTTAATTCTTAAAACAAATAATTTTGAAAATAAAATATAAAGAAAAATAAAATTATGTCTAATTAAATAATTAATGAATTAATTAAAAATAAATGATGATTTAAATAAATAATGAATTAAACTAAAAATTAATGTTTCAAATTATTAATGGATTGAAGTGAATGATTAAAACATGAAATATAAATGAACTAATTTACCATTTAATTTAAATAAAAATAAAAGAATTATACTAATATAGATCAAAATTAAATAATAACTATAAATATTATAATCTAAAAAGAATCATTATGATTAAATATTATTTACATAAATTGAAACATGTTAAAAATAAAATAAAATAAAATAAATATAAATTTAATTAATATTACAATTAATAAAGAAGTTAACCAAAATACATAATTTAACTGAATTAAGTACTATTTTAAAATTTAAAAACATAATTAAAAATGTATTTTGAAAATTTCATGAAATTAAAGACACATAAAATTAACCCACACATATGTTATTCCTTGTCCTATAGTAACAACTAGTCTTATTAAAATGTAGGAAATTAATCACATAATGGAAAATATGAAATTCCACCATGAATGTTTTTTTCAAATTTATATTCCATATATTATTATCTCATGTAGTATATGAATTCCTCATAAAACTAAATTAAATTTGTGAGAAATCAGTTAGTATTTTATAAATATGATTTTAATTGATAATTTTAATGAAAATTTATCAAATTTCAATTTTCATCTATTTGAAATATGAAAATTATATTTAAATAATGGTGAATAAAATCACATAAATTAAGAAACCATAATATTTATGATAACAATTATATGAGGGGATTTGAAATTTTTTTAGTGGAATATATAACTCATAAATTGATTCATGTATAAAAAATGTAAAGAATGAATGAATAAGTTCAACGGTAAGATTTTCATTTCATAATATATTTTGACGCATATCTTATGAGTTAAATACATATTGAAATGTTCAATGTATATAATAAATGATTTAATGAATCCCAAAATTCTACAAAAATCATGTTTTTTAAATATAGAAGGATAAATGATTTACTCAAATCAATAATGTAGGTAAAAAGAAAATCATATTAAAATTGGATTCAAATCCATCAACATTGAGAAAAAATTCACATAGTGAAAACTTATGAGAATTTCTAAAAAACTCACAATCTAAAAAAATATGGAATTTTAATGGGATTAAATCCAATAATAGATTAACCCCTTAAAATATCTCTCCCAATACACAAAACCGAACACTGTCACAAATTTTTATGTATGATTTAGAGGAAAAAATTTAACAATGTTTGTTATAAATGATATTCATGTCAGTACAGACTGAGTCTTGTTTTAGGATCATGATATTAGACAAAAATTATTTTGACACTCAAAATCCTTCTCCATGTTCAAAATAATACCAAATAAAAAATACTATATAAATGAATCACATTAATCAAAATATTCAACAAGGAATCATGTGAAAGATTTAATTTCAAATAGTTAATCATTACAGACCCAAGACAATAATAAATTGAATTCATTCAAGATATTGATATTTAAAAATAGAATCAAGGACATATATGTTTTACATGATAAATTCCACAGGCAAGCACACTACAATAAAAGACATACAATCATTTAAAAAATCAAAAGTAGTAAGTATTAGTTTTTTTATTTATTATAAAATGTGTTTAAAGAAGTTATTAATTTAAAATTTTACTCACATATTTTGATTCTTTAACAGCTATGTGTCAACAAAAAAAATACCCTGTTGGTCGGAGTGGTTTACTCAAGAGGGGGGTGAATTGAGTACCAATTAAAATTTCTATATTTAAAAGCAGTGTCTTAAAGACCCCCAAATAAAATAATAAATTAAACTGTAGTGAATTTATATTAATGTAGAGATTCTGTTAGGTTCTCAAGGGATTGATTAATTCCCAGTTAATCAACACAGGAGTGTGTGATTATCTTTTGAAACTAACTTACTAATCTACACTTAACATAAACACTTGCTAATTTAATTATCAAAGTAACTTTAAAAACAGTATTGGTTTTAAAGTGATTAGCAGCGGAATAAAACTTTGAAATAGATGGCACAACAATGTAACCAAGAGGTTCAGTCTCAAGCCGAGACTTAGTCCTCTCAAAAGTTTATATAAAAATGATCCACACCCTGGATCGGGGTTCAACAGTTTACAACTGTCCAGGTCCAAGACCTCTACCACTGTTCTTCGTGGGAAACAGTACAACAGCAACCAGCTGTCCAGGTCACACACGACCTCTACCACAGTTCTTCGTGGGAAAGAAAGAATGAAAGAGTTTTTGTAAGGATTTACAGATCCTTCAGTTTGAGTACAGGAGATAATGTATGTGTTAGATATAGCAGATAACACACACTGCTCGAAATGAATGGTAATAAATCACAGAACAAGAGATGTAGAGTTTAGAGATGGTTCTGGTGATTTCAGTATAGTTGGACTCCTTTGGATTCGATTAGAAGTGAGTCTGAGTCCTCTTCTTGTTTCTGTTGAGAAACAGAGTGTCGTATGCTCCAGGTTCACAGGTGGTGAGAATGTAGTCGATGAAGTTCTTCTTGTAAGCACAGAACACTCCTCGAGTATGCTTGATTGTCTATGAACTTCTCTGTGTTCTTCTCTTGCTTTGTGTCGTTTTTGGTATATTGGATGCACCACACTTTTCTTTTTCTTCGCACGTTTTCGTTCGCATTCGCATTCTCTGGTATGTATTCTTTTCGTATTTATCTCCCATCAGGGGACAGAAAAGATTTCTTTTCAGCAGGTACGAGGTACGGGTTCCTGACATCCGACAACCTTTATCAGATATTTGACAAATCATTAAAATGTATGATATGACCGTTAGATAGATTAAATATAGGAAATAAAGAAATTCAAACAGTGAGTTGAGTGATCGGTAGGTAAACAGCATCGGTAGCTTGAACATCGGTAGCTTGAACATCGGTAGCTTGATGTCATTAGTTGCTTTGACTCTATCGGTGGCTCTATGCGTCGGTTGGTACATGCATCGGTCGCTCCATGCGTCGGTAGGTACATGCATGTATCAATGACTGTTTATCGGTAGCTCCATGCGTCGGTAGCTTCATGCATCGGTAGCTCCATGTATCGGTGGCTGTGAGTCTATCGATAGCTTCGTCCATCAGTGACTTATTCCATCGGTAGCTATTTATACTTACACCGGTAGCTCTACGTTTGTATCGGTAGCTGTATTTATAAGTACATCGGTAACTCTGTGTTAAGTCTATCGGTAGCTGTCTGTCGGTAGACTAAGTCTATCGGTAGACTGGTTACCGGTAGCTCTTTATCAGTAGCTATAGGCAGATTACTTATCTGTTTTAGGCAGAACACATCTGATTGTGTTAGAATCAATTTATAACTTGTATGAACATGGATAAATGATGATTAACATATTCCAAAGACTATTTAAAAAAGCTGTTATTGGTTTGATCACAGATTGGAAAGAATTAAAGTATAGATCAACAATACTTAACAATATCATAGAGGATGAAGACATAATTGGGATTTTCAACACAAATAAATACATGATTGAGATTATCAAAACAGGTGAGGTCAACAATCTCCCCCTTTTTGATAATCACAATTTATGATATTGGCATTTAACATAGTGAAAATATAACAGTAAAGAGTATAATATTGAATTCAATTTTCTCAGAGAAAACAGCATCAGAGATAATAGAAATAGTATGATATAGACATAAGTTATCAGAGGTAAAAGTGGAAACAAAACAAAGGATAATGTGTTTCCCTTTAAGCCTTATTTTTCTCGCATAAAAAGTTTCTCCCCCTCTCTTATTGTTCTCCCCCTTTGTGATAATCAAAAAGTGGGAAAGCATATAGATATATATATATATATAGGAGAGAAATAAAACAAAGAGAAGTAAAATTTTTTCTGTATTAGAGTAATCAAAAAGTACAACAAAAACAGATTACAAAGGAATTTCTATCAAAAAGCCTAGCCACTGGTTCAATCCGCATCTGCAATGTGAGATTTTCCTTTGGGATCAGAAGGATGCTCGGGTGATGAGGATTCAGGTGAAGGTTTGGGAATGCCAGAAAAGATTAAAGGAGGCTGGGCCACTGACACAGAGTCAGGCTTGTAAGTTGAAGATTTTTGGGTAATCATGGGTTTGAGGCTTTGAATGGCTTGAACAGGAGTCAGCTGGACTGAGGAAGCAGCTGAGGCAGAAGCAGGCAAAGCAGGAGGGATGATGACTGGTCTAGCATCAACATGCAAGAAGGGGATCAGCAGATTTCTAAAATCCATAATAATTCCTCCTCCTCTTTCCATAGAAGAGAGGAAATCATCTTTGTTCTCCATGAATTTCTCTAAGGCAGGAGTCAGTTCTCTCATCTTGCTCACTTGTTCTTTGAAAGCTTGAGTGACTGGAGGGAGCTTCATGTGTTCCAACATTAGCTTGAAGTGGTGTTCGAGTTGATGTTTGGTGAAAATTTTGGAGAAGTAGTAGTCCACTTTGCTTTTTATGGCTTCTTGAGAGGCATAGGCTTCTCTCATAAAATCTTGAACTATCTTCATGATTTCTCTGGCAGAATCCCTTGTAGAAAGCACCACTCGGCTTAACTCTGATGAGTCCCCAGAGCCACTGGTAGGAATAGAACCAATCTCCTCCTTCAATATTGCTCGAACTGAGTTCATATCAACTGATGGTTTGGATGTGAGAGGGCCAAGAGAGAAGGAAACAGTTTCTTTAAAACTCTTTGACAAACCACTGATTAGGCTTTGAACTTGAGAGTCTTGTAATTGAACATGATCCTTCACTGAGGTTTTGAAACTTTCAAACACTGAGACAAACTGGCTAACTACACTCTTCACATAGGCTAGATCCTTGTCAGCTTGAGACTTGGAGCTCATATAGGAATCCAAAGCAACCACTGATGTCTTGAGAGCTTCCAGATCAGCTTCGATTCTTGAAGACTGAGTCTGGCATTCTTTCACTTCTTCCATAAGCTCAGACATAAAGGAAGATAAATTACAAGCCAGAGATAGCTCGAAGGATCTCTCTAGCACTTTCATTTCTTCATAAAAGCTTTCCTTCATCTCAGCAACTGAAGCACTGAATGATTCTTTTATCTCATCCTTAATGGATTCAAGATCTGATTTGGAGACAAAATCACTTGAGACAACTGCAGCAGATCCCCTTGCTGAGGCCAAATTAACTACAGAAGTAGTCATTATTGAATTGATTGAGGATGCAAGAGAGGTTTCCATTAGCTTCACTTCTTCAACAAAACTGGATTTGAGGTCCTATTTCAGCTTAGTCAAATCATGAAATCTGACCACATCGTCTGGCAACAACTCAGCAGCAAGATCATAATTGGTCTTTGGTCTATCCACAGACATCTCATTGTCAGAATCTGGATAATCTAATCCACAGACTATAAACCCTGGGTCTTCTACCCAGTCTCCAATCTCAACAGCTACTGTTACATTCCCAAGCACAGACCGATGCTCCCCCTCAATGGGTGCATTCTCATGAATCACAACAGCCTTTTCTGCTGGCCGTTCTTCATCAGAATCTTCTACCATAAGATCTACAGGTGCAGCATCTAGAAGATCTTCTGATACAGGTACAGCTTCTTCTCTATCTCTTTCTTCTTCAGCAGCAGGTATAGCTGAGTTTCCAATTAAGGGGCTCATACTTAACCTACCAGAAGCAGGCGATTCAACTGCATTCTCCTTTTCCTCTTCTTCTTGGTGAGGTACAGACTGGTCTTCCTCATAAGTAGGCAAAACTTCCTCTACTTTTCCTTTCCTAGAATAAACCAGTTCTGCAACAGGACTTGGGGGCAAGTCTGGATCCCCTCCAACATCCATAGGAGTTTCTTCTTCTTCTTCTTCTTCTGTCTCATCACTATAAGCAGGTTCCTCTTCATCAGGTTTTAGACTCGGATCTCTCATATCCTTTGGTCTTGAGGGATAATCCACAGGATTAAACCTATCATAGATTTTATGATCATCACTGACCCATTCTCCCTTCCATGGGTTCCAGTTAATTTTCATATACTTGAAAACAGTCGAGGTGATGCAGAAATTGTTCTTGACTACAACTGTCTCATCCTGAGACTCAGCTATTTCTTTCACTTTTATCATCACTGAAATCAGCTTGGCAAAGAACAAGGCATTGGTCTTTGACTTTGGTCTAATCATGTCTTCCATTTGAAGCATCAACAATCTGCACAGATTGAATTTTACACCATGTCTTAGCAAATGAAGAAGATAGATATCTTGATATCTCATATTTGCAAAATCTCCTCTCCTCGGTATCAACACATGCTGAACAAATTTGAAAAGCAGTCGATTCTCTCCATCCATTTCAGCAGCTACCACTTGCCTTTGATTTCCATTCCCAGTCAGCTCTTGTAAGGCGGTCTCATAATCAAAAATGTCACTACTAGGTGGCATTGCTCTTGATACATACCCATAGACACCTTCATGTGGTACTTTTAAACTCTCAGCCCACTCTACTGAAGAGAAAGACATCTCTTTTCCATTTACACAAGAGCTTACCCGATTCTCATTCTCAGACTTCTCAAAGGTTACAAACTCATAGAACTGCTTTACCAATTTCGGGTAGTATGGGCCATTGTTATTCGAGAAACAATCCACCCATTTCTGGTCTTCCAGAATCTCGAGCACTAAGGATTTGCTAGGCAGTAGCCATTCCACGCACAGTTCCTTCTCGATTACTATATCTCTATTCTGCAAGTGAGGATTCACTGGTCGCCTTCCCGATCTAGTTTTGACTTCACTAACACTGGCTTTATGCTGTGTCTTCTGCTTCTTGGCATTTGGTTCTGCACTTTCATCTCTGACGATAGGAAGCTTGGTTTTTGCCATCGCGGGTTTAGGGTTCTTGGTCGATTTGGGTGCTAAGGTTCGAAGGTGAGAGATTTTGAGCTCGGTGAGGTAAGAAGTGGCTTAGACTTAGTTTTATCATTTAGGAATTCCAAATAAACGATTAAAATAGAGTAATAAAATAAAATAAAACGATTCGTATTCTTGGCGGCAGGCAGAAGTTTTAAAACTTTGCATCGGTGTGAGTTAAACATCGGTGAGAAATACAAATCGGTGAGTGTTGTACACCGGTGAGAATTTCTACATCGGTGAGAAACTTACATCGGTGAGAATTTTCACATCAGTGAGAATTTCACATCAGTGAGGATTTTCACATCGGTGAGAATTTTCACATCGGTGAGAATTTTCACATCAGTGAGAATTTTCACATCAGTGAGAATTTTCACATCAGTGAGAATTTCACATCAGTGAGGATTTTCACATCGGTGAGAATTTTACATCAGTGAGAATTTTCACACCGGTTGTGATTAAACATTCCCAGTTCATGTCTTATGAAACTTAGCCTATCCGAACTTAAAGGTTTAGTGAAAATATCAGCCAATTGATGTTCAGTGCCAATAAATTCAAGAGAAATATCACCTTTTTGATAGTGATCTCTTAGGAAATGGTGTCTTACATCTATGTGTTTGGTTCTAGAGTGAGATACAGGATTCTTAGAGATGTTTATTGCACTGGTGTTATCACAGTTGATTGAAACATGTTTAAAAACATATCCATAGTCCAAAAGAGTGTGTTTCATCCACAGAATTTGTGCACAGCAACTACCAGCAGCTATATATTCTGCTTCAGCAGTAGATAATGCAACCGAGTTCTGTTTCTTACTACACCAAGAGACTAAGGATTTTCCAAGCAAATGACATGTTCCTGATGTGCTTTTTCTATCTAGCTTACAACCAGCAAAGTCAGCATCTGAATAACTTATTAACTCAATGGATTGTCCTTTTGGGTAAAACAAACCTAAGTTAACCGTGTGTTTGAGATATTTAAAAATTCTTTTAACAGCAAGCAAATGAGATTCTTTTGGGTTAGCTTGAAATCTAGCACACATACACACACTAAACATAATATCAGGTCGACTAGCAGTAAGATAAAGTAAACTACCAATCATACCTCTGTAATTTGTTTGATCAACTGGTTTCCCAGTTTCATCTGCATCCAATTTACAGGTAGTACTCATAAGAGTTTCACTTTCCTTGATACTATCCAGACCAAAACGTTTTAAAAGATCCTTTGTATATTTACTTTGATTCAAAATAATACCATTTTTATTTTGAAATACTTGAAATCCAAGAAAGTACTTAAGCTCTCCCATTAAGCTCATTTCAAATTCATTTTGCATACTTTTTGAAAAATCAGTACATAAAGAGTGTTTAGAAGATCCAAAAATAATATCATCAACATATATTTGTACAACTAGTCTAGCTTTATTTCTAACTATATTTCCAGATTCATCTACTTTATTTCTAAAAACCCATTTTGTGCCTATTGTCAAAGTGTCCTTGGGTCTGTCAACTAATTCCCAGACTTTGTTTCTTTCAAACTGATTTAATTCTTCCTGCATAGCTATTACCCAGAATTCATCATTGATAGCATCATTGATATTTTTGGGTTCCAGCTGTGAAAGAAAGGCTTGATGTTCAACCTGGTTTCTTAGAGAAGCTCTAGTTTGTGTTCCTCTATCCAGATTACCAACAACAGCTTCTAAAGGATGATTCTTTAGAATCCTAGTTGATCTAGTAAAGGTTGGACTAGAAATTTCAGGTTCATCTATAGGTTCGGGTTCAACAGAAGCAGATTCTGGAGAAAGTCCAGAACTGGATACTTTTATAACAGGTTCTTTAGATTTATCATTAAGGTCCAGAATAGACAAATCTTCTTCAAGATTTTCAAGAGAGGTTTTAGGCTCATGTGGATCAGTTTCATCAAACTTGATGTGAACATATTCTTCCACACATTTGGTTTTCTTATTGAATACTCTATAGGCTTTACTTGTAATAGAGTAACCCAGAAAAATTCCTTCGTCACTTTTGGAATCAAACTTATCCAGATTATCTTTAGTATTCAGAATAAATACTTTGCAACCAAATACTTTAAAGTAATTAACCTTAGGCTTTCTATTGTTCCACAATTCATAAGGGGTTTTCTTAAGAACAGGTCTAATCAAGACTCTATTAATAACATAACAAGCTGTATTTACAGCTTCAGCCCAAAAATAAATAGGCAGGTCATATTCATTGAGCATAGTTCTAGCAATTTCTTGAAGAGTTCGGTTTCTTCTTTCTACTACACCATTCTGTTGGGGTGTTCTAGGGGCAGAGAAGTTATGAGTATAGCCATTGTGTGAGCAATAAGATTCAAAATCTTGATTTTCAAACTCACGACCATGATCACTTCTCAGGGTCTTAATCTTGAGTCCACTAAGATTTTCTACAGACTTGGAGTATTTGACAAAGTAAGAACAAGCTTCACTTTTGTGAGCTAGAAAATATACCCAAGTATATCTAGAAAAGTCATCTACAAGAACATAAACATTGTGCTTCCCATTTAAACTAGAAACTCTTGATGGTCCAAACAAATCCATGTGAACCAATTCAAGTGGTTGAGAAGTTGAAACTTCTTTCTTTGATTTAAAAGAAACTTTGTGTTGTTTTCCCTTTTGACAGGGGTTACACACTCTATCATTTGGGAATTCTAACTTAGGTAGGTCTCTAACTAGGTTTTTCCTAGAAAGTTTTCTATGTGAGTGAATGTTGCAATGTCCTAATCTTCTGTGCCATAGCCAAGATTCTTTATGAAAAGCATTCAAACAATTAATATTCTGCTTAGCTAAAGAATTCAGATTAACAGCATAAACATTTTCATTTCTTAAGGCAGAAAATACCAAAACATTCTTAGAATAAAAAACTTTGCAAGAATCATTTTCAAATTTAACATGAAAACCATCATCACATAACTGAGAAATACTTAATAAATTGTATTTAAGGCCATCAACAAATAAAACTTTAGAAATCAAAATTGAATCATTGTTACCAATCTGGCCTAGGCCGATGATTTTCCCTTTTGAGTTATCACCAAAGGTGACAAAGCCTCCATCAACTTTTATTAAACTCTTGAAACAAGAGAAGTCTCCTGACATATGTCTTGAACATCCACTGTCCAAATACCACGTCTCTTTACAGGAGCTCTTTAAGCAAGTTCCCTACAAAACAGATTTAGATGGAAGATGATTTTGGTACCCAGATTTTCTTGGGTCCAGACAGGTTAGCCAATAACACTTTAGGTACCCATATTTGTCTAATGGGTCTCATATAATTTGTAGAATTGACATGCTTTGAAAGATAAACTTTATTAGATCCATAGCTATGTATATAACTGGTTGAAGCATATGAGGTTCCAGAATTACCTTCATTCTGTCCAGATTTAGAAATGAATCTAGTTTTAGCAATTTTCCTTTGTCCAGGTTGGTATCCTATACCAGTAGTGTATTTAGGTGCTACTTGCTTTCCTAGCATCTGTGTTAGAGTATTCTTGCCATTGGTGAACTTCTCTAAGTCTTTTCTAAGTTTCTCATTTGACAGTTTCAGTTCTGTATTTTCTTTTAACAGTTGAGCATTTTTCTCTCTTTCAATAGTAAGTTCGGTTTTAACTGTAGTGGTGAGAGCATGCTGTTTCTTTAATGACTTGTATTTATCCTTAAGTTCATTACATGTCTCTTCCAGCATATCACAGTATTCAAACAGTTCAGATTTAGACATGTTATCACCTTCAGAATCATCTCCAGAATAATATGACTTTGAAGCAGGAGTTTCAGCAGTTACCTCAGAAGTGTTTTCCATAAAGCACATGTTGGCTCGATTCCTTTCAGAGTCTGAAGATTCAGCTTCACTTGTGCTGTCTTCTGAAGCACTCCAAGTAGCCTTCATAGCTTTCTTAAACTTATTGTCCTTATATTCATATTTCTTTTTATATTTCATCTTTGGACAGTCGGCTTTAATGTGTCCTTTTCTCTTGCACTCATAGCAGACAACATCATCTGACTTGTCATTCTTCTTCCAGTCCTTTTTTCCATTTGCCTTGGTGATCATACTTACCCTTATAATTTGTTTTTCTGAAGAACTTCTTTTTCCTATAAAATTTCTTAAATCTTCTAGCAATGTGAGCCATCTCAGCATCACTGTCAGAATCACTTCCACTGTCTTCACAGCTTGAACTTTCAACTACAGCTTGAAGCTTTTCCTTGTCCTTATTCTTTGAGGTTGAGGATTTGAAAGCAACAGACTTTCTTGCAGGTTCATTGTCTTCCTCTTTGTTCACTTTAAGCTCTTCTTCATACATCATCAGCTTGACAATTAGTTCCTTGACAGGTAGCGCAGCTATGTCACAGGATTCTCTGATTGAGACAGACGTGCCTCTCCATCTATCAGGTAGACATCTCAAAAGTCTCATAATTTGTTCCTTCGATGAGACATCCTTTCCCAGCGAGATCATTGTATTGACAATTTCGTTGAACCTGAGATACATGTCAGAAATGGGTTCGTCAGGCTTCATTTTAAAATTATCATACTTGATAGTATAAGTGTTCAATCTCATTTCTTTAACATTAGTTGTTCCTTCATGAGAAACAGCTAAAGTATCCCAAATTTCATATGCAGTTTTACATGCAGAAATTCTATTAAACTCTTCATCTCCTAGAGCACAGTATAAGGCATTCATAGCTTTACAGTTGTTATTGTAGGCAGTCTTTGTAGGTTCATCCCAAGTAGATCTAGCAGTAGTAGGAATTTTGTATTCTGATTCAATAGCAGTCCAAATATCAAAACCTATGCTTTCTAGATGGATTTTCAATTTCAGCTTCCACTGAGCATAATTAGTTCCATTGAAGTAAGGTGGCCGGTTAGTAGCAGCACCCTCAAGTCTATTGTCCATGATGAGAAAATTTTAAAGAGATAAAAATTTAGAAATAACAGAAATTTTAAGAACTTTAAAATACAACTAAAATCACAGTTCAAAAGCAGAGTACTTTTAGAAAGTATTTTCAACCTCTGATACCAAGTGTTGGTCGGAGTGGTTTACTCAAGAGGGGGGTGAATTGAGTACCAATTAAAATTTCTATATTTAAAAGCAGTGTCTTAAAGACCCCCAAATAAAATAATAAATTAAACTGTAGTGAATTTATATTAATGTAGAGATTCTGTTAGGTTCTCAAGGGATTGATTAATTCCCAGTTAATCAACACAGGAGTGTGTGATTATCTTTTGAAACTAACTTACTAATCTACACATAACATAAACACTTGCTAATTTAATTATCAAAGTAACTTTAAAAACAGTATTGGTTTTAAAGTGATTAGCAGCGGAATAAAACTTTGAAATAGATGGCACAACAATGTAACCAAGAGGTTCAGTCTCAAGCCGAGACTTAGTCCTCTCAAAAGTTTATATAAAAATTATCCACACCCTGGATCGGGGTTCAACAGTTTACAACTGTCCAGGTCCAAGACCTCTACCACTGTTCTTCGTGGGAAACAGTACAACAGCAACCAGCTGTCCAGGTCACACACGACCTCTACCACAGTTCTTCGTGGGAAAGAAAGAATGAAAGAGTTTTTGTAAGGATTTACAGATCCTTCAGTTTGAGTACAGGAGACAGTGTATGTGTTAGATATAGCAGATAACACACACTGCTCGAAATGAATGGTAATAAATCACAGAACAAGAGATGTAGAGTTTAGAGATGGTTCTGGTGATTTCAGTATAGCTGGACTCCTTTGGATTCGATTAGAAGTGAGTCTGAGTCCTCTTCTTGTTTCTGTTGAGAAACAGAGTGTCGTATGCTCCAGGTTCACAGGTGGTGAGAATGTAGTCGATGAAGTTCTTCTTGTAAGCACAGAACACTCCTCGAGTATGCTTGATTGTCTATGAACTTCTCTGTGTTCTTCTCTTGCTTTGTGTCGTTTTTGGTATATTGGATGCACCGCACTTTTCTTTTTCTTCGCACGTTTTCGTTCGCATTCGCATTCTCTGGTATGTATTCTTTTCGTATTTATCTCCCATCAGGGGACAGAAAAGATTTCTTTTCAGCAGGTACGAGGTACGGGTTCCTGACATCCGACAACCTTTATCAGATATTTGACAAATCATTAAAATGTATGATATGACCGTTAGATAGATTAAATATAGGAAATAAAGAAATTCAAACAGTGAGTTGAGTGATCGGTAGGTAAACAGCATCGGTAGCTTGAACATCGGTAGCTTGAACATCGGTAGCTTGATGTCATTAGTTGCTTTGACTCTATCGGTGGCTCTATGCGTCGGTTGGTACATGCATTGGTCGCTCCATGCGTCGGTAGGTACATGCGTGTATCAATGACTGTTTATCGGTAGCTCCATGCGTCGGTAGCTTCATGCATCGGTAGCTCCATGTATCGGTGGCTGTGAGTCTATCGATAGCTTCGTCCATCAGTGACTTATTCCATCGGTAGCTATTTATACTTACACCGGTAGCTCTACGTTTGTATCGGTAGCTGTATTTATAAGTACATCGGTAACTCTGTGTTAAGTCTATCAGTAGCTGTCTGTCGGTAGACTAAGTCTATCGGTAGACTGGTTACCGGTAGCTCTTTATCTGTAGCTATACGCAGATTACTTATCTGTTTTAGGCAGAACACATCCGATTGTGTTAGAATCAATTTATAACTTGTATGAACATGATAAATGATGATTAACATATTCCAAAGACTATTTAAAAAAGTTGTTATTGGTTTGATCACAGATTGGAAAGAATTAAAGTATAGATCAACAATACTTAACAATATCATAGAGGATGAAGACATAATTGGGATTTTCAACACAAATAAATACATGATTGAGATTATCAAAACAGGTGAGGTCAACATACCCTATTAATATTTTTCTATATCCCTATGAATTTCATCTTTATAATCCTACATGTTGAAAATAACATGCCTCAAATTACAATATTTTATTTTCAAAATAAGGAAAAACTAGTATAAATACTCTATTATTTTATTCAAATTCCATCCAACGTAATAATTCATTCAATATTTTAATGAATTTGAATTTTTTCTTCATAAAATTAAAAAAATTTCTCACTATAACACTTACAAACCATAAGATAAAATGTAATGCATCAATTATTTATGTATATAACAAAACACTTTTGAAAATTTCGTTTTTTTGGATGATTGATATTTATTTGAAAAATCAAAACATCAGTATTATAAAAAAAGTTTTGATAACCTCATCTAAAATTTATTTTCACATTATAAACAGAATTTAAACTCTTCGATTGTTAAGGGTATAAGGATAAATCCATGTTTTTATGTTATAAAATGTTACCAAAAATAATTTGTTTTATGATGGACTATATTATCATCTTATCCATGAAAACTAAACATCATTCATTCATAAATAATGGGAGAAAAATATACACTAAAAAAAGATAGAATTAATATAATTTTTTGATTTAACCTAAAATAGATGTT
The DNA here is from genome assembly GCA_963277665.1 of Viscum album. Taxonomy (NCBI): domain Eukaryota; kingdom Viridiplantae; phylum Streptophyta; class Magnoliopsida; order Santalales; family Viscaceae; genus Viscum; species Viscum album. The sequence continues at coordinate 504,158,499 of OY728159.1, forward strand.
GTATTAAGACACTACATAGTTAGAAGCCTTTAGATCATCCCCAATAACTTATTAGGTTTGTCTTTTTTATTAAAAACCTCTATTTCATATTCTTTTGTACACCTTTTCAAAACTGATAAAACTCGTTATATATATAATTTTTATCATCCATTATTTACCAGTACAAAATTATAACATCCTAATAGTATGTCAATAGGGAATAAAACATAATGGTAATTACCATCTTTTTTACATGAGAATTATTTTGTAGTGATTATAATGACTAAAAATTTAGATTTTATTTTTCTTCACATTCAATAACATTTATTAACATAAATCTAGAGAGTAAATATATATCAATATCCACTTCATAAAAATTTCAAAACTAAAAAACCTACACATGATCACTCTCTAAAATATTAAAGTATTTCTTAAGCCAAATAGAATTTTCATAGAATCAATTCCAAGAAAATGTTATCAACACAATGTCCAGAAATTACTTGAAAATTGTAAATTATTTTATTAAATAAATGAGATACTAATATGAAAAAAGTATAATTTTATGCAGAGAAAACTATTATGTTGACTTTATGTTTCATTTTATATCCCCAACTCAAGATCACAATATTCTAAGAGAGAAGAAGAAGTCAATGATCATGTAGAATATTTGATCTCTAACTAGTGATGATATTTACATTCTAGAAGTATTTATAAAACATATTCCTCCATAATTGGATGTTTGATATCACATATAGACAAAAGAATACACAACAAAAAAACAAAATTATTTACAATGAAGATAAAATTACAAATTTGTGGGAAGAATAATAGAGAAAGGTGATTAATAGAATAACTTATTGATAAAGAAAATTTTTAGATTTATCTTTTTGACCTTGTTTTTGAATAATAAAGAACTAATTAATTCCAAAATAATTATGAGATGAAAAAATATACATGGAAACATCACATAATGCACATCTATTTTCATGTGATGCCTAAAAAACATATACAAATGATTGTTTCCTAAATATAGATAATTGTTTATCATTGTTGGCTTATGGAGGCCACTATAATTTCACAACATGAATAAAATATGGAGTTTATAAAATAGTTATCACTTAATTAACATTTTATTTTCAAAACTACTTCACATTAATGTTACCTATACTTGAAAGTTAATAATTAACTCCCACAAGTTGAATATCCATAAAAAATGGTTTATATTTCACTGCATCATTCAATGTCACCTAGAACCTTCAAATGAGAAATGAGATTCTCACAAACATCAGTGTGGAGACAAGAGCTATATTACTAAATACTTGAAAATCATAGTGTTTGGGTTAGTTGAATACCCCATATTCATCAATTTCACATTTCATAGTAATGACATATTGGAAAAATTCCCCATATTTCCCGGAAAACAATATTTTCAAGATTCTTCTCTCTCACTACTACAAGTTGAACTAATTTTAATTTCCTTTAAAATTATGAAAATCAATTTTAAACTTGTCTTGATCCAATTATATCAACTTGCATCAGCCAAGAAAAATAAAAAACCCAAACTCACAGTCAACAAAATCAAAATAATGGTTTTAGATCTACAATCGAAGATATAAATAAAAATATCTTGGCCATCCCAACCATGATTACACCTTATTTTTTATAAGGATTGAAAAGAAATTTTTTATAGAATGAACATTAGTGACCGAATCAGTGCTAGATATAAGTTAAATATTATTTAGTGTCACTGATCAGGCTCATAATATTTTCTTTGTCGAAAAGCACAATAAAATTTGCATCAATATACTCCCTTTGTTACCATCATCATGGATTTTGAGGAACAAATCTATCCAGTTCATTCTCAGAAGTGGTCATATGTATTATTATATATCCTATTCCAGTGATATTTCCATCCTTTATGGATTCTATTTTACATTCACAAATTCATATGAAAAAACATCAATGAACCACTCATGGTATCCCATCGATTTTGTCTTCATAATCCAAACATGATAAAATTCATGATTAGGAAGATCCAATATTCAGTCATCATCATGTTATCTCAAGTCCTCCTTGTGGATTTTATTTGACTCCAAATCAGGGTAATTCAAGTCGAGGATTAGTGATCAGTATTTTTAGTCATCGGTGGACGCATTAGAGCCCCCCTTGAATCATACTAATGATTCACCCACAAATTTTTAATATCATTTGCCTCTACATCCCAATTCTCATTATTCCTATAAAAAATTATTTGAACTCATTTGTTTGTGTTTTTATATTCATAGAATAGTATATGTTCTCAATAATTGTTAAATCAACAATGTTGCATCTGAACCAATCCACTTTATGTGTGGAAAGTAAATTGGGATCTTCAAAGATATTCCAATTTTTCAACATAGTGATAATTAATATTGGCAACATGGGGATGTGATGTAACTTGTTTTTTGGGTCATTTTAAATTATTATATGTACACCTTATCTACATTGTATCTTATTTAAAGTTTCCTTTACATTTCCGTTGATTACTTCTAGAATATTATATTACAACATCTAATAAAAAACACAATTAAATAAAAATATATCATTTAGTTAACTAATATATATATATATATATATATTTAAATTATATAAATAAATAAATTTAATTAAAAATTAATCATGAATAAACCTATCTTACTTTAAATAAATAATTATTCATTTAAAAACAAACAACGACTAAAATCAATAATGAAACAAGCTACCAATATAATTTTAAAACTATTATTTCATTAAAGTCATTAAATGAAAAATTAATTTTTAGATAAGTAATTAATCTATCAAAAAAAATAAAATTATGATCTTAAAAAAATTAAAACAGAAAACTAAATAATAATAATATAAATTATATTATAAAAATAATCAATATGATTAAATATTATATAAATAACTGGTAAAATGTTAAAAGTCAACAAAAATTCATAAAATAAACATCAATTTAATTATCATAAAATCTTAATTTGAAGTTAACATAAACACCTAAATTATTTAAATTGAGGAATACTTGAACATTAAGAATGTAATATAAACACAAAAGAGATGTGTCCAATTACATGATACAAAGGCCACGTCATTCATGCAAAGAATCATGTGATTATTTGGATGATCTTGAATTGACTCAGTAAGTATATTGGTAAAAAATGTTGATACATTTACTCTATGAAGGTTGATATTTATTGATGTTTTTTGATATCACAATGATTAATTTTCTTGTGATTGGGTCCTATGTTCCATGTGATATATTCATTAGCCACATCATAAAAATCCGAAATTTTGAAAGGATCTTTTGATGAAACTTGAGCTTAGAACCTCTGTAATAATTGTGAAACTCTAATAAAATAGGAACCCCCATTTTACCACGTTTTTTGAGTCTTGGTCCTCTCAGAACCATGATTTTCCTTACAGAAAAGTGTTTCCCTACATGGATCCCTACCACATTCCAGAATGAATCATCCCTCTATTGATTTTTCTCATCATCCAAAATAATTATTTTTAGTGTTCTTTCCCCTCAATTTAACATACCATGGGAAACATTCCCTAATGTCACATTTCCAAATAACTACTCCAGTCCAAGAATACATAACTGTTGTGTTCTAATAAGGTAGGATATTGAAATGAAAAATTCACCTAATTGACATGTGTTATAAAATTTTTCATTTTATATGTTTAACATTTTGGGGTGTATATTTTACCACCATTATATCATAAACGTCCACATTGTGGACCAAATATATCAATTCGTGTAGTACCACTACACATCTATATGGCTTCTTCCTCTGATACTAATGTAAAAATTGGGGTTCAAATTATAATTTACAGAATTTTTAATGATAGAAATCCCGGTTATTTGATTATAATTTGTGATTAAAATTAGGTGAAATTTTATTTTAATAAAAATAATATCATACCAAATTTAATGGATTTTAAGAAGTTAAAATCCCAATTAACATGATGGAATTTTCTATTAAAATGTTTTGGTGCTATGCTCCGGGATAGAACATGATTTTGGATCCAGAAGAGCCTTAGTGAATAAATAAAAAAACATATTATATATATTATATTACATGTGAATAATTTTGATAAAATCATTTATTATCTCCCATAATATGTGTCGTATGAAAAATATGAGACCACCAGAATATCTTGGATGCATGGTTCACAATAGTTATGACAAAACATTTATGTGGGTCCGGCGTTTGGTCAGATCTCAAATGAGGATAAATTATTTAATATTTTTTTTAATATATTTTATAAATAATTTAATATCATACAAATTATATATTTTGTGGGAAATATGTGACAACCATTAAATCCATGAGTTGGTTTTAACATAGTTGCAACATAAAAATTGTTCAAGATGGGGGTTTGGTGAGATCACATTCAAGGTTATATTATATAATATCTTTATTATATCATTATTGTTAATTTAATTATTTAACTTAATTTTTCTCTATCCATCATATCTAAACACATGAAAACATTCTCTTTTTATTCCTTAATGATTAAAAATCTATGGAAATCAAGGGGGTTGGCCTGTCTAAATTTAGCAAAAAAATAAATGGATAAAATCAGTGTCTAAAAATAAATTTTTTAGTAAAATCGTATATCTAAATCAATGTATTTATTTTTTAAATTATGAGTACCATAAATGAAATTTTGAACCATTTTAGATTGGGTGCTACTTGATTTGGTTGATTTTGATAATCCTTGATACTCATTCACACATGATAGATGAATCCCCATCGATTTGATCTAAAGTTCTTCTTCTTCTTAAATAAACAACATGGTCCCCTTATCCTCATTCATTTTGTGGGGCCTGTAGTTATAGGTTTTACCAATAATTTGTTTTGTTTTTTTCTCCCCCCTAAGTTTAATTTATAATGAAAATTAAAATATGTTTTATATAAATAAAAACACAGAGCATTAGTTTGGGATAATTTCAATTGATCCTCAAAAATAAATTCTGAAAAAATTATATAGGATTACCAAATGTAAATTTTGAAAATGTGAATTTATAGTTTTGTAATAATAATAATCTTTGTGAATTATTAAAATACAACTGTTTTTTATTTTTTGAGAACGTGTTGTTTTCAACAATACTCTATCTTTTTATGATGACGTTGATGTTCACAAATACCCTTATTTTTTTATAATGATTTTACTTTGAGTATATTTCAGGAAATTAATATTATTTATTTATCTATTATGAAATAATATTTAAGCATTTTATTCCGCGTGGAAGATTTTTCAATGTGTTCAGAAATCTCTTTAGAAAGTTTTGGAAACAATGTCTATACCCTACGTTGAGGAGCATAACATAAAGATGAAAAATGTCACTTACAGGTTATCAGTAAAGTATGGTTAAGAAACCATACGTTTTTAGAAAAGTATAGAAGAAATAACCCTATTTTTGAAAGAAACCATACATTTGGAATTTCATAAATGTATGGTAGAATAATCCTATGTTAAAACGGAACGTCATTTTTGTTTCTCAAAAGTATGGTTCATCAACCTTACTTTTGAAAACAACCTTCCATTGGATCGTTTACCTTTCGTTTTGAAGCTGATAAAATTATGGATTATATATAGTTCGTTTGAGAGTAGAAGATGAAAGTATTGATGATCAACATTATGATTGAGAAAATCTATACATTTTTTATCATCCTTATGTTGTGAACCTTACGTTTAGAGAATTTATGCTATGTAGTTCAACCCTATGTCTGGTGTTAGAGATATAAATTATGACTTTATTAAAGCAATGGTATTTTTGTTGATTATATGGCTAATTCAAAGCCAGATTATGATCTAAAATTTAAAGTGCATCTTTTAAAGATTTTATACTGTTTATTTAAGATTCAAATGATTGATTTAGGGGGATCTTTTCATGGTTAATTTTAAGGGGAGTTACAACTTCTCTGGTTATTCAAATATTTGAATATCGCGATTCTAAAGGTGAAATTTTACGGAACTAAAATTAATATGAGAACATTTGTCTTTATTCATTATATACATGCATTGTTTTTTATTATAGATATAGAGGTGAATCATTGAATAGAAGAAAAATATATATCATGCCCTTGTGTTTTTCACTACTATTGATTGCAGAGACAATCAGGACTTACAGATATTCTATTACAATGATAGACGAAGCTCTATTTTTTGAAGAATAAAAAATTAGATTTAAGATTCACCAATTCATCATTGAATATCTTTTCTAAATTGACTATTGTAAAATTTGGCAATTATATTTCAAGACCTACTACAACCAGATCGACTAAGAACTACTCTTTGCGTGAAGAACATCATTTCTGAAGTCGATGATCCATCGAAAATCAATTGTGTGTTGTTGCAATTGTGAAGATCAAATGGAATGTCATTCAAATATCAAATACTCGTTTACATTGAGTTATCAACATCTCTTACTATGCTATGTGCTTGGTTCTATCTATGAACCAAAACGCTCTAGTTTTCCATAATGTTGTAATGGTGTCAACTGCCTATACTCAGTTATTGAACGGTCTGTTGATAAGAGAACCAGATAGTAAAAATCACTAAGCTCGCAGAGTAGAGTATTGGTGGAGTGGACTAAGGGTATTCTTCTCCCCAAACCACTATACATCATGTTTCATTTCTATTTATTATCCACTACTTAATCTTTCGGATAAATTTGAAATGAAAGATCACGATCTAGTGAAAAAATTGTAAAAGACACAAATTCACCTCCCCCCTCTTGTGTATATTTGGTATAACCTGATCCAACAATTGGTATTCGAGGAAGAGATTTTCTTAATGTTATATCAAGCTGAATGTTTTTGGATTATACAATACAATGGCTAATACAAGAGAGGGTATGTCAATGGATCAAGGTACCAACATCAACATTGAAAATTATGGATGTTTGAAATCAAGGATGATCATTTATTTAAAGAACCATGGATATAGAGTCTACTAAAAAATTATAACTCCCTATGTGATTCTAGAGAAACATAAAACATGGATTCTTGATTTAGAAGATGAGTACGACATAAATTAAAAAGCTATGAATGCTATTGTATATGCTCTTAGACCAATTGAATTCAATAGAGTATCCCAGTGCACGACGACTTATGAAATGTTGTAGACATTTCCAGTTGCTTATGAAGGAACTGACAATATAAGACAGATGAGGTATGCTACTACTAAACTAAGATTTGACACATTCATGATAATTTAAGGGGAAAGTATCACCCAGATGAATGGAAGGCTTACAAAAAGATTCATCAATATCATTGCTTTGGGAGATCCGATCAAACAAGATGATCATGAATTGAAAGTACTGAGATAACAACCACCAAGATGGAATGGAATTTCTTTTTCTATCATACAATATGCACCTATAAAATATTTTACAATGAGAGGGATAATTGGAACTATAATGATGTATGAGACTGTGATGTAGGATGAAGCAATTGAGCATAACGTTTAGATAACGATATATGACAGTTCCTTAAAGGTTTCATCTCAAAGAAAAAGTAGAAAAACGAGGAAAAAGGAAACAAAGTTGAAATCAGAACGTTCTTATACATCCAATTCAGATGTGGAATTGTCTTAGATAGCCCAAAAATTCAGTATGTTTTTCAAAATAAAAAATGTTTTATAATGTATTTTTAAAAAGGATGAGAATGAATTCAGATGCTATGAATTCAAAAAAGAGGTCTCACATTAGACCTGGCTGTTCACAATTAAAGGAAGAGAAGAAAATTAAATACTTCAAGAGAAATGAATATGAGAAAAAAAAGAAAACAATTCAATGAAATCTACATGGAGTGTTTTTAAAGACTCCAGCAGCTCATCAAAGTCATACTCGGAAAAATAATAAGAAAATATGAAAGCAAAATTGTGCTTTATGGGCGATGATGTTTAGTTGAAATCTAACTACTCATCTAATTCAGACACTACTAGAAATTTAGGCAATAACAACTGTTATAAACCACAGCTATATGTAAAAAAATAGGGCTATATTCCATAGCCATGGTTTAATGAACCATGGCCGGCATTGGCGTGGAGATAGGGTCGACCCTATAGCCATGGTTTTAAATTGTGCTTATAGCCCTATAGCCTCTGTTCGAACTGGGGTTATAGACCTATAGCCACAACACCAACCATTTCTATATGGCTAGAGCCATGATTTCAAACCCTGGATATAGATTCGGCCCTATATCCATGACAATACTAGTAATGGTTCATAAAACAGTTGATATAGGCCTATAACCACAGTTCACACCATTGCTATAGCCCTTTCCATTGCATAAAAACCAGCATGGTTCACCATGCTGGCTATTGAGAGGACACTACAAACTCCCCCTCCCCCCACCCACAGCCCTGCTATACAGCACCAGCACCCCCACCCCCTGTTCATGCACACCTCCCCAACTCCACCCCCTTTCACCCCATGCACCTTGCACCCCTCCCACCCCTACACCTTGCACCCCCTGCCTCCCCCAAAACATCCCCCCAAACCACTACACCTACAGCCCTCCCTTTTTCCCCCTGGAGAACCCCCTCCCATTCCTAGGATAGCATCCCCCACACATCCGCCCAACAACCCCCTCCCCCCTTGATACCCCCACCACCTAGACAACACCCCCTATAAACCCCTAGGTAACCCCCTCCCTTTCCCTAAATAGCTCCACTTGACACCCCCCACCCCACCACAAATCCCCCGACATCCCCATTTCCCTCCCTCTACACCTTTCAACCCTCCCTCCCACTGGACAACCCCCTCCCTCCCCTAGATATCCTTCCCAACCCCAACCCCAACCCCTACACCTGCACCCCCCTCCGTCCCCCTAGACAACCCCCTCCCTTTCCCTAGAGATCCCCTCGCCCCCACTCCCCTTATATCCCCATCCCCCCTTTCCATCCCCCTCGCACCCCATGGACATCACCACCTCCAAAACCTTAGTCATCCCCCTCCCTTTCCCTAGATAGCCACCCCTACAGCCCCCAGCCCTTCCCTAGGTAGCCCCCTCTCCATCTCGGGACTCCCCCCCACGCCACCCCCTCCACCCTCTGGACACCCTCATCCCCCACCACCACTCCCCCTGTAGGCCCCTCCAGTTCCCCGGAAAACCACACCCTTTCCATAGACTGCCCCATTCTAATTCCCTCCTACATCCCCTTCCTCTCCCCTAGACACCTCACCCCCACCACACCCCTTGCAACCCCCTCCGTTTCCATGGACATCCCCCTTCCCCCTAGACTGCCCCCTCCCTTTCCCAGGGCTACCCCCTTCTCCCCGGATATCCCCCCACCCACCACTTCTCCTATAGACCCTCCCTAATCCCCCCCCCATTCCCCTACATCCCCTCCATTTCCATGGACACCCATGGAATCCCACCTCCCCCCAATTAAATTGACACCACCACAACCACTCCCCATATAGACCATGTCCTGGACAGAACCCCCCCCCCCCAGACAGGCCCCCTCCCTTTCCCTAGACATCCCCCATGATAGCCTCCCTCCCTTTCCCAAGTCATCCCCCTACACCCTAGATATCACACCCTCCATCCCCTCCCCACTCCCCCTGCAGCCCCATCATTTTCCCTGGATAGACCCCCTGTACACCCCCCATCACCACTCCACCTGCACCCCCCTCCCACTTAAGCCCATGCCCTTTCTCTGGAGACCACCCATGCAGCCCCCTTCCCCCCATCCCCTAGACAGCACCACCCCCACTCACCCTAAAGCCCCCTCCCCCCCTTCTTGGATAGTCCCACCCGGATAGGCCCCCATCCTACACCCCAACCCACTAAACACACTGGTCAATTGAATTGAGAAAACAAAAAACATGAGAATACAGCTGTTATAAAAAATTACAATCAAATGAACTACAATAATAAAAAAACATGCTAATATGACAAGTAAACAATCAAACATCATCAAGTAAAATTGATTAGTGTGGAACCAATCCAAATGGTTTTGAAAAAGATTGAATTAAGACAAACTGAAAAAAATGTAACCCAAATGACTCAAACCAATCAAATTTGACTTCAATAATTCATAATTGAGCATGAAAATAATGAAACTACTGAAACATACCTTGTTTAATCTAAAATTAATTTAATTTAACTGAATAGCCCCAGATTGAACAAAATGAACCTATTAAAATTGACATAAACCAATAAAAAATGAACCCAATAAAAAAACATGGAAAAAACAACCTGATCCCAACTAAATCATGTAGCCAAGACATGCGATGAAAATTTAGAAGGCCTCATGCCTGCAAGAGGAGAGGATATCACAGTCATGTGGTGCTTCACTATCCTCAATGAGATCCCAAACACACTGCAAAAAGATAGGGAACCGAAAAATCAAAAAAGAATATTCATATTGATATGTATATCCCTACACTGAATAACATGGTCATTAATTAAGGGGGGTTTTCAAATGAAATCCAATTTCAATTATCACATACACCACATTGGTGTTGGAGTTATATTATTCTATATCTGGTGAGTATTCTTTAAAAGAGTATGTTGCTCCACTGTTGATGGGAAACATGAATGAAGCGAGTTGATACTGATACAGTTTGACATCCCATGGGTTGTGTTGTATTTTTTGACAAAATGTGTTTAAAAATACCAAGCTGGTTTGTTGAAAATATGGGATTATTGATGGACACCCACCCACTTGGAACCCACCTGGTCAAACCCTTTCACACCCTATAGTAGCCCACCCACTCGATAGCCCCTTGAACCCCCCCCCCCGCCCCACAGTAACCCACCCTTCGGCAATTCCTGCAACCCCTCCCACCTGGACACCCCCCTCTGTCCTGGACACCCCCTCCCCCACGTGGACATCCCCCACCCCCAAACACCCTCTGGACAACCCCCTTGAACACCCCCCTGCACACCCATTCCCCACTTGCACCCCCTCCTTCCTCTTGGACACCCACTACACCTTTCCCCCTCCCCCTGAACCCCTCCCCCAAATCCATGACAACTTCCATAGAACAATTAATCCAATATACTCCATCAAAAACTAAAAAATTGGAAAAAAACAAAAACCCAACATGTTCATCAAGACAGAAGCATTGTATAATCGACATCAACCAAATCTGGTAACAAGCGATCCTTTAATAGAGAAACTAACAGACAACAACATAGATTCAATAATGTAGAAAACTACCAATAATATCATTTTTAATACTGTGTGGAAACTATAAATTACATAGACCAGAAAAAGGACACATTGTACATGCTTGAAGAAATATACAAATTTCCCTAAGATTAAATCATCTTAAAAAATGAACAAAAATTAATTCTTGAAGCTACTGCATTGAACATCCTACAATTACAGGACATATCTGACTTTAGAGTCATTGATAGTTCTTCCCATGCAGGATTTGTAGCATGAAAAAATATTATTGACCATCCTCAATAAGAAACATTCTTGAAACCGATGATGAGTGCAGCCCTTCACTTTTGCAATACCATAAACTACATAATAACTAGAGAATTCATAACTAAATATTATAATAACACAAGAATGATTGAAGAATTGGATGAAAAAAAGGCATAAACACTTACATAACACTGTATGGTTCCAAGTGTAGATGTAATGAAAATTTTTGACATGAGAACTCATGCAGCCATTCAGAAAATTGGATCATTTGCATGAATGATGAACCATCATTGTCATCTTCTAGGGTAGATATATGCAAAAATACTAAAATGTATCAAAATGATTCTTCTCCATGTAAAATCACATATATAATGTTTTTTAATAAAGCTAGTTCTAACATTGAAAAATATGGAACCAATCAATTGCGTGGTTGCCAATGCTTTGGGATGAATATTGGCATCTATACCAAGTAAGGAATTGGATAATGAAATTGTCAAGATATTAATTCATGCATCAGAAATATTAGAATCATCTAACCTTTCATAAAAATTATACAAGAAATAGGGTAAATGTGATCTCCCAGAAAAGGCCACTGATGTTACTAGAGCTTTCAACTAGTGAGTGGCTGTAATCTATGAGAAGCTACATGGCTATGATTTCTAACACATGGTTTTAAAATAACATGTGAAACTCATTTAACTCATTGATTATTGAATATGGAAGAAGTATTACTAACCGACTCAAGAGCCATATGGAAGCCAAATTCCAAAATTAGATGAATCAAAGAGGGCTCCACATGAGAAAAAATTAAAGTGGCAGCAACTCTGGTCTCAAGGAGATGTTCATTTATTCTATACTGATAACTTCAACATCAAACTAACAAGAAATGTTCTTTATGGTTTCTCTAGATCGGCTTTCCTATAGCCCTGTACCACAATAATTTTAGTGGGAGGGCATACAATTTTCCAAAGCACCTGGACAATAAATCTTGAAATAATATTTTTAAATCCTTACCATTGCTCATATTTGATAATTTTATGAAAATTATATACTAATTTAAAAATCCGCTCCAATGTCTAATTCTAGAAACAACCATTATATGTGTGAGAAAATCTATAAAAGAAAAAATATAATAAAATAATATCTAATGTGAGGGATTTGGAAACATATACAAATATTTTTACAAAAAAGATAAAATATGATGAAATGACTATTCTAAGAGTATTACTAATTTCTAAAATTTCCCTTGTGCTAGTCCACCGGGTTTTAACAGATACACCTACATAAAATTTTATTCAATATATTTTCCAAAACACATGATCTCATGGATGAATTAATATAGAAAATAAAAGCATAAGATTGTTATGTTTACAATTGACCATGCAATAGCATTAGTTGGTGTCACAAACTTGTTGGAAAATAAAAACATTTTATTTCTAGGGACATCCACATTAAATGGAAATGAAACACTTACATTAGGCATAAGAACCTAATAGAATGAAAACATACATGGAAACAAAATTAAAAAAAAAGAAGTGTTATAGAGCTTTCTCAGAATGTACAAATGATAAAAGCAACATACCTTGATAAAATTAGAAGGGGATAATACAAGATATATATTTTGGAAATTAGAGAAACCAATAAATAATAATGTTAAATATTTTTAGACTCTAATCAATTTGACTATCTTGAGAAACAATTTCCAAAAATGATTTCATGGCTTGCTGCTAATGTTGTATTTAATGAACCAAACCAGCACCAAAATTGTTGTGGCTCTATTGGTGAAAAAATAAATATAGCATGGGATCAAGAGGCATAATAAATAATTTTAAAATGGGGGGGGGGGGTAACAAAAATGAATAATCAATCTGATAAAAAAGTAGTAATAACAGTCTTCCCAATGGTAGTCTCTATAACAGTTCCTCCATCTTGTAATTGTTTACTGTTAAGTGAATTTAATTCAATTATTATTCTTGATGAAATAATGGTATATAATTTTTTTCATGTCGTATCTATAAACATTAATATATTAATTGATCAGGGACTCTTTTATGAATTTTATTCTTAAGGAGCTGTGTTCACCTAGACTAGATACACTGTTAATAGAAGTCAGTCTAGAAGGATTGATAAGCCCTTTATTTCTTTTAATGGCCTTGATATGGATTCTATATTAACATGTATAGCTCTACATAGTTTTTTCTCAGATCACCACCCACATCTATTGTTTTTATACACTAATGAAATGATACATGCTATCCCTTTTAATTTCAATAAGTCGTGGATCCATTTTAAGTAGTGTAGTGAAAGTGTACAATAGAAATGAAAGAGGAGATTTAAGGGAAATGATTTCCAAAGGCTCATTTTAATGCTTAAAGCTACTAAATATCCACTCAAAGGATGGACTAGAGACAAATTAACCAAATTGAATGAGGAAATCTTGTATTTTGGGGATGATAACTTGAAAGTTCAAAATTGATTTTCTATCCTTGATACCCTATCATCTGAGGAATTTCCACTGAAATTTGAGATTAACGAGCTCATTCATACACATAAGAGGATTATTATAAAGTATATTAATTTTATATGGTTAAAATAAGGTGATAGAAACACTTTATTTTTACACATCATGAATAAGAATAAAATTACTATAAAAAAGTTCACCATCAATAAGGTGAATATAGAGACTCTTAATAATTAGAGAAGTATATCCGCTGCCTTGCTCAGTCACATTAAACCTATATTTAATATTGCAATTCTGGGTAAGATTTCATTTCACACTACCTTACCTACTAATGTAGAAATTTAAAAGGAACATTTATCTCTTAATACGGATAAAGAAGCTGAACTGGATAGATTCTCTAATCACTTCTTAATTCAATTTTGGTATGGTAATCATTTGGAACTTGTATAGGTTGTTCAATAATATTTTAGACTATTATTTCTTGCTATGGGTACCAAATCTCAATTAATAACCATCATTCCATAGTTTGAACATTCCCTCGATGTTGGAGACAATATTCCTATCGCTGTGAAAAATAATCATCACAAGATACTCAGTAAGGTGACTATTATAATTTTGGTGGCTATTGTATGTTCCATTATTTCTCTAAATTTTTGGGTTCTTATACATTAAATTGAACGATTATTTATATACTAACTCGGAATGTGTTAAATATATTATATAGGACAACCAGGCCTAGAAATATTGATTTAAATATTAACATCACTAATTCTTTTGACACTCTTAGATAGGATTTCACATTTTAAGTACATGAACGTTTTGGCTTCTCAACCAGATTTTTTCAGCTTATTCAAGAACTTATATTCAGATCAAGACTCTCATTAATTGTTAGTGGGTCTCCCAAAAGATACATCGATCATACCCAATGGGTGAGATAGGGGAATCCGCCCTAAAATTTTTTATTTGGAATTAACAGGGATTAACATATAAAATATTTCATTAATGTTACAGATTTCAGAACTTTATCACCAATTATGGACACTAGAAAGATAATAGAACCCACCAAATTGTTTTATGTTGATGAAATTACAATTTTTTGTGAATATTATTACATTCCACTTTCTTTTATCATGGGGATTTTCTTGATTTTTGAATAAGTCTCAAGGCAAGCCATTAGTTAGAAGAAATATATGCTTTATTATAGCAAGGACTTGCTTGTTTCCAAGAGGAAGAAAATTTCTAAATTATTTGGAGTTATAGTTGAAAAAATTCCTTTCACCTAGCTAGAATAACATGTTTAGAACAAAATTTATCTTTTCATCAAAATGTATTTTAATATGGATGATATGGGAAAACATTATTCCTATGGATGATAAAATTTCATTATTTGATCTTTATTTTACATCAATTTTCTTGATTTATATTAAGAACTAGGATGATTTTCATAATTTCATTCTGAAATGTCACATATGAAATGATGATGTCCTGTGAATGCATGAATTCAATAAGTTCAGTTCTAGTGAATTACAATGATCTTCACCTCCATATGTTCCACCAAAAATCATCTCCCTGCCCATCAATTGTCCCATTCTCACCTAAAACACAAAAAGGTAATTATCCAAAATGTTGTAGGAGATGGGGGTGGTGAAAGATTTGACAAGAAGACAATTTTCATTCATTATCAGGTGGTAAAATTAAATATATGACATCCCATTTGAATTGAGTATGGTAACACTTAATAAAAAGTGCTTCTCGCACTTATCACCTATGATACATTCTTCGGTATAATTATTTCAAAATTACATACTGGATAATATTTTTGAGTTGCTTATTTAAGTCTTTG
Organism: Viscum album; assembly: GCA_963277665.1. Classification (NCBI taxonomy): domain Eukaryota; kingdom Viridiplantae; phylum Streptophyta; class Magnoliopsida; order Santalales; family Viscaceae; genus Viscum; species Viscum album. The sequence continues at coordinate 504,174,203 of OY728159.1, forward strand.
TATGAGAACACATCAAAAACTGATTACAAAACATATTTCTTGTGATTAACTATTTGATAAATAAAAAAACTGCTTATTTATTTAAACTACTTATCATATGTGGTGTGTTGTAATCACTATATCACGCAGCCTTAACTAATCATAAATGGTGTATGCTTCTTCATGAATAACACACCATATAAGAAGGGATGATAATGATTCCCACCGAATAGTTGACCAAAGTGCATGGGCGGGGTAAAATTATTCTTGAATATTTTTATTTTCCATAATCCCCACCCCAAATAATCATACATTGGGTTGGATTTATTCCTTTATGGTGTATTAATGATATCTCATTCAAATACTGATCAAAGAGGACAATAAAAATTGTTCCTAACATTATTTCATATTAATGCAATTGCATGTTCAGGGATTATGTCTGCAGTCACTAGTAATTATCATGTCCTCAACTTCACTTGTAAGGAGAAAGGTCATGAACCACTTTATGGGAAGCTCTCTCCCTCATCCATATGATGGAGATTGTGAAATTAAATACCAACTCCTTGAATCCTTTAGCATCAAGAGACCAAGAAATTTAGAAGACAATGCCCATGAAATTATATGTTCATCATCACTTAAAACAATGTTTTCATAAATACCATTCACAATAAGAAAATAAAAAGAATTGTAGATCTTTTTCATGAGAGAAAAATTTGGACCCATGATAATCAAAATCAGTGAGTAAGTTTCACATTGAATAATTAATGAATAATAAATCATATTGAAGGTGTTGAAATAAGATTTTATCATATACATCTTTTATATGATGAGCTAACGAAAATATAAGGTATTGATATATGAGATCACTAATACTAAAAAATAGGGGAATTCACCAATATAAGTGGTTATTGTTAGAGAAAAATACACTCAGTTTATAAATATTATAATATAATCAATAACCAATCTCAACAAAAAAATAAAATAATGTTTTTCTCATCAATTGGTATACAAAACATAGTATGGAGATTATTGTCTTATGTGCAATCAAAATAAAATAAAGTTTAATTCATTAGGCCTACCCCTTCAAACCCTAGGAATTGAATATGAGTTTGAGTGACACTGGAAAAATAAATACCTACATAGGAAAACACAAACATCATTATGCATATGAAATAAACATATTTTTAGAAATTGACACATTTTTACTAGAGGGTTGAACCTTGAAAATCATCATTGGCTGCAGATGTATGGTTAGGCGATCACTTGATATGGTATGAATTGTTTCAGAAATAAGCTATCGTGAAAGAGTAAACACTATAATCTTTACATAATGTGTAGGGTCGACTAACATGGATCCGGCTCATAGAAGGTGTCAGTTCGGCTGAAAAACCTAATAGAGGAGGAATGATAGACGAAGGGGGTGGAGGAGAGGGATGTTTGAAGAAGGGAATAGGGGGGATCACTAAGGGATGGAAGAACCAAATAGAGAATCCAACAAGGATCGGTCGATGGAGAATCAACTGGTCGATGACGGGGGAGGAGGGTTTCGATTTTAGGATATGAGTCAGGACAGGGAGGGGATTGCGGGTGGGAGATGAGATGATTCATGAAGAGGGTGGGGATTGTGGGTGAGAGATGAGTCACGATGAGGTAGACGAGTGTAGATGAGTCGTGATGATGGAGGAATCATTGTTGCCACATACTTTTTTTTCTCATGGAATTACCTATTCTATGTCCACGTTTTTCTAATAACTATGTCAATATCATAACCTATAGCCATGAACCAAAACAACCGTGGCTATAGGTTATTTTTCTAGTAGTGAGATTCTAGTTCATTCTATTCAAATAATAATCATTCTGCATAGTGTATTCTGCTAGAAGAGAAATATGATTCCTTATTTATGAAAAATAAATAATTGAAAAATCTTAATACAACTGTTTTAGGAGAAGGAGACATATTTCTAAAATAACATCAATAGATAATTGAAAAATAAAACACATCAGTCAAAAACTATACAGATAATGAAATTAAAATAAAAACACTGCAAACCGAAGTAGAAACATAAAAATTTGAAACTCTTATTTTTACCTAAGGATAAAATACACTAAATGAAATACATGGATATAATGTTATTAAAAAGGAAAGATATGAAATAGGTTGTTAAGGTGAAAACCCTAAACTATATAAAAAATACATTGCACCATATACTAGGAATGTTATCGGCAATTATTGTGGACAATAAGACACATATATAAAAATTGTTATTTATGGAAACCGAAAAATAAGTGGGATTAAGAAAGACTTTTTTAAAAGTAGTTTATATGGTTTTTTGATTATAAAAAAACAAATCAAGCGTAGATTCCCAGATCTATGATAACTAACACTACTAGACCCAACAAAATATGGATACCAAAACAAATATGTGTTTAAATGCCATTGCCGGAAGCATGTCACATAAGACAAAATGAAATATGGTATATAGACAGTGGCTTCTCTAGGAATATAAGTGGAAACTCATAAAATTTCATAACTCTATCTCAAAAGGATGGTGGTCTAGTCACATTTGGTGACATTGCCAATGGTATGATTATTGGCATCAGAACAATTGGATATCTTGAAGCAGTCATAATCAATAAAGTACTCTATGTACAAGGATTGAAAGACAACATGACAAGTATCTCTCATCTATGGGATGATGGTTATTTTCTTTGCTTTTCTAATAATTTTTGTTCTGTTTTTAAAGTAAAATTTCATAAATTTATAGCACCAAGAATAAATAATGATTACACACTAGACTGATGTTTGTAGTGTAAACAAAAAGTAAAATGCTTAACTGCTAAGATAAATAAATCTTGGAACTGTCCTAGAAAACATGGACATTGAGATATATATGATTTACATTAGTTATCTAAGAAGAAATTATTTTTTGTCTTCCCTAGTCTCAAAGTTGAATGGGATAGATTCTGTGAGGCAAATCAACTTGGAAAGCAGCACAAATCATCCTTCATATCTGTTAAAAAAATTGTTACATCTAATCCTATAGAATATATCCATTTGGATTTTTTGGACCTTCAAGAATAGAATGATTGGATAGTAATTTATATGTATATGTTTTAGTTGATGACTATTCTATATTTACATGGATTTATTTACAAAAATATAAAAATTATGTTTTTACTATTTTTGAATGATATTTCAATGCTCTTCAAAAGGAAAAAGATTCGAAAATAATTTCATTAAGAAGTGTTCATGGTCGAGAGTTTTAGAATATAGAATTTAATTCCATCTTCTAAAATATTGGTATTAAACACACCTTCTCTACACCTATAACACCTCAACAAAATGGAATTGTTGAAAGAAGAAATTGGACTATCCAAGAAATGGTTAGGATAATGCTAAATGAATAGTGTCTTCCTACCTCTTTCTAGGTAGAATCTATAAGAACAAACTATTATATAAAAAAAATAGTTTTAATCAGACCTATTTTAAAAAAGACACCCTATGGACTTTTGAATAAATTTAAACCTAAAGTAAATTACTTTAATGTTTTTAGATGCAAGGATTACAACATAAACACCAAGGCCTATATTGGTAAGATTTATCCTAAATATGATAAACGAATTTTATTAGTATACTCTACTACTTCATAATCTTATAGAGTTTTTAATAAAAATTCCATGATTATTGAAGAATCAATTCATATGAAATTTGATGAATCTGATCCCTTTGAGAAAAGGAAAGACCAAATTGATAAATCTATATATAATGATAACCTGAGACTGGAAAACATGAAATATGATTTTGAAAAATATATAAAATAAATTCTATCTATTTCATAAGAACATGACAGTGAAGAACCTAACAGTTTACTACCTAAAAAATCTAATACCCTACAAAATCATAATTTAGAAACTATTATAGGAGACATAGAAAATAGCATAAAATCTAGAAGAAATGTTGGAAATCCTGTGGAATTCATTGAATTTCATTCCGAATTAGAACCTTAGACATTAGAAGAAGCCTTAGTTGATGAAATAATGATGATAAAAATTCTAGAAGAACAAATCCATTTCATGAGAAATGAAGTCTGTAATTCAGTTGAAAGACATAAAAATTATCCAGTTTTAGGAAGCAAATGTTCTAAATAAATAAACATGATTATCAAGGAATAATGACTAGAAATAAAGAAATACTTTTAGCTAAAGTTTATAGTTAGGAATATGGTATAGATTATGATGAGACCTTTTCATGTATATCTTGATTAGAAGCCATTCAGATCCTTTTAGCCTATGCATATCATATTAAAATTAAATTATTTCAAATAGATGTTATATCTACATTTTTAATTGGTTACTTATTGAAGGATGTTTATATTGCACAACCTCCTGGTTTTTAAAATTCACAAAAAAATGATTCTGTTTTCAAACATACTAAATCTCATTGTGGTCTTGAACTAGCACATATAGCTTCGCATAAAATATTAAGTTTTTTTATTTTAATTTTTTTTATATTGTTGGTATGGGAGATCCAACTAAGTTTACGAAAACTGTCAAAACTAATAATTTAGTGGTTCAAATTCATGCCGATGATCTAATTTTTGGTTCCTCAAAAACAATGTTCTCACGTGTTTACAAATATAATGAAAAATAATTTGAAATGATTTTGATGGGAGAATTAAATTTTTTTAGCACATAAAATTTATCAAAATTATTGTGGAAATGTTTTAAATCAAAGAAAATACATTACTGATTTAGTAAAGTAATTTGAACTTAAAAACAATAATACATATTCAAATCCTATGTGTACTAATATAAAACGTTATTTGGATGAAACTAAAATATCAGTTGAAAAAATTTATATATAGGTATGATCGGTACTTTATTATATCTTATGGCTAGAAGGCCAGATACAATGAACTCAGTTTGTCTTTGTGCTAGATTTCAATCAAATCCAATAGATTCTCATATAAGTGCTGTCAAAATAATCCGTAGATATTTAAAATAAATTGTTTTTCAATCATTTCTCTATACCAAAAAATATGATTTTAATTTAATTTTTTATTCAGATGAAGACATTGGATGTTTTAGATTAGATAGAAAAAGAAACTTCGAGACCTGTCACTTTTTTAAAAAATCATTAGTGTAATGGTCTAGTAAGAAAACACACTCAGTTGCTCTATCAACAGCTAAATAAGAAGATATATTTGCTCGTAGTTTCTGTGCACATGTTTTTTGGATGGAAAAAACTATTATGGTTTTGGAATAAATTTTAATAATACACTAATTTTATGTAATTATACTAGTGCTACAAATATTTCCCAAAACCCTATTACACAATTTTGAACTAAGCATATTGATATTAGACATTATAATATAGGAAAACATGTTCTTAAAAACAATATATTATTAGTATTTGTAATCACTGAAATTCAATTAGCTGATATTTTTACTAACACACTTCCCACTGCAATGATTGATTTTATTAAGGGGAGCTAGGTTTATTAATTTTAAAATGAATTTATTTTTAATTTTAATTTTTTTTACCTGCCTTTATTAATTTAAACATTTATTCAATTAATTTTTAAACGTTTTCCATAGAGGTTTATACTTTTAAATAATGTAATAATTAATATGTTCATAATGACACGAGAATCAAGTATATCAGAAACCATTTCCTATTCCAAAACTACTCATTTTCTCAAAACCCTTAGAAAACCCAAGAACTTCTACCACACTTCTCTATCCGCACCAAAACCTCCAAAACCCAAGATTTTCGAACCTTCAGAAATCTGTGACAGCAATGGCCACAATCAAAAGGACTAATGTTCCCGAAACCAACAACACCAAGTAGTAATGCTCGACAGGTTGAATGATTTTTTATAGAAAGGAGATTGATCAATAATGGTTATACCAGATAGATCTAATGATAAGGCAAGCCCTGACATTTCAGAAACTCGAGAAAACTGCTAATGGGGACTATAAAAATTTTCTATATGAGGTAGACCATGATCACTTTTTACATCTTTTTTTATGTTTAGTAGAAGATGATGATTCAATAATATCTAAAAACACGGAAAGATATTTTTTGATTTCATTTGTAGAGATAGCCAAAATTCTTCACTACCCTCATGGGGAAGTTTTCTATTTTTATTTAATGAATATTGGTGATAATATCCATAAGTCTAAGGATAGTATGTCTTTTCTAATTGGCACTAAAAATATAAGGAAGATGTCAGTGAAAGATCTAAAGCCCGGCCATAATATTTTAATTAAAGTTTTTCCAATAGGTATTGCACCGAGAATGTTAGAGATGGAGAAAATATTGTAACCTGATATGTACATAATTTTTCATTTTATGAGTGATATAATGATGGATTTTCCAAGATTTATGACCAGATATCTCAACTAATGTAGCCAACCAAAATGCAGGATGCCCTTCTATCCCTTTGGAATTTTCATTTCAAAGTGCTTACTTAATAAAGATATGATAAGGTTACAGGATACACGAGTGAAATGTCATTATATAAACATTTTAAATGCTTGAACACAAAGGAATACTGGTTTAATTTGGAGAACAATGAATGGATAAATCATTTCTACTGGAGCAGAAGAAGAATAAGAGAGTGCTCAGGAACTTACTACTAAATCAAAGGAAGCAGTTTCCGAATCAAGAACTAATGTAGTATCAAGGAGGATACAGTTTGGGACAGTTGATACACCTGCTGATAAGGAAAGTGAAGAAGGACATCAGAGGAAAAGTTCAAGAGTAGATCAAGATAATGAGAAACCTGTTCAAGAAACTGTTGGAACAACTGAACCTCATCTATGCTACAACATTACTAGAGAATCTGTAGTACTACATGTTGATCAACAAATAGTTTCACAGATTGAGGTGACTTCTCAAGTAGAAAATGAAATTGGGCATCAAACTGTTGAAAATCCTTGAGAAGTTTAAGTGGCTAGATATGAAAATGTATATCTTACTAAAATTGTCCAATAAGAATTTGATCAATAGGAACCTATTTTATATGATCCTTTCTTGCAGGAAATCAACAAATAATATTCTTAGGATGTTCTAGAATCTAACCCAAAATAGGACCCTTCTAAAATTCACACTTAAAATTTTGGTGATGATTTTTCAGTGGATGTTTCTGGAAAGTAATCAAAGGAAGAATCAGTGGGTAGACCAGTTTAGAGGAATGATGAAGAAATGTCAGCTGCTAAATCCCTACCTTTAACACTGATAAATCTAGTGGAAGATAAGACTGGGAATCAAGCCCAAGGTTCCTTTGATTCTGATAATGATTATTTGGAGGAATCTATCCAAAAATATATTAATGTTCAAGTTAAAAATGATTCTTGACGAAGTGAATTAGAATAAAAGAATACGAAATTTCAAAGACTGAAATCCAGTCCTGTTTCTTAGAACGAATTTATAAGCATCAAGAAGGAAATGATGGCTGTTGTTTTAAATATCAAATCTGAAATGGTGATGAAGTCAGATTTACTAGAGTGTAAATCTATCATGGGGAAAAAATTCACAGCTGTCAGAAATCATGAATCTAGTACATCAGGTGCTTCACCTGATCTGATTAGAAGATTTTAGGCCATTACAATAGTTATGATCAATACGAATGACAGAGTACAATATATTCAATTGAATAGTTCTCCTTTATCTGTGTCGTTGGACAATCAGATGTTTCTTATTGACCAGTTGACTTTGAATGTACCTGGAATTAGAGATATGTTGAATCAGTTCACTGATTAGTTAACTCTATTTATGTAAAATTAAATGAAGTTACATGAGTTTTTAGAGTCAATTTGATTGACGGAATTCATCTAATGCGGGAAGGAATAGATCTCATTGTCCAGTTAGGTGATGGACTAATGAAAAGGTTTAGAATACTGCTATCAGAAATCAAGGAAATCATTCAGAGGCCCTGAATCCCATTTTTCAAATCTTTAGAGCCCAACCTTGATTCTCATCATCATTATTTTCCTATTAATTATGTTCTCAATAATATATATTTGATTCACATATTTATGTGTCATTAAATTTTTTTATTGTACAGTCTCTATTTGAATGCTAGTAATCAATATTCAAATACTGTTAACTAGTTTACCAAAGCATTTACATACTTTTAGTGATATATTATAATGTGTTATATTCTTTATTCTACAATTCTTTTTGATATCACAAAAATGGTGAGAAATACGGATAAACAGAACATATTATTTTGGGATAATTATTTGTTTATAAAGGAGGATACATTTACTTTATTAAATTTTACATTATAATGATGGAGAAATTTTAAAATTATGAAATTATTCTGTTAAAATAAAATATTGATCATATCAGTGAAAATTTCTATTTTATATGAAATTAATCTAGTCAGATAATTTTAATGTTTATTTCATGGGTTTTGTGATCATCAAAAAGGGAGAGATTGTTGAACTAGTGTTGTTTTCAACAATACCATGACATTTTATGTTGCTTTTGATGATAACAAATACCCTTAATTCTTATTCTAATGATTTTACTTTGAGTATATTTCACAGAATTAATATTTTTTATTTCTATATTTTGAAATAATATTTAATCATTTTAATCTGCGTAGAATATTGGACAACATTTTCAGATATCACTATAGTAAGTTCTGAAAACCCTGTTAATTCCAAATGAGTTCGGAAATCACATTAGCATGTTCAAGAAAGAGTTTTCATACCCTAAGTTGAGGAGCATAGTGTTAGGATGAAAGTTGTCTCTTACCAGTTATCAGTAAAGTATGGTTAAGAAATCATAAATTTTCAGAAATGTTTGGAGGAATGAACCCTATGATTGGAAATAAAAATATGTTTGGAAAATTAAAAAAGTACGGAAGAAAAATCCTACGTTAATATGGAACATCATGTTTGTTTCTCAAAACTAATGTTTATCAACCTTAATTTTTTAAACAACCATATGATGGATCATTTACCTTTTGTTTTGAAACTGATAAAAGTATGGATTATATAATGTTCGTTTGACAGTTGAAGGGAAAAGTAAAGATGATCAACCTTACATTTGAGATAAACCTTATGTTTGTGATCAATCGTACGTTGTGAATCTTATGTTTTAGAGAATGTATGCTATGCAGTTCCACCCTAGGTTTGGAATCAGATATTTAAATTACAAATTTATTAAAGAAACGACATTTATGTTGATTATTATGCTGATTTAAATCATGATTATATGCTTGAATCTAAAGCATGTTGTTTTCTGATTCAATGTTTTTTATTTATGAATCAAAGACTCGATTTAAGAGGATCATTTAATGTTGAATTTTAAGGGGAGTTACCACTGCTCTGGATATTCAAATATTTGAATATCAAAATTCTAAAGGTGACTTTTATGGATGTATATTAAAAAGAAGAATGCTTGTCTTTATTCATTATATACCTGTATTATTTTTTATTACAGATATTGAGGCGAATCATTGAAAGGAATAAAAATATATTTCATGCCCTTGTGTTTTTCACTGCTGTAGTTTACAGAGAAAATCGATACTTACAGATCTTCTGTTATGAAGTGAGGAAAAGCTCTATTTTTTGAAGAAGAAGAAATTCAATTGATGATTCACCAGTTCTACATTGAATATATTTTGTGAATTGACTACCGTTAATGTTGAGAATTATATTTCAAGATCTACTACAACCGGATCAACTCAGAACTGCTATTTACATAAAGAACCTAATTTCGGAAATCAACAATCCATCGACTGTCAATTGTGTGCTATTGCAATTGTAAATAACAACATGAAAGTATTTCCATGAACAAATACTCATTTACTTTGAGTGACCAACTTCTCATACTATGTTGTGTGTTTGGTTCTATGTATGAACCAGAAGGCTCTATTTTTCCTTAAAGATGTAAAGGTGTCAACTCCCTGCACTCAGTTGTGGAATAGTTTGTTGATAAGAGGACCAGTTAATGAAAATCACAAAGCTCATGGAGTAGAGTGTTGGTGGAGTAGACTAGGGGCCTTCTATTTCCTGAAACACTATACATCATGCGTCATTAGTTATTTATTTTCTGATACTTAATCTTTCTGATAATGTTCAAATTACAGATCACGATATTGCAAAAAAAAATTGTAAAACACACAATTCACCCTCCTATTATGCATATTTGGTATAACCCGATCTAAAATTATTATCATAGGATAACAATAACTATTATCAAAATATTAAATATAAAATTATCCATCTATGTGTTTTAAGACAAATATCATAGAATAATTATTATGGTTATTTTTTTAATGACCTATCAATGGAAATAACAATAATAATAAATAATATTTATCAATTATTTTTAAAGAATAGTTGCATCAAATTATAAAAGGTTAATTTATATAAATAAATTATAATCATATAATGAAGAATGTATAAATTTTAAGGAATACTTTTAGAAGATAATTATACATGATATCAAATTATAATTACATTGTAATTTTCATCAATATATTATATCAAATTATCAAAGGATAATTATTCAATTTTCAATGATAATTTTTTTTTCATAAAAAAATAATTATAATGAATACCACATATATTTTTTTTGGAATAATTTTGGGATATAGACTATCGAATGTTGATTATTAATTATTCATCACTATAATATTCCTAGAACATCCATTATCCAAAAATGATTGTTTATAACGTAATTATTTTGGAGAACAAAATCACATGTAATATTTTAATGATAATGTGAAAAATATATAGTATAGAGTTAATATCATCACAACTAATATTTTACTGATAATATAAAAATAATATGGTAGATTGAACGTTTCATCACATGTGATATTTAATTTTTTTTAATTAATGGAATTTGTTTACTAGGATCATTTGATTATTCTAGATTCTTAGTGTCTCCTCAATTATAATAATAATGTCATGAGGTGGTTTTATTAACTGTTGTGGTTTTCACTCTAGATATTTAATCACACATAGTGGTTTATCATTTTAATTGATGTAGAAAATGTTATATTAATATATTTCATACCATCCAGGGATCCTATTTACATGTTATTCCATTGTGATTATTTATGTTTTTATTTATTTAGACTATACGTGATTTTGACTACATGTGTGTGTGTGATATCCCTTGTTATATATGATTTCTAGGTGAGAAATATGTGTATCTTGTTTTCATGAATGATGTGTCCACATTATTTTATATTTCTACAATATATTCATGATTATGTGATACACCTACATTGTTTGTTTACTCTATGATAAATGTTAAACATTACTTGGAGGTTGTTTTGGTACATGACACTAGTGAACAATTGTGTGGTTTACTTCTCAATGTGTGGTAGTGAGTGGGAAGCTTTCAATGATGATAATGATGGACTTGGGCACATTGTACAGGGAATGAACGCGTAGAAACCTACTCAAGAAATTTTGTTATGGGAATAATGGCCAAGTGGACTAAGTCGAGGGACATGACTGCCAGGTCAGATGATCTGAGGCATCGTGGGAATATAACATATCGTGAGAATAACCTATTACAAGATTATAGATTCCATTATATGAGATTGTTCATGTTTTGATTCATTACCATTGCCTAGAGATGGATTCTGAGTGTATTACTGGTCCATGAACTTAATTATATTTTGATATAGATTCTTATTTCCATATAAAGATCCATTCATATATGGATTGTCATATCCATGTTTTGTTCCAATAGAATATGGTTTTCAAGAACTTTGTGGTGTCATATTCATAGATGGATCCAATTCACCATGCATTGGTCCATTCATATATGCATTAAAAGTTCTAATTTTTGGTCAGTAATCATCAAGATATTACAAGATTATCTTTCATTCATGGATCGAAAGAATGAATGGTAGTGGGTTTGGTAGGGGACTGGTTTTCACAATACAACTCAGTTTTGGATTTTGTGTATATGCTTACCAGAATTGTTAAAATTATTATGGAACCAACTTTTTATAATTAAGGAGACAAGGTATGGTTGCATTGGTGGTTCCATACCACGTCTTGTACTCACACCATAATTTGGAATTTTGACATGCTTGTATATTTCATAAGATTCCGAGTGAATGGAATGGGCCCTCTAATTGATGGATGAGAAATGGATAATGGTGAGAAATTTGGGTGGGGATGACATCCAATTTACCAAAAGTATATATTTTATCTACCTAAGATTCTCTGGATAGAATTTCCAAACTAGGTTCTAGTTATTTATTTTATGTATTTTTTCATTACTTTTCATCATTTATTCTAATTATATATTCACTTTCCTATTATAAATATTTACTATCTTGATCAATGAAATTATAGAATATTATAGTATTATAAATATCAGACATAGAATATTGCTTCTTTTTTGAACAATCATGTGTACGGGGTGACATACATGAGCCTATGTGGCATTCCAATTCAGACCTTGTGATTCTAGCAGGGATAATACACAATGGTATTATAAGATCAAGTTTCACTGACTTGTTCTTATACATTCCAAGGGATAAGACAGGATATATATTTTATGGGATGGTTGATACTAGGGTAGGGGAAATATCATTTTGTTTGGTTAAAACTATATAATAGTCCATCACATTTTCATTAAGTGGTGAATTTATAAATTTCTGACGGAATTAATTAAAATCGACATGGGTGATTCAAAATATGTTTATATATAATTTTTGATACTTTAGAGGAAGTCATACATCATGAATATATATATATTTTCTCATTCTATAAATATAAATTATACCTTAATGTATTTTAGTCATTAAATGAATTCATTGAATTGTGCAATTTTTTGGGGTTAATTTCTCATTGTGTGGATTATTTTATTTCCATAATGTTTTGATATATATATTTAGTAATTTATTTGTTGAATTGATAATTATTTTTTATACTTATATATGTAGAATGTTACTAATTTTCATGGATTAAAAAAGGGTAAGTGTAAGGGGGTACACATTAGCTAATGCATATTATCCTAGAATAAACTTTTGTAATCTAATATACATGTTAATAGAAACATTCTATGATCCCATATATAGATTACAGTTTTTTCCAAATAATTCCATTTATTTCATGATGTTTTTTCTTTCATGTTATAAATTACGTATCCTTTAAATAGAATTATGGGCATTGTTGCGAAATAGGATGGAATACATATGTATGGGTGTATATGTCTTTTTTACAATAGGATGTGTAGGATAATTAAATTGAGAAAGATACCACACCTACTTTGTGGATTAAGAATCACAATAACATCAATATGATGTCATTTTATTTGTGACCATCCTTTGATTATGAGTTTAGAATAATTGTATAATATGACATGTTTTCGAACTCCATCATTTTTCACTATTCTAGTTCCCCAGAGGCCTAGAGGATGAGGTTTAATGCATTTAAATAATTTTTGGAATTTTTTTCCTTATATATACGCTAATGTAATGACATATTAAGATGATATTGAACTCATACTAGGATAAAATCCATTATTATACTATGTAATGTATAGGGAAAACCGTTATTAAGGATCTTAATGATAACTTAGATGATTTGGAGATGAAACAATTCATAAGGGTGAGTACATTATCATGGGGTTCTTCTATGATTTACTCCAAAATGATGGATGGAAATATTAATCTATAAATTGATTACCAGAAAATAAATTTGGTAATAGTGAATTACCAAAATCCATTTACCAAGATCAATAATCTTTTTTATCATATGAGGGAATACCTCTGGTTGTCAAAGATTGATACTCCATTGTTCTATCATTATTTTTCAGTTATATTTTTTGATATTTTGATGAAAGAGTTCAGAGTATGTATTTAATGTAATAGTATATTTTAATTTCATTTGAGATTAAGAAATTACAGATAGTTTGAATAACTCCATTGAAAAAGACCTTCCATTTATACCTAGATTTGTTCTCATTAATGTTCATTAATGATATCCTTATCTAATATTCAATACCATATAACATGTTATGAACTATGTTATATTCTATATTACGTGTAGAGAACACAATCCTTAATCCATGATATTGAAGTAGGGATTTGGATTTTATTGGTGAAGATTTTCACTCATGTGGTGTCTGAGACCGACATATGTTTCGACCTAGAGAATGTTGAAGTTTTCATGTACTAGACACGTCCCCCGAACATGTTTGATATTATGATATTTATAGGTATTGTAGGATACTTCCAATGGTTTATATATGAATTTCCTAGACTATAAGCTCTCATGAAATGGATGAAAAGAAATAAAATGATGTTTCATGGTTTAAATTATTGTGAAGAGGTTTTCAATGAATTAATTAGAAGGTTGGTGACAGATCTAGTACTGAAAATCCCTATGCCTTGGATTAATAATGTAGTGTACTGTTATTCATTATATGTTATTCTAGGAGAAGATATTACACCAATATAGTAGGTAGTAGCCTATAAGCCTCATCATCTATGACCCAATGAGAATATCCACTCTGAAACGGTCTTGGAGCTCGCATCAATGGTTTAGACTATAATGATTTGGCAACACAAACTCTTTTGTGATATATTTTTTATTTGGATGCACATAAAATAATTCAAAATATCATCACAAAAGGGACCAAAAACTATTTCATAGACACTTGGATGAGTATATAAAGATGTTAATTTTATATATTATGTATTCATTAGGAAGAAGTAAAACCATCATGTAATCACTTGGATATAATACATTATCCAAGTAGTAGAGTGTTGATAGATCTTCAGATGAGTATTGGACCTTTTCTATATTCAGATGAATGGAGGGTGGGAACCCTATAGGATTAGGGGTCTATAATGTTTTTACCCTTAGTGAATGCATTATCTCTTTTGGACCAGGTGAATTGTAAATCTAGTTTCATACCTAGAGTGTGTTGTGATGATGGTGTAGTTGGTCGGTGGTGACTCAATAATATGATCGTTAATGGATATCGATGATGGGATCTTGGTACATGGGAAAATAGTTGTCTATACTTCCATCATAGAGGACCAGTGGACAGATAACCATTGATTTGGATGGGACGTACATCATGGTGTGACCATGATGTATCATGACATTATGTGGTTATTCATGTGGCTAGGTATAAATAGAGAAATTGGTAGTTTCTTCTCCCAAGGAATTATCTGAAGGACCCCGGGACACCCTGAGAGGGGAGGGGTGAATCAGGGTGACCACTTTTTCTTCTACTTTGTTGGATCTTGTTCCCACGTTGGTAGGAACTTGTTGAACCTGTATGATGATTACGATCAAAATGAAAACATTCACATCCACAGAGAAGACACAGTCATTTTTACTTGGTTCACCACTAAGGGCTACGTCCAAGGAGTATACGCCGACAGGTTGCCGGTCGTACCTAAATCCACTATGCTTCACTAGCTGCGGATACAAATGTTCGGGTACAGAAACTCTGTCCCAGGCTCACTGCCTTTACAATTGTTCAGGGATAGCTCACTGCGTCCCTCGGGTCACTCCCGTTGACTCCCCCTGGCTCACTGCCGTTGGTGAAGTCTCACTCAGTTTATAGACGTGTAGGTCTCTTCAATAAATTTGCATTGAAGTCTTTGCCTCTGCTCAGCACGAGACTCTGCTTGCATCGAAGTCCGGAAGAGATGCACTAGAACGCACAGAACCACTGAACTGGATAACCAAAATGTGCAGACAAACCTTATTGAGAAAAATGCGAGACATCAACCATTTGCGCGCAAAATCATCCTATTGCGCGCAACATTTTCTTTTGGTGCGGAAAAATATTTCGCGCAAAAATCCCCTTTTTCGCGCAACTCCAAATATTTCGCGCAAGCTCCTTTACGCGATCCTTTTCGCGCATCAGACCTCGGATCTTCTCTAAGTCTTCCAACTAACCGAATGAAGGGGGTCACCTCATATTTATAGGCGACTGAGACCACTGCGCGCAAAATCCCCTTCGGCGCGGAAAATCTCTCATCTGGCGCGTAATCTTTCCCCCAGCTTATGTATTTCGCGCACAACCCTTATTTTCCGCGCAGCCCATGCCTTTGCCATCTTTCCCCAAACTGATTCTGAAACAGCATTTGCGCGAAAAAACTATTTCGCGCATCCCGCTGTTTTTCGCGCCCAACTTAAGTATTTCGCACACATCCCTGATTTTCCGCGCAGCCCATGCCTTTGCCATTTTTCGCCTCTCTGAATTCGAAACACTGTTTGCGCGAAAAAACTATTTCGCGCATCCCGCTGTTTTCCGCGCCTAACTTAAGTTTTTCGCGCAAGCCTCTTATATTTCGCGCACCACTTCCGTTTTCTGCGAAGCTCCTTTTGCAGACAATCCATGTCTTCATTTTCCGATTTTGAGGCCCAAAAATTTGGCAAACACTGGGAAACAGTGCCACCTTCAAAACTGTTGTCTGCTTGAACTGTATGATCACTTTGCTGGAACACATTCGGAACTTCCACTGAGGATTGACAACAAACACAAACCATACACCAAATCATGCTTTGAAAAACCTGGTTCCAACAATCTCCCCCTTTGGGTTTGTTGGCAATCAGAATAAATTCAATAGATCTCCAACCATGAGCAAATCCAAAACGCAAGAATCAACTCAGCCAACACTCTAAGTCTACGTGAGCAATGCTCGGTGTAGAAAACAAGAGAGGAAGCTTGAATTGGGTCTTAGTGTTTTGAAATTCTCCATGACGCCCGATGTTATCCTTATTAAACTTCTCATCACAATCTTACACTTCCATCACAGATGAATTTCTTGCCGTGAATTTCTTGCCTTGAATTTATTCCTTTCTCCCCCATTGACAATAAAACCAAAGACCGAAAAGTTTGTTCAACGTTCAGCTCAAGCCATACTCCCCCTGGATAGTATCTCCCCCATAAACCTGCATCACAGCCATAAACAGATAAAAACAGTCAAAACACACGGGGAGAGGGGACTTCCGGAGCCTCCTTATGCAGTAGGAGGTGGTCGAACACCGAGGTTCAACCGATGCTTCTCGAACACAGCCGCGGACAATGGCTTGGTTAGGATATCAGCCACTTGCTCATTTGTTCCAACATGATCCATTTTAATCACGCCTTGTTCAACCTTTTCTTTGATAAAATGATACCGTATTTCAATATGTTTTGTACGAGAATGCTGAACCGGATTTTTCGTAAGATCAATTGCACTTTTGTTATCACAATAAATCACCATTGGTTGCTGCACCTTATCACCAATATCTGTTAGCTGCTGCTTCATCCAAAGAAGTTGAGTGCATGCTTTTGTGGCGGATATATATTCAGCTTCAGCAGTACTAAGAGAAGTACTTTCTTGTTTCTTGCTCAACCAGCCAACACATTTCTGCCCAATATAGAAAGCTCCACCACTTGTGGACTTTCTATCTACAACATCACCAGCCCAGTCAGCATCAGAAAATGCTGATAATTCACTGTCTCTGCCTGCAGCAAAAAATAACCCGAAGTTATGTGTACCTTGAATGTACCTCATGATTCTTTTTACTGCTGCTATATGTTCCTCCTTTGGATTACTCTGAAACCGGGCCGCAAGGCATGTTGCAAAGACAATATCTGGCCTTGTCGCTGTCAGGTACAGTAGGCTGCCAATGATCCTCCTGTACATGGTGGGATCAACAGAGTTCCCATCCTCATGCTTTCCAAGTTTAGTTCCAACTGCAATCGGAGTTGACATTGGTTTGGAGTCTTGCATATTGAACTTCTTCAGCAGCTCTCTTGCATATTTTTCCTGAGAAATGAATGTGTATTCCTTCTTTTGAATAACTTGCAGCCCCAAGAAATATGTGAGCTCCCCAATCATAGACATTTCAAATTCTGATTTCATGTGGTTGGCAAATTCATCCACTGATTTCTTCCTACTGCCACCAAATATGATATCATCAACGTAGACAAGAACCATGAATTGATCTTTTGGAGAATTCTTCACATAGAGATTGTGATCAACTCCTCCTCTTTTGAATTCCAACTTCTTGAGATATGAATCTAGCCGTGAGTACCACGCCCGTGGTGCCTGCTTCAAACCATATAGAGCTTTCTTTAGTTTGCAGACCTTTGTTTCATCGGTACCCAAGACAAAGCCCACTGGTTGTTCAATGTAGACTTCTTCTTCGAGTACACCATTCAAGAATGCCGTATTGACATCCATTTGATATACATTATATCCTCTTTGGAGTGCCATGGCAAGGAAAAGCCTTATTGACTCCAGTCTAGCCACTGGAGCAAAGGTTTCTTCAACATCAATGCCTTCAATCTGAGAGTATCCTTTACATACCAGTCGTGCCTTGTTTCTGATGACACTTCCATGCTCATCAAACTTATTTTTGAAGATCCATTTGGTACCAATCACATTGTGACCTTCGGGTCTCTGGACAAGATCCCATGTCTGATTCTTATCAATCTGATCTAATTCATCATTCATGGCTTTCACCCAAGATTCATCTTTTGCAGCTTCTTCGAAGGAGGATGGCTGTACAACTGATAGAAATGCAGATTGTGTGGTATTCCTCATCCTTCTGGTTTGAGTGGGTGCACTCCTATCCCCAATTATGTTGGATGGATCAATCTCAGCTCTTCGATTTCTCCTGCGAAGTTCAGTAGTATTCTCTTCAGCCATAGTTTCTTCTTCAGATTCTTCTTCTGAGTCAACATCATCATGTGATTGATGAGTGTTTTGAACAGCTTCCTCTATTTCTGCATTTGTAGGTTCTTCATGTTCAAATTCTTCATGACTTTCGATCACATCAGCATATGACGTCCGTGAATCATTTGTGGTTTTCTCTTCAATTATCTTAACATCATTGCTTTCCACAATCCTTCCCAAACGATTGTTGAAACATTTGTAGGCTTTGCTGTTCATTGAGTAACCGAGGAAGATTCCTTCATCTGCATTGTCACCATATTTCCCCTGATTTCCTTCTTTGTTCCTGATGAAGCACTTACTTCCAAAGACACGAAAGTATTTTAGAGAAGGCTTCCGTCCATGCCACAATTCATATGGTGTCTTTGTCTCACCCATATAAAGTCCTGTTCGATTCTGAATGTACACTGCAGCTTGAACAGCCTCTTTCCAGTAATGTCGTGGAATACGACTCTCAATCAGCATAGTTCGTGCCATGTTGTTCACCTGTCGATTCCTTCGTTCAACAACTCCATTTTGTTGTGGAGTTCTCACAGCAGCTACCTCATGTTGTATCCCATGCTTCTCCAGATAATTTTCAAATTCAATGGACGTGTATTCTCCTCCATTGTCAGATCGCAGCACTTTGATTGTTCGTCCAGTATCATTCTCGGCGATTCGCCGATATGTTTTCATGCAGTCAAGGACCTGTCGTTTCCGGTGAATGACCATCACACATGCCATTCGACTGTAATCATCTATGAAAAGGACAAAGTACCTTTCTCCATGAGTTCCGGCAACATTTATTGGACCACAAACATCTGTATGAATCAGATCAAGAAGGTGAGATGCCTTTTTCTTCTTTGGCCGATATGAACTGCAGACCAGCTTCCCACGAATACAAGAATCACAGGATTTTTCACGCTCACGCTTCAGGTTGGGAATGTCCATGACAATTCTCAATTTTGATATTTTCTCCATGTCTTGTTGATTGATGTGTCCCAATCTCCGATGCCACAGATTGTTTTCTTCTTCAACAGTCATGTAACATACATTCTCTTCACTATCAACCTGATACAAGTTTCCTTCTGTTCTGCATCCCTTCATGAGAGAATTGCCAGTTTTTCCCTTGATAGTGCAGCCTTTCTGATTAAAAGTAACAACAAGTCCTGAGTCACAGAGTTGACTCACGCTGAGGAGATTATGACGTAGGCCATCTACGTAAAGGACTTCAGTCTTCTTTAGTTCTCCATTAGCTAATTTGGTACTTCCACTCCCTTTGATTTTCAGAGCCCCATCATTACCAAATCTTACTGTACCATCAACATTCTTTATGATATTTGTAAGTATACCGGCATTACCTGTCATATGAGATGAGCAACCGCTATCGAGAATCCAGGTACTGTTGTTCTTTGTGGCTTTGAGAGCTACCTCTGCAAGGTTTGATTTCTCAATCTTCCTCCTTTCCTTCCATGAGACATTAGATTGAGTATATAGAACTGATGGCCTTTCAACTATCTCTTCCGCAAACCCAGGTTCTTCATAGTCAAAGTCTTCTTTAAGAGGTGAGAACCTGTTTGAAAGAGAAACATCGTCTTGCTGACGAGACTTGACATGTCTGGAACTTCTGTATGAGGTGTCAATGTCCCTTCTCTGCCTGCAATTAATGGCCTTATGACCAAAGTTAGAACAATGAAAACAATATCCATAGAAATTATTTCTTCTATAAGAATTAGGATATGAAATTATTCTCCTTTGTTGAGCATCTATATCTTCTCCATTCAGATAGCTTCTTGCCTCTTCACAATAGGACATGGTATGGCCCAGATAGCCACAGAACTGACACTTCATGAGAAGAAATGTCTTCTCACTTGAATTTTTCCTCATAGCTTCTTCCTTGGGGGAATAGCAAGACTTTCTGCCATTTTTGAAAGTTTGAGGATAATTTTCAGGTCTCCTTTTAGTTTGGATTGAGGGTTCCTTTTTCAGCACTCTAGGTAACATTTCAACATGTTCAACTTCCATCTTATCTTTCTTTTGGATCTTTGCACTTCCAGCAGTTGATGACTCAGCCTCACAGCCAATTCCACTCTTTCCCATGCAAGCAGGTCTTTGATCACTCAAGACTTTTCCAACCCCATCTGAACCACACTTGGCTCTTGCAAGTAATTCTGCATCTGAGAATCTTCCGAACTGTATTTTCTTCCTCGATTCATTTGGAACTAATTCTGTCTCCATTTTACTCCTCAGAGTAACTACTTCCTCCTCAAGACCCTCAACAGTCTTGGATTTTTCATCCAGTCTGGATGTGAGGTCATTGATGACCTTTGCTTGCTCTTCAACTCTCAGCTTCAGATCAACTGCATCATCATTGCTTTCAATTATTTTAGACTGTACCTTCACAAATTCTTCCAGTCGTTCAATTTCAGCTTCAAGTTGATCAACATATTCAGTTGATTCTTCTACAATTGATTTCCACTTATTGCAGCTCTTACATTTAATCTTAAGCTTACTAACTGCATCCTTAAGTTGCACCTCAGGATCTACACAAGTTCTCAGTTGTTTTTCACCATCAGTATCTTCTGACTTTTCAACAGTGGCCATCATAGAAGCATGGTTCCCAGTTTTGAATTCTGGTTCTTCTTCATCACAGAATTCATTGTCATCTTCTTCCTCTTCACAGACAAAACTCTTCCTTTGCATTTTCTTACCAGATTTGAAGTCTCCCTTTTTGAAGAACCTTCTTTGAGGCTTCTTGAAGTTTTCATCTTCACTGTCATCATCATTGATATTCTTCAAGCACTGAGAGGCAATATGCCCAACTTTTCCACAACGGAAGCATGCGAGAGGTAACTTCCCTTTGAATTTCCCTTTCCCCTTCTGGAACTTCTTTGCAATGAGAGAAAGAATTTCTTTCTCTTCATCATCATCACCGCTACTATCCTTTGAGATTTTCAATTTATCCATGGCCTTGAATGCCATTTCCTTGCTCACCCGAGTCGTAGCATCTTCTGGTTTGACTCTCATTTCATATGCTACCAAACTGCTCAGTAAGTCATCTAAAGAAAGTTTGGAAAGATCTCTTTCCTCAAGAGCTGACACCTTCGCATTATACAGAGGTGGAAGTCTTCTTAATATTTTCTTTACAATATCAATGTCTTTGATTTCTTCTCCTAGACCCCGAATTGCTCCAACCACTTCAGTAATTCGATTGAAGAAAGAGTCTGCATTCTCGTCTGGATGCATCTTCAGATCATCAAACCGATTGTGTAGCACTTGTAGTTTCGCCTCCTTCACTTTGCTATCACCTTCATAAATATTCTCAAGTTTATCCCACATAGATTTTGCTGAGGTGCAATTCATCACCTTCAGGTAAATCTGATCAGAAAGGGCAGCAGTGAGAGCATTCTGTGCTTTAGCATCTGCATCAAGAAGTTTCCTGTCTGTTTCAGTCATAGCCAGACCTGTTGGATCAGTGACATGTATTCCTTGCATGGTAGAAAAAAGAACTTCCATTCCAAGAGATCGTAGATGAGATCTCATTCTGTTCTTCCAGATCTGGAAATTGCTTCCATCGAAGTGAGGGACTCCCCTGACATTGACGGCGTTTTCCATGATGAAGAAGGTCAGATTCAACACCAGCAACCTTTACCCTCTGATACCACTTGAAGGACCCCGGGACACCCTGAGAGGGGAGGGGTGAATCAGGGTGACCACTTTTTCTTCTACTTTGTTGGATCTTGTTCCCACGTTGGTAGGAACTTGTTGAACCTGTATGATGATTACGATCAAAATGAAAACATTCACATCCACAGAGAAGACACAGTCATTTTTACTTGGTTCACCACTAAGGGCTACGTCCAAGGAGCATACGCCGACAGGTTGCCGGTCGTACCTAAATCCACTATGCTTCACTAGCTGCGGATACAAATGTTCGGGTACAGAAACTCTGTCCCAGGCTCACTGCCTTTACAATTGTTCAGGGATAGCTCACTGCGTCCCTCGGGTCACTCCCGTTGACTCCCCCTGGCTCACTGCCGTTGGTGAAGTCTCACTCAGTTTATAGACGTGTAGGTCTCTTCAATAAATTTGCATTGAAGTCTTTGCCTCTGCTCAGCACGAGACTCTGCTTGCATCGAAGTCCGGAAGAGATGCACTAGAACGCACAGAACCACTGAACTGGATAACCAAAATGTGCAGACAAACCTTATTGAGAAAAATGCGAGACATCAACCATTTGCGCGCAAAATCATCCTATTGCGCGCAACATTTTCTTTTGGTGCGGAAAA
Source organism: Viscum album (assembly GCA_963277665.1). NCBI lineage: Eukaryota > Viridiplantae > Streptophyta > Magnoliopsida > Santalales > Viscaceae > Viscum > Viscum album. Next base: position 504,197,136 of record OY728159.1, read on the forward strand.
ATATTTCGCGCAAAAATCCCCTTTTTCGCGCAACTCCAAATATTTCGCGCAAGCTCCTTTACGCGATCCTTTTCGCGCATCAGACCTCGGATCTTCTCTAAGTCTTCCAACTAACCGAATGAAGGGGGTCACCTCATATTTATAGGCGACTGAGACCACTGCGCGCAAAATCCCCTTCGGCGCGGAAAATCTCTCATCTGGCGCGTAATCTTTCCCCCAGCTTATGTATTTCGCGCACAACCCTTATTTTCCGCGCAGCCCATGCCTTTGCCATCTTTCCCCAAACTGATTCTGAAACAGCATTTGCGCGAAAAAACTATTTCGCGCATCCCGCTGTTTTTCGCGCCCAACTTAAGTATTTCGCGCACATCCCTGATTTTCCGCGCAGCCCATGCCTTTGCCATTTTTCGCCTCTCTGAATTCGAAACACTGTTTGCGCGAAAAAACTATTTCGCGCATCCCGCTGTTTTCCGCGCCTAACTTAAGTTTTTCGCGCAAGCCTCTTATATTTCGCGCACCACTTCCGTTTTCTGCGAAGATCCTTTTGCAGACAATCCATGTCTTCATTTTCCGATTTTGAGGCCCAAAAATTTGGCAAACACTGGGAAACAGTGCCACCTTCAAAACTGTTGTCTGCTTGAACTGTATGATCACTTTGCTGGAACACATTCGGAACTTCCACTGAGGATTGACAACAAACACAAACCATACACCAAATCATGCTTTGAAAAACCTGGTTCCAACATTATCGGCTATGTAGTGAAGACCCAACACATCATCATAGTCCATTGTTATAGACACTTATGATACAAATGTGTAAGTGGGAGGATGTCATGATGGAATTTTTAATGGGGTTACATACCACCCCAATGCGTCGTCGTGCATTTTCAGTGATAGTGTGACTCAGTCATTGGAGGATCTGGTAATGTTCATTGTCCAAAAGAGATTAGGCGTCTATAAAGTTCCCTTGTGAATTGTTTAAAATGCATAAATAAAATTTTCGTTATGATTTGTGTAGGGATTTAAATTTTTTTAAGGAATTAGCTAAGAATGAGTAAATAATTCTATGCTCTGATTGGAAGAGAGTCTATGTATACTATTTATATATTGGAGGATATGTGTTTGGATTATATGATAGACTTTGTTAAATCATTGGATTACCACATATCAATGAGTATGTTCACATATAATAAAAATTACCTGGGATTAATTCAGATTGAACCTTATGAGACTCTATATGGGAGGTCATGTTGCTCATAGCTATGTAGACATATAGTTGGTGAGTCTGAACATGTGATCCCCAACATCATTCAAGGGACCTTATAGAGAGAATAAATTATTGAAGATTTCGTTCACCACTCAGAACATTAAAGGATAGTATTTCACATTTTTTAGGAGAAACATGGGGTTATATGTGGGATATATGGTTTTCATGAAAATTCGTCCTTAGTTTGGGAATATACTACTACGGAAGCATAGAAAAATAAAGAAAATTTTATTTGGAACCTTAAAAATAATCATGAAAATATGGATTGTGATTCACTCTCTAGAGCTACCATTTAGCTATCATTGTATGAATGACATGTAGCAGGTTTCAAAATCTCATAGGTAAATAACTGATCATATGAATGTTAATAGTTACTTGGACATTTAGATAGGGATAAATTTTTACTATGAGTATAATCCTTCATCAATAATAGAACAATTCAAGATAATTTTGAAAGGAAATATAGTACCACCGGTCCAGATTTAATGGCGGCATAGAAGAATATATGAGGAGATGTGGGATAACAAGTCTAATTTTCTAAACTAACATGCTTATTTTTTCAAGTATTATTATTAATGATGATTCATAATGAGAAGATGTTTACATAGAAGAGGATTATCGTATTCAAAATTTTTAAATAAAATAAAATACATCGTTAATAAATATAAATGATAAATTTTATGTGAAATGTATTTTTTCTCATTAAATATAAATTAATTAATGAATTAAAGTCCTCAAATAAGGCTAAAATCATAGTGATCACCTTGAAATATTCTATGGAATGTTTTTAGAGTTAACTGAATCAGTATTATAGATTTATGAATCCCCTTGATCCTTATATCAAAAATAGGAAACCATAATTAATATAATATATTACATGAACATAATTTATCAAAAATCATTTAATATCTACTAAATTGATCATCATATTAGAAATTTTACACAACAACTATATCATGGATGTGCAATTTAACTTACAGTTGAAATAAAATTTATGTTAGTAGAGTGTTTGGTTAGATCACATCAGAGGATAACTTATTTTATATTTTTATGTGATATTTTTTCAGAAATAATTGAATATTACCCAAATAATGTATCATATGAGATTTCGAGACCACTATTAGATATGAGATAAAAGGTTTACCATATACGCGAAATAAAATTTCATTGATATAAATATTTGGCCAGATCACATGTGATGTTTTTTTATCAAATATATTTAATAATTATAATTTTTTTTTCACTTTTCATCATGTCCCAACATCTAAAAAACAACCATTTAGACACAAAAAATATCTAAAAATATTGTAAAGTAATGGTTTTTACTAGTTTAAAATTAATATTTCCCTAAATGGGTAAAATTGTTGACATTGTATTCAATTAAATGTCGAATTTTGGATTTATATCAATTATTTAATTTGAGGTTTTCAGTTGTATAAAAGAGACTAAATGAACCATTTCTGACTTGGTGTGGGTTTATTCTGTCAAGTCAATGAAACCTTGAGATTCCTTAGAACATGATATTTAATGCCCTAATGATTAGATATATTATTATTTTATCATCTTCTGGACATATTATAGTCTCCTTATCATCCTTCCTTGTGTGGAACCTATTTTTTATAGTTTTTCTTTTTTATAATATTTCATTTTTGCACTTTTTTGTCTTCCACCCATATGATCAGATTCTGGAAAAAAATATATTGAATTTAAAATAAAATAATAATACCTTATTTTAGAAAAGGATAATTTCACATGATTATAAAAAGATAATTCAAAAGAAATTATTAAATGATAATATAATGGAAATTTTTAAAAGATTATATTTTTATTTTATTAATATAATATTCCTTTTGAATTATTATGAGATTTGTGTGAATGATTACAATAGTACAATTGTAAGATTTATCAATGTTTGAGATATCAAATTTTAAAATGATAATTTATTAAAAATTTATCATAGAATTTTTTTCCATGGATAATTAATCCATAAGTATAAAATGAATTAAAAAAATTATTAAAAATAATTATCAATAATTATTAATGGATAATTGCACAAAATTAATAGAGGATTATTTATTGAAATAAATTCTTATGAGATAAGTATGAAATCGTAAATTTTTTAATAGAATTTATAATATAATTATCCAAATTATCCACGAATAATTATAATGGTATTATCCTAAGAACAATATATCAAATTAATATAGGATAATTATAAAATTTCTAGGGATAATTATTTGTTTTTATTATTGAATAATCGTAAGGAATTCCATATGCTTATTTGTGATTATTTAGTAATATAATTTTTTTAATGTGTTTTCAAAATTAGTTTTTGAGGAGAAATTTTCTAGAATGTGTGTTGGCCTAAATGATAATTTATATATCATTTAAGGGATATATAATATCCTATCATGTGATATTTTAATGAAAATTTAGAAATTATCTTAATGATAAAGAATATAATCCCATGTTACTTTTAAATAATATTTTCAATACTATCTATCAGAGATAATGTAAAATCACATGGGATGTTTTATTTATTTTTGAAATAATAAAATTTTTTCATCCAAGGAGCCATTGATGAGGTGTATTCATTGAATTGTCAACAATTACAATAATATATCTTTGAAAAGGTGATCAGAAGTATATAGTCCTTCACTCTATATATCGCGCCATGTGACATGGTTTATCATAGTTTTTAAAATCATTAAATTCATGTAAAAAAGTAGACTAACATGTTGGGATATTTTTTAAGCATTCATTCAGAATGATTACATATGATTTCATTACATTAAAATTCTGTTGATTGTGATCGCATGTAAGTGTGTTTTTAATCATGTATTCTTCTGTGATATATTGTTTATATGGGTTATATTTGTGTAGTATTTTTCAATATTTTATGTTTACATTTGTCGATACATTGCTACTATATACTCATGAAGATGTGATTTGAATCCATTTTTTATTACTATATGAGATGTGGTAAAATTTACTAGGATGATGTGTTGGTAATTGAGATTGGTGGACTATATCATGGTTTAAATCAGTTTTTGGGGGGATTGTGTGTGTGTCTTGATATCCAAATGATAACAAACCTGAGCATATAGTAAAGTGATTAATAAATTGTTGGCATGATATTTGGATGATTTATAGGGTTATAATGGTCACGTGTCCAAAACCAGGGGAAATGATGACATAGTGTCCTAAACGAAGGCATCGTGAGAAATTTAAAGAACATGAAATTGACTCATGACATTAGTCTAGATTCTAGACAATGAGTTTTTTCCTGAAATGATACCATAAAATTTACTAGAGATCGATTCAGTGTGTGTTAGTGGTCCAATCTATTACTAACATTCATTGATGGATTTAGATTCACATGAAATAGTCCATTCAATAAAGTATTTTGAACACCATTCACTTGACTATTTAGATATGGATTTTGAGAACCATGAGCTATACCATTCAAAGAAGGATTCCATGCTCCACAGGATGGTCCATGATCTTAGAGACATTCCATGATTATCTTTACAGAATTGTTTTGAAGAAATTATGGTCAGGAGTTTGGTGATGGCTTGGTTATCTAAGCACATCTCGGGTTTGTATCATGGTTTCACACATAAAATATGTATTATTATTACTGAATACACTGGTTATACTTTACCTAAATATGTAAGGAAGAAATAATGGTGTTCTATTAATTTTTTGTATTCACAGACTACTCAATCAATTTGATGTGTGTTTAGATTTCAAGAGAGCCCAAGTGAAGGGAATGGGCCTTATAGTATATGGTCGAGTAGTGGGGCATAATGATGATGTTTCTTGATGATTATATCGAGTAGACTAAAATTCATTATTCTATCTACATCACATACTCTGAACCAGATTACGACACATGGATCTTGTTATTTATATTATTCATGTCATATTTAGTTTTACTCATTTTCATTGATTTTTCTTCATTATCATATTATTGATTTTTATAATCATTCTCTTTGACATGAAATGAAGGTTATAGTATCCACACTATAATTAAAATACCCTCACTTCTATTTTGATCCCTCATGCGGATAAGGAGGTTCTCATGAGGTCATGTGTAATTTCGGCTCAGACCCGATGGTTCTGGGTGAGTTTTTCAACCAAGATTATCCGAGTACAACATACATGAATGTCTTGGTCACACTCTTACCTTCATACCTACTATCATGAACATTTGAATACCCTTGTACTGGATTTCCATGATCATGTGAAATGTTTTAAAAAATGCTTCTTGATCATTGGAAAAACCATAAGCATGTCAATTTGATCATGCGATGAATTCTTAATATGTCATCCTTGTTCATGAGAACCCCTCATTAATTCTTGCATGATCATGAGAGTAACCCAATGTTATTCATTCTGATCAAATGATGAAAACTAACTCTTTAAAAAATTACAATAATACATCATTAGAAATGCTAGGTAGACATCCTCATTCATATTTTCCTTATCATATTGACATCCTAAGACATGTCATGAAGACTTCATAAGTCAGTATAGTTTGGTCATAAATAAGTCCCTAGATATGTTATGATTATATCCTCATACATGACAAAATTTTTAAGAATTTTTCAATAGATATGTAATCCTTTGTTAGATATATTTCATCAAAAAGTCAATTATGCATCATCAGACGTGCTGTCTTCATCAAACATACATTCTCATAAAAATAAACCATGTCAGATAGACACCCTCGAACATGTTAGCCTCATCATGTGGGCATACATTGATATTTACCCTCAATCAATTTATAACCAAACAATGAGTCTTTGGTGGATATTTTCTCCTTTATATGTGCAGTGTTCAAAATTGACAAGGTTTATGCCTAGTTGTAACCTTATAGAATTCATTCCCATGATTGAGACCCTCATTCAATCCTTGTATACTCAACATACCTCTCATGGTCCCCACTCTTTATCTATCATATGATTAGGTGTGGATGTGTCACATCAGAATCCACCATAGTGCAAGTACCTCAACTTTTGGTAGGACCGAACTCCTATTTGTCTTTTATCACACCTCATCCATTAACATATTAAAAAAAACATAACTATGTATACTCTAATTATAGTTAAAAAGACGATATATAGAAAACCATCATAAGGCCCACGATCTATATTATGCACAAATACCATGCCATACCATGTGAGGATATATCCTTTTAATTTTTTCAAGAATTATTTATCAGGGATACTTCAATGTGTATGTTAATCGTCTATATATAATTCATCCAATCTATTATTAACACTTATTTCCCATGCAAATAATGAATCACATGTACTAAGGGACTTGAAATGGTCATTTAATTATAATAATAAATTGAAATCATAGTATGTAAGCCTTTATAAAAAATCATATTGAAATATTAATATAACTATTTATCTTTCCTAAACTACAAGAAGAAACATGTACAATTGTTAATTAAACATCTTAAACATTCAATGGGTTTGTGGTAAACTAAACTACTAATACTCTTATTTTTCGTATAACAATGATATATAGTATGCCTCCCTAAAACTAAAGATCTATACCCAACTAATATATGACCTCATATACATCCATTCTAAAAGACAATAAAATTCATGACATAGTCCTAAATAAATACATATTTTTTATCCTTGTTCTCATGGGATATGTAGGGTGACTTTTAGAGGTTAAATTCTAATACCAATGTTGAAAATGGCATATCTGGATGGTAGTAAAATCTATTTTTCTTGGTCATATAACTTCAAATAATAAGAAAGTCCCACAATTTTTCATAATAATGTAGAACAGATGGAGTGCCTTTGAAACATACATATGGTGACATTATGAGATCCCCATCTCTCATGAACATGTCTTAAAATACTGGTCATATTATTAGGGAAAAAAGTCTTGTATATGGATTTGTGAAATATTCGTGAACATATATTAAATCTATAAGTGAGTCTCATAGAATGAAATAATTCCACCCAAAAGGGTGAGATTAGCCAGACCTCCCATACTCACAACCAATATGAGTTCATTTTCTTCATTAGGTTTCAAAGCCCAAATGAACAATTTCATTTGAAATGTTGTATTGAAATTCATCATGTATTTGGGAACAATTTTGAGTTTCTATAGTTTTAATAATGGAGAAATTCACATGAATTGGTTGTGCAACTATACATGAGTACTTGAAAACAAGCATAATGTCATACAATTCTATAATGAATGAGAATTGGATCAAACATGTTCTCTTATAGACTTTTCTGCAAATAATGGCCTTTATATTTTACACACCTTCATTTCAAAAGGATTTTTTGTTTCCATATTTAGAATATGTGATTTCAAAAAGGATTTTTTTAAAATAAAATGTTATCTTCCATTTTCTTCATTTATGAAAATTATCACCATTATAAAGAAAATTTCTCTATGAATATATTCTTTAAATGAAATTTATTTCATGGAAAACCCTTCCCATTTTAGTTTTGGTCTAATAAGAAATCATAATATATTTATTTCATTAAATTATTAAATTCTCATTGTGAGAACCATCAATTATGTGGTACATTTTATTCTTCCGTACCCTTATTCATTTTATTTGATTTTTACAAGATATCAAATCAATATTCTATACCTAATTTTCAATATTAAATTTTGAACATATAATATTATTTAATTCATATAAAACAAGTTAATTATTATGATATAATGTTAGGTTATTCTTGGATATAAGATTATATAGCCCACATATTTCTCATGAGATATATCATGTTTGATCATTATTTCTGGATTATTTTCCTCATGTAGAAATGATATGTGTTTTATAATATGATTTAATTGGAGGTCAATTATTATATATCCCCATAGAAAATTGGATAAATTTTTTTACCTAAATATACTCAATTTATGGAATTGGGAAATGAACCCAATCCACCATGGGACATTTTCAACATTATTTTTATGAATGGGGAATGAACCTAATCTACCATTGTATTTTTCCCATTTGGATTATGGGAATGGGGAGTAATACTAATCTGAATGAGGTATTTTGTATTATGTTTATAGGAACGTAGAGTGAACTAAATAAAACATGGGGCTCTTTCTACCATGATAATCATAATAGAGATCTCTAACTTATTCTTATGTAGTCATTTTTCATAATTAATGTAACGACCTAAAATATTATCAATGGAATATCTCATTTATAATATTAATTAAAAAATTATAATAACCCAAAGATGAGTTAAAAAATAATACATAAAATATAAATGATGAATGAATTAAATAAAAGTTATTTGTAGAAGTTAAAAAATGAATACCGATGAAATATCAATTTGACCTTAGGAATTGTACTATGACCCTTATGAATAGAGAACTGACCAAATGAAGGGTAGCCTCACCCATTAATGTATAAATAATATATAGGCATATTATATGTTAAAGTATTATATAATTATATCTTTTTATAAGTATGTAAATGTTTTAAAAAATATCTACAAAGTGTTGGAATTTTTGTAAGTGTTAAATATTTAATAAAAAATATCTATTTAATTTAATGATTAGAAAATTTCCATAAATATACCCATAAATATATATTTTTAGGAATTATTAATTAATAAATATTTTATGTGACTATACATTTTTTTCAATTTGTTATAAAATATGTTATAATTTTAAAATCTCTATTTTCCAAGTAAATGATGATTTTAATTTAATATTAATTTACTCATATTTTGAATATTAATTTCATAAAATTTGTTTCATATATTAATAATACACATAAAAATATGGTAATTTTTATTTTATTTGTATTTTTTTAAATAATTGATATTTTTATGATTAGTAAAATACCATAATTTCAGAAAATGCTAAATAAATGAATTATGGAGACAGAAATGATGTATTCCTGATGTAAGTCCTAAATCTAAAACTATCCAAAATTATTTTAATATATTATTTTATTATTATCAAACTATTTATATTCTTACACCAAAATAATAAATTAATGAATAAAATATTGGGAAAACACCTCTCTTTCCAAAACAAATACCACCCTCCTTACACTTCTCGTGATTAAGGAAATTTTTGATACTCTTCCTAATACAATTATCTATTCCCTCCCATTTACCTTGTATCTATTAGTATAATAAAATGAAAAAAAAACAATTTCCCCAAAGAAGATCCCAAGGAGGATAAATCCAATAGATAAAATACTCTTCCATTTTCTTTTATTTTATTTTATATTTTATTTTCCTTCCTCAATTCTCAAATCCTAACTTCATTAAAAATTAATTATAACTCATGTATGTTGTATATAATATAATTATGTCATTATAATGGTTGTTCTATAATTATACTCATCCTCTCAATATTTTTCTCTAAAAATAAAATCATCGTCGCGATATATCAATTTACCAACAGCGTTGGTGATGCTGTTTCATTTTACTCAACCCAATAATTGATGTTAAAACAACCTTAAATGGTTGAGATAACATTTTAATTTTAATTTTATAAGACAATTTATGTTATTAATCTAACTTTTATATCTAATACTAAATAGTAAAATAACAAATTCACTGTGATTGAAAAATCACCCAAATTAACCTAAAATGATCATCATAAATATGTTTATAATTGAAAATAAATAATACTATTATAATATCTATCATACAAGAAATTCGTGTGATAAATTTATTCAGAAACCAGGTAAGGGTAATTCTCAATCCAAACACTATTTTATTTGGTTTTCCCACTGTAACCCCATTTCATAGAATAGAATCTCCAGAAATAACATTTTTTCATCATTATCATACCTTTTGTTAGATATAAATTTTTTCAAATTTATTGTTTAAAACACACAAATTTTTTCCAATAAATACTCTTCTTTCAAAAATCAAACCTCATAATTCTAGAGATTAATTATTCTTTAATAAAGGATGATGATTCATATTCCATGTTATTACCACTTTCATTTGGTAACATAAATTTATGAATGTATGATTTATGAACAGAATTCCATTCCTTTCCATGGGTTATATGAGTTCAATATTGATATATGTGTCTAGCATGATACATTACATTTTATGATGTGATGAGTGAGAACAAAATTTTATAGCACATGGTAAATGTTATAATGATATTGGTGCTCCCAGAAATATATAGAACTACAATGCAATATGTATTTTTATTTATCTTATGGTAAAAGTTGAACCTTCATGAAAATGATGGAATATTTTTTCACAACTATGTTTGTTAGTTAAACACTAATACATGATGTTTCTTTTTTATGAATTACCAAATTCTAAGAATTTTCCTAATGCTTCCTGACATGTTTATGATCATATGCTTATGTAATGATTATAATGATTATACTCAACCAATTTTCTATTATTTCATGCTCTTTTATATCCTATGAGTAGAATTTTTGTTACCACATTTTAATGTATATCCTCATGTGACTACTAGTACTAAATATAATTTAGGGTTCAATATGAAAGTAGAAAGGAGTAGATTAAAGAAATTTTAATGTTTTATTTTATAATTATTAGGTATTGTCATAATCTTCCAAATATGATAAGCCTTTGGATCCCAGTCGTGTAATTTTTTTTGTTTATCATTAAAATTATGTATTAAGAATGTAAGATGAATTCAGGTCACTATAGTTATTATCAAATCATAATTTATTTAATTTGGGAATTAGGATTAAAGTACCTTATAGAAAACCCATATTATGAGACTTTGTATAATTAAGAACCCATGAACCTTTTTTTTTGAAAATTATAATCATAAGGATCTCAAAATATATTCCATTAGAGTGAAAGTGTTCAAGACTTGATGAATTATGTTTTCTTATAACATTTTATATATTATTAATTGGTGGGAACATTGAGAAATTTGGACAAAACCTGTTTTAGGGAGTAGATCTTTTGGTTCTTGACTAATCATAGATAGAGAAGGTTATTCTTGATGTTAATTGTCTAGACGAAGAGGCCAATAAATTGTGGGATTATATTAAAAACACCACGATGTGGGACAAAATTTATGATATTGAGTGGGATGAATTTAATATAATGATACTTAAGAGGTATTTCCTAAGAAATATTTGTAATTCTATGGTGAGTGAATTCATGGAGCTAAATAAAAAGGAAAAATAATAATTCATGGCCTATAAAGAAACATTAAAATGGATTTCAAGGTATGAATTAGGTATTTTTATTAATAATGATAGGGAAATTGATAGATTCATTAGTTATTTATGACCACACCTTTGAATTGAGATTGATATTCAAGACCTTGGGTTTTATGAACATGTCGTTAGATATTCTCTCAAAGTTGAGATTTAGTTTGGGGAATGGTCCCCTGGAAATGGTGATACGAAATGAATGATGGAGTTTCAAGGTAGATGATCTCATGAGAAATGTGGAAAAAAATTCATCCACCATCATGTCAAAAATGTGTGATGAAGAATCATAGGAACTAACCAAAATGGATATTGAAATACATCATGTGTGGTATAAATATCCACTAATAACATGAATATAAAAAATACATGAGGAATCTAGATAATGTGGGGATATAAAAGAGTGCACAACCCATGGTCCAATGCTACAACTATAGGGAGAAAGGGAACTATGATACAAAGTGCACTATATCCCAAGACCTTGAAGGTAATCAGTGTCACATGACATCAAATCCAAAGGATCTAGCGAAGGAATATTCTGTCACAAATATGAAAGTGGGGAAAAAATGAAGATGTTCAAGGTACACTTCTTATACAATCCGGATTGGAAAATGTATTATTTGATTCTGCTTCTGCACATTTGATTATACATTTAATGTTTTATATATTTATTTAATAAAATCATCAAAACCAATGAAGTAGAGATATTTAAAAAAATGTGTTGAAGTCATTGAAACCTAAGTGGTGTAATATTATCATGTTGGTATATGTGGGTTGACACTTACAAAAACTCTCATGATACTTTATTGGTTTAATTTGATTTCATATTGGGAATGGATTTGATCCAGCTATATAGAGAACATATTTACTATTGGGAAAAATATATATTTTCATATTCCAAACCATCCCATACTCCTCTAAAAATTCATAGAAGATCATGATTCACCTTTTGAAAATAAATAAATGGTGTGGCTTTTGATTTCGAATGAAGAGGTATTCCAAACTCAAGTGGATGAGAAAATGTATGGTATCGACATATGGTAAATTCACATTATTATGGAATATAATGTTGTATTTCACATTGAGTTATTGAAAAATCCACAAGATCCTCAAGTAACGATCGCAATAGAACTCAATCCTAGAGCTAATCTTATCTCAAAAAGTCCCTCTATGATGGATCCTTTTATAGTATAGGATTTAAATAAGTAGATATAAGAGAATTTGAGTAAAGGGATAATATTACCTAGTGATTCACGTCAGGGTGATCGAGTGATTTTTTTCAAAAAGAATGATGGATCAATGTGGCTGTGTATCGATAATAGGGAACTCAGAAAAATTATCATAAAGAATATGTATCCACTTCAATTGATTCCAAACTCTTTTGATTAGTTACAGGAATATTAGTATGTCACAAAAGTTGACCATCAATCTTGATATCAATAGTTAAAGGTGACGAATGATGACATTCAAAAAGATGCCAACCATAGATGTTATGGGCACAAAGAGTTTCTTGTGATTCCATTTGCACATATTAATTCCTCTTCAATCATCATGGATTTGATGAATAGAGTAATTAGACAACACCATGTCTAATTTTTGGTACTGTTTATTGATGATATTATCATACACTAAAATAGAATGAAGAAACATAATGAACATATAAGGAATCCATTCGACATAATAATGAAATATATAGTGTATGACATGATTATAAAGTGTAACATTTGGATGCATCAAGTAACATTTTTTGGACATGTGATCACATGTGAAGAGAATTTATGTAGACCCTTAAAAACAATGGTAATTTTGGAATTTAAGAGACCCTCTAGTATCACATAAATCAATAGATTTCTCTTATTACCTGGGTACAATTAATTTTTAGTGAGAAATGTATCATGGTTTCCAATATGGCACACAATGTTTACAAGGAATGGTGTACAATATGTCGAAATGGAAGAACTTGATGAAATCATCAAGGAGATAATGAGATGTTTGAATAATGAAATCAAACTAAAATAACCAAAAAGATGAGATTTTCTTTTTGATATACAATGATTATTCAAATAAATTTGTGTGTTGTGTACTCATGAAAAATTATAATTTGATATTCTAAACCCAATATTAGTTGACTATCCACTAGCATAACTATCTTAAGCATTAATTTGAGCTAGAAGATGTGTTTTTTAACTTCATAATATTGCGGAACTACCTCTATAGTGAATATTTAGACATATATACCTAAAAAAAGAGCCTAATTTATATATTCACACAAGAGGATATCATCATGTGTTAAAAGTGATGATAGGATATAATAAATCTCTATTATTTCACTAATCACTCTCATCCCATCAAGGTGAATAAGGTAGCTGATAATCATTGTAGAAATGAACCTACTAAATTATCCATGTTGTGAATTGAGTAGACCCTATTTTCATGGAAATTAAAATGATTGATTTGGAAATAATAATGTTACGGAATACATCCAATATTTCCCGAATGATTTCCAAACCATATATCAAATATTATATTAATGGGGGAAAATGGATGACGTAGAGTTTCTGAAAAATGGTGAATGCAATAATGGAAGAAAATCATCTAAAGATCTATATTAGTGATGATGGTGTAATTCAGTCTATAATGAGTCTTTATGATCCTTCATCACCGTGTATAACGAAGAAGCTATGGGAAAATTCACATATATCATCTTTCTATATCCATCTCAAGAGTACCAAGATATATTGTGATATCTGATAACACTTTTTATGGGTCATCATAAAGATTTTTATTGTGGAATATATCTCAAGGTGATTGATATTTCACTATGTTAAGACCTACTGGTAAGAGAAAAATGGAATGTTGCAACCATTTACAATACCCATATTGAAATGGAATAATGTCACTATGGACTTTATCACTATTCTCCTGAATACATTCAAAAGAAATAATGGGATATGGTTTATGGTGGAAAACTCCCCACGAATTGCAACTTTATTTGAATCTAGGAATATCTATTACTTGAGCTTCATACTATGATATATGTGGAGGAGGTGGTCAGAATACGTCGAGTTCCCCTATAATTTGTCTTAGATTGTGATCCCAGGTTCACATCAAAATTGTGAAGGAGTCTTCAACATGATATGAGTATTGAATTCAATTTGAACACACCCTATCACCCCAAAAATGATGGAAAATATAAAAATACTATTCACATTATCTAATATTTCTAAGATCCTACTCTTTATATTTTAAAGGTGGATTAAATCAATATATCCCATTGGTTGAGTTTTCATACAATAGTATCTTCAACTAAAGTATTTAGATGGTTCCATATGAAGCACTGTATGGAAAGAGATGTAAAACTCCAACATGAAGGGATAATGTTAGTGAAATAATGCTTGTTGGACATAATCTTGTGTAAGATATGAATGATAAGGTGTAAGCCATCAACAACATATCAAATCTGCTTGGATTCTGTAAAAGATCTATACTGACAACCATTGAAGGGATTTAGAGTTTGATGTTTTAGATTAATTATTAATTTGAATATCACCATGAAAGAGATCCATTTTATTTGGAATGAAAGGGAAGCAATGAAAAAGGTACACTAGACCCTTTAAGATCCTTGATCACATATGATCCATGTCCTATCACCTTTCACATCCATTGAATATGACTCATATTAAGGATGTGTTCCAAATATCACTTTTGAGGAAGTACATTCCAGATCCCTGACATGTAATAAACATAGAGGTGATATAAATGGATAGTGATCTCTCTTATGAGGAGCAGACAACAAATATTATATACTATAGAGATAAGATTATATGAAACAATAAAAAACATATTGTTAATTTTTTTTGTAAGAACAATAAGATATAAGAATAATCATGGGAATATGAGGATGTAGTAAAAAAGAAGTAACCTCACCTATTTATGTAAAATGAAATTTTATGCATTAAATTTCAAAATGGGGGATGAATGTAATGGCCCAAAATTTTATCAAATTATTTTCTCCCATATGATAATAATTTAATATAGTATAATAACAAAAAATCAAATTAAGTTCAAAATATTAACTTCAAAAATGATTTCTGAATGAAGTTATATGTTTTTTTCGAAAGGTATAGAACCAATACCGATGAAATAATAACTTGACAATATGAATAGCAATAAGACCATTATGAATAATAAACTGAACAAATAAACAGAATCATCACCCATTAATGTATAAACAATTTTATGCATCTTATAAGTGAAAATATGATATAATTATATCAAAGTATAGCTAAATAATTTTTTTTCAGAATTATTAATAAAGTATTGTAATTTTTGTAACTGATAAATATTAAATTACAATGTTATAGTAAATTTTATTATTTAAAATAAACATCATTTTAAAAAAATTTATTCATAAATTAATATTTTTATTTTTTATGATTTAAATATAATTTTATGAGATCATATGCAAATTTTCAATGTGTTATAAAATATAATATAATTTTTAAATCTATATTTTCTATATAAATGATGATTTTAATTAAAAATTATATTTTTCATATTTATAAAATTATTTTCATAAAATATAGATGAATTTTAAATTATGAATATTGAAAAATATTTGTGGTGATTTTTTAGGATAATTCTGAAATACCTGAATTTTTAATGAATTGGAAAATGTGATTATTTTCAACGAATGCATAATACATGAATTATAGAGTCACAAAGGTTTTACTACTGATGTGAGACCTAAATATAGTCCTCTAAATAATTATTTTAAAATATTTTTTGATAAATTTAAAATTATTTGTATTATTGTGCCAACATAATAAATTAATGAATATAATACTGAGAATACACCCCTCCCTCCACTATAAATACAACCTCTCACCCCCTCTTCTCATCACACTTCTCCATATTGTAGACATTATTATATTTTTCTAAATAATCATCTCTATACATTCCCTAATGTCTAGGAGCACTTGGTGTCATCCAATGTCCAAAACTATTTCTCTATAGAGGTTCTCAAGTACGATAAATCCATGACGTAAAATACACTTCCATTTTCTTTTTTTTTTCTTTTAAATTTCATTTCATTATCTTCCTTATCCATGCCTCCTATAATACATAAATCATGATAAATCTTATATTTTTATATACTATATTTATATCATATTAATGGAAGATCCATCATTACAATACACGCTCAAAATACACGCTCAAAATGAAATTGTTTCCCATGATGTGTCAATTTACCGACATTGTGGGTGGTGCACATTCATTTTCCTTTATCAACTTAATAGATATTAATAAAAACCTTACATTTTTGAAAAATGATTTTAAAGATTATTTTTTTACCCATTTTATTTCAGGAACTATCTTATATACAAAATAATAAATTAGAAAAACAAAATTAATTCGTTGTGATCGAAAAACTACCAAAATTAACCTAAACGGATCATCATTAATTTATATCTACTGATTCACCCTCCTTTCTTATAACCAATTTATTAATAAGACAATTAAAAAATTGTAAAGGTAATTAATAAAATATATTAACAATTCTTGATATTTATCTTCATTATACAAGATCTTCTATTCCTAAATACAAGTGAACTACTCTCGATAATTAAGAAAATGAATGCTCACAAATGATGAAATGAAACAAATTAACTCATCGAAAGTCCCATTAATTTACATAATAAAACCATAGTGAATCATATTATTATTTAAAAGTCTTATTATTTTGTTAATTATTGAATCTAATTTTATTATAAAGGAAATTAGATTGATGAGTAATTTTAGACACAAGGTAAGGGAAATTATCAATCCCAACACTCTTTATTTGTGTTTTCCCTCTATCACCACATTTTCAGAATGTGTGTTCCATAAATATCATTTGATCAAAATTATATAAATATTCAAGAATATACACGTTTGATAATTGTTTTTATGAGAAAAAAATTCCCAATGAACCCTTCATTCAGAAAACAACACCTTTTACTTCTTGATATTGATTTCTCTTCACTCAAGTTTGAGGATTCTTATACAATTATTTTATGACCTATTTCACTTGGGAAACCAATGTTTATTGATTTATTATTTTTTAAATTAAATCCATTACATTCCATGGGATATTTCATCTTCGTGATTGATATATTTGGAATGCATGATAGTGTAAATGTTAGGATCTGATGGGTGCACCTGGAATAATATTGCACAAATAAATGTTTTGTTGTGATGGGTGAGCTTGAAATTATATAGCACTCAAATTAATTGGGTAATGTGATGAATCTAATGAGAATAATGATATATACCAAAACAAGATTCTATATTTTTTCACAACAATTTGTGGGTGTTAACCACTTAGACAAGATGTTTCATTTTTGTGCATTGCCACAGTATAATCATTTTCATAATGCTTCCTCTCGTGTTTATGATCTGATGCATGTGTTATGATGATAATGAATATTCTAACCCAAGTTATATTATTTCATGTTCATATCTATCTTCTTACTAGGATTTTATCTACCCCATTTTGATGAATATCATTAAGTGACTATTTTACTAAAGAGAATTAAAGGGCCAACATAGAGAAAAAGAGGATGGACTTAAATAAATGTTTATGTTTTATTTAGTTACTATTACGTATGGTAATAATTTTCCAATGACCCTTAACCTTTGGATCCCGGTCACATAATTATTATATGTGGTTTATCATTAATATAATTTATTGATAATGTAGTAAGAAGTTGGGTTACTATATTGTAACCTCATATTCAAGAATCCTTTAACTTGACTAAAAATCAGTTGCATTTATTAGTAAACAATTTTATTGGAAATTGTGAAACCACATAGGTTCAACTGGGTGGATAGAACTCAAAATATGTCAAAAAAAATTTGAAAAATAAAATAATAATATTATATGTTTCATCTCTAAATATTTTCTAAGAGATAAATTGCACTTGTGGATACAAAACGTTGAGGATGAAGTATTCAAAGTGATCCACCATCTTTTCCCAAATTTTAGAATAATATTCCCTTACATAGATTCCCCGCATTAAAAACCCTTATCAAAATAATTCCATTATTTTTTATCCCTACAACTTTCTCGGTATTGACATTTATATGAAGTGACTTTCCCATCATCTTTTCTGCCACTTCTTTTGAACCATAAATATATTGAACATCCTCGACTATTTATTCTTTAGAGTATATAAGAAATTATAGTGATTTCTTTTTAGCTAGTTTCTCCACAACAAGTTTGTCTATACCATCATAAACAACATCGAAAATAACTTCTTCAGGATTCCCCTGTATGTAAACACTAGAAAAAATCATTCATTCCTTGTAATTGGATATCATCATTTTACCTGACCTGGTATCTATTTGTATTGGGATATACAAGTATTCTATGTGCCCATTTAATTTCATCATTTTTGACAAGAATTAATTATCTATCTCACATATTAATTCAATTTCACTGTCATTATATTGATCATGAGTTCAAACCTACATACCTACAAAGTGATTAATGGTCTGCATGTTCTCCTGGGTTTCTATCTGACTTAAAATCCTATATCCCACTAGCCCATACACTATACCATTATTAAGAAAATTATAACTTCCATCCTCAGTTGTATTCTCAACATCCTTCCCATCGACACCATGGGGACCCTTAAGAGGATGTTTCTAGAGACCAATAGGTATCTCAACTTCCGATCTCTATTTCACGAGTGTAAGTTTCACAGAAGTCCGAGGGACACCCAAAACCTTCCTGACAGAGATGCATTTAGACTTGTTTTCTGGTCCCACAGTACTAATGCCACCCTTGAATGCACAACCATATCATATAAGACAATTTTAGGTCCCTCCTCCTCCTCCTCCACATAAACTTTATTACCCATAGAAAAAGGCTTCAAATGTTGAGGGATGCCCAAATATTTTCACAATATTCTTAAAACATCGCTTGTCGGTGGATTGATGCCCTATTTTCTACCCTCCATACCCAGAACCATCTGTTCCATCAATACTTCTTCATAACCAACCTCATTATCTATACAAATTCTCTTACCCATATATATTGTATAATGATATCCCCATCAACAGTTTTCCATAAAGTGCCTTGGGCACTTAAAAACTAAACAGATCTCAGTATAGGATTAATAAATTGCATGTTATATGCATCTATACTCATCACCGACTGTATTCGAAAAATAATTAAATGAAACTATGGAAACAACAATTTCCACACATAAACTTTGGTTAATAGGATGACAAATAGACTCAGTACGGCAATCCGAGCACAAATAGCTACCATTAATATTTCCAAGCATTCTAATAACCAATGTGTTTTAAAAGGTATTAAATTGTTGGGGAAACTCACCCAAACCACCATTGTAGGTGAATCATGTTTCATATAGAAGTTGATTTACCATATAAATATTTAGAACATATATTTTGTGAATCTATAGGGGCACTTTACCTGGCTCTTATTAGATCTCAAAGGCACCAAGCATTTCATTTGTGGGGGTGTGAGATTAATTTTGTGAGTTAAAATATATAAATTATGTAAATTATATTAAATAGATATTTGATTATAATTGAATACAATATTCATTATCATTACTAAGTTTAGTTATTTATAATTATTTCTGTAGTTATTTTTGGAAATTTGATAAGGGAACATTTTTAAAATCCATAGATATTATCTTAAGGAATAATTATATAACATCCCAAAGATTTTTTAAGTGTAAATATTTTCCATTATAAATTAAATCTATATTTGGATACTATATTGGAGATGTGGATGAGTAATATATTCACTAAAGGGTAATCACCATGGAAATGGAATGATGATCATTGATTCAATCTTCATTTGGGTACATGATTACAGGGCCAAGGAATAGACACAAAGTTTGATACTCTTGAGGGATATGATTTGGTTAATAAAATTTTGTTGATCCATTATAATGTATTAAAAATTGGCGATGAATTATGTTAATGAGCATGAGGGAACCCAAACTAATTAATTAAATATTCAACATAGAGTGAATTATGCTGAAATAAAATCCATTTTACTATTTTAGTGAGTAATATATTTTGAGGTTGAGTATTCCTATGATCCTGTTTTTATATGTTTCATGCAATACTAATTTTGATCACTCATAATTAATATTTTTAGATTTTTAAATTTTTGGATACAGGAATAACCATGTTAATAATGAATGTGATGGGAATGAAAATAATTTTTAAAAGGGTAACATACATTTATAAAATTAGATGTTGAAAATTTAGTATTTACATCCACTGGTATCACGTGTTATTGTTTACTAAATGAGTCTTTTGGATTAATTTAAGACATCAATTATTAAAATTATAGTTTTTGATGGTTGTTTTTGTGATAGTGATGATAAAACATAGAATGGTAAATTTATTTTATGTTAAAAATGCGGGAAGTGACACAAATGATATTGTCTAAAAAAATGGAATATATTTCTTCCACAGTGACTAGGATTACAATAATAAATATATTAGGGAAATTTAAAATGTTTGTTAACATGGTTGAGAAATTAAATATTCTTTATATTGAACTACTAGAGATTCCACATTTTAGATGTGAAAAACTATTTAACTATACAATCCAGTACAACAATCCATGTGATTAATATATAAATTGACACTAGAGACCTCCTATAAATTTGATTAATTTAATTCATATTGAATTCGTAACAATAAATTTTATAATACTAATTATTTAGTTACATTTCCATGTTTTGATCACTCTAAACTTACTTATTTCTAATTTCTTGTATGATTAAAAAAACTATAAGTTTTTCAAGTAGAAACACCTTAATGTCGAATTAATATGTGTATAGTATATAAATATTATTCAAGGATTCCTTTAATAAAATTTAAAAAAAATAATTTCATCCAAAATTTTCTATATATTTAATATCAATTGCATAATTGTATTTTTTCTCTTCATATAGAAAAATTTATTTGTTAGAATATGTAAATAATATTTCCTGTAAAAATATGATAATCTATGAATTAATGGATGATTATGAACACCCTATGTAATGAAATTATATAATGTTATTTTTATAGAGAATAATAATAAACACTTTTTGTGAAATCATATCTAAAAACTAAATATCAGGATAAAATATACTCTTAAGAAAAACGGAATGTTCATAAATTTTTTATATTGAAGTATCTGTAGAAAAAAATATCTTGATCCATGTTCATATTCTAGATAGCCATACATACATACATTAATATGTGATATTTAAAATTTAACATATGTAATTTATTAAATGGGGAATAATTTAACAATATGATTTTTTAATGTTCATTTTTTTATAAAGACTTTTGTCTTCATTAGACTACATAACATGGGATGTTGATCCTAAAAAACATATTTAAGAATAGAAACCCATTAAATGTATTGACTAAGTAACCTAGAATAAATATAGAAAACAACTTTTGGAAATATATATTGAAATAAAGCTTATTGTTTTATGTGTATCCAAATAACATAAAATTTCACTTTATAGTTAAAAATGCAATTTTTCCTAAAATAATCAGTATATGTGCTCTTTTTTAGGAATTAAATATAACCATTAAAATAAATATCATTGATTTGGATAATAAATATAATAATTTGAATAATATATTAACGCTAACATTATTTTTAATTGACATAAATTTAGAATCGAAACTGATCATTAATAAAATATATATTTTCCAACAAAAAGGTTTTCAATTATATATTAATGTCATTATAAAACCGTTAAATTATGAATTTTTTTAAATTTAAATCTATCAAATTTCATTAATTTTTTATTTATCTTATAAATATAATATTTATATGTTATTTATATTTTAGATTCATATTTATTAATTGGGTTAATTGTCCAAATATGTAGATTTTTGTATAAACTATCAAATTTATTATATTTTCATTATAAAAGAATTAAATAAATGTTTTTAAAACCATTTTTATAAAATATATATATTTATAAGTAAAATGAAAAATTTATTATAACGTTTTGTTACAAAATGATTGTATATCATTTTGGAAACAAAATTATTATTTTATTTAAATTTTTTTTTATTATCTTACATTAAAATTTATTTTTAATCAGTTACTTGAAGTTAATCAATCAAAATTTATATCATATTTAATATCAATATGTTCATATTATATAATAATATAAATTTTAATTTTGTGAATAAAAAATTTATTTTTTTATTAAGGATAATGTCCCTCTTAATGTAAAAGTGTTATTTTCACAGAATTCATTTACTAATGTTGTGAATGTTTTACCTAATCCATTAAATAAATTTAATTTAAATAATTAGGGTAATATGATATTTAAATAAATATAAAATGTCATGACCCACCCTGGGGGCCAAAACCATAACTCCACCAAAACTCCATCCGGAAGGCTAGGGGCTGGCAACAAGCACCGAATGTGTCAACCTACATGTGGGAGGCATTTCCCTGACTACCTTTACACAAAGACACACATCCAAATCCCAATAAAACTGGTGATGGTTACATTCTTACTACTAAACAACTTTTGAGTGTAAAATTACAACTGAAAGTAAATGGGCTAGAATATAATCCCAACAAAATACTGTTACCACATGAATAAGAATGAGATCAATAGAAAGTCGTCCCCTGAAAACCCCATCTGATACGTTAGTATAGAGTAGATTCTGTAATCTGTAGAAGCTCATACAGCTTTCCTGATCTCATTGGACACCACCTGGTCCTGGGCCTCCAAGTCCTCATCTAATTTGTCTATCATCTATACTACACACAACCCATGCAGAAAAATCTCACGCATGGGTGAGTGAAAAATACTTATTATGAACCCCAATCCAACAAGGAAATACCAAAAACAAATCCACAAGAAATCCAAAAAGCATGATCATGAATCAAGACATATAACACCAGGTATAATATAGAGTATGCCAGTTAGACCATCAGTCATATCACTAAACTCTTTGGGTTGCTGTGGTAATCATCTCTAATTAGTACCATTGGTATGTTGGGTCACATAGTGAAGCTACCCATTGTGGGCCTACCGGTTCATACATAGTTACATCCTACTTGCCTTGGAATATTGTGGTATAGATCCCTGATGTTTATTTTTGGGTATGATGGGTCATATAGAGCCGCTACCCCACATGGGCATGTCGGGTCACACAGACCCACTTCCCACATTGGCCAGCATACTAAGGTACTCTGTCCCAAAGCGTATCATGGGTATTTCATGGGACACAGATCCACTCCCCACCATGGAAATTTCCAGGTCACAAACATTGGCATTCCATTAGGGATGTCATAGCTGATCCACATAGGGTCGATTGTCAGAATTTTTTGGGTCTCATTCAGCCATTGGATTCTCGCATGTAGTATTCTTGATTTCGGTAGAAACCATTCCTCATGTCATTCATCACATTTTATCATCCATGAAAACCTCTTTATAGTATTCCAAACAATCTTTATTACTACAAGGGTTCTAAATCCATAAACGACTTGTCAATCAGACGGTTGATTTGAGATATATTGTCGTTTTAGTAAATCGGGGTTGGTTGCGTCTCGGCCCAGTCAGACCCAGTTAGACCAATCAAGACAACCATGATTGTGGTTCTTTCATTACCCATCCTAGTTTGACTTACCTAAATCGACGAGGATTGGGTTTGGGCTAGCCCAGTCTGGCCTGGATCGTGGGCCAGTGTAACAGCCCATTATTTAATCAATGAAAATCCATTATTATAAATGTGCCTAAGAGTATAATCACATTAGGAAACCCAGTGATAGATAATGATAATTAATACTATATGACCAATTAAAATAATTTTTCAACTTTATTGTTTTTAATTTAAAACTTTCGATATACACGATTGAGATCTGTAATAAATTTGGAGTTTGGTGGAAAAAACAAAATTTTTGGGGAATAGTAACCAACCATTATAAATAGTTACATACCCTTATGAATAGTATTATTATCCTGATGAATATTAAATCCTCTAGAAGAATAGTAAACTCACACATGAAGGTATAAATAAAATTTACTTATATTATAAGTGGAAATATGACCATAGTAAAAGTATTGATATTTTTATAAGACAAAAATAATTAATTTAAAATAATTAAATAATTTAAAATAAATTAAATTTTCCTAAAATTTTTTCATACATTAACAATTATATGTCATATATTTTTATGAAAATTTTAAAATATTTCATGTAAATTTTGAATGCATTATGAAATCAGTTTAAATTTTAAAATCATTATTTTTTATGTTAATTATTTTTTTAATTAAAAATTTAATCATTCAAATTAAAAAATAAATTTTGAAAAAATAAGAAATGTTTTTATATTATACACCTAGAATAATGTTTAGAGATTTTTTTTATTTTTCTGAAATACTAGATTTTTCTATGAAAAGTACAATATATTAACTTACTGTACAAATAAATTATAATTTAAATCCACAATTCCTGACAACATTAGTGATTTAAGAACCCAAATATAGAACTCATATGCACTTATTACCGTTATTGTTCTTTTAATAATCACTATTACTTTCCTTGTGGAGAAAAATTAAATTAATGATTATAATATTTAGAAAACCCCTCTCCTATCCACTATAAATATAATTTTTAACACCCTGATTTCCTCACACCTCTCATGCATAAAGAATTGTCTTAAATATACAAAATAATATTCCCAATACCCTCTCCCACATCCAAGAGCTTCTTGTATCATTAAAATACCAACCTAGGATCCGTATGGATGATCTAAAGTGAAGGGTTTTGGAGGCAATTCATCTATCTCTCTTTTCCTTTAATATCCTTCCGGTTTCAAGTAATTGTCTTAATATCTCTCCACCTATACTCATCCACATGGTATGGTAGCTCTATTATCATATATATACTATAATTTTTTGATACTAATGGTATAATATATAATCCAACCCCCTTCTCCTCTTCTTTTTTATTTTAGAATGGAAAAAGTTGTTTGTGAGGTGTTAATTTATCACCTTCAAGAACGACATGTTTTCATTTCTCATTACCTCCTTCAGATCATTTCATAAAAACATTTGTATTGTTTAACTAGAATATTTTATATTTATTATAAACTATTTAATTTTCTTGAACTAAATTATGAACCTATTAAAAATTATTAAACCAAACAAGTTCATTATAGTCAAAAAAACCGCTCGAATTAATCCAAACGACCATCATTAAATTTTTATCTATCAATTCATCAACATGGAATATAATATAATGATTTATAATATCATTATATATCATGTAATATCCTTAATAAAATGAAATATCTATTATTGATGTTTATCTATTTTGTACATGAACTTCCATTTATGAATACAAGTGAACAGTTCAATAAAACTATTAATAAAATTGCTCACGAACAATGAATTTAAATGATATAACTCATCCAAATGGACATAAATTACATAATTAAACCAAAATTAATCATATTAATGTTTAAAGGGATCTATAATAGTTAATTAATGAATCTGATGGGGTAATACAAGACATTAATTTGATTAAAGTGTTCAGATACAAGGTAAGATGAAATTCTGGGACCCAACATTTATTATTTAGGTTCTCCCTCTTTCACTTGGTTTTTTTGATATCGTTACCACATTAAAATATTTGCTTCATATCATTCCATAGTTTTCTGGGATATACATCATTTCCATTAGATTTATGTCAAATAAAATTTTTTCCCAAAAAACTATTCATTCAAGAACACACCTTTTATTTCTCACACAAGGTTTGTATTTCATGTATCATGTATGTTATTCCCTCGTTCGTTGGGGAACCCAATGTTTATGATTGTGTTATTATGATATGAAACTCAATAATTTCCTTTATTATTTATGATCAATATTGATATATGTTCAATGTGGCATGCATGATAATGAAAATGTAATGATGTGATGGGTGTGCTCAGAATTATACAACGCTCCAACGCATTGGGTAATGTGATGAAGTTCAAGAATTGAACTGAAATGATGTGTGAAAATGATGCTATATTTTTTCTAATCATTTTTTGGTAGATTAACACTATGACAGGATGTTTCATTTTTATGAATTTCAACATTCCATGTATATATCTAATGTTTCCTATCATTATTTTTGATGATGATGTTATGATTATGATCACACCATGCTATATTGTTCTTCTCTATCTTATTACTGGGATTTTTTATCATTCCTTCTTGATACATATTCTCTAGTGATTATGTGTTCTAAGGAGTTTTCAAGGGACAATAATAACCTGGATAAGAATGAATTAAATAAATGTTTATGATTGATGTTATAAATTTTATGTTTGGTCTTAGTTTTCTAAAGACACTATAAATATAGATCCTCGTGGTGTAATACTATTATGGAGTTTAACATTATAATGATGTAATAGTATGGTAAGAAAATGTAGGGTTCCTATATCAAGGCACATTAGGCATTGATAGACCCAGCCTGGTTGGTTCATGGTTCCAACCCACCAGGTCGCCCAGTGACGCGAACTAATCCATCTAGAACTGCACTGGTGGGCCAGTTTGCATTCACCACATGAGCCAGCAAGAGTGATGTTTTACTCAAACCAAGGCTGCTCATTAACCTAGTTCAGGAAGCCTATCTCGGAAGGTGGGATGCAAGGAAGGCCAGATCAGATGCATGTTTCTGGCAGGAGATGGCTACCCCAGCTAGTCCCACGCGGTGTGGGCCGCTCCACCTGACACGACCGGTTGGCCACATCCCATCCATACCAGTTGCTGAAACACTGTCAGTGGCTCTTGACACACCACTGAAGCCCTAGCCAACTGAGGCATCACACCTGATGTGCCACGATGGCACACTTCCACCTGCCTACAACCACCGTTGCGAGCCACTTCTGATAGAACCTTCTATGGAATATCGTGTCCACTTCGGTGGTCAGTTCTTTACGTCGTTTGTGCCACCATCCTCCATGGGATTTCACCATTCCTTTGATGTTCTCAAAAACCTCCATACAACTATTTCAATGGTGTGTTGACAAATAATGCAAATGAACAGACAATATGGAGGGGCTTGGGCCTTCTTTGTATCGACTCACACCCTCCTCATTAGAGTTTCGAAGTATGAATAAATAGGGGGAATGGTTTTGGGATTCCAACAAATGAATTAAACCCAAAATTCAATGACCCATGTTCAGAAAAATCCCCCACATGAATATATGATCCATATATCAATCTGTTCTTGTGTTTATCAATGTTAGTTCTTTATAAAGAAGAATGAGACACTGCAATTCAAAAACAATAATGCCCTCCCGAGTAACTTGTTTGTGGGAGATAATCTATTTATACGGGGAAGAAGAAATGTCGGCCATTCATCGATCCGAGATATGTTTTTTCATGGCCATTCGAATTCGTTGTCATCACCCACTAATGATTCAGAGCAGAACCAAGATTGTGCCCTCAATCATGCATTGTTTTCTTGATCATTAAAGGACGAAACAAGAAAAAACATTTCAGTTATGTTCACTTATGAAGTCATTACACTGTTTCATTTATAAAACAATTATTTTGGTTTCATTCCGTTATAAGTCATTTTTCTTCAATGGTTTGAATATTCAAAAAATTAAAATAAAACTAAATTATTTTATTTATAAATTTTTCATTAAAAAGTATGGAAAACAAATTTTTCACTTGACCTGTGTTTGTTGAGGTTAGGTCGATTATAAGTGAATCATTCCATTATGAGTTTAACAGCACCACCATATTTTTTATCTAGAAACCTTTTAAAATAATTGAAAATCCCCTTGCACATTTATTTAAACGAACAAAAAAGTTCAAAATTCTAATTCGGGCTCACCAGGACATGGAATCAAGTTTTGTCAATGAATTTGTTCTCTAAATAATTTCATATAATTTTACAAAATTACATGGAATTTCCAGTTCATTAAATTATCCCCACCTTAGGTCTTTACATCCCCAAAATCCCAAACAATGACTAAACAAACAAATAGCGGTATTGAGCTTGAATCTGGTCCTCCTCCTCCCTTGTACTCTCTTGGAGATTCATGTGCTTCCACCGAATGTGCACTGGAGGAATCGACCACCCATGAATAGACCTACTCCTATCAATCATCTATCTCTACATGTGAATATGGAAACATCACCCCATCATCAATGACCATCTCTTCCCAGATGATGACTTGTGATGGATCATGAATGTATCTCCTCTACTAAAACATTTGGAAAACATTGTGCACCAGTGCATGTGGGTGGGGAGAGCTAGGTGACATGAAATCTCAGCAAATATTATCATAATTTGAATGATCTGATGATCCTTATAGATAACATGCAATCCTGACCAAATATACACAATCCTCATCAATGTGAGACAATAAAGAACACATGGTGTACCTCCTCAAACTCCAAGGGTCGTCGTATCCTACCTGCATAAGATTTATTCTGAATCTATGCAGTCCTCATCCGCTCTTGGATGTTATGTACCTTCTCGGTGGTAGCCTATACCAACTCAAGACCAATGAGTGATGACACCTCTCGGTATTTCCAGTATAGAGGTGATATGAAAGGCTTCCCTTAAAAATCCTCAAACGGTTCCATTCAAAATGTGGAGTGATATACGTTATTGTATGAAAAATACAACAATGGTGGGTGGTACTCCCAACTACGACCAAAATCATTGATGCAAGCATGAATCAAGTCCTCTAAGGTCTATATAGTTTTTCCATCCTACCATCAGCATAACGGTAAAAGGCTTTTCTAAATCACATTTATGTCTTGAATGCCTCTTGTAATCCCTTACATTTACTAGATGTAATTAGAGAATCATGATCTGAGACGATCATCAAGGGATCCCCATCAAGTCTCACTATCTCTTAGACCTAGAGGAATCCCATGACCACAACCGATCCAGGATCTTGAATGGGTAGGCAGTGTGCCGAATTAGTGAGTCAGTAAAAGGTCACCCATATTGAATCATGGCCCTTGGACATGGGTAGTAATCCTATTATGAAGTCCATCGATATTCAATCCCACTTCCACTCTGGTATCTTAAGTGGTTGTGAAAGAATGTGCGATCCTGATACCCGACCTTCACATGACGACATGTGAGGCACCATGAAATGAATTCTGCCACCATTTTCTTCATCCCTAGAAACCAATACTAACATCAGTGGTCATGATATATAATTTCCACACAAGGATGTTCCCACAAAAAGGGATGTATGGAACTCTCTTATAACTTCCTCTTGCAATGTCACTTGTACTGTGGTGCACCCTCTGAAATGGATCATGTGCTTCTCACCTATCAAAAATATATCAGGATCCCATAATGAGAATAATTGAGCTCGTCAGGCCTCAAAGTCAATATGCACATGAATTTTTTATACCTATATCTATATAAGAGGGGGGGAGTGATAGTTATCGGCTAATGTTAAGCTTCTCCATAACTGTACACGACAGATATCTGCATCATGGATAGCTGGTCTGTTTCCTCACTCAGCAGGTGCCAACCAGATCTCTTGTTGAATGTATCTAACACCATGTTCCCCTTCCCAAGATATTATTCTATCAAGAAATCATGGTCTTATAGGATCTTCATTCATCACATCTTCCTCTTGTTCAGGTTCTTCTAGAAGGAGATATACCTGGGACACTTGTGGTCGGAGTATATAGAAAACTATTCACCCATTAATTATTGGAACCACATTTCAAAATAAAATTCCACTACAACTAACTCCAAGTAACTGATCATGTAGTTCAGCTCAAGCTACCTCAACTGCCATAAACCATTGTCGATCATTGCCCTCTCATGCATTAGGACACAAACTAGTCTGACACTAGAGGCACTGTAGAAGACTACAACCCCAACACCTACTATTGGTTGTCTAAAGATAGGATCTCTCATCAATCTCTACCTCACCTCTTGGAAACACTACATGAACTTATCCATCCAAAAGAAGGGATTTAACTTCTTTTTCAAAACCAATAAGGTTGTTTCTACTTTGAAAATATAGAAACAAACCTACAGTATTATCTGGATAACCCCAATAAACTTCACAACGTATTTACTCTCCTGGGTGTCTCCCATGAATGAACTACCTCTATCTTCACTGGATCCACTAAAAATCCATCCTCCAAGATGATATGTCCCATAAAGTGAACTTCTTGATTATAGAACAATTAATTTGAGAGCTTCCCATAAATTTGGTTCTCTTGGATTGTATCTAAGACTAACCATAGGTGTGTAGCGTGCTACTCTTCTAACGCTGAGTACTCCAAGATGTCATCAACGAAGACCACCATGAAGAGAATGAGGTACAGATTGAAGATCATATCCATGAGTCCCTTGAACACTTCTACGGTGTTGATCAAGCATAAGGGCATCACTAAGAACTCATACTGTCTATACCAGAATCTGAAGGTTATCTTTGGTGCATCCGCATACCGTACACAAAGCTTTCTATATCATGATCTAAGTTTGATCTCTAAGAACCACCTCACTCCCTTCATCTTGTCAAATATGTCATCAATTATTAGCATTGGATATTTTTTCTTCACAGTTTCTAGGTTCATGCAACAAAAGTCCACACATAGCCTCAATATTCTATCTTCCTTCTTGAAAAACAACAATGAGGAAGCCCATGGTGAAACACTAGGCCTCACAAAGACCTTTTCATGCAAATCATCTAGTTATACCCTCAAATAACGAAACTCTGTAGGATCCATATTGTATGATGGTGTGGATATTGATTTTGTCCTGGGGTACATGTTTATTTATAAGGATACTTCCCTATTAAGAGGTATCCCTAGAACATCCTTAGGAAAAACGTCTTCATACTCACACACCACTATAAGAAAACTCAGACTCCTCTTATCCACAACCCCATTGGCGAGGATAGCCAACTTATGAGTGATCGAATGCACCCTCAGTCCACAAATTCTATCAGGTTCTATAAAAGTTCCCTTATTTTCAGTGAAGGAACACCTCATGCCATCATCATAGAAACCCCACACTCTAAGAAAAATATAAACGATCTGAGCATGTACTATGGATAAGCTCTATATACCCAAGATGACAACATATGCCCTCAATGCCGCTACTACGAGATCCCAACCAATGCTCTGGCCTCCAAGAGTATGTTCACACTTACAACAATATTGTGTAATCAACAAATCCTATCCCGTATGAGACTCTATTCATAAGTATATTTCTAATGACCCAATCAAATTTTATGACCCTTCTATGTGATCTTTGGTAATGAATGAGTGACTAACAACTGTTTCTATATGAAATGAATCTTAGGTGGAGAAGGAATAGATTGTACATATAATATTCTGTAGAGTATCTTGGTCACATGACTCCACTACATGATGTTAAGCTCACCCAAGTCCATAGGCTCTGTATGGTTGTGGTTGAACACTTGTGGTTTTAGAGGTAGTACCTCAAATCATCACCCACCACCTTCTACTCAGCTTATAGTCCAACCATGTTCACCACCATGTGAACCTCCTCACTGCAACCTACACCTCTACCTTGGGGGTTCTTCAACCTTATGCATATCGTCTATGTGGAGGTTTTGGAAGTCACGATCCATGTGCCCATCCCCACTGCATGAGTTGAACACCATGTACTATTGTGGACCCTCACAGCCCCGATGCACTTGCACCACTGATCTTATGTCCTGGGGTTACCATCCAAATGATCGAGCCCGCTTCGACCTCAGCGTTATCTGTTGGATTCCTACCACAGATGACCCAGCAACCTGTCACCCAGTGGAATTTCATTACATCGGTTCCTGCTCTGCGATGAATCCCTCTACTAGTAGATATCGCTCTAGCACTCCATCCTAAATGGGTATGATGAGGGAATTCATGGATTACATGATCTCTCATTTTTGGCCCTTGTCAAAGGTCTGGGATTATATGAATGATTCATTCACCATGTCTACATAGTAGCGAGAGAGTCGTTTTATACTCCCATAGTACATTTCCATAGACATGCTTTGCTATTGTAGTTATATAATCACTTGTATACTCACTGAGTGTAAGGTTGTGGGGATGAAAACATCCCTAAAAATCCGCTCGAAGTCAGTTGGGAAGAGGGTCACCTCAACGTTAATCAGAATCATCAAAATCCACCATCTCCATATTGAGCCCTAAAGTAGGCCTGAGGCTAATAACTCCATAGAGTCGATTGGCATCCTCAATAAGATGATGACCCATGTCACTACATCTTGTTAGTATTTAGAAGCCTGGGCATCTTTCTCTCCACTAAACCTGAGAGGTCTCTGTCACGGTAACTCATGCAAGGTGATGATACTATGTTCATCCTCTACTGATAATGCATGTATTATATTTTGAACAAAGTGTGGTGGCAATGCTAGTGCACCACCCATTGGGGTCATATCTTGAATAGGCCCCTAAACTGATGCCCCATCGATTCGCATGATGTCCTCATTGTCACACATCAAAATCCTAGCTGGATATCTGTGTGGATGTATCCTAAAACAGATCAAGATGTACCATGGTCAATAGATTATACCAGGTGAGCTAATCATAGTTCATGATGAACACCAGGAAACACTCAATTCTTATATGATTCATGGAACCAGTGTTTTTATGTTTAGAGTTGAAAGGTAAAATTCAAGGTACTAGTGTATAGATACGTCAGCTGCTGCACCAACACAGAACTCCTTGAATCTGAAATTCAAACTTAAAAAATTTAAAAAAATTTCCAAAAACAATACAACTGACTCCGGGGCATTATGGTTTAACTGAGTACCTCAGATAACACATTTTCACAACCCAAACCTTGGTCTAGTGTAATGACTCCCCCAGGCCCGCCTTTTGTGGCCAGGGGATGGTGACTAGCACTGAAGGTGTCAACCGACATGTGAGAGGAATTTTCCAGATTACCAATACTCAAGCTGACACAACCATGTCCTGAGAAAATTGGGGAAGAGAACATTCAATCTACTAACAAACCGGTGAGTGTAAAAGTACAACAGAATCTAAGTGCATCGGTATATAAACACAAAAAAAACACAACTGAAACAACTGTATGTATGAGATTGATGGATTGCCATCCACTAAAAACCCCACCAGACGGGTAAGTATGGAGTAGCTACTAGAAGACATACAAGCATGTGATGCCTTACTTATCTCATAGGGCTCCACATAGTCTGGGTCCACCAATTCCTCTGCCAATTCGTCAGTCATCAACACCAGAAAAAACCCATGCGGGTGATGCCCATGCATAGGTGAGTAAGAAAATACTCATTAGGGACCCAAAAACTACAAGGAAAAACCAAAAATAAACTCCCAAGGAAACCACTAAGCATGATCACAATGATATACCATTAAAAATACATATAATATAAATTAGGAGAGTAAGACCATCAGTCATATAACTGAACATAATAGGCTACTAGGGTTCTCCTACCTGATGAGTACTGTGGGAATATTAGGTCATATGGAGCCACTCCCAACAGTGGGCATGCCATGTCAAGAAGATCCACTTCCCACTACCCTTGGACTACTCTGGTACTCATACCTGGGGAGTATTGTGGGTATTCTAGGTCACACAGGGCCTCTCCCCTCTGCGGGCCTGCTGGGTCACACATAGATTCTTCCCATATTGGAACTCTTACTGAGTCACTTCTTCCTGATTTGTACTGTGGGTCTGCAAGGTCACACAGAGTATCCCCCCACCATTGGCCTACATGGTCTCAAAGAGATTCTTTCCACTATTCCATCACAGATTATCCATATATGATCTCTTGTCAATAGTCTTCAGGTCTTAGTCAGCCATAGGGTTCCAGCATTTAGTGAGCATGATTCTGGGAGAAACTACTCTTCAATAGATAAGTTATAAATATACATCTACTATAACATCCTTATAGTATTTAAAAATATATGATTCACTGTGAGGGTTCTAACGCCACAAACTTCTCGTCCATCAGATGATCAGTTAGAGAGAAATTAGGGTTTTGGTAAACCAGGCCAGTTTGGTCTAGGCCTGGTCCTACCCGGTCAGACAGACCCGACCATCCCAACCCCTGGGTCCCACATGAAGCAGCCTGGTTTGACTGACTAGAACCATCCTGGATTGGGATTGGGTAGGCCTAGTCCAGCCTAACTTCTTGGCCACGCCCATAGGGATTTGCAGACCTGACCTGGTTTGACCTTGGGTCCAGCCCGTCGGGTCACCCAAATACCAAAATTTTTCCATAACAGACCACACCGGATGGCTAGAAATCATTCCTCGCATTGACCGCCCTGCGACCCGAATTTATTCTGATGGATGGGCCAACAATAGCAGACCATTTTACCCCAGCCTAGGTCGATTAGCGGGTCGTTTCGTGCAACCTGGGCTGGCCCGCAAGGTGGGCTGGTCTACTGCAGTCGTGTTGTCAGGAGGGAATCTGGTTCGGTTTCCCCTATCCTTGAAGAATTGGAAGTCCAATTCAGATGCACACGGATGGAAGGATCCTCTTCAGGAGCACACTGCTGATAAGAGTCAGTCGCCCCATCCTAGTCCCACATATGGTCGCTGGACCAAATGCCACTAGGGATATACTACATGAATGGTGTAGCATGCTCCACCTGGCATGGATAGTATTCCCCGTCCCATCCCGAATAGCCACCGGCCCACTATCGGCGTGGACATAGCCTTATGTGGACCACTAGGTCAACTCCAGATTTCCTTTCTTCACACCATCTGGGCCTCCAACCTCCATGAGATTTTACCTTTCTTAATACGTGCTTAAAACCTCCATACCTCCATATCGATGTTGTAGCCACAAATAATGCACAGTAACGCACAGTATAGATGGGATCATGCATTTTTCATGTCATCTATCAGCCTCTATGTTAGAGTTTCAAAGAATTAATCTACATGGGGAAAGGTTTTGGAATTATAACAAATGAATTTTCCCCACAATTCAGAAGTCCAATTTAAAACATCCCATCTATAAGAACATAGGATCAACAAATCATCCTGTTTGTGGGTTGATCATAATTCATTATTTAGAAAGAATAATGGGGTACTATAATTCAAAAAACAATAAACCCCAACCCGAGTAACTCGTTCATTGGTGATAATCTTTTCAATGGGTGTATTAAGAAAACGTCTGTTATTCATCGTTCCATGATTTTTTTGGTAGTTGTTGTTTTTTTTGGTTAGAACCCACCAGAGCATCATAATAGAACCATGATTGTGACATTAATACTATTTTGTTTTCACAAACATTAAATGAAGTAACACAAAAAATCATTTCAGCTGCATTATTTTATGAAGCCATTATGATATTTCATTTATGAAACATCATTTTCTCTTGCATTCCCTTATATGTCACTTCACTACTATGGTTTGAATATTCAAAAAAAATAAAATAAAATAAGTTTATGTTATTTTCTACTTTTTTCATTTATGAAAAATAATTTTGTCACACGCCCCGCACTGGTTGACATTAGGTCAATTCTTGGTAAATTTTACAGTTCAATGGTCGATGTTTCACTTAGATTTGTAATTTGAGAACTGGTTTAAAAATAGAAAATACCCCTCGCATGATTCTTTAAATTAACTAAAAAAAGACAAAAAATATATTACGGTCTCACTGGGACATAGAATAATTTTCATCCATGTTTTTTAGGTATCTAAATTATTCGATATAATTTAAAAAAATAGACTGAATTTTCAAGACATTATTGTTGTCCAAAAATCCCTCAAGGTAACATTGTATCATTTTTTGGATGGTTGTGTTTGTTGAAAAAGTAGGTATGCATTATGAATTTTAGAGCTCCATAGATGTTTTTAACAATACATATTGAAAATGAACCCTGAAAAAAGAATGAATGATATGAAGGTGGTATAAAAAATAGATAAAAGGTGGTGTCATTTTCCAGTGTTTGAAAACATTTCTGGACCAAAATTTTGGATTTGGAGATAATCACGAAAAGTTTATTATCGAAAAGATATCATAAAAATATGGAAAAATCATGCATTTTTTCATGATGGGATTCATTAATTGTTATTTCTCAATGACATGAAGAATGATGATGGTGAGCTATGTGATTACAAATAGATTCACAAAAAGCATAGTTGCAGAGAATTCTGATGAAGCATTGCGACAGTGATGTGAAGTCATATGTGTAACGATTTACAATTATGATGAGATATGTGATTAGAATATTACCATGGTGCCTCTTGATATAGGGAAAAATTTTCCAGAAAATTCATAGCATTTTTATGTGAGATAATGTGGTTCTTACTTTGTAAGGATGGCTCCCATATCGATGGAATCTCTTATAAAAAGACCTCGACCCCCTCAAGAAATGTATATAAATAAAATGAAAACATTAAGCTCACAAATTTGATATGATGATTCACAGATCAAGGATATTCTCGTAAGTAAATGGGATTCACATAGGTTGTTGAGCTCTTTGAAAGGGACGAACACTGAGAAGGAAATTTGGGATTTCTAGAGGACATGTGCTTCATGAGGGCTTGTTGAGATTTTCAAATCACAAAGACCAGTGTGATCTCTGCAAAGAAGTGAGCTCCTCTCTCTAGAGAGATCTGCGATCTTTTGAGATTTGTGAACCTGTGAGCTCTACTAACTAGAGAACTTTGGTATGAGGATGAGTCAATGTGAAGTCTTGTTTATTCTTTGAAAAAGTGGGATCTTCAGAAAGGCACAATTTTTTTCGATTGAGTTTCCAAAAGTTATTTCCCACTGTTCATAGGAAAAGTGTTATTCATTAGTGGATGATGGTGGGCCTTCAAAATAGAATCTATCGGTAACTGAGGATGTATTAATTAGTGATAATGAAGATACATACAAGCCTATAAAATGTGAGTGGATATTCTAAAGAAGTAGTGATCTAACTATAGTTGAGAGAGTAGTGATTTCAAAAATTGTGAATGGTTCTAAACCCAGAGGGAAAGTGAGTCCACATTGAACATGTACGTAGTAGTGCAGTTATATTGGATTTGGTACATCAACATATCTCTGGTGTACGCTCCTTGTAATTATCCCAGTAAAGGAGAACCAAGTAAAAATGATTTTCCTTATGCATGCTTCAATATTTATTCATATGCAGCAATGATAAGGAGAGAGAAGAGAGTTTTGTCTAACAATAAAACTTGATCAAAGGGGGAAGTTGTTTTAATATGTCATAACCTCATTATCCCCTCACTCAGTGTATCTAGACTATTAGACCTAACAATTAGGTTAAATTTTATAAACACGCATTTAATTGAAAACAAATAAAAATTATAATTAAGAACACATAATGTATAGAACATCATTTTTTCCATAAGAACTATTTTCTTTATATAAATAATTTTAATATAGAAGTTCATATTATCATATATAAAAATTTAATTACCTTAAGATTATAGTAAATTTACGTTCATAAAAAACAATTAATTTTTTTTTCTAGAAATATTTTATATTTAATGATCATAAATTACATAGTAGATGAACTATTTATCAACATAAAAACCAAAAAATGTAAAAGTAAAAACATATGAACAAATGCCTTCAAACTTGTTTAAAACATGTGTTGAAATAAATGGATTACTATTTATCATAGCAATATCGCCCAAATCTCAATTATTTATAACTTCATGATTCTTTTATCCTTGATAAGTGTTATCATATCATTGATAATTAAATCCTTTTTCACAAAAGTGACACTTTCTACACTTATAAGAGAGGGAAATTTTAATCCATAAATCCAAAAAAATTAAACAAAATTTCATAAAAAAAATTAAAACTGTTATCATATTGGAATCTAGTATCCCTATTATAATCCTATAGAATAAATTAGTAAGCATATACCCATCATATCCATCATGATTTTTAAGAAAATGTTCAATGCCCTTAATTGAGTATTACATAATCCCTGACATTTTCTACTTAATATTTATCTTTCAAAACAATCATTAAACAAAGCATTGGAGATCTCATACCTCTCCAGTATCACCTTCTCTTGGTAGAGATCATTAAGGTGAGACATCATTCTATACGTTTCCATGTTTTCATGTTGCTTTAGGAGCTCATTATATATGGCCGATAGCATGAAACAATGGACATCTGTGGCATCATCCTTGTGTTTCATGTAGAGAGATAATTCCTCATCACTAGCCTCTTTCCCAGGCACAATTGTAATAGGCTCTTCCAGCACATATAATTTCCTTTCGTGGCAATGGACGACGTGTAAACGCCTCTGCAACTCTTGGAAATTGGTTCTGGTGAGAAGGTTTTCTTTTTTGAGTATGGTGAGA
The DNA here is from genome assembly GCA_963277665.1 of Viscum album. NCBI lineage: Eukaryota > Viridiplantae > Streptophyta > Magnoliopsida > Santalales > Viscaceae > Viscum > Viscum album. The sequence continues at coordinate 504,235,940 of OY728159.1, forward strand.
AATGATATGTTTGAAGCCATTTTTTACCATTTCTACAAATTATGATGAGCAAAGGTCTAGTACTTTATTACAAAAATTGAGACAAATAAATAAATTAATACTTATTAGTCTCCCACTATTTTATCGAAATCCAATATCCCTCACCATTGACTTCAGAATATTCCGTTTCATGATTATTATAGTGGAAAGGATACACATTTCCCTTAGCATTACCCCAACTGTGGTTGTTCATGAAACTGGAAGGGTTTTAGGTAGTCATTCCAAATGCCAATTGCATTAACTCGCAGCTCCTTGATCCGATGAGTGGACTCCCCAATCCGGAAATCATTTTTGGATTTCCTCATACTTTGCCTCTTGGTCACACCAAGCCCTACTGTGGCAGTCAACCCTTGATGCGAACCAAGTCAAGACCACCCAAAACCTTGAATTAGAATTCCCCGATAATTGAAAACACCCCAACTAGTGTTGGTCAAGAACATTTAACTATGGTTCGATTCAAACCAAGACTACGGAAGGCTATGCCGACTTAATATTTATTTTGAGGGATTTTATCCTTATACATAAATTGACATTTTATTATATTTGATTACATGCTTGTTAATATTAAGTTGGATATACTTAAGTGATTAACCACGTCAAATATAATATTTACGTATTAGCTGGTTTTATTTTAGTTCTATCTTGCATGATCTTTTAATTCATTAATTGTGTGATCGTGACAACAAAACACAATAAATAAACCTTTCAAATGACAGAAATAAAATAAATGTTATGATCATGATCTTTTCTGTTGGTTAGTTTATCTAGAGGTTGATAAAATTACCCATGACCTAGGGGATAAACACCTTGAACATTTCGGGTTCGTGTTTATTGCTTTCCACATGTCCACCTTTGTATCTCGTTTGATTGGTTTCACCTTGGATCCTGACATGAGCCGCCTCCACTAGCTTGGGAGCTCCATCCATTGCATATGCATTTATCTCACACACAGGTGAGGGGTAATGGTGGTTTTTACATAAAATAATCCTTGGGCGCGTATGCCCTACATATTAATGAGGAGATGGCTCGCATGCCAACAAATTTAATTTAAATAAATTAATTAAAAGAAACCATTCATATACAAAGGTTTCGATCTAGCTCATGAGCATCCATACATGCAAAGATATCTACGCAAAAATAAAACTAGCATTCAATTATTTAATCGTTCTTGTTTATGATAAATCACACTCAAATCATTTAATTTTCTTTAATTAATCAATCCTTTTATCTTAAATCCCTTTTCTGAATTTCCTTGAGATTCTCATCCATCATAATTTTAAACAAATAAATTCATTTAAAATTATCTTTGTACGTAACTTGTACCTTGGAGGCAACCCGATGAATTCTCATTTATTACGCAGATGTTAAATTAAACACATATATATAAAACACCTATCACGTGTTGTGCCTCAGCTTCACGCCTACACCATGGTACACGTCACAAGGGTTTGTATAATATAATAATAAATTTTAATAAATCTGCGTAGTTTTGGTGAGTGCATGGTGTGTAGTTCCGACTACACGGCGTTTACTTTTCTTCACCGTCCATCCGAAGTACACGCCCGGGGATAGGGCATGTTTATGTACTTCATAAATTTTCAGAGTACACGGCGTGTACAGTGGGACACACGCCGTGTAGTTTCCGCGTTACACGGTTTCCGGCCGGGCAGGCCGTGTATAGAGTACACGACCCAACCCTGACCCGATGGGACTACACGTCGTGTTCATTGGACCACACGGCGTGTATTCCGGAAACCGTGTGCCACATGTTTCTGGTCAACACATGGTGCCATATATTCTTAGAAAGAATCCAATACATAGCCTGATTTGGAATATCAGTCAATGCATTGAACCTAGACTACACGGCGTGTACATATGAATACATGCTGTGTATTCTGGTGTTATACGGATAGAAACGTTGGCTCCTCCGGATGAGTTCCTCTATTTTATTTAAATCAAAATTAAAAGAAAAATTGTTTCTGTGAGTTGAAAGTGAAACGAGGGAGGAGGAACAGATCTCGATATTCCGATTTCCTAAACGATTAAACATGAATTGAAATAACTAAATTATTAAATATGTAAATTACCAACGAAAAACTAAATAATTATAATCAACGATATGACCGCTCTGATACCCCATGTCGGTTCCGGGCGCAGTAGAAGCGCGTTTGTGGGTTATCCCAACTTTACATTTAACATTAAACAATGTTCAATCCGAGTTCCTTCATGATATAAAATGCAGAATCTTCAGAATAGAACGAAGAACGAAAAGAAAAGAAGAGTCCTGGAACCCTTGAGGAGGAACATCATATGTTGATTATAATTAATTTAATTAATGCATAAGAATTATCTCTTTGGAATTATTTCTTGGTAGATTTGTCTGGTCACGATTCGGTGATCCGTCATTGCGTCGTAGAATCCAAGTGTAGGATTCCACTAGTGGTAATCCACACATGTGTCACGTGTCTCCGGACTTTGCCGAAGGGATCTCTAGCTGCTAGCGCAGAAGGACCTTCGCATTCAATGTTCGCCTTCGACCGCCTTGATATGGTGGAGGATCTTGCTCTCGTAACTTGAGGGTGTTCTTGGTGGAAAGGGAATTCTCTCTTGGATTTTGAGTAATTCCAAATCTGTTGTGCACAACAATGGCTCTAAAAAATGTTGGGGTTTCGAGGTTATTTATAATCAGGTTTGAGATTATTAGAGTTATGACAATAAATAAAAGTGTTACACATTTTATATATTTCATTAACTCTTATTGAAAACCCCCATGTAAAATTATTAATTTCTTGACATGCACCCACACAGATTATAATAAATACCATTTAAGAAAAAAATATTAAATCCTCAAAATACCAAATGGAAAAACTGTATTCCGTGTAATAATTAATACACGGCGTGTACTTGTTTTCCATAAAACTACACTCCGTTTATATTTAATATACACGGCTTGTACTTTTATTTTCAATTTTTCTCCAGCACATTTATTAGACCATGAGTAATTACTATTTATTTCTTAAATAAATGTAACTGCATTAATCGCTAATAAATATATTATATCTTCCATAATATATTCTCTCGAATAACTTGTGTCAAAATAAATGAGATCAGACATCCCTAAATAATTATTAAACCACAATCAAGAATAATATTTATTTAACATTTTAAATTAATATTTAACTGATATACATGGACACGATTAGTGTGTGACCCTCTAGGCCTCTTTCTCAGTGGCATTAGGCTGAGCCTGCCTAAAGTCCATGGTTAGCGTCTAGCAACACGCCAAGGAACCCATAGAGAAATATTTTAACGCCGCAATGATGTGTCACATCCTACGAACAATTACCATGTAATATAATCCCTTTGTCTCGATATCTCCAATCAAGCAGGTTGCATGCTAGTGCCATCAACCTATGTGAATGATTATTCATCCTTTTAATTCCAGAATTGAACTTGACCATACCTTTCCATGTCCATGGATTTATTCAGGCTATATCAATTTCATCAAAGGGCCTGAGATATCTACTTCTGTTATGGAACGGAAGGGACAAATCCTTTATCGCATTATATATTAATGCGGTATTACTCGTGACGCACCAAACGTATCCTACCTCACTGCGAACAGTGTGTCGTCACAATTTTTGTCAATACATCAAAGTGTGCGTGTTGTAATACCCATTAATAATAATCTTAAAGTAGAAGGACCAATACACAAGTCTTCAGATAGGAACATCCAATGACACTATGAAATGTGGATTTTCTACTGGCGGGTCTCGTTCTCTAATATCCTCCTGGATATTACCAAGGGTGCACACCATGAGAAGGTGCCTCAATGTTTTATGAGTCCTCACCCCTAATGAACTGTATTATTTGTGTCCCTTAAATATTATCATCCGGCCATAGAACATACATTCAATAATAGCGTTATGGAACTTCCGGGTTCTCATCATAGCAGTGATCCGCTTCGACCTTGTAATGCAACAGTTGTCCTTAGGAAATTATCACATGACATGTCACGCTGAAGAACAATCAAGATGTGATAAGGTTTTTATTTAATGAATAATGTACAATGTAGTTGGTTATAAACCAACAACTCCAACACATTCAATACTCAATCATTTTCCTTGTGGAATAATGTTTATAAATTATTTTTTTCATTCATTTAAAATGGTATACCTTATTTATATTGTGATATTCTCACATGTTATTCCAATTTTCATTATTTATGTGTTATATTCTGTCATTAATGTGATACCATTTCAAAAATAATTCATATTCTCTTAAATGATTATTTCCCCGCCTTAACCATAATGTAAATTCAATATAATGTTATCATTTTTAATTCGAAAAATAATTATATACATTTTTCAAGGAACATAATATTTTCCTTATACCATGTACTATGGAATAATTTAGTATCCCTTTTTATAATGTGAGAAATTAGAAAAGTTGTTTTTAAAGATGAAAATGTAACCATCCAATTTACTATTTAATTATAACTTTCACCCCCATACTATATTTTTCACAATTAATATATTTTAAAAAAATATTCATTTATTTGTATCTAAAAACATTCGAGATCAAATCTCTCATAAAGGGGAATTATAATCTCTTTCCTTTAGTAGAATATATAATGATTTTTTCAGAAATCATCACCTATGAAGATCATTTTTTTTCTCACTTCCCCTATTCATAATCATGAATTTTCATTCATTGAAACTAAATAATCAAGAAATTTAAATACTTAGTTTAATATAAACATAAAATAATATTTAATTTTTTCATTTAAATAGAATAAATATGATATATACATCAGTTATTCTTTCGGATAAAATTATAAAACCCACTACTTTATTTTTGGTTTTTTCATGATTATGCGTTATGTATGGTTTTTTTTCTCATGTAATGAAATCAAAAATGTGTAGGGTACTATGTGGTGGGTGGGATTAGAAATATAGATCACTAAAATTAATTGGGTACATATTTATATCTTATTATATACATTTTATGATATTGGTGACTGACACCAATCCTCTATGATACTTTTTCAACTATATTTATTGAGATGGACTATGATCCAAAAACACCTTGGGAATATCTACATCATAATTAATAGAATGGGGACTGAACCCGTCCATCATGAGACACCATTAATTATTATATAATTGGATCATATAAATGAATTATTTATATAATGTATCATTTTATTTTGTTTCTAAATATTAAGGATTCTTTGACATTACTATAATATTTTATGGTTCCCTGATTCCATTATTTTCTCAAACTATTATATAAAATTTATTTATTTTTTTAATATTTCATGTCATTCAATCATAATTTAGGTATATTTCAAAATTCCATATGTATTTTTAAAAAATAAACTTTTACCTACTCATGTTTTCTTATTTTATTATGAATAATCCATTGATGGCATATTGATAAGTTGTCTCTTAGTAAGTGTTTTCCATCTAGATTTTTTTATGCTTTCATTACGTATCATATGAATATGATTATAACATATTTTAAGTCTAAAAGGATACTAGTCTAGCTCAATTATTCAAATATTATAAATTTTTTAATAAAATAAATCACTTATGTAGACAGTACTAAAAGTCACTAAATGCAACTTTTATAGTGAAACTAGATTATTTAATATTATATAATAGTTAAATAATAGACATGATGAAAAATAAAAAAATATTTGTGTTCATAAATACAAATATTCAAAACACAATGGATGACATATTAAAACATTCCCGAGATCACAACAATTAATTAAAAGAATGAAAAAACAAAAAAATTACTTTTAAAAAAAGTTAGGAATATTTATATAATTATTGAAATGATGAATCTAGCACAACATTAGTATATGTTAAAAATAATAATCAACAAAACTGAGGAGATATCCTCATCAAATTTAAATTATGATTGTAACTCAAAAAGAAAGAGGTTGGATAAAGCGAATAGAAAGAAAATATTACATTTCATAGATTAAGTAAATATGAGAACTCCATTATATTAAAATTACTAGATAAATCTAATCAAAACATTTAATTTCATTAGGTAAAATGAATACATAACACATTTACATTTCTACACACATAATTAGTGAATGTATGTACCCTCGTAGAATGATAATATCTTAGACACCTTATAGAAGTGAAATAAATATCTACCAAAAGAAATTTAAAGAGTCAAATAACCATAAAAAGTTCCTTTTGTGACAAACCACCACATTATATGGGTTTATGAGATAATATATGGGTTAAAACAATCTTAATTTGTTCTTAAATTTAATTTTTACGTAGGACTAAAAAATTATCTCAACTAATGGGCGTTGAAATCACATCAGATCAAGCCTTATTGCAAATCCAATTTAAAATTTACTCTTTTCATATGTTTATGTAGTAAAAATATAAATTAAACATTATTTATCTTATAAAAAAACATAAATTAATTACATAAATAATGATTAAATAATTTTTTTTAAATTTTGAAAACAAATTTATTTTTTATTATATACCTAAAAAATTTAACTATAATGCCCTAAATTTACTGTATTAATATTCATTTATATAAATCACCGGTCTTCAATAGGATATGATACATGTGACATAGATTAATAATTAAAATTTTATTATTTCAATAATTTTTAATATTATAATAAAAAAATTAAAAATAATAAAACGCCACTAATCAAAAATTATTAATGAATTACCAATAAAATGAAACAAAATATAAATAAAAAAATAGATGTTTCAAAATATCAGTAAAAAAATTTAATAATGGCCATAACAATTATTATTAATATTTAATAAATTAAATAAATTTATATTTTGATAAAAATATTGAAAAAAATAAAAAAATAAAATAAGATGAATTATTTTAGATTTGATTGTATTGAAATTTATAAAAAGATAATATTTCATTTTTAATACCATTTCACATATATAATAATTGGATATATATATAACAAAAGGGATTTTTTTATGTTGTAAATAAATAAAATTTAATAATATTATAATTTAGGGTATATCAATAGTGATTATAAATTAAATTAATACATTTATAATTTTATAATATTATATACTTTATAATAATTGATTTTTAATATAGGGTCATTAGTATGGTGCTTAATAATGTTTAATGAAATTATAGTATTAATATATACATAATTTTATTGATTTCTAATAGATGAAGTATGTTATATATTTTTGAAATATTTTCTTTAGATACATTTAAATTTTTCGATAAGTTGTGTTACATGCAACCCCGAGATTAAATGAAACACAATATTCTATTTATATTAATAAAAAAACACGACCATTATACCTTATCTATTAAACTTGGTGGTATATATAGGAATAATATTTTTAAATACATTTTATAATGGTTTTATATGATGAAAATAAATTGATTACAAAAATACATAATTTTAATTAAAGTCTTTATATGGTTCGAAAATAACATTTTATCACAAATGATTTTCATTTCATTTCATGAACAAATAATAATGTAATTTTTTAAAACTTAATAAAATTAATTTTACAAAATAATAAAATATTTTAAAATATGCATCTAAGAATTATCTTTTACTGGGTATTTTTTTATTTTATTAAATGATTCATTTTATGATGAATAGTGAAAACAATACGGATATTTTAATAAAAATAACCAATAAATATTCAGAATATATATGCTCCATATTATATTAATATGGTTTCAAAAGTAAAATCCGTCAAAATATATATTTTTAATTGTATTTATTTCTTTATAATTTGTTTATTTTAAGTTATTATGAAAAAAATATTCAATAATTTTGAAAATTTCCCATTTGAAAAATGACATATTCATCATGTCGCTGAGTTTAATTTTAAATTAAAATTTGACAATTATATGAATAGAATTTTTAAAAATTTATTAAATATTTTTTGTCCTTATAACAAATATCATATATTATAGTAAATTTAAATTGTTTAAATGAATTTTAGAATCAATAATAATTATTTATTATGGTCATGGTAATAACAGGTTTACTAGGGGTAAAACTAAAAATATAAGGGATAAAATGATCTATAGGCAAATCCAAAACATGTTTTATGAAAATATTCGTACCTTATAAAAAATATCATTGGATAATTATCGATTATTTATGGATTTTTCATATAGAAAATCTTGGTACAAATTAGTTTTTTTAATAAATTCCATGATTACCCCTCCCCCACAAAAAAAAGACACCCCATCTCATATCCCCTTCACACATCCAATGCTATATGGATTATCATCTACCAGCGCAATTTTTTTCATTAATTATCATAATAAAACACAATATCATTATTTTTCTTACGTAGCCCTCTATTATAAGCTATAAGTATAAACCTTATTAGGTTATCTAAAGAATTAAAAATTTATTAACCTTTCATTTTGTTTTCTTTCACCCTCAAATAAATTAAAATATTCTTCGACTATAAATATATCAAAAATATAATGTAATCTATATATATATATATATATATATTATGTTTATGTACTAACATATATCAATATCATTCAGAATAAAATGATAAGTGAAGATGTTGATTATGTGTACAGTGACTATCGTCTCAAGAATCGATGTTATTCTATTTCAATCACCAACACTCACTATTGGGTATAGATATGAATTTAATCTATACATATTATATTTATAACTTATTTATTTTTATTGAATTATTATATCATATATGCCTTCCTTCTTCCCACTTTGTGGGAATATGATAATTTTTCTCAAATGTACGATAGACTACCACCTCATGAAGTGACATGATTGTTTCATTAATTATGGATTACACATATGTTAATAAGGATATTTTTATGAAATTTTTTAATATATATTACATAAAAATTATTCTATAAATTCATATTATTATATAAATTTTTATATTTTATTCAATTGGAAAATGGTAACAATTTTCATGTGCACGCACGAGTTATCGTCTCCATAAATGATTTAATTCATTTCATTTACCTAATAGTATTAGACTAGAGAAAAAAAAATAAAATGAATATATATGAAATTTATATAGTGTTTTAATGTTGTGTATAATTTAAAACCATGATTAAAATAGTATGAAGAAAATACAAAATAAAAATATACAATAAAAAATTCATGTTACAATATGAAACATGATTTTAAAAAATATTGTTAATAAATAGAAAATAAAATGAAAAAATTGAAATTATATTATATGATATATATATAATTTTTTTCTATATTATACATATAATAATCATATATTACTTATACATTAGGTGTTACCGTTTATAAACAATGTTGATACTTAAGTGATTTTTGACTCAATTTTAATTTCATAGCGACATATGTTATGTTATGAAACTATATTATTTAAAGAGGTGTATAGTCTAACACATTTAAATTTAATATCTTTAAAATAAATTTATTATTTATATTTAATTCTCCATTTGGTGACATTATTCATGGGTCTTGTGATTCAACAGTTACAAGAATGGTAAGTGTTTAATGTTACTATCTCATTGTCTATCAATATTGTTTATGATTATGTTTTAAATGGTGAAAATGTATGATATATTTCTAAATACCACCAGATAATATATTATGATCTGATTATTGATTGATAAAACATCTTTTCACTTCATATTAATCACTTTATAAACTTAGTATTTAAAAATTATGTTTTTAATTAAACCATATTTTGTTCATCTCTTCATTCGGAAACCACATTTATTCTACATTCACATTTTATAAAATTAATTTATATAATGTTTTTACTATAAAACCAATATTTTTTCTGTATTTATTATCTTTTCATGAAATAGTCTTAAAAAAAGATATATTCTATTAATTTTCTAAATATTTATTTTTTGACTTGTTAACCAAAAAGTAAAAGGAATATTTGTTTTTATATTTATTACATTAATATAATTCTTCAAAATCATGACAATATAATGTATTAGATAATAATTTACAGGTATAAAATAATTTTTTTTCAAGGAAAATTTTTTCCATAAAATTTTATGAATTTATTGTTTTCAAATTTTTATTTCTATTCAAATATTATTTTCCTCATGAAATTTTCAATATGGTTTTATTTTAAAAATTATTTCACTTATTGGATGATATCCTTTGGTGATAATACTTCAAATAAAAAAATTAATCTTGATGGTTGATTGAAGGGGGTTGATTTTTCTACAATCATTCAAATTAGGTTCACTATTTCTCAATGGTTTGGAAGGAGTTTTATTTATGGAACTAGAAACCCTAAGTGGTTCTATATCAATGATGGACATGAATTCCAAAGGTAGGTGATTATTGGGGACATTGGCCCATGATACATAAGATCTTTCATTGGAAAAGTGAATGGGAGATCAGGACCATCATACACTTTTGGGGGAATTATATTTTACTCTAAGGATCTATTATTTATTTAGATATGTTAATGAATCCTTTATTAACTCAATGTATGATGTGGGTCAAAAATTAATTAACAATAAATTATTAGAATGGATAGAATTTGAAATCAATTATATGTATATGAGGATCTCCATCAATGGATATATCAATATGGGTCTGACGATCTCCATCATCGTTATCCTATTATGTAATTCTTATTGATTCTTTGGTCATTATTATGATGATGCTGGTTCTCATCCACTTCGTGGGGGTGATATAGATTGTATTTTTATCTAGGGATATTTTTTTATATTTCTATAGGAACCATGATATATGCTTCATATGTATCCTTATGAATTGTATCAAAATCCAAAATGTTTTGTGTCACTAAATTGGACACAACGTAACTTTTAATGCCTTAAGAAAATTAAAAAATGTGCACTGTGATGTCATCTATCCTAGATGTCTTGTAGAACTATGATTTGTCAAAATATTGGTGTTTCACTTATTTTGATGAAGCCTAGGGAACCTCGAAGGTAGCTAGATTCGTTGGTTGAATAATTCCCTACTAGGAATGAGTCATATAGTTAATATGGATGATTTGGGATGTTGTGCTTGAAAGTCAATGAAACTTCCAACGTAGCCTATTTTTTAAAGAATCAAATCCCACATATTTCACCCTTAAAGACCGATTATGATGGGGACCCTTTGATGAATTTTCATCGTGGGTAGTATGTCCCATTGAGGGGGGTATGCTCTGGCACATTTCTAAAAAGGATTCCCATTAAAAGGGGGACTGAGGGATGTCTAGGATCATGGTATTTCATAGGATTTTTAAGAGATAACACTTAATGAGTTATCCCCTGTATGATGATAGTGATATGGTTTTCTCTTATTTCTAAAGGGGAAGACTAAAGGTGGGATTTTGGGGCATAATCAAGAGATTATTTCCCTGGGGAATCGGGATTTTTATTTGATATTTCTTATGGGAAGTATTCCCAAGGATTGGATTTATTGATTTTTACTCCTATGGAAAATTATTTTGGATTAGTGTTATTTAGATTAATCCTGAGGATGGTACCCATGAAATTTGAGATCATGTGGAATTCATGAACACCATCAACCTATAATCCCACATGAGTTATAATCAGTGTTAGAAACTAGGGGAAACATATAACCTGATAAAACAAAAAATAGGTTTTACCTCAGTTTGGATATGTGGCCTTGAGGCCCCAAACATTTGTAGATATTATGATTGAATGTGATAGGAATATTCTAACGAAAATTATTCATTGAAACAAGAATTTTATCACGTGTTTGTTGTGAACATTCCTACCCAATAATCCAACATTTTTTTGGAGATTCATTTTCAACATGAGAAGGAGGAAGCATAAAATACATCAAGCCCCATGATCTGCCTATTAGTTGCAGAAGAGGATGATCGAATGGGATAATAAAAAAGGATTAAGGATTTTACCCCTCTCCCTAACATTTCAAATCATAAATAAGAAGATATGACTACCCATATAGAAACAACCTAGGGGTGAAGAGAAGTACGAGGGAAACCATTCATGAGAAAGGATTGGGTCTTGATCCAAAGGGATTCCCTATAATTTGTTTTATATTATAATAGGTTCATCTCATTCATTATTTAAGGGAATGAAAAGAATGATCTTCACCCTCTTTCTGTAGAACTAGAGACTCCTTGTCTTAGTCACCCTAAGCAAGAACATTATCATAACATTAATATGAATTAAGAGGAACTCCCTGATACATTCGTTATGGTTGAGGTCCTCACGGCCATAAGAATTCATACACACATGTACCCCGAGTACGCTAAATATAAATTAGTAAAATTGAAAGAAACCTATGAATGATGGAATACATTTCCATTGGGTGACACACTAGGGTTCCTCATTACTAGATTTTACAAGTCTAGGGGATTAAGTGGAAAATTCCAATGGTTCCCTATCAAAAAAGGGATCTAAATTGAGAGGGTCCCTATCATTGGTGTCTTGGAAGCGGGTATAAGAAGATAATCACACTGGGTGTGCGCTGGGTGATCTAAAGGGATCTCATGAAGTGTGTTGTATGGAAATGATATGGGGAATCACATATGGTATAGGGTTGGTGACCCTAGTATTTCATCCCTCGGGTGGGCCTACAAAGAATGAAGTTACGTTGGGAGATGAACCACCTAGGAAATAACCCTTGCGTGAGGGTTTTGTAAAGCCTTCAAAGGTGTCCAAAAGTGTTCCCAGATGTTTATGGTGTAGGTCCCTATGAAGGGGATGGGACCACATGCTAGTGTTTGTAAACCACTGGGGGAGGGTTTAAAATGGTTGTTTCATGTGTTTTAAATCATGGTAGATCTTTGGTGGTATAACCCCATTAATTACCTCTTCTTCAGGTGCTAGAGGGCTACTTAGATGGTTTTAGAGGACATGGGAAACAAAACAGGGTTATAAGAGGTTCAAAAAATAAATAGGGATTTATTTAATCCAATTTAATTAAATTGGGGTTATATTATTTAGTAAATATGTGAGGTTGTGAGATGTTTCTAAAAAATTTAGTTATTTCATAATGTAGTGTTGTGTTTTCTGATGTTCATGCCTATTGTGTGGGTTGATTCTCTGAAACTCTAGGCATGAACACTACTTGAGGGTACATACAAGAAAGTAATAATTAAAAGGAGTGTGTCCTTCAGCCTTATTTTATTGAATTATTTTCTTATATTCAATTTATTTTCCTTTAAAACCACTTCATCCATGTGAAAAAGTTGAGTGTAAAAAAATACTCCCCTCATGATTGGATACAATCCAAATAAGAGGGTCCAATCCTAAGGTAATTTGATGTAAATGGTTGATAAGCTATAGAGGCCCTCCACCTAAGTCATCTATTCAAGCTAGTCTTGTATTCATGACATGAATATGGGTATCATGTCTATAAATAAGGACACTATTTCAGTTATGGTCTTAAAACTACAGAGTCAACAAGTTCTTCATGCTAGTGTTCCACATAGACCATTTTCATAATATTATTTACTAAATTATTTTTCACACATCCATGTAATTCACGTTTCTAATATGAAATTGTTTCTAGGGAAGTTATCTAAGTGGTGCCTCATGGGTAATGGACCTATGTGAGGTCATTTTAAGGGTTCCCTATGTAAGCTCATTACATTTCTAAATACCCATCTTTTGAAAATATTTTTTGAAATCTAGGATTATGTAAAAAAAATAACAATGTTTCTTTCTAGGTTAAATGGAAACTCATAAGAATATATTTTATGATGAACATGTTAGAAATTGAATTTAAGAGATAGTAAAAGTAGTAAGGAATGACTACAATGATAGTCACGATACATTCTACTATATATGTAGTCTTTAATGATGATGTATCATAATGAAAAAAATAGAGTAATTATCTAAAACATTATTTCTATGAACATATGAAGGAGGTTCTCATACCTGATTCACATAATTACACTCTACTTTTATGGTTTTAATACTATAAAAACATTAGTACTTCCAATATATCAAACATGGAATACATAATAATGATAGTACATCATCCACATATTACATCATTCATCACTATTAATAATCCCTAGATATTTAGATCCGAATTCATGAATTAAATATACACTATTATCTATTCATCTTTTATGATTCTTAGATAGACCAGTTACAGGGTTGGAAGGAAGAATAGGAATTTCACCAGGGGTGTGTTAGGCCTATTTGGATTTGAGGCAACAAGGTGTTAAAAATTATTTTAAATTCAAAAATTAGATAATATAAGTCCAAATATAAGAGTTTCTTTGGGCAGATAAATATTTTTTATATAAGAATGAAGAATTTAACTTGGGGCTAATTAGCTGATGGAGTCTGTTAATGAACTCTTTTCACTTGATGCATAAAAAAGTTTATACCATCTTGTATGAAATAAAAAATCTATAAGTGTCTTTTATCCATGGATATATGTTTGGCATGTTTATATTTCAAAGGTTGATGTGTAATGACACTAATAGAATTCCGCCATTGGGGCCTGAGTGTCTGATGATATATTAGGATACTAAGAATGAAGACCCACACGTAAGGGATGATATGCCCCCAGATGCAGGGAAGAGTACATTCCTAGAGAAGATGAAAAATGGTCCCACTTAAAAATATCAAATAGGGTGTCCCAAGAGGCTTAATCATAAATCTTATAGTACATAATGGTTGGATTTTGAAAAGGGGGATTACCAAAAATTTGGGGAATAAGCCCAGGTCCAGCGTGCCTACGAAGACATGTGTCATAGGATTTTTAGCCATGTGGATAAGTGTCATCCTTATTCAAATATGGGAGTCCAATGGTGGTGTGAGGTTTGAGAGATTTTTATAATGAAAAAGTTGTAATTGAAGAACTATGTGGCGTTGGAAATCCCATTCCTTGGAAAAATCACCATTTTATGTTTCATATTCACTTGGGGAAGGCCCAATTTAAAATTTCAATATCAATATAGGTATTTTGGGATGAGTTACAACCTTATTTAGATACTATTCTATGTTATGTGGGGTCACGATTCATATTGGAAAGTTTCGACTGATTCCTTATTCCATTTGTTGTATTCATCCCCTTTCCCTAATTCCCAATGATACCCTGGCAAGGATGAGCCTTTTCATGGATTTCAATTTCTTACCCTATAGGGATCCCCATACAAGGATATTTTTTTTATCAATGTAAGGATTTTTATTTAATAATATCATACATGATTTATTTTTGGAATTGTGTGATGGAAACCTATAGTGAAGGAGAGATTGTAAGCGATTATTATGATTTATATAGATTTACAAGAGAATTCAAGTGCCTGCAACAGATAACCATATCCTCTTATGTGTATCTTATTTTAAATGAATCCAATAGTCAAAATATTGTTATGGATTCTTACAAAAATGATGATGAATAATTTGGAAATAAACATACCTTCAGATTTTGTGTCCACTAGATTAGGCCGAGATTACATCATATCCCATGGTAGTGTTCTCAAAATTTATCCCTCAAGTCTGGACTAGAACAACAACAAAAAATTCAATTTGAGTTTAAGTGGATCCTACAAATACATATGGTCATCAATATCATATTGAGAATAATTTATCCCCTTCAAACTGTATGGATTTAGTGGTCACAATAATTCACAAAAGTTCTCAAATAAGGTTATTTCTGTTGAAACAAATCAAAATGGTTACACTAATTTGGGCTATTCCATAATGGTACGGGCATCACCGTCAAGATGTGTCTTGGGTTCCATTTTAATATCCATAGTTTGTGGAAAATAGGGCCAGGAAGACATGGAAATTGAATATTACCAAATTTGTATTACAATAGACTAGGACAACCTCTGAATTCATGCATATAGAGATAGTTCAATTTGGTAGGACATTCGTCTGATGCTGAAGTTGTATGGTTACATATTTATATTGGGTTGTGGATATTAGAGATAGAGATTCCCAAAAACCACATGATATTAATTTTTAGGGAAACCCCATAGAGGTGTTTATATATAACTAGAAATTATAGATTCTTATTGATGAAACTATTAGTTAGATCCCTTTAAAGGGATAGGTGGATGACATGTTGAAGAAGGGTTCTAAAAAATGAGTTGACCACCCTTTTTTCATAGAATGTATTGACTGTGACGATACTAAGGATATATGTTCTTATTTAATTGAAAATTCATATTTTATTCCACTATTTCATTTAAAAATGTACTATTTTTGAGGGTAAATAAAATATTGATATGGTCACATATTTATATTGGGTTGTTGATATTCGAGATAGAGATTCCCAACAACCACATGATATTAATTTTTAGGAAAACCGCATAGAGGTGTTTATATATAACTAGAAATTATAGATTCTTATTGATGAAACTGTCAGTTAGATCCCTTTAAAGGGATAGGTGGATGACATGTCGATGAAGGGTTCTACTAAAGGGGTTGACCAGTCTATTTCCATAGAATGTATTGACTATGTCGATAATAAGGATATATGATCTTATTTTATTGTAAATTCATATTTTATTCAACTATTTCATTTGAAATTGTACTATTTTTTAGGGTAAATAAAATATTGATATATAGTGGGAGTGTGAGATATTATTTAAAATTCCATCGAAAAAATA
Source organism: Viscum album (assembly GCA_963277665.1). Classification (NCBI taxonomy): domain Eukaryota; kingdom Viridiplantae; phylum Streptophyta; class Magnoliopsida; order Santalales; family Viscaceae; genus Viscum; species Viscum album. The sequence goes on from OY728159.1 coordinate 504,252,556, forward strand.
TGTCATAATGGAACCCTACTCAAAACTGATGAATTATAACTCGAGTTGAGAGATCTATCATAATGCAAATAAAAATAGAGGAGATATGGACGGGAAAATTTCACATCTTCCTACAATAATGGTTTTTGTGGAGGCTAGTGCTAGCCATCCATTATTGATAGAGAGAGATTATCAGAGAATAAAATATTTGAATATGAACCATTTTTTTTATGGTAATTCACAATAGTATCATTAATATCTTCTTTATCTAGAACAAATGGTTAACCATGTCTGTGGTCATAAAATATATACACTAACACATTATTTTCATAAATTAACATACATAACTATAGCAAAATACCAAAAAAAATTATACAAATAGACAACCAAAGACTGTATTGTTCTATTTCCATTGGAAACATAGAGACATCAACACTGGTACAAGGGTGAGATACATTATCTCCCACTAGGTTATAAAATAAAACTACCCCTCTTATACATGTCATACATAAAATAAATCGTCCTAAAATTTGGTATGAAAAATAAATAGTGGTGATTTCAGATGCTCAGTAAGGGTAAACAAGGGAGATTTGTAATCCTAAACATGAGGATAAAGGTATGATAATTGGATCATTAAATTATAATAAAATATAATGTATATAATGGATCCAAAACATAAATAATGGAATAATGATCATCAGTTCATAAGACATTAATCATTAGGGAATCGACCACATAGTCCATGAATGCTTAAAACTGTATTAAGACTTAAAATTGTGGGAAACACATAAATATAAAAAACCATGTATCAAGTCTACCTACCAAAACCAAAATTACATGTTAGGATTGTGATACGGACCATGTACTCTCAGTGGGATTAAGATCACAACCTGTGTACCCTCTTATTTTTTGAAATTGGTTGCAAACCCATACACCCTCTTACTTTTAGACATCAATTAAAACAAGCACACTTACATATATTCAGGATTGGGCTTCAACCCAGTTATATTCATGCCTTTGGGATGGAGCTACAACCAATATACCAATTGATGTCATATACCAATTTTTATTACCCAACGCAATGGTGGGAGATATACCTCCCAACATTCACATAATAAAATAGTATATACATGTTTCAAAAGAAAATAAAATAAGAATGATATCATAACAAATAAAACTAAATGGTTTTCTTTGAAAATAATCAAAACCCCTAAAATGTATTGGGTATCATTAAAAATTCACCATATCATAACCTATTGAAAATAGAATGTTTTTTAAATCATTTCATTAAAGCATAACCCATGACAAGAACAAGGATTCAAAAGTATATAAATCGTTGAAGATAAAAATGTTTCTTAATAATCATTCCACTAAAATATAAACCATTTATAAAATAAAACCAATGAAACATTTGGATCATGAATATCATAAATATATGTAATTTTAGATAGAAAATAAGTTTTTGAATATCTATTAAAAATTTCTTCACTAAAATATCCTTCTTCATTGATTTTCTTTAACATAAAACATTTTGAAATCCATTATCATAACAATAAACATAAAAACATAAAACCAAACCTTGAAAATATTTTGAAAACTACTTTCCATTAATATTATTTGGAAACATATAAAGAAATCATAATAATGTTTTAAAATAAATTTTAAATTAAATGTTTTTGAATAATCTTGAACACGTTTTGAAAACCATTTCTTTGAAAAAAAAATTATAAAACATGTAAAGAATGATTAATAATGTTTCAAAATTTTTTTTATTGAAAACTAAATTAAACAAACAAATTTCCAGTTAAGAATACATTTTCTTTAAATTCATATGATCTAAACATTCATTTTATCACTGTAAAATATTTAGTAAAATTCCTCACCCCAAAAATGACAAGAAGATTATATTTTAATCCCATTTTTCGTTAAATTGTCAAAAAATGTGTAAACCATTATTTTAATGTTCATAGGATAATATTAAAATATTTTTGGAAAACATTTATAAATTATTGTTTCGAAAAAACACCTATTCTAAATCTAAAAGACAGGTACATTTAATATTTTATAAAACAACATTATTAACTATTTAATGTCAAAAAGTGTGGAATAATGGTTCCAATATATGAAAATATATTTAATAAAAATAAGATAATATAATTATTTAGTTTTAATGACATATAGATCATAGTATTCCATCATAGGAAGGAAAATCATAAAAATCTCAAAAATCAATGATATTATTTCAATAAACTCATACCACTTGTGAATTATGAAACATAAAACCCATTAAAGAAGTTGAAATTACATGAAGATTAAAATATCTAGAATAAATAGATATTAATTATATAAAATAAAAATTTTATTATATACTCCTCATGAAAAAATATAGGTTCATAATATGGAATGTGTCTCAATAAATGAAAATTAAGACGAAATATTTTTTGATATTTTTTAACATTTGACACACCATCCCCATGAAATATATATAATCCAATGTATATGTAAGTACAAATAAAAATTATTATAACACTAATATAATAAATCCATAGGATTTATACACACCCCAAAAAATGAATGTGTGGTAAATAAATCATGTATCTCACAAAAATAAAATGTTATTTGAAATTCAATTGTCCTGTATCTTGACACTCATTTTACACATTAAAACATGTTGTATAATTGACTTATTTGTGTTATAAATATTTTAAATAAATAGTTTGTTATATATAATACCATATAATGATTTATTATGACATTAAATTTCCTTCTTTTAAAAATTTCATTTAATGGAAACACTTCATGTAAAATTCGCATTGTTTTTCGTTTGTGTCATAAGTTTTAATATCATTGGTCCATATACATATATAATGATTAAAAAAATCAACCATTATATAAATATCATGAATGATTTGTATATTTTTATTATAATAATATATATAATGTAGAAATATTAAATGGAAGACAATGACCATGGATATGGTAGGCCATACATACACATGAGTGTTGTTTCCGTTTTATTATCATATTGAAAGAAAAAAAAAGAAATTTTCATTTATTTTTAAATTTATATAATATAATTATAGTTTTATTATTATTTCATATATATCATATAATCTCACAATAAAAACATAATATATTCCATGATGTGTGGGAATGAGTCACATTGTTTTTAGGGGTGGTAGTCTACACTTCCTCACACAAAATTATCATATTTCCACAAGATGGAAAGAATAAAGGTATGTTATAAATAAAAATTAATGAAGAAAAAATATGTTATAAAAATATTGTATATATTATATAGATTATAATAATTTCAACAATGAGTGGAAGTAATGAAAAAATGAACAGTCATTATTTCATAAGGCTGTAGTTTGCTGTAAATGTAAACAGTATGATTGTTTCCCATTAGATGAAAGTGTGTGTATTTATAGGTTGAAGCCTTATAATAAAAAATACTAGAAAATTTGTGATATAAATGTTTATACTATCATGTAATAATAAGAGTTTATGGTGTAGATAATTTTAACAAAATAAAAATAACTTCATAAGAAATGTTAACTATTATTCATGTAACTAATTTGTGTTTGCACCAATGGCCTTCCTAGTATTTCTTTTTGACCAAGGGGAGGATTCGAGCATTATGATTGATATCTCTAAAAGGTAATTTATATGATCCTGGTCGATCCAAATCGGTTTTATGGGTGTGAATAAGTGGGAGGAGAAGATGTCTTTTATGGTGTTGGAAGAGTGGAACTATTATAAATTTTGGGAATGGGAATTCTTCCCATGTTTCATCCAATGAATTTTGATCCACTAATGGTACAAATTTTATAAATGTGATTATATGGTCTAAATATGGGCATAAATTTTATTTTTTTCATGTTCCTATTTCATTTAGTCCCAAATTTTAATTATTTATTGATTTGTTATGATTAATTTTTCCTTAATCGGTTTATTTATTTTAATTACATTTTCAAATATTTTTTGTAAGAACTTATGTTTAAATTATTTGAAATTATAAATTATTATAATCCAAAAATTCTAATCCATTTTTCCAAATTCCAATCCCATAATTTTCATAAATAAATTTAAATTTTATCTTGTAGTCGTGTCGATAATGTATCTTCTTAATGTAAAAATGTAAAATCGCTTTCATTGTTTTAATATTAAATACCAAACGAAAATTGATTATAATAACCAAAATAAGGTTGAATTTTTAATCCATGATATAACTGAAAATTTAAATCAATTTAAATTTTATCATATCCTTATAAATATAGTAGGTAAAACATCTGGTTTTAACTAAAATTCTCTGATTTCACTATTTATTAAAAAATTATACATCACAGAAAATTGAAGAAAAAATAACCATAAGCTAATTATTATTTTATTATTTCAATTATGAATTATATTATTACATATATAATCTCTATAAATTTCTAATACTTATTTTAGTATTTGTTTTCTATTAAACAGTTGTAAAATGCATTAATAAAAATAGATGTTTTTAAGCTTTAAATTGGATTTGTTCTGAAATTATGTCTAAAAAATTATTGGATGAATATAAAAATTATTATTATTGAATATATAACATATATATTACATATATTGCACTAAATAATTATAATAATTTAATTTATTAGGGAAACATTTCTTTGTGACTATAAAAATAATGGTATTTTCCATTATACTTAATTAGTTTTCATATTCATTTCAAATTAATTAGTATCCTATGATTTCATATTGTATTTTTTAAAACCATAAATTTTTATAAATTGGTTAACAGTATTGATGAGCACTAATTTAAAAGATTTTTTTTTCTTATTTTGAAAAATGAAAAAAATTTAATATTATATCATTTTTCAGTAATACATGGTATTTCGTGGTACACAATCCATTGAGGAAAGTCAATATTTCATGAAATGTATGTCAAAATTGTTGTTCAATGTAGTGAATGTTGAAAATTATATTTCATGTAGTTCATGATAACATGGTTTTTTTCTTTATGTTAATCTATACATAGTTCTTTTATATAAACTATTTTCATTTTTTTGTGAATTGAAACATCTCAAAAAGATTAAATCAATTAGAAAAAAAGTTCCAAAAACTCGTAGGGTGTTATATTATACCCCCCTAAAATGATTTTTTCCATAAAATTCTTTCTGTTTATCAAATTTTTATTACATTTATTCTCCTTTAATAAAAACCCACATCTTAAAAATGAACACACAAAAATCCATTAAAATAGATGTCGGATCCATAATGGTTATCCAGAGTAACACATAGATGGATTTTGGTATCAGATATCATATGTGGAAGGTAAAACATTTATATGGAAGAGAAATATAACAATCATGTTCTACAGTAGAATTAAAGATAACTTTTGTAGGATAACAATAACAATAATAAAGCCATAAATCTATTATTATATAATGGACCATTTGATTCAATAGAAAAGTAGGAACTGTGATTATTATTTTTTGGTTTTGAGATCCTTTACCAATGGCTGATGAATTTTTATGAGAAGTTATACGAACATGATTCCATTACCTTTAATAATTAATATATCACCCTTTGGTTTTCCCTCGATATATTTCCACTTAATCTCTTACCCTAAAAAATGAAGAATATTTTTTTATTCATAATGAACCCATAGATCATGTCATCAATGATATTTCCAATCATCATTCATTAGTTACCACCAACAACAAGTTATTAGAATATAATATCCAGTATGCATAAACCCTCATATGATGAGAAAATGCATTAATATAAAAAATTTAATTGAAGTGTAACATAAACATTCCCTAAATGGTTAATATTACAACCCATAGAAAATAAAATTCACTATTCCATCATAAAATATGCCATTATATTTTACCATGATATTTTATATATGATACATGGGTTCATCCATGCACTGATATAAGAGTAAATTTTATTTTATTAATCCATAATCCATGTAGAGGTATATAATCACAAGAAAATTCACTGATTGATGAGTAACAATATTATTATTGGGTTTATTTTAAAAAAACCTATAATAAATTCCATAGAATGAAGTTTTCCAATTATTATGGTTCACTTCATCTATTTTGATTACATATGATTTCCCCATTTTCATTTGCAATCGAGTTTTTTTTATAATCACCATTATTAAGCCTATGATTTGGACACTATTTGGTGAAATTATGAAAATGCCTGTAATTGAATCACCAAAGAGTGGGAGTTTCATTCTACAGAGTTTTATCATTATTCACCTCAATAAAAATCTTTTTCCAATTACTTTTCCATTCAAATGATCAATATCCATCCATACAACACATAAAACATTTAATATAACCATTATTATAATTTCCTATATTCTTTAATCCACATATTGATAATAATGGAAGGACAATCATCTTATCTCTGTGGTTTTAATATTTTACATCAATTTAAATGTTCCTCTTCTAGATAAAAACATGATATTTATATGTAACTCCAACCTCCATTTAAAAAATTATTTCCCAAAAGAAAATATCACTATAGATTCTAACGTATCTTATGAATAACATCCTTATGAAACAAGTCTTTAATCAACTAAATAACTTTTCAACATTGAATTATTGTTGTATTATTATTTCTTAAGCCTACCTCACAAGTATTATGAACATAGCCACAGAAGTACAAACAGATTCATTATCCTATTACATCATATTAGGGAGAAATTTAACCATCATTAAATGAAGTACATGAGAAAAGCGATTATTGAAAAATAAGTTCTTAATCTATTTCCAATCCATGGATTCAATTTCATTTTTATTTCACGCATTATTGATTAATGTACACCACGAGACTTCTAACCTTCTATTTGATATGTAGCAACAATGTCATTCCCATGATTAAAACACTAGATAATATTGAATATATATTTTCGTACTGATCTAGTTCATCACGATAAGTAGATTTGAAGACTCATTGAAATAAGGTGGAAATTTCCCCATGAAGGACTCAACTAGATGTTGTTCCCTCTATTTATCATTCTAAATTTCAGCAGGATTCATAAAATGACAATTCTTTTTAGAATAAAATTTAAGTATTCACTTCGTCTACCATATTATTGAGATTTGTAAAAGATAAATAAGTTCATATTCTAACACACTCACCATTAATGTGGTTCTTATGGTTTAAATACATACAATAAAAGTGAAAACATATACTAAAAATCATTTTTCACCATGAGGAACAACATAATCTTGAAAAAATACATACATAATAAATAAATTCTGACACATTCCATAATCTATTACACACCTTTTTATTTACCTATTTTTTTCATAGACTACATGTTTTTAAATCCTTCATGATGGTTTGGGAAGAGATTTTGAATTCTCAAAGCATATCCCCTGTGAGTATCAAACCAGGTGGGAAGAAATTCCCATTTTCATGTACCATATTACCATGAGCCAGCACTGAGACATATTTTTATAATTATTATCCCTAGGTACATCTATTAGTGATCCTCATCTACTTTTATTGTCCATATATTGATGTATTTTTTAAAAACCACTCACTCTATCCTTTACCAAAATTGTGGGACATTTTCCTATACATTCACTTATCCTTGTTCAAATCCCAAGACACCTCCTTAGATTTATCACTAAGGTTATCTAATACTATTTTTGAATGGATAAATAATCATCTTCTCTAATACCAACTATAGTGACCCTTGAATTTTATAATTTAATATTACATAACTATTGCAGAATACATAAAACATTATACAAACATACGCCAAAGATTTTAGTGGTCTAGTTCCTTTGAAAACATGAAAATATAAACACTGCTACATCAGTGATATATATTATATCCCAATTGTTTATTCAATACTATCACCCCACTTATAAATATCATACAATAAATATAACTTTATAACTTCATGAAGTAAAAACAAAAGGGTTGATCTAAAATTATCAGTAAGAGTAAACAATGGAGATATGAAAGCATAAACATGAGTATAAGGGTATGATAACTTGATCATAACATTATAATATAATAACTTAAATATAATGGATTATAAAAATAAATCATTATATTAATATAAAAATTTTATAAGACCTGAATCATAAGGAAATCAATATCATTGTCCCTGAAATCATAACATATCAGTAAGATATGTAATTGTGGCGTACACCTAATCATAGAAAATCATATGTCATTCCAACCTACTAAGAACATAATAAACTATTATTATTGTTCTATGAACTGTGTACATTCTTTGGTCTTGGCATAAAAACTTTTGTAGCATGTTATATATAGGATTAGGCTACAGACCTTGCACCCTAAAACTTTTAGGCTTGGGCTACATCCTGTGCTCCTTCTTATTTCCTATCATGGGATTCAACCAGTGTACCTTCTTATTTTCAGTCTTGGGCTACAATCCATGAACCACATGAGCTCATATACCAGTTTTCATTATCCAACTAATTAAAGGTTTATATTGGTCCTACCAAAAATAACAAAATCATACATACATTTTTTATAGGAAAATATTCATTCATCATATCATGACCACAAAAAAGAGACAGGTTTCAAATAAAAAATTCATAACCCTTGAAATAAAATGGGAATAAATAAAATTTCATCACATCATGACATATGGAAAATAGTAAGTTTTCCTTCTAATTTCATTAATGTATAACACATGAAATGAAGCAGGATTAAAAAGTATATAACTCAAGGAAGAGAAATAGATTTTATAAGAATCATTCCATCAAAACATAAACCTTTCATGAAATAATAAGAGTGGAACGTTTGGATCAAGTGTAACATCAAAAAAATTCATCATAGATGTATTTTTTGTAAATATATTTTAAATACATTTCCAAAGTAAAATATACTTTTAAATTAAAGACTAATTTTTCAATCATATGACCTTTTGAAAACAATTATATTATAAATAAACATGAAATCTTATAATGAAATCATCAAAATACTATGAAAACAATTTCACATGAAAATAAATTGAAAAAATATTATGAGATATTGAAAATATTTTTAATTCCCTTTTATGTGAAAAGTTATGAATGAATAATGAAAAAGTTTTCAAAACTGTTTCTTTGAAAATAAATATGAAAAATTATAATGAAACGTTGAAAACAATTTAACAGACATTTAATTGAATTTTATTAAAATAATTAATTTGAAGAATAGTAGGAATCCATTTTTTTTATAAAATGAAGCTTCAATAGAATTACAGTCATGAGAGTGGTTAAATCAGTTTTGTGGATCATTACTTTTATACACTAAAAAGTTTAGAAAAAATCATCAATCACAAAAAGACAATAAGATTAAATTTTAAAAACTATATGGTTTTAAAAAGGTCAAACATGTGTAAATGTTTTATTAATTATAGGTTATGGGGATGTATAAAAGGAAGATATTTCTTCATATATTTTATGATCCAAATTGTTTAGGTTTTTTAAAGGGGTATGAGAGAGCGTGGATTTTTATAAGTGTGGGAGGGATGATACTTTAAATTTATGAAATAAAAAAGTGTTCCCACATATTTATCAAGATATAAAGCTAAAAATGTTTCAATCTCGAAACAAATATCATATACAGTAGAAACGTTTCCCTTTAATAGGATTTGGACAAAAATATTTCATTCTCACACAAATATTTTTTGTTTATCCCGAAGAAAACACATTTTAACCAAACATTGGTAATTAATTTATTTTGTTTTTAATATTCATTTCCATGTTAAATATTTTTTTAAATTATAATATAATATTAATTATTATTATTATAAATATCTAATCTATTTTTTAATATTCCACTCAAATAAGTGGATGAAAATAATAGAGAATTAAAAAAGTTGTCCAATTAAAAAAGTGATTATCCAAAGAAAATATATTCAAAATTATAAAAATTTTAATATTATATTTATATATAAATTTAGTTTCAATTATATATTTCTAATTAAAAAATTTAAAATTGAAATAGTTTAATTTTTTACACAATGTTAAAAAAATATGTCGCTTTTAAATGTTTTAAATGAAGTGGTAATTTTTAACAAATAATAGTATTTTTTTCTATTCATCGAAAAATTAATATATACATAAAATTATTAAAAAATTACTCTAATAAATTATTTACATGTAGATTTCAAAAAATTACATAATTTTGTCAAATAAATTATAGAAATGTATAAAAAATTATCCTTTATATTTTTTTAAAGAAAAATACCAATAAAAATCATTATTTAAGGAAAAACTAATCTTTAATGGATATAAATACATTAATTAAAAAAATATTTTCTTAATCTAAAAACATTATATATAATTTTTATCAAAAAATCCCCTATTAATTCCATAAATATTAAAATATATTTTATCATTGTCATGTTTAAATAAATATATAAATTTTATACAATGGTTCTTTAAAACTCAGTGTTGCGTTTATGAAAATACATATATATAAAAATTATTTCCAAATATATATTTCATAAATTCTCATGTTGTTAAATTTTTTGCATGATAACGTGAATTTTTCGCATGAAATTATTTCCATTTGGTACAAATAGATGATAGTTATTTTACATCATTAAATCCTATGCATCTACATAGCTTTCTCAAGATGGTTTTTTTCACAAAAAAAAATATTAACCTTAGGCAAAGTCCTATTTTGTATGACATTCTATGTGTGATGTATAATCTATAATGATTCAACCTCATAATAAATATCTTTTTCTAAATTTATTTCAATGGATTTCAGAAAAACATGACGAATCAGATATATACTTCATGAAATATACATGGACTACATCATTATGTTGGGGGAGGATCGATAGAAGCAACAATTTATAAAATACCATCATGATATAACATATAATCTCAAAGGTATCTATATACATAACTTGTAATTTTCCATTAATTTAAAATTTTATTACTTTATTATATGGTTTTTTTATAGAAACAAATTTTCCCAAAAATTAAATTCCAGATTACGAATGCGATTTCCAACATAAATTGTTTTCCCAATTTGTGCTACCCTAATATGTTTTTGATTTACTATCACATTATCCACCATTTACTTAGCTTTTCGAATACCCAATATCATTATTTATACAATATAATTCCTAAACAATTGAGTTATACATTTTTTTTATAGTGTGATTCATAATGAGATATCTGAATGCTCAAGTTAATGATATTTTTTAAAGAAAACTATAGTAGATGATGATTTTAATCCCAACCAACATTGAAATATATATATATAAATACATCAACATATCCAATAATTTTTTATTTTTTCTATTAATATTACCATTATTATAAGGATAATATGTTATGTTAAAATTTGACTCTTTATCCATAGCCTATTGAATATTTTTTCAGATCATTGAGGTTAAACTCAGATCATAATCAGATACAATAAATTTTGGAACTCCAAGAAACCCCAACACATACTCAATTTATAATTTTTTATATTAATTAAGAGGTAATTATTTTCAAATAAATATTAATTATGATGAATTTATACGGTTATAGATGAAAACCCATATATCATTATATATTATTGATTATTTTGGGAGTCTGAGGACAAAATTTGTGGTTATTTGTTCCATTTACATAGTTTAATAGGTAATGGTTAAAATACACCAATATAATTTTAACTCCCGGTCTTATCATTTTGATAAACCATGGAACAATATAGATAAAAAATTTATCTCTATTTATAGATTCTAACCGTAAATTCTATACTAAATCGTTGATCATTTTTTTGTACATATAGAATGAATTGAGAAGAATGAAATATTATCTTTCTGTAAATGATCAGTAAAATCATCTAGGGATAGAACACAAACACATTTCATAAAACCTATTACATCATCATAATCATGGTTATCCTCAAAAGTACTTCCCACCTTCTTTTGTAGTAATATATCATTTTTATTCAACTCTATAATCATCACATTGATTTATGGTTGAAAACATATTTTATAAATATAATATTTCTTCCCTTATATATATATTTCATGACATACCATTTAAAAATGTATTTATATTGGAGATTTCGTTATCCTCATAAAGATAAGATATCATGATTCATTTTGATGTAAGACTAAACCATATAGTTCACTTTCCCATTTTGGTAATTTAATGGGAATTAATAATAATAACTCACCAATAACCATATTCTATATATTTTTTAGATTCATTAAATGTGTATATATAAACTAATGTTTTGTGATCAGTATATATATCTCACATTTTACTATAATTCTAATTCCTTCATTTATTTAATGAATAAATTTTAGAGGCTAACTCTAAATCATGATTTCGGTTTTCATTAGCCTCTAATTTTCATGAGTTATAATATATCACATTTTCATTCTTTATCTAAACACATTCCAATATATTTTCTAAATAATCACTATAAATTTTAAACCCTTATAAAAAGTAGGGTAATGTATATAATGGTGATTTGACTAAACTTCTCTTCAATTACTTAAAATTTTCCTCAAAAACTTCATTCTAATGAAACATTGATCCATCATTGGTTGACTAAGTTATTATATTATATTTTATTAAAAAAATATCAACAAAACATTTATAATATCCTTTCCAACCATGGAAACTTCAAATACCAATCATAGTTAATAGTCTGGTCCATTAATAAATAACTTATGAATTTGATAGGTCCAACAATATAACCTAATTTCATATTATATGACCCCAAATTGATATACTTATGAAAATTTCACACATACAATTTTATTAAACATATTTGCCTTTCTTAGAGACTTCCCCAGAATCCAAAAATTGTATTCAAAATCTTCCATTTTCATTGAATAGATTTAAATATTAACAACAAAGACTTCCAAAAATTGATTGAGGTACTAGCTATAGACTATTCAATAAATACATGAATATAATGAGGTAATTAGTACAAAAAATTGGAAATAATATATATTTATAGTGTTCAGGATTTTTATAAATAAAAATCTTGGGTACATAAAATTTCTTATAACATAATTTATGTTTTCAAGAGAGATGGTAAATCATGGAAAAGTATTGATCTCTGTAAAATTTACCAATGAAATCATGAATTCGGGTTTAGGGATATATTATTCTGATTACAATGTTATTCAATTCATGATAATATGTTCATTGTATCACAAATCCATCACACAACATGAAGAAATTAGGTGCAAACCGTGGTGACACACTTGACCAAATGAATCCCTTGTCGATATTGTTTGGGAGTGGATTCATTAATTCATTAAACTTAGTTGGGGGCATTCTATGGGTATTATTTTAATTACTTATAGATCCATGTATGAGTCATGTTGAATATAGAACATCACAATTGAGTGAAATAATATGAAACTATAGTAGAAATATAATAAAAAACACTTTTACAATATTACTATCATGTATGCTGATCTTCTATCAAACCCTCTTATAAAAACACCCATTTTAAATGGTAATCTATACCCATACCATGGATTTGATCTCAAACAATAGTTTATATTTTTCATCATAATCAGTGATGATTATAAGTTATTTTATAATATCAACCATGAATACCCTTCCTTTGAAATTGAATTTTTATTTATGTAGTAAAATCCAATCCACTACTAAGAAAACATGAAATTTAGATGGAGTGGAATAATATGATTTTAAGGTAGTCTAGTTATATAATCATAAATAGAAGATAAGTATTATATAAATGATATGTAATAGTAATTCCACTGGGGGTCCTCATGATATTTCCATTTTCCCTCAACATAAACGGTTTTTGAGGTTGATATTCATCTTTAAAAATCATATTTATGATTGGGTTATCATAATTACCATATTCCTATTTAAAACAACATAGTTGGGGAGGTGAAATTAGTGGATCTTTCCATCTATTAAATCATTAGCTAGATTCATCCCATCACATCAGAATTCATTTTCACGATGACCTTCCATTACATAAATAATATATTTTTTCAATTCACATAAGATAATTTCATTTATGGTTCCTCCTACACATTACTCATGAAGGAATTCTCATCTTATTCTCTTAAATTTTTTTAGATTTTTTTTAATGGCATCAATATTTTTTCCAAACATGATATTTATGGTTAACACTAATTTCCATTTTAAAATTTAGAGGACATAACATTTTTTATCATATCCACTGAATTCCATTTTTCCCAACACCATTGGGACACTTGAATTTAATAAATTTATGAATTGGTCATCCTAATATTTATTTAGATGATAATACTATAAGTTTAACGCACATGACTTGTGAAATTTTCATCATTGGTACAAATAGATTCTATATACTTCAGGTTAAGACACATTGAAATCCATCTCATTTTTTCAATGAATAATATGATGAATTTACCGATTAAAAAATTATTTCATAAACACATCCCATTATATGGAGTAAAAATAATCATGTTGAGGTGTATTATTGAAAAGATCCCCGCATTTATTTTCTTCACCATCCAAATGATTGATAGATAAAATGAACTTTCCATGTTCCAAACACTATAAAATAAAAAATAACAATTCAATGATACTAATCAATTTCTTAGAAATGAGTAGAAAAATTTACCCACAAAAATATGTTTGTAATTTCCTTGTTAAGGGATAGTTATAATGTTGTTACCTTCATCTCTCATTTTTTATTTTTTCATGATTCCTGGTTTGAGGATGTTTTTTAAGATAAAAAATTTGATTTTTCAATCAAGATCCCATAATTTTTAGTTTAATAGGAAAAAAATCATTTAATTTTACATCAGAAACTTCATTAACATGGTTCTTTCATCTTTTTTAATTAACTAAAACCTAAGCAGAGTGTAAGAAGATATAATCAGTATGGGGAACCACATAATCATTATTAATTACTTATAGGATTTCTAAATGATTGAATATTATTTTTAATATATTATACCTTAGTCTCGACATTGGCCACTTGTGGATAATATATATTCAAATACTTAAAGATACATTATTAGGGGTTTTTTAATTTCCTAATAGTATACCCTATGATTTTTAATGAAAGAGTATATAAAGGAATTTTTTTGTGAACTAGGTGATTCTAGATTCCATGTCAATGAATCCTTTTCTGAGTTATTACCCCTATGTTAAATTATTCAAAATCCACATCAACTTTTAGTATCTTCAAAGGGGTGTCATTTCTCATAAACTGCATGTTATATCATTCAATAAAATTCATATATATTTCATATAAATAAAATTTTCAATATTTTTTTGAATATTTATTTTCTGATTATAGATTCCAATGGTTAACAAGACCTCACTATGATGAAAACTATAGTGATCCACACATTTCATGAATATATACCACATCTTAACATAAGAATATTCATTATATAACATAATAATCCACATTATAATATATAGATCTAATTCCATTGGATTTATATATACTTAAAAAATGGTACATACGGGAAAAAAATCATATTACACTATATTATTCATATTTATCACCAATTGTAGACATATTATACAAAATAACTATCTTCAAAACCATGGGAATGAAGATATTAAAATGTATTAGATCATATTCTCTATAAGGTTAAAAAGGGATATATCCCCATTACATGATCGTATGTTTATGATAACTTGAAAATAATTATTGATACACCATACAACGTATATAATAGATGATAAATTTGTTTCAGGACGAAATCATGGTAGTTCATAAGTCAAGAATCATAATAGAACCAATATTCATAATCATTGAGAGAAGAACATTTTATCAATACATATATTATAAAACACATATAATAAAAGAAATACATTTTCCTTATTATTCAAGAACAGTTGGTAAAACTATCATAATGTAATGTGTTCAATCCATATACCATCACAATATTCAATGATAACTCACAGGACTATCTCAGTGGTTAGTGTTCATTACTGAACATTTTTTATTCCCCATTATAGTCATACATATCATATAAAATGTAAACAATTAAGAAACTCATTTGAAAGGGATATAGGTCCTATATATTAAATAATTGAAATCATTCATACTTGTTCAACAAGTTAATAAATAAATCATCATTTTAGATAACATGAAAATAAATGGGATTCATAAACAGTTTATCAAGAGATACTCCATTAAAAAGAAATGGGTTGAATAAAAATATCATCACTTGGAAATATAGTATATTATGGAAAGGAAATGGGTTTCTTAATAATATTTTAATTATATAAATAAACCATTAAAATAAAGAATAAGGATTTAATCATTGGATCTTATCCCTAGTATATTTTAAGTAACATCAATGGATATATTAATCAATATAAAATGATGATGAATGTTCATGTTGAATAATTCATGAAGCAATTTCCCTCTTTAAATTAAATAATTTATTAAAAATTAAATTATTTTGCAAATATTTTTGAATACATTTTCTTAAAAATATACATTGAAATGTTTTTAAAGGATGATTCAAATAACTGTGTGGTATTGACGGATGAAAAAATCCTTAAATATATGTGTAAAAATAATGAATCATTTCAAATTAGTTGTAAAAAAATTAAATCACTTTACTGAGAAAATTAATAGAATATCCCTTTGAAACTATTTTCAAAAAATTCAATCATGGGACAAAATGTGTTTTATGAATATTTAACTAATGATGGAAATCAAGTCGATCTTATTAAAAAAAAGTGTACTAGACTCTTAAGTGATTAATAAGAGTAAAATGGTAGTGGAAACTTTATTACAATGAAATAAATAGAGGATATAAAAATTCTTGATAATAATTTGAGATATATTATAATGATTCATCATAAAAAGCATCATCTTAAACACTATTGATTATCATTATTGATTAACAATGAGATTGTAATGTAAAAGGATTACAACAATTGTACCTTTTGATTCATAACCCTAATATAGATAAAACTATATATTAATATTTATATCTCATAGTTTTCATGGAAAAAATAATAAAACAAATTCATTGGAAGTATATATACCATAGAAAATATAAAAGTGGTGTATACGGATATTTTCCCACATCAAAAAGTTAGATGCAAATCTATTACATTAGGTATGAAATTCAATCATATCTGTTTGAAGAAACTATATAATAAATATAAGTATATTATACATGTCCTATAGAAGTGAAATCATATGTATCATACCATATATGAATTATGACCTTTTATTAACCATTCATAACAATTCCGTGATAAAATAAATTTTTGGGTAATAAATTCATCTTTTTTCTAATAAGTTTTTGTTTATTAATTTTTTTGTTATTAATGTTATGACTCACCAACATATTCAAAAGGATAAAAATACATTATATATCACATATATTAATTATATTTTTATTTATATTAAACCATTAATGATATAGATAGATAATTTATGACACCTTTCATGGATACTTTAGGTTTTACGTACGCATAAATATTATTTTCATATTCTAAATTAATGAAAAAAGAATGGTAAATAATATATTGAAATTCTAGAAGTATTTTTATTTCCCAGACACCACATAAATGTCTTTCAACATATCCTTATTACCTTTCAGGTAGAGCTTCTGTGAAGGACAAATCACATCACATCGCTAGACGATAGACCACCATACACACAACTGACATTTTAACATTCCAAAACAATGAAATGTAAAATGTGATATGTGATATTATAAATATTGAAGTATAATTATTTGATAAATATCATATAAATATATTAAAATCCATCAATATATCTCTACATGAGAGGTTTTTATCAAAAATTAATGAAATATATTTGTGAGGAAACAGTCTCCCATAAAAATGATCGAGGGTTTCAATTCAAAAATGATGTTTGTTTAGAAATATACATGTAATTAAACTAACTTAATAAAATATTAGAATTTCATAGATAATAATTTTATCATATCATCATGGTGATTTAATATTTTATGTTTTTATAGGATGAAATAAAATCAAAATTCATTGAAATGTATTATACGTCTTCTTCTTATAAAAACATAATGATTATAATAAAAGTATTATTATGAATGTTTAATAAAAAATATAAGGGCACTATAACATGGGAAGATAAGTAATTAATATGTTATTTATGGTAAGGTATTAAACTAAGTGTTATGAATGTGTAAATGGAATTGGAGTGGAGGTGTCCTTTTATATGTAGTTGACATGAAAATCCTGGAATTTTTTTAAAATAAAAACAGGTACCAACTTTTTAAAAATGAAACTGGACCCTATAATGTCTTATTATTGAACCATATATTGTATTTGTTTTTTAATATATATAATAAATAACAACTAGACTAGTTTTTTAGTAATTTTAACCCTTATCAATTTACTATAACCCCTTGTTAGACTATTTTAACCTTATCCTCTACAATAATATTTTTCGGTAATTTGTATTTATTTCTACCAAAAAATATTTTGATATTATTATTTGATAATAATTATACTGATTCAGTGTTATAAATTAATTTTTTCATAATTCCATTCTCCAAATAAGAATTATTTATTTTAAAATTTGACTCTTCATAAAAGTAATTTTTTTATTATATATAGGGAAAGAAGAGAGACAGTAGGTTTAGGGATGCCTGAATTGTTTGTGGTTGGGGTAATCTTCTAAAACATTTAACACACCAAGGTGGAAGGTATCTTGTGATATAATAAATAATATCAATATTATTATGATTTTATTTCTAGGTGATGCAGTTCTCAATTTTCATCGGGAAACCCAGGATTCGATAGGTAAGGGCCGATGCAGATCGGTAAATATAGGATGCGGCGTGCTTGTTGGGTTTAGGAACATGGGGATCTGCAATGAGTTTTGACGTGAAGCTAGCTGGAGATGAATTTGGAGTTTGGGAGGGAGGAGACCTGGGACTTATGCGGTTTCATGCGTCAGTAGAAGTCTGGATTTTGTTGGTTTCCGAGACGACACATCGCACCTCATGTGACTGATTTTGACTGGAAACATGGGGACTCGGTTGCTGGTTGACTCAATGATGGAGATTAAATGTGATGCTGATCATGGGTGATTTTTTTTGGATCACGGAGGTTGTGATGCGTGATGTTGTAGGGTCTAATAGCAATGGTGCTAGATGGAGGTGATGTTTGTGATGATGGGGGGTCATTGTAGCGGGAGGCTGATGATGGGACCAACACTTAGGAGCCTTCAGGGTACGGTGTGCGGGCTACTGGTTCTGGGTGCGAGGCGTTGTAGCTGAAACTGATGACCATGGTTGTCATAGACTAACAGTGGGGTGTTTTTTGATCTGGGAGGAGTTCATGCAGGCCCACCTTCAATGGGATGGTGGTCGGAATAGGTCGAAAGGATTCAGATGCATATATTTATGCCAGCGATAAGGGATCCCGGTGGTTCTTGGATGGTCAAGAGGTCCAGCATCCGTGTGGGAGCTGGTGGGGTGATTGCGATGTGGAAGGTGACTTCGTGTGGTGTCTTGGGATGCGGGTCATGACGACCTCCGATTTTGCGGGAGGTAAATTGGCTGACAGCTGGTTGCGATGACATGGGATGACTCCAATGATTGGTTTGCATGGAGGGTGACCTCTAGATGTGGGATTGAATGCGACATTGGGATGCACAAAGGCGGACTGGAAATAGTCGACATGGCTCGGGTATCTACCAGTAAGGGGCCATTCACTGCATTTTGACGAGTGATCATTAGTACCAGATGAATGGAATTTATTATTTTGGATTTTGGGCCTTTGGACCATTTTTTTGTTGTATTTGTGGGTATGAGGGCCGAGATGGGTGTTTTATGGTTGTTTTTACATTTAAATAAAACATTATGGGGTCTTGCTTTTGGGTTACCAAATTCGTGATCAGATCTGTTTTGGTATGGGGTTTAGGATTTCCCAACCAGGGGTTCTTCAATATTTCCATGAGATAAAAATGGACGAGAAAGGGGAATAAAATCAATGGAGATTGTTGAAGATCACCAAGGAGTTAGTTTCAATTTCATCAACAGTAATATTAGTGGAATTTAATATCTCAATATAATCATAAAAGTCATTAGAAACATATAAAAGTGAATCACCCTACATATAGATGCTTCTAAATGCAATTATAACTGATCTATGGAATTCTCAGAAATCAAATCGACCTCCTCTGAATTCACAATTATTGGATTAATTGATTTTTCATTTGAGACTATTTCTATAAGGGTTCTAATATGACATTCTATGCAATGAAACCACCCCCTATGATGTATAAATGTGTATACATCGATATATCACTATCCTCATGGAGTAGTCATTCTCACATTATTTAAATAGAGTTACAATATTAAAATATTGGTACATAGAACTACTATGAAAGTCTATGGGGGTTCTAGATATACCATAAAAAGATTTTTGTTTCTAAATAACTAGAAACACAATTATCCAAAAAAATATAGTTTCCATCGTATTAAACTCCTGTAATTTCACTTCCTCATCATGAATCCAGAACTGAAAAAAATATTACCATTTCCCAAAATGTAATTAAATTCCTACGAGATTACCATGGTTTAGATAACCTTGCAGAAGTGAATATTGTTTGCTACTGGAAAATGATGATTCCATGGTAGTTATTTTTGGATATGGTGGTGGTTTCAAAAAACCACCTCTAAATTGTGTCTCATCATACAATACATGTAGGCTTCCTAAACATAGAGGTATTTTATGGTATTAGTTGTAGTAGACGCATTATGTAGCGGTTGTTTATGGGTTTATAAGAGGTTTTCCCTGCCTAATATTTTCTGGTGGTAGTTCAAACCTCTACTAAAAAGAATCATTTTTTCTGGGAAACCTACTGCTAAAACCAAGATAACTACTTCAAAATAATAATGGAATATGAAAACTATTTAGCAGTGGTTTTAACCACCGTTAAATTATTATCCGTAGCAGCGATTTTAACCACAGCGGATATAAAAATACTAATATTTAAGTAGTGGCAAAAACTATTGATGAATATAATAAATTTTTTTTGTTACTGTTAAAACCTCTTCTAAATCCATATTAACAAAAAATACAGCAGATTCGGCTACCCTAGTAATAGTACCCAAAAGAAACCATTCCAATTTCACATTCACATACATCCCAAATCCAAAAGAATACTAGGAGACCATCATTCTCATAAGAATCAAATGATATATAATTGCATAACATTTTTACTATTACTAGGGTACATAAAATATATTCTATGTACATGAGGTGTCATATTTGGATATTGTGGTTTCACAATCAGGGAGATCAGTTGATTTTGAGTTTTTTGAGGTATTTTTGTATATGTCGTAATTGTGGAATGAAATTCATAGTTGATGTTTTATTGGATTGAATGGTAATTAAATGAGATTAGATTTTCAGACCTCTCACTTAGTATTTTCAATGTCCACAGTTACCAATAATGGATTCACATTTGACTGTACATACTAGTGTGAGGAATTTTCCATTGGTTTGATGAAGTGATTGTTGTCAACTCTGATCCTAAGCATTCTTGAGCTGAAATATTAGACATGTAGTGCAATGTGATGCATCTATTCCCGAAATATAATATGTAATGATTTATAGGGATAAATTAGTCACATTGGGTTTCATCAACTTTTTACACCCAAGATGAAATACTCAAATATTGTATATTATTTTGTAGTTGTGGTCCATGCATTGAAATGATCGAGAAAATTCCTCATGAGAGGGAGATATTTTTGGGTAAAATGGAACCTATATTGAATATTATATTTTATCACTACATGGAAATAAAATTGATCAGATGAATTTCATAGAGTACTTGTATATGTTTGACATCTATTAATATATTCTATCTATAAATGGAAATTTATGGGTTAACGTATTGGTATAGAAAATGTAGGAGATGGGAGAACATATTAAATTAGATGAATAAGAGATCTTATCTTCACATTATTAATAGATGGTGGTTGTATTTGACGGTTTTGGGGATGTAATTTGGGTATCCTTAAAGATAAATTCTTCACTGGTTAAAAATAGTAATTACCAGTTAGAATATTGTTCTGGAATGTATCCTTGTCTGTGAAAGGATGGAAGAATGTGAATCAATTTCACAATTGATATTTGATATTCATGGAGTGTTTATAGTTCATAGTATGTAAATGGTTGCATATTCCATGAGAGATGGGTTTGTGAGATCCTATAATACTTTGAAGTGGGATGTTCACCCAACAAAGACCATGATTTATAATAAAGAAATGTGGATGTTATGGTGCCCCTCCAAATTAAGAGACATTGAATTCTTTGTTTACCATTGATTGACTAGTCCAAATATTATCACTGAGTGTCAGAGTTAATAGTTGAAGTGGTATGTTCACCTTGGGATGACTTGTTTTACCTCATAGTTGTGGTAATTATAATAGAAGTCTCTGAGTTGGTAGTTTATGTTTTGTATAGACTTTTACCTTAAGATCAATGCGCAGTCAGGAAGGATGATCCCAGACATATAAAATATGATTTATGATTTTATTATAGAATTCAGCCACCATATGTATCTTTTGGTGAGAAAGACATTTTGGTAGTGCAGGACACTCAAGTGTTCAACAGATATTTTTAAATTCTACTATTAATGAAGTGGACAATACCACTACCTTAATAGGATCAAGACACTCATTTGATCAATATATATTTGTAATTTTATATCAAATCTATTTTGAATAAGAAGAAATTATATATGGGATTGATCACATAACTAATATAAAACACGAGAGGATAATACTATAAAATTTGAATAATGAAGGGTTTTCCACTAAAAACAAGTTGATGGGGGTTACAAAATAGATATTCTCACGAAAATAAGAAAATAAGGTTGATCCTTCATCATTGGGTAACAAACCTAAAATATTTATGAAAAATGAAACAGAAAAAATTATTCATGATAATAAAGAAGTGACATATATGGTGCATACCACCCTCGAGAAATCAAGACATAAAAGAAAAATCATAAATCAATAAAATACATATAAGGATACTTGAGAAATTAAGAAAATTTTAGGTCATGAAAATGTTAGGTGGAAACTATGTTCCACATATGATACATATAAAAATTTATTATTACCATATTCATCCAACATATCAACAACACAAGTAATAATGGTAAAACGATGAACAAATCTTGTGATCCTCTCAACCTCAATCTCTACTTCCGGCTACCACCTTTATGAACATTTTATTCAAAATTAAATATTTTTGTATACATATATTTAAAATTAAAACCAGTTAAAGTTTGAATACTAAATGATTTTGATTTTTTTTGATTTACTAACTCCTCACCAGTCGATGAAATACCATCAGGGGAAGAAGTAGTCATCTCCAAATATAATTATATCAACTCTTTTTGAAAATAGGATATTTGATCCCACAAGTCTTGAACTATGTTTTGTTGCGAAACAATCTCTCTTTGGGTATCTCGGGGTATGGACTCACCACAACCAGGAGTAGATGCAGCTTCAATCATTGACTACCTACTAAGGACCTTAGATGGTATGGGTCCAAGACCAACAATACGCACCACAACAGAATGATATATCCCTAGGACATTATAAATCGGGTCATCCTAGGAGGCAGAGTAGGACTGTGTGGGATTGTAACCCACAATTATATAATTTTTACATATAAATAAAAAATGAGTCATATTGGAAGGAATATATATTATCATAGTAACAACTAATAATAAGTTATTATAATGAAACATGATTTCATACCCCAACTACTTTGGGTGTCTCATTAACAAAACTTCCATCATATTTTTGGTGAAAATTCAACCAGACATCTCTTTTGGACAATTTGTGCCCTAAAAATTGTTACTACATTAAAGAATCAAAAATAAAAAATTTATTATATTAAAAAAATATTGTCATATAAATATTTAATATAATGTAAATATTACTAGAAATGATTGGATTCCAGAAATACTCTGTCCCCACAGTGTGAGGGATTACTTGTGTAGCTCGGCATGATGTATTATCTATTGAAAGATTCAGAAATAAATAAAATGTAACTTAATAGTAAATTATTAAATGTAATCTTTTATCTGAATATATTTATAAATGTAAAATGATATTAATATTGTAATATATATTTAAATACCATCTTATTCACATCACATTGTCTACCAACAAAAAAATTCTATTGCTCTTTGGGTTCCCCATCGGGTTTCTTATCATACATCTATTGGGTGGTCAACATAGTATCTTCGACATCTCCCCACAATCTCCATTTAAAGTATTCAAATTTTTTCCAACATTTTTTAATGTCCACTTTCGTGCTATCACATATGATACCACAAAGTGGAAAAAAAATATGTACACAGAAATTAATTTTGAAATTATAAATAACAGGACATTCAATTACACCATAATGTATTAAAATTACATTTATTTGGGAAACAAAAACTAAATTTTTCGAAATTTCTGAAAAATTCCTCTAATAATCATATGAAATAGGATATGAAATGGGTTCCACAACCAGTTGGCCAAAAACAAGTCCATGTAATCATGCATCGTCATCTGTAGGGACCCCATATGAATAAAATGGGACAACTATCTTCTCTTTTTTCAGATGGCATACATATCATATTTGTATATTTTTCTCCACACTAGAATTGTTTCCATATTTAATGAACAAATCGTTTGTATAAATAATGTGCAATAAATTAATACATATTAATATTTTTAAATATATCATTCACCCTCCTATATCCATACAATGAACTAGAAATTGTACACTGATTCCCCACTAATGAGGATCCTAAAGTGGGATGCGTCAACTGAGCTGCTGAAGGGACCCTCAAAGAGGGTGTGAGATATGGCGCTGGGGGAGATGGTGCAAGGGGAAGAAGATGGTGTCTTAGATGCCATATGTAGGGAGGTAGATGGATTGTCATCGGTCATAGTGGTCGATGAAATAGTATATCGCTTCCTATTTGGCATTCCTATAATTTAATGAAATAAAATTATGTTTAGAACAAGTATTTTAAAAAATTTATGGATAAAAAATTAAAAATCATATCATTTTCACAAAAATAAAAAATAATAGATACAAAATAAAGATAATGAATGATTTCAAAAATAAAATATGTTATTTCTAAATGAATGCATAACTTTACATACAATCATTTTCTCCTTCAATCATGTCTTCTTCCTACTCCATTTCTTAATCCACATCATTTATCCTTTATAGACTAATATTTTCAATACGATAGAGGAAAAATAATTCCACATATTTATGTATATGAGATTCAATGTCAGAGGTAAAATCTTCTACTTCATAACCCTTATCATACAAATATCTATGTTTTACATGAACAACTACACTTCATTCTTCATCCACAACATCATCCAGACAATATACCATTTTTTCTTAAGATGATAAGATATATGGATCATTAATTCTATTTTCAACAACATCGATCAAGTGAGAGATGTTCAAAGAAGTTTGAGAACATATTAAATCAATATTCTTATTGAATATATATAAAATATTCAATCCCCAAAAAATAGACAATAGGGGAAGTATTAAATATTGTGTATATGAATATTATTTTTCTACATTGTATATTATTGGTGGCCAGGAATTTGTATTCAAATTGTTGGGCCTTTGGTATGGAGCTGAGAATTTTTCAAATTGTGGGGTATCATGGTGAACTGTTATGAGTAGAAACATATTGGTTCCTTGCATGTGATAAATTGTTTCCGATCTTGGGTGGATCATGGAACATCAATGGGGGTTGGAACATAATTTGGACCTCTATAAAATTGAAATTATAGTTATCCCTATGATGTTTCCATTTTGTATCTTAGTAGATAAGTAAGTATAAACTAAAACTGGGACAATTACATGTTTCTGAGGATCTTCATAGATGATTCATGTAAATATTTTTTCCCATTACCATTATTAAAAAAATAAAAAATTACATATATCTTATCTGATAGGAATCTGGATAGACACTCTATATGTATTGAGATATGTTCAAAATATATGTGTACCAATTATCCTCATCAAATTGTTGATGACAACCATTTCATTGTGTTCTTATTAAAATACTGACTATAAAATAATAGAAAACATCTGGATGACTCTTATGTGGGATCCTTGATAATAAAATCACATATATATTCCAAATGTTCTAATAAAATGATTAATCAAAACTAATAACAATTTGGCATCATATGTACTCTCATCTGATGAATTCATGTTCATTGTTTAGTTATAGGGATTTTAATGTGTTCACAAAATAGAAAACAGTTATTTACCAAAAATATTTAAAATGAATGGGTTAGTTTCATGACCATGAATAAATTGTGCATTAGTTATTTCTTAAATATGTATGGCCATCGATTTCTATTTAACTATGCACGAAATCCAAACCATGAATAAAAACCTATCCCAAATTCTATAAACAACTTAGATTCTAACCAAACATGTACACCATGGTAAACCATCCATTCTATATCTAATGGTATACATAAAATTCACTTTTTAGATCATTATAAATATATATTTCATTCCTTCAGTTTCCATGGATAAATAAATTTTCCTTAACAATCCTAAATTCAATGAATAGAAATTTAAGGTCCCTATAAAAATATTGTTAATTTTTTGGTTATGAAAAAACTCATAATAACATTTGTGAAGTAATTTAATCTTTACTACATAAACAAAGTGTTGTAAAATTATATGATAACATACACAGAAAAATATACTAACAAATTCAAAAAAATAAAATATAAAAAATATTCTTATAAAAATAGAAGAGAAAAATATTAACAATTATAACTCATGGAAATAATTTTTTTAGAGGATGGAATAATTATGGTTAGGAAATTGGATCGTGATAAAATGGGAATCAAGTTTATATTTCTTAGTGGAAAAGTTAGTATCAGAATGGTGATGTGGGGTGTCATCATCTATTAGTGTTTGATAAATTTTCATGAGGGGATATGGCACAATAACCATCATATATTGAAGTTTTTCACGGAATTTATATACTAAAACATAGTTTTAATAAACAATGTTTAGAAATTGGTACTATCGATGACCATAATAATGAAAATAAAAAACAATAGAATGGATATACTCATTGAAGTTTGAGAATTTATAACTCCAATGTAATTATATGAAGTAGGACGATACTAATTCCTTGTCGATTGGAACCATGAATTCCATGATAGTCAAAAGCCTCCATATACTATCTTAATCCTTTGGTAGTTCTAATGAATCCTTACTAAATATTATTTAGTCCACACACACATAATCAATTTTTCTTCTACCATCACAATACCATCTAGATACATTGATTGTGTAAATAAAGTGTCATGGATTTAAAAATATGAACACAATGCCTCCTCAAAATCTAAAATTATATAATTTTCTTATAAAATAACATCATGAGAAAATTTAAGAAGGTTATTAAATAAAAATCTGAATTTTCACATGCTAAACTTTTATGTTGAAGAGATAAACACTTTCCATATTGGCGCCATATGTGTCAAAGAGAGGAACTCATTATAAGCCTACTTCGATACTTCATCCAATAGTATGGTATTCTCCTCACGCTCAACCAAAAACAATATCTACCACTAATTAATAACTCGAACAATACACTAATATCCAATAGAACCCAATGTTATTATCATTCATTAATAAAGCTAAATGCAATATCAAAATACTTTAAAAAATGTTCTATATAAATATTGGGGATATTATCCTCATATTTCTCCAAGATATTATACTAAAAATCATAGTTTATTTATCTAAAAAATTGTTTTTATACCCTACATGGCTCACAAAGGGGTGACGAGATGTGTCAAGCAACGGAACAGGTCACGACCTGCAGAAGGGAGGTGAGTGTAAGAACCCAGATCTTCTTCTCAGTTACGTTTATCTCTTTTCAGTTGTTTTTGAGAAAAATATGAGTTTCTAGAAATTTTTGAATTACACGCCATGTACATGTATGTACACACTATGTAATCATTTGCTACATGTATCAGGGTGCTAGCTGTGTAACAGCTATGTAGACATCGGTGTGTGGTGACTTGGAGACTGCCTAATGTGGGGGCCAATTTAGGAAAGTACACACCATGTACTTCTCAATTACACAATGTGTACTTTCATTTTTTCATTAAATGGACCAGGGTCACATCTAATTGGCATAAGTGTTTTCTTCATATCTTTCTTCGACCGAGAGAATCCCTATAATGTTGATACTACCCAAGCCCCCGATTGAGCATCCGTTCTCTAAATCAAACTATGTTATTTTTGTTGGAATTGCATCCGTGAGTTCTCTCTTCTTATTGAACCTCATTTCTAGATTTATCATCTTTTTCATGTTATGATTGGTTGAAATTTTAGGAATTTTTGTAGATCTACTGGGTTCTAGGTCGATCCAGTAGCCGATGCTAGGGTATATCGATCATACGACGTCGAGGTCGGTGGTTCGTGACATTATGTAGATAGTATTTGAGTTATATGTGCAAATTTTCCAAATACCATTGATCGTGGCATTGTTTGTTTACAGTTTTTACCCTGTTATTTCCTAGATTGATTTTTATTCATGAGTAATGATGTATTGAATTTGAATAGGGTTAATTTATATTCTATGGATGTATTTCCTGGGCTTTTTTTAATGACTGTTTGGTCTTTCTAATCATGGTAAGAAGATTGCTTTCCATTCCATGTGCTGATAGGATGGAGTGATACTATTTATTTATCTTACATGCTGTTACGTTGTAGACTATTTATCCATGTTGTTCTTGAGGTATACTTTGGTGTTTATATATTGATGAGCTCGATTGACTTACACAGGGTCGTGATAACCCGGTGTAGTAGACTATTGGGAGAATGGACGTTGAGGTCTTCTCTAGAGTGTTTATTTGCTGTTACTATGTGATACCATAGGAAGAATGGATGTAAGTGATTATATAGAGGGTCTGTCGTACCTCTATGTGTGAAATATGGGGAATTGTAAATTCAGTGATTACCCATAGCGCCTTTTGGTAACCGATAGGAGACAATATGGGTAATTGACGTTTAGTTATTCCATAGAGAGTCTGGGTATGATCTGAAACAGAGGGATTAGACTGTGTGTACAATCCAGATGGTTTCTTATGTGTTTTTTTGGACCATATGGGTTAGGCTATTAGTACTTTCCAGATGGTTCCGTACTTATGATTATCCGCTTACTTGATATCTGATATTTGAATGCATTAGAAATTATAGGATTGTTTACTATGGAGTACATTCTTTTTTCTACATCATTTTGAGTATAGCCTGCAATATATATTCACTGACTGTTAGGCATAGATCATTGGGTGGTTTTCTACTGGGATTTAGTCTCAAACCCAATTCGGGTCATTCTTTTAGGCCCAAATATATTATGTTGATATATGTATAGATAAGGCCAAGCTTCATTCTACTTCTAGTACTTGATTACTGCGGAACTGGGAAGCGTGGGACCAAGCGTAAACTTACGATGATGTGGAGCATTTGATTTGTTTTTTATTGTACTTTGGTTTAGTATTTTATTCGAACATTGTGACTTGTTTGGATTCTTTCCTCGACATATGTATATTTAATTATATATATATTTGTGTGTGTCTGTGTGTGCACGCTCTAGTTGTTTACTACATCTATTGTTTACATATTTCATGTTTTACTACTTCTACTATTGTGAATTGTATTACTTCCACTATGTTACTCTACCAATGAGGGTGTCGTACCCCACTATCACACCCAAGGACCTCACTCCTAGTCAACACACACTGGCATTCGGAGAAATTCCCTTGAGGCCATGTGACCAATTGGGTACAGGGAACCTTTGGGCGACTTCTGGAACCGCGACATTACAAATTGGTATCACAAGAATTATTTTTTCTTGACTTAGTATTTATCGCCTATAACATGGGATTGGAAAGAATATATACTTGGTAATAATATCTTCAAGGGAGAAGCTAACCCGTGTACATGAAAAATCCAATCTACCTCGTTATAGCATTTTATCTGGTTTTGCAATTTTATAGTTGATTTGATTTCATTGTTGGGTGATTCACATATTTTTTGATGTTTTGGTTGATGTTATTGAGGTTCTATTTCTTTTTCAACCTGATGTGTTGAGGGTATGCCATCCCATTAATCATATAGGCACTTGTAAGAAACCACCTGTCATGCATTCCTACCAAGCCATTTAGGGTGCATTAGTGACTGCATGTTGTTGTGATAGATATTGTTCTAGTTATGCATGTTGGTGTGATACATGCCTTGATAGAATACCTACTATTTGATAGGTCATTGAATTATGTAAATACTTGTTTAAATGTATTCCAAACATTTGTTCTAGAAGTTTTATAGGCTCCCATCGATTGTAATTTGGTAGATCATTGAATTTGTTTCTTTGAATATGACATGTATAAGATGAAATTCTTTGATTCGGAAGGAGAATGGGCCCACACTATTCCAAATTTGGCACATAAATGTTTGTTTTAGTTATTTTGGGCCTTCAGAGTAGTTTCTGATGTGTACTCTCTGAAAACACCTAGAAAACAAGGCATTTAATGATGAATACATGCAATGTGTCCTTCTATTTGGGAAGGAACTATTTTTCTTAATTACACACCATGTACTCTATGTACATGCCATGTAGTCTCTAATTGTTTCACTGACTTTGTGGGCAGAGACACAGGGTTGGAAATCATTGGGGGGACACATTGTGTAATAGATTTACATGCCATGTTGTCGAGACCATGTGTCCACCCGTGTGACTACCAACATGGATAGATGTGAAAATAAATTGTACACTCCATGTTAAGCTTCAACACACCATGTCATGTAATCTGTGTATCTGATAATGTAACTAATAACACGTGTCTATGAGGTTCATATTGCACACGTCTTATCTAGCACAAATACACTGTGTAGTCTTGTTCTAGGAGAACAATGTGACTTAGACATATAGAAGAACTCAGTCATGGAAAGAGGATTAATGTACATTCTGTGTGTGAGGAAAACACGCCGTGTGTATGGGGTGTTACATGACCTGTGTTAGCAGAAATACATTCCCATGTGAAGGCTTAAGGGAAATTGTTGTGTAGGAATTATACAAACTGTGTATCCATGTTTTAAAAAACATAAATTATTTCTTTATATTGTTCCCTTCAAACAATTCTATGTTTTAGTCCCTATTAATCATGATCAAAGGTGTGCGCTTGACCGTGTAGAGTCATGCCACAGAAAAATCCACTGGTATTCTTCCAGTTACAGGGTAGTGATCAAACACTGAATATAGATGATCAATGACTAAAATAAGTTCCTCCAGTTGTTCTTGTCTTGGAACCAATCGTTGTTCCAGACAAAGGTGTGGACACACACTTCGGAGAGGGCATTATGAGGTTTATGCATAACATCCGTAGAGTACTGAATCCTGCCCCTTCTATAGATGAGTTGACGCTGGTTTTCCCGTAGTAGCATCCTCCCACCTTCATAGGGGAATGAGGAACTCAGGCCTCAAATTCATGGTTAGAATCCATGATTTATATCTTTGAGAATCTGTAGACACCTTTAGAGGGGAGGGTGAAGCTTGTTATGTATATGCATCGGGACTCTTCCATGAGATGGTCGAATGTGATCTCACAGGTGGGACGCCAGCAGGTTATGGCGTGAGATGAGTTCAAGCTAGCCTTATATGACTACTTCAACCTAGTGTCTTTGAGTGCCGATTGTGGCAGAGTTCACGAGTATGGAGCAGGGTAATATTTCTGGTATGGAGTATACTTATCACCCACCGAGATGTAGTGCTTCACGCCTACTCTTAGAGGTGATGAGTTATTTATGGTAAAATATCTGGTGGATGGTCTCAGGCACAACATCTGATCACATGTGAATATATTCAGGTTGACTTCCATCACTTCTATAGTCAATCAGGTGCTTATCAAATTGCACAATCTGTGGGATTCTGGAGTTTTGATCCGGGGCATCTCAACATACAGGGTTGGTATCCCTCCTACAGTTTTAGGATGCACCGCATGGAGTCTTCACATGAAGATCCGAGGAGGCGGGACACTTATTATAGTAGCCTAGTGGTGTGCTTCCAGTTTGGGAAGAGTGGTAATATGAGGCCACATTTCCCATGATACCAATTGAAATTCCGATCATGTGGAAGTATTGGCCATATATAGTGCTTCTGTAAGTATTTATCACCGAAGGCTGGTAATAGAAGTTCTTCTATGAATCCTTATTCGGGAGAAGAACCACTAGTTTCTGACCAGTATGGGAACTAGAGTTCTTCTGGCCATTCAGGCCGAGGTGGAGGTCGTGGCATTGGTAGCCATTCTCTAGGATTTCAGTAATAATAGGGTCGATCAGCATAGAGTGTTTAGGTAGGGTCACATGGCCAGATTTTAGGTTAGACATTTTTAGTGGAGAAAACTATGCAATAGAAGGATCCCGGACCCTCTACAGTTCGAGGTAAGATCATAATTGCCTCAGTTTTAGCTTTTGAAATTTCGATATTGGGGCTTTCCATATCATTTTATATATATCTACTGTGGATAAAGTTGGGCTCTGTGTCTTTTTTATGATGTATTGATGCTATACACTCTTTTTGGAACTAGATTGACTATTGTACGCTAGTGAAAAGAGTTCCCTCTTGAGGTATGTGTGTGTCACTTCTCCTGTGACCTCTATGTCTTAGAGAAGATAGGTTGTGATGTTATTCTCGGAATGGACATTTTAGTTCCCTTCCTGGATTTTGTTGATTTCAATCATCTCATGGAGATGTTTACGTCACTAGAGGGAGGTATGATTCTTTATAAGGACGAGTAGGATGTCTAGGAAAGATGAGTAGGACCCAAGCATCATGGGTTTGGAGGAGTTACAGCCCATAAAGCTAGTCTATATCTAGATGACCAGAGGACATCAAATATGGACTTTCCTAGAGTGGTCGATAGTTTCAAGGAAACTTTTCCAGAGGACTTTATAGGTTTTTCTCTGGAGCGATAGGTGGAATTTTCTATTGAACTTGTGCTAGGAGTGACATAGGTGTCCATTCCTCTTAATAGGACGGCTACACCTGAGTTACATGAGATCATGAAGCAGTTAGAGGGGTTTTAGGAAAAGGGTTTAATCTGACCCAGTACTTCTTTATCAAGTTCACCAGTCCTATTTGCGAGGAAGGAGGATGGTACCCTCAGACCTTGTGTGGATTATCAGAAGTTTAACCAGTTAACGATCTAGAACTAATATACATTACTGAGGATTGATAATCTCTTTGATCAACTTTAAGGAGCCCAGGTGTTCTTGATGATTAACTAGAGATCTGGTTACCATTATCTACACGTTAGACCCTCACATGTACCTCATATATCCTTTTGAAGTAGGTATGGTCTGTATGAGTATGTGGTTATGTCTTTCGGTCACACGAACACGCCTGCATATTTCATGGAACTGATGAATGGAGTGTTCTATCCATACTTGGATTCATTCGTGGCAGTATTCATAAAAGTTATATTTTTGTACTCTCACACTTGACACAACCATTCCACACAATTTGAGATAGTTTTGAGTATACTAAGAGAGCATTGTTTATTTTTTATGCTATCAAAATTACACTTTTGGATAAACCAGATTCACTTCATGGGTCATGTTATCTCAGAGGCAGAACTATCAGTAGACCCAGTGAATGTGAGAGAAGTATATTCCTAAGAGAAACCAATTAATTTCATCTTGGTAGAAATTTTTCTAGGGATTCCTAGTTACTACCAAAGTTTTATACATGACTTTTCTCACATAGTAGTGCCACTGACCGGCCTGACTAAAAATGATGTGAAGTATTTGAGGTCATATTATAGTGAGTCATCCTTTCAATAGATAAATGGGAGGTTGAATTCAGCATCAATACTAGTATTTCCAGATCCAGGTAAGATCTATAAAATTTACTATGATGCATCATGCGTCGAGCTATAGGAAGTGCTTATGCATGTAGAAGGATTTGTTGCACACCGTTCTCGGTAGTTTAGTCCACATGAGAAGAAATACACAATGCACGATCTTGAGCTGGCCGTAGATGTTCACGCTTTATGCTGTTGGAGACACTACCTATTGGGAAGACATTTTTTGGTTTTCACTGACCACAAAAGTCTCAAGTATATATTCACTCAGCGTGACCTATATTTGAGACATCGATGGTGGGTTGAGTACCTTTAGTCCTTTGACATTGAGATTGCCTACACAATTCGGAAAGGCAATGCTGTGGCTAATTTGTTGAGCAATAGGACTCATATATAGGTATTTCAGGAGGCCATCAATGTGTGGTAGCTTATAGATCTGTTCTCTGAGATGCATCTGGATGTACAGGCCATACATGAGATACTTTTCATTCCTATGTCCCGGTTACCTCTAAAATTTTTAGTCTACTGCGAATGAGGAAACTATCAGTTTCTAAAGGCCTAGCCCAACGAGAGAGTGTTGTAGAAGAGGACCGTAATCCTATATGGACAGTAGGTGAGGATGATATCAGGTGTTTTCTGTAGGACCCCGGGACACCCTCAGAGGGGAGGGGTGAATCAGGGTGTCAAATTTTTCTTCTCAATGTTTTGGATCTTGATCCCAAGATGGTAGGAACTACCTAAACCTGTATGAGGGATATGATCAGCAATGAAACATTCACATGCACAGAGATAACACAACAATTTTACTTGGTTCACCACAAAGGGATATGTCCAAGGAGCATACACCGACAAGTTTCCGGTCGTACCATATTCCAAAAAACTTCACTAGATGTGGATTATAGAGGTTCGGGCATAGTCACTCTGTCCCAGGCTCACTGCCTTTACAAAGGTTCGGGGATAACTCACTAGTTTCGTCGGGTCACTCCCGTTGACTCCCCCTGGCTCTCTGCCGTTGGTGAATTCACACTCAGTTTATAGACATGAAGGTCTCTTCAATAGATAGACATGAAGTTCTTTGTCTCCTATTCAGCATGAGACTTTTCTTGCTTCAGGGTTCAGAGTTCATGCTCTTTTTAGTTCAATCCTCCTTCTTTAGTGAAGTGACTGAATGTACTTGATCCCCTTGTATTCGTTTTCCTGAATCACAATCACTTGTGTGATTGCTCAATAAATGATGCTTTGTTGGATTTGAAATTTCATCCACTAATGAATTCCCCCTTTTCCCCTGTCCACTAGCCGAACAACCTTTGGAAGGGGCCTTCATAATGTACCCTACTTCGCAAGGCTCCCAATTTTGCAAAGCTCAAACAAGGCCTGGCTGAGTCCCTACCTTTTCGCGAAGCTCAATCGTGAAGCACTCTTGTGATGCTCCAGCCTTCGCAATGCTTGGCTGTCATGGAGCTCTTGCCTCTTCACGAAGCTCACTAAGCCAACGTGGGGCGCACGACTTTCACGGAGCTAGAATAGCCACCGTGAAGTTCCTCTTTCGCGAAGCACTCTCCCTTCACGAGTGAACTTTGCAAATAGAGAGAAAAGGATTTTCATTGACAGCTCTCTCTCCTTCTCTTGAGGGGGTCTGCCTCTATTTATTGGAGATTCCACTGACCCTCAATCCTTCCACGCGAAGTCAACGCCACGTCATCTCAAATAGAGAATCCCCGAAGTTTCCTCTGGAATTCTGTCCAAATCGCGAAGCACCTCGCCAATTTTCGGATCGTGGAGCTCATCGTAATCACGGAGTATCACCATCATCATTCCTTTGCGCCTTCTCTTCAAAGCTCCCTCACAAAGCCCTTCATCGCCGCGAAGCTCCCATGCAAAGCCCTTCATCACCACGAAGCTCTCCAGCCTCTTCCGTTCGTGAAGCATGACGTAATCGTGAAGAATCACCGTCATCTTTCTTCTGGTCTTCGCGAAATCCAATCCATTCATCCCATCTTCGCAAAATTCAAGCCTTTTAAATATTAAATTATGATCTTCATGAAAATCCACTTTTCACGATGCTCACCAACCTCCAAATTTTGGACCCCAAAAATTTGGAAAACACCGGAAAATGGAGCCACCTTGTATCTGCTCTTTTTGTCTGCCTCTAGATCATCCATTCCTTTGTTGATGTTTCTTGAACAAAACATGGATCATTATCCACAATCCTCAAACTCAACATGCCACCATGGAATCTCCTATGTCAAAAAATTTGTATGTCGTCTGTTTTCTTTGTCCACAAGCAAGATCACCTCAACAACACTTCTTCTTGGTGATATGTATCCTTCAGCAACTCTTCTGCATTTATCACAAACTCCACTATTGTGATATGTATTCATTGAAGGCATAGCTTCAGCATCATCATCTTCTATGACAATGTGACGTGCATGGCTATCGCATAATTCCAATCATTGCACGACCTTCTTAGTATTCCAATCATTGGAACATTGTCTTCTTTATCAACCGTCATGATCTACTTCATGCAAACCATGTGATTCTATTCATCAAGAAGTCTATTGCATGGTTCTCATGCAATCATGAGTAATTGCATGGTCTTCATCAAAACCCATGGTTCACATGCAATATTGAGGAATTGCATGGTCTTCATCCAAAAACCCCATTATTCTTTTAATCATCCTCAAATGGGTTGCACCTCACATTATTCATTATTGAAAATAGTGTATCTCCTTTGACACATGTATCACATTTGACACATGTTCTTTAAACTTACGATCAGTACAACAATCGTCTGAATCACCATTCCTCTACTTCATCGGAGTACTTCATGATCTCTTTCATTTTGATATTCCATTCCTCCATTTCATTGGAGTACTTCTTGATCTCCTTCATTTTGATCTCCAGTGAAAACTATTGAAAACAAATACAAACTTATAAACAAAGTGTTTCCAACATTTTCATGGATGCGTTTCGGTGCCAGCAGACATACGCGAGAAGCAGATTAGTGTTTTTCATACCTCAGTTTGGGAAATTCATCCAAGGATCACTAAGATGTATCGTAATCTACACCATCAATATTGGTGGCCAGGTATGAAGAGAGATGTTACTAGTTTCACCATGAGATGTTCCACCTATCAACATGTGAAGGTAGAGAATCAGCAACCTGCATGGCATTTGTAGTAGTTACCCATTCTCGAGTGGAAGTGGAATGATGTCTCAATGGATTTTGTGATAGGTTTACCAAGGTCCCCTCGAGAGACTGGTACAGTATGGGTTGTCATTGACAGACTCACAAAGGTTTCTCACTTATTACTGATCAAGGACACCATCAGTGTTGATTAGTTGGGAATGCTAAACATTAGTGAGATTTTTTGTTTAAATGGAGTTCAACACTCCATTATTCCAGATGGGGACGCCCTTTTTATTTCTCGGATCTAGAAGGTACATTAATGGGCTTTAGGTACCTTGTTACTTTGGAGTATAGCATACCATCCCCAGATAGATGGCTAGTCTGAGTGTACGATTTAGGTGCTTGAGGACATGCTTCAAGCGTACATCCTATATTTTGGAGTTTCTTGGGAGAATCACATACCACATATGGATATTTCTGACAATAATAGTTTCATTCAACTATTCAGATGGAACCTTATGAGGCTTTGTATGGTTGGCCATGCCAATCTCCCTTATGCTGGCTGTAGAATAGGGAGATAGTTGTGGTGCGACTTCGACATGTCCAAGAGACCTTAGAGCATATAGAGTAGATTCATAATATGATGGCTTCTGCACAGTCTTGACAATAGTCTTATGTTTATCAATAGAGAAGACCTATAGTGTTCATGATCGGAGAACAGGTTTTCCTGCATGTCACACCAAGGATGGGACACAAGAGATTCAGAATGCAGGGTAAGATTTTACTAAGGTATGTCAGAAAGTTTGAGATATTGTCGAGAGTCGGGCCGGTTTCCTATCAGTTATTGTTACCTAAGAGGTACCAGGATATGGACGACATATTCCTTGTTTCTCAGCTTCGACATTACTTATCAATCTCGCCTCATGTTTTTAAACAAAAGGAGGTTGAGTTAGAGGTGGACACCTCATTCTAGAAGCATCCTTTCAGGATTTTTGATTGAAGTACGAATGTACTCCGTGGATGGTCTGTTCCTCTAGTATGAGTGCTATGGAAGCACAGGTGAGTACATGATGAGACTAGGGAGAGGGAGGTCGATGTAAGATCAGAGTTGATGGAGATTATCGAGGATTCTTCTTCTAGGCTTCCTTGCTAGGGAAATTTGGGGATGATTTACTTTAAGTGGGGAAGTTTTTAATAACACAGATCTTTTTCTGAGGAACATTTCTCTCTTTTATGGTGGTTTTTTTAAAAATGGTGTTTCTAGAAATTTTTTAATTACACGCTGTGTACTTGTATATACATATCGTGTACTCTTTTTCCACACATAGCTGTGTGCTGGCCTTGTAACTGGCAGGCACAATTCAGTTTGTGGTGACCTAGAGACCGCCTAATGTGGGGCTTGGAAAGGGCAAGTACACACAATGTATTTCTAAACTACACGCCGTGTACTTTGTTTTTTTCATTAAATGGAATGGGGTCTTGTGTAATTGGAATATATGTCTTCTTCTACACCTTATTTGACCGAGAGCATCCGTACGATGCCAATCCTTCCCCAAGCCCTCGATCCAGCATCCGTTCTCTGAATCGAACTTTGTTGGTTGTGTAGGAATATCATCAGTGAGTTTTATCTTCCTCTGGATCCTCCTATCTTGATTTCTCCCCTTTCTCAAGATATCCTCGATTGAACTTTTTAGACATTTTTGCAGATCTACTATATTCTATGTTGATTCAAGGGACGAATCCGGGGAATATCGATCATACGACATCGGAGTAAGTGGTTTGTGCCTTTCTAAATATAGTCTTTGAGTTATATGTGAAAATGTGCCCAATACACTTGATCTGGGTATTGCGTGTTTACAGTATTAACCGTGTTATTGCCTGATATGATTTATATGCTTGATTAGATGTCTATTGAATTTGAATCGGCTTAATTGATATGCTTTGGATGTGTTTCCCATGCTTGTTTTATTTATGACCGTTAGGTATGGCTTAGCCTGGCATGCTGCTTGATTTCCATTCCTAGTTCTGATAGGATGGTGTGATATTATTTATTTATCAGACATGATTTTATGATGTAGACTATTTAGCGATGTAGTTCTTGATGTATACTTTAACCGCTATATATCGTTGTGCTCGATTGAATTACATAGGGCTGTGAGAACCTAGTGTAGTAGAACATAGGGACAATGGGATTTGAGGGCTTCTCCAGAGGGTCTGTTTACTATTACGATGTGAGACTATATGGGGGGAATGGACGTAAATGCTTCTTCAGAGTATTTATAGTTACTCGGTACAGGACATAAGGGGAATTGGATGTATAGTGCTTCCCCAAATCGGATTTTAGTTAATGATTCAAGACTATAATGGGGATTAATCGTGATTGGTTCCTCATAGAGTCTATAATAAAGATGATCCATAGGGGTTAGAATGTGTGAACTTTCCCAAGTGTTTCTATTGTGTTTTGGTAGGACCAGAGGGGTTAGGGTGTGACTACTTCTTATAATGTTCCATATTTCTTATTAGTTTCTTACTTGATATCTGATAATTGAAAGCATTTGAAATTGTAGGATTGTTTACTATTGAGTACTTCCTTTTTTAATGCTTCATTTTGATTATAACAAGCCTTATATAATCACTAATTGTTAGTCATAGATCATTTGGTTGATTCCTATGGGGATTTAGTCTCACACCCTGTTTGGGTCATACATTTTGGTCCAAACAGATAATATTTGTCTAGGAATAGGTAAGGGAAATAGTCCTTCTAATTCATTTATTTGATTGCTGTAGAGTTAAGAAGAATGCGTCAAAGATGAGGATTGTGATGCTATGATGTATTTTATAATCTTTTTATTGTACTTTGGTTTAGTATTTTATTCCATCACTGTAGCTTGTTTGGATGATTTCCTATACATATGTATCAAGCATCATATATATATATGTGTCTGTGTGTGTGTCCTCCATTTGTTTACTAGTTCTACTGTTTACCTATTGCATGTTTTACTTATTTTTATTTTGCTATATGTTTTACTTTTTCAATGTTACTATACCAATGAGGGAATAGTTTCTGGACTATCATACCTAAGGCCATCACTAGTTTTCTACACCCGGGTATGGGGCACCTTTGGGCAGC
This sequence comes from Viscum album, assembly GCA_963277665.1. Lineage (NCBI taxonomy): Eukaryota > Viridiplantae > Streptophyta > Magnoliopsida > Santalales > Viscaceae > Viscum > Viscum album. The sequence continues at coordinate 504,292,711 of OY728159.1, forward strand.
TTCGAGAAATAAGACGTTACAACGAGCTACGGATTCGAGGGGTTGGTGGAAATGGATGGAGAACCACGATGAGGGGGGTGAGGCAGCGATGTGGGATGAGGGGAGGCAAGATATGGCTTTAATGATCGCTGGTGGGGGAGTCTCATGGGGGTAGGGGGTTTGTCGAAACTATAAAAATTAGTTTAAAGGAGGTTTTTAATTACCAATTTCTAAATCATTTATATTTTTTTTGATTTAGTAAACTATCGCTAAAAACCAACTACAAAAGTTAATATATGTTTTAGTGATTTGTTCCATCTTTGATTCATTCCTGGTTAGACACAAAGTACTCCTTGTCTATGGAATACCTCAATTAATCCTTATAGAAAAAAAATATTTTAGGATATGTATATAGTTTAATATTGTTGTAAATACCATGTTAATGAGGTTAATGTGGGTCTTAGATGAGTTTCAGAAATGAATTGGATTTAGAAATAATAAATTCCATGTGTAGGGAGTCTATAGAAATTGAGGGTAACACTCAACTAATTTTCATTTCATTAGTTAATCGTTGTGCACCACAATATCAATTAAGAATAAAATTAGATCCCTTGTAGATGACCACACTGTAATTTCCCAGTGATGGAGACTTACCCTTTTTCCTAACACAATTTAAGTCCATACGTCACCACAATAAACCTTCCATAGAGTTTAATTCTCTATATAACATCCCATGCATTCATGCTATGAAATATTTACAGGTTGTAACTCACATTACATAGAAAAATATTTCCAATCTCTACAATCTAAGCCATTATGAACCAAGAAACTATGTGTAAATGACAATCCATATGGGTGTCCTATATAAAAGAATATACTTATTTCATTTCTAATTATCAACTTTAATTGTCCTTTTTAATGGAGAGGACATGCATTCAAATGGATGTTGGAACATAATTTATTAGATTTATTGGAAAACTAATTGATAAAATGTGTCTCTCCCATATATTAATTATCATTGTTATTTTTTCCACCATACCCTCAAAATGATGGATGTGAAGGGCTACAGGTGAAATCGAGGCTCATAAATAGTCTATAGAAAAACACATTCTTTTAACTACTAGTAGGTATTATATTTATATAGTCCTGAATATAAAAAAAAATATGTGTAATATAGAAACTTCTCATTTCTTAATTGATTCATTGGCCACTCCCTTTTCAATATTCATCTATATCATTGACGATGCCTTCAACAAATCTCATAGATAAATTAATGAAAACAATGGTGTCATCTTTCAAAAGATGGTGAGTGATTCCAAGAATGTGAATCCTATATATTAATTGGATGATACATCTATAATGAATGGTGCAGGATAGTATTATAAAGAGGGAATCATGTTCCGCGATAAATATAATAGGAGGGATAAGATCTCAATATTTTAGTCCACATATGGATATTATAAAAAACATAATTCATGTTAATGATATTTTCTAAAAACAAAGGTGAGTTTAAACACCTGTAGAAAATGAATAAAACTTTTTTAAATGACCACCAGGGGAAAACAACCTCCTTGAATAAAATTTGGAATGGAATCTACAAGGTATACCTATAATGGTCCCAATAGGACTCATAGATTGATCTTGGGAATCTATCCGACCATAGTGATCTCTAAAAGTTGTTAGAGGCCCCCATAGCCTACATCGCTCCCTCATATAGATCATCCCTAATCCCTTACCCTTAAAATTTTATAACCAAATTAGTAATAATGTAACAAAACCCATATTATCCATTTGGATAGACCATCTATAGTTCTGGGTTGGGAAAAAAAGTAAGGGTTTAATGTGGGTTTCAATCATGATCTTCACTATATTATTTTTATTTTCAAAATAAACACCATCTATGAGGATTTTAGTAGAAATAAACCACATGATCACTTTTATAAGATAATTAAAAAATTATACCGTTATGTCCCAAACAATGAATTAATGTTGATTGGATTTATCTTCAATAACGATCCCATGTTACATAAGTATTATAAATATTTTGATCTTTTTATCAATTAGATCATTGAATATGTAAGGGATTTAACAAACATATAGGATGGAAATAGATCATTCAATTTTTCATTTCATAATCTTTAAATCATAGGATCTCAATTTACAATTATTGATCCATACCTGGATATCTTGTTTGATCAATATATGTTTTTTATCAAGGAAAATCCATAATAAATAATTTGTGGATTTACTACATGAATCATATACCATATAATTGTAATGAGGATTCGAATTCAATAACACGGAGAATGTAAACATGACGATGGGGTAATCACTATACATTAGAAGAAATAGAAGAATTGGAATGTCAAAAAATTATGAGAATAGGTGAGTGTCATAAAAACTAGGGTAATCCAAGATATGATTGATGTTGTAAAACATCAATAAATCCAAAACCATTTTTAGTTCCCCCATTTTATTTATTTTCCCTTGTAAACCTATCTTTGATGATGTTGTTGTAAAACAAACCATTACATGGTAAAAATACAGAAAATTCATCCATTGACTTCTGTAGATATAACCATCCAACCTTATTCATAGAAGGATGCATGATAATGTTGAAGTAACCTACTAAGAACTAGTATTATTTCCCAAAATAAATTTTATAAATTTAATGACGTAATTTATTTCGATCTCATGGGTCACATTTATAAAAAATGAATATGGTGAAACATTTATTTTTCATGTCTCTAACATTCACTGTTATATGCTGATCCATCATTTTCATTAGATCAATTTATAATTGTTTTAAATAATTTTTATATATATTGATTCTTGGGTTCATCATGCTTGAAAATAATAACCCATTATATGAGAAACATCCTAATGTTCTTTGGAATCTTGTTCAGGCTCATGCACCACAATGAGAGACGTTTTTAAAATAATGATTTCTTTTGACAATAATTAATTTTTATCCCAAGCAATAAATGAATATAAATTACTCATAGTGAAAGAGATCAGATTTCCATTTTGCAGCTAGTTTTGGACATTGATGTTATAAAAAACTTTTGTGTATTAGATTGATACAATGATTCCTTCATGGAATAGGAACCAATAATTAATCAACTATACATTGTGGAAGGAGGAGGCGAAGGATGGAAGAAATCATATTTTACATGAAATAATCCACTATAGTGGTTATATATGTGGATAGGGGAAATAACTGTGGGACTTAGATCAATGAAGTAGATTACTCAATATATAACATCCAAAACATGTGAACTAAGCCAACCTAAAGATAATTCTTAATTTCTACCCAAAGGACAACAAATGTTGGAAATATGAGCAAAGGGAAGAGAAATTAGTGGGAATATCTACATACCAATAAGGATGAAGGACACCACTTAATGAACAGAACCATGCCCATGCATGGGTTAGAGATAGTGGAGAAAAAATGGGGAACTAAGATAATACCAATTGATAGAGAATGAAATTAGAGAGATAATAATGAAGGTACACCACCTGATGATTATTTTATCAATGGGCCTTTGGTCATATAGGGATGGTCAATTAAGGATGATGATGATGTATTTCCACCTATAGTGGAGCCCAGTAGCCACTTCTAAATTTGATTCACCTGCTATCATATATAGTCTTAAAAGAAATGGTCATGAATATGATATTATGATAAGTATTAAGGATGTTTGTCATAGGATATAGCTATCCACCATTCAAAAACATATTTAATTCCATATTTATTCGTAATGGATGGGCTTGATAATGGTCAATGAAAATACATATCCAAGCGACTGAGGATTCCATGAGGGAAAGAGTTAAATTTTTGGATTAATAAAAGTATCCATTGGATTCCAAGATCATTTATTGATTGTAATTCCGAGTAAAGGGAGTGGGATCACAATAAGATGAACCAAAACTTCCTCCTATGAGGATTACTGACTATGATGAACATTTATAGAATACTTGAAAAATAGGTCTCTAAAAGACAATGTAACCATAAGTAAAAATGTTTTAATATATATATATAATATATAATTGATTAAAATAATCTAAATGTATTTAATGAATATATAACATAACTACTGTTAATTTTTAAAATATATTATAAAATATAGGATAGTTTATATTCTATAATTGAAAAGAAATGTTATATTAAAAACCCTTATTTTTTAGAATTCAATGAAAAACATAACACTCCATAAAATTCACAAAAATTACATCATATAATAACTTAGATATTTATATTTAAAAAATGAAGTTTATGTTTTCAAATAATTTTTTCAAAAGAATAAAATATTAATTTTATAATTAATTCAACATAAAAGATTCAAATTTGTTTTTGAAAAAAAATAGATATGATGGTTATAATGACATTAATAAAAATATATTTTATATATTTAAAATCATAAAAAATAATCATATAAAATTTTAATAACTATTTATACCAACACATTTAAATGCCTAATTATAATTATCTTAATTAAAAAAAAATTGTAACACTATATAGCTTTCTGTTGAAACTCATAGTGTTGTGTAATTCATGCTTTTTATGAAAATTAAATTATTCAAAAAAATATATAATAAAATGTTATGATTTTACATAAATTGATCTCAAAATATTCATGATTGTAGGTATTATTTCCAAGACGATTCAACATGGAATAAATATTTTTTGATTTATGATTTCCCCATATGAATTTATTTTTTTATCTTTAATTTTAATGGAAGCAAGTTCTTGGCTCAGTTTGGGTGATAATATTATCATCATTTCTAAAGGGAACAAACCATGAAATTATAATAATTAAAATTCTTATGATTTACATTTCATTAAACTCATGTGATACATTTTTCTAAGTACCCATTGGAAACACAGACGTCTAGATTATTATGTAATTTTTATAAACTATGCAGAATATGAATTTTCCAATGAATGGAAATAAAATAAAATCATATTTAAATATTTTCAAAATTAATTAAATCCATCAAAAATTTTAAAAACTAGCCTTCATCATAATAATTAAAAATTTATCCTACAAATAATAAATATATTATATATAAAATTAAATTGATAAAATATACGGGACATAGTCAATGAAATTTTGGATAAAATCAACATAAATATGGTTTTCAACATATCAATCCAAAAAACAATCTAGATTGATTCAAGAGAGTGTTAAGTGAAATTTAGATAATATGGATATATTATAAAACTATAAAATAATATAACCATTAGTTTATATATTTAAAAATAATTTATTATAGATTTAATAACACTATTATGTACTGACACTCATAAAATATAATATTTATTATAAAAAATTATTCATGTTTATTATAGGTAAATGGAAAATATTTTAAATTGTCAATTATGTTAAAAATTATATTTTAAAATAGTTTAAATATATATATATCATGATTGAATATTTAAATATTACTCAATATCGATATCCTATAATAAAAATATATCATAGGAATTTGAGTTATTGCCTTTATATCGATGAGATTTTAATATCATAAAAAGGAGTATGGTGTTAGAAAGGGAGTAAAGCACACTATACTTCGTTTGATATTATAAAATATATAAATCCCATGAATAATTAAATCTATAGAACACTAATAATCACCATTAACATTAATATAAAGAATACAAAAACCCTCATCCATAAAATTTATAGAACGGGGTGATTTCAAAAATTGATTTAATGGTGAAATAAAAAAAGAAACAGAAAGGTACAGTTTTTTAATAATACTTTATGACACACATAAAGATAAATTAGGTTATGGTTAGTGTCAAAATATCTTAGTGTTGTCGAGGGAATCATAGGTGTTTTGTATCTTTATGTGGCATGTATTCCTTTTCTAGCTCCTTGAAATAATTATTAGTTTTGGTAATCATATGATATACATAGAGGATTTTAGAAATACCAAATGTTTATTTATGTATTAAACAAATTAATTAAAATTAAATTCAATGTGTGATAAATATTTTTAACTCATAAAAATTTATTAAATGTAATTCATTTAATGGTATAATTATTAAATTCTAAGGAGAACACTTGGTTGTGATATATGATATGGTACACTATTTGGGAAAGGGGTTTAGTTATAGTATATCAATTATTTAATTTAACACCAAAAATATAATTCTATCATTACCACCATAGTCCTATAAAATTGATCAAATTTAGAACATTCCATGGTTAAAAGGGTTATCCTTTCTAAGAAACCAATGATTATCATAATCTATGGATACCCAAGTAGGTTGAGTCCTTCAAATAATCTTTCTGTGACTATGGTCAAGATATTTTGATTCTTGGATAAGCATGATAATAAAAAATAATGTCACTTAATTTATTCTACATTTTATTATTCAATATAAATAAAATAGATAATTTTCTATTTAATGGAGTTGTGTATTTTTCATTTAAGATAATTTGATGACAGTCATATATTTAATTCATTTCATTTTTACCTTTAAGATAATCATTCAATTATTATTACGATTTTTAAATGAAATAATAATGAATTAAATATGAGTTTTATTGTTTCCATTGTGTATTCCCCTTATAATTTTTTTCAGTTCTTAAATATCGATCACTAAAGTAAAATAGTTATAAAAAATAGATGTGGTGCTCATAAAATTTTTATGACCCTACCACTGAGCACATTAAATGATTGTTATGTGGTTTTGATAAAAACCACTAATGAAAATGATATATTTCATAGTTATCTACATACTATGTCATGGTGGCATTCACTATTAGAAAATTCCACATTGTGGTGATGTTATAGAATGTAAGGTCAAAACTGTTATCTCATTATGGTAAAGGTGTATGTAGTGGTTATGGTTTAAATTTGTAAGCTATAACACCATGTACATTATCAATATAGATTATGTGACATGAAATTCCTTCCCAGAATAGTTTTTATTATATCAACAAAATGTATGAAATGGATTGTCATCCAAAAATGGTAACTATAAATGTACAATGTAAATGAATAATGTGGATCAAACTAGATTGTTAGGAATTTGTGGTAGGCCTAATATAAAAAAGACACTTCAAATATTATTTTCCAAAACCATTAACATTACTCTCCCTTTAAAACAACCCTACTTATAAAATGGAGACCTAAACCCATGTAGAAGAATTTTTTATAATGTGATCTGGGATTAATGCTTGTTTTCATGGTGTATAGTTCATAAATTGTTTAAAAATTAAAAAATATGGGAAAAAATTAAACTATATATCCTAATTTATGAATTAATAATAAATAAAATAATAAAATGTTAACATTGATTGTTTTTAATTAAATAATTTATTAATTTAATCAATATACTGTTTTTTTATTTTATAATATAATTAAAATAAAATAAAAAATTGATGTTTAAACTATTTAAATTATATATATAATATAGATTCATATATTTTTTTGTAATAAATATTTTTCATGAAATATCTCATAATATCAATATGATATTGTTTATATAAAAGAAATTTATATGATATTATAAACTATTCATAATGGGAAAATGATAATTTTACATGTTTATCCATGGTAAATAATAATGTTTTTATAATTTTTTTATATATTTTTCATAAATGATTTATTTATCCTAATATTATTGAATTATTCAATTTTTCAGTATTTTCCACATTATTATTTGTTGAAAAAATTAATATTATGAATTAAATATATTCTATAATTTAAAAGTGTTCAAAATTTATTATTTAAGATATTATACAAGTATTAGGAGTTATATGGAAATTATGATAATTTATATAGTATTTATCTATATTTACTTCAAAATTTATATGATTAAGAACATTTTTATGAACATAATTATTTAACTAAAATTTATTTTTCATAATTGTGATACATTTGAAGTTCCTTTTGAGTAATATAATAAGGTAAATAAAAACTAGGATGGACTTCTCCACGTACAAGAGGATTTTGAATTTTTTTTGATATTTATGGGATGGATACATGTTACATTGATTTTACTCTTATGGGTCTTCATAATTTTATATGATTGTATATCATTAATTTAAATTGTTTCATAAAAAACTCTATGTGATTCATTTAAATTGGTATAAATACTGTTTTCTATTATTTTAGGTATTCATTTTCTAAAGTGTTTCAAATTATTAATATTTTATTGTTTTGATTTTGTTGAAGTTGGAAGGATTATAAAGGAAATCAACATAATCCTAATAACATGTAAATAAAATTCATAAGATAAGAGAGATAGATTAAATGCGATTTAAATATAATACAAAATATATTCATATCCAATTAAACAATTTCCATGTCATTGATCATTCAAACTAGTAGTTTGATTTAAATTATTGGTCCGTCTAGAATATCTTATGCTTGGAAAGAATGTAATGAGGTAATATTATGTGACAATTGATTCATTTTTCTAATTTTATAAGGATTAAAAAATTCATTTAATATCTTACGAAATATACTATATAAATACTATTGAGTTTATCAATATGATAGATTGAGAAAAGTGGTTTTCATTAAATCATTATAGATTCCTATATAGAATATTACTAACATTATTTTCAAATAAAACAACAATGTTTAGCAAGAATTTCAAAGGAAACTCATTTATTAATTAAACATTGATCATGGATCACTATTTGATATCATGAATTAAAAAAATTTCTTCAATAAAGTGGGGCAACATTTAATAAAATTTATTAACAAATAAGTGAAAATATAATACTCATTAAACAACTTTTATTTTAGATATATATTCATTATCATCAAGAAAAATTGGAATTTGGTTTACAATATTAATATAAAATAATAATATTATAATATTAAATGATTTTTTTTAATGTTAGGACCCATTATTAAGAAAATTGTAAAAAGGTTACTACTTTTTGTATAACCATGTTTTTTATTTCTTCAATAACATAATCTAGATTAATCCAAAAACAATATAAGGATTCACATGTCTTTTTAATGGAATTATATTTGAAATAATAATGATGAATATTAATATTCAGTCATATTTTCAATATATTTTTTTTATAGACAAGGATAAAACAGATATCTCTCTTTCAGTTTCTTCTTGTTAGTTCATTATAATATATATATATATATAATTAAGGCTGTGAAATATGTTTTTTTAATATTCTTAAATGGATTCATCAGGAAAAATGAAAGTAGCCTGCATATCTCTAACTTAATAAAGAACTGGTCCCAAATAAGATTCACTTGATGAAATATAACTACTAAAATCTCATTGTTTCGGTAAATAAAATTCAATGGATTACCATCACAATGAATTATGGGAATTTGGTAATAATAATATAACATTACAGTAATAGCTTAAAATATTTTTTATAAAATCAGAAGAATATTTCTATGTATTGTTTTATGCATGATGTCATTCCTTGATTCATTGAATCTCTCTTCCCGACATATACTTCATCTTATCAGAATTATATTTCTTCACTTACTCACCCAATAAATTTATGACTTATACATTTCATGATCTGCTAAAATCATCAATATCAACAAAAAAACATTTCTTAATATTTTCTTAAATTAGTCTCATGAGGCTCAAACTTAGTTTGGGCACTGTTGAACTGTTGAGATCATCTATGTTCTTATTCTCATAATATAAATATTGTCTTATAGGAATAGTATTTATATTATAAATATTATTATTATAAACAAATGATTCATAATAAGAGTTATGGGACTCTATAAAAATATATGTGAATGGATCTTCTACCACCACAACAGAAAAAATTGGATTTATTTCAGAAACATATAAAATTTCACTTAATGAAAAATTCTTGGCATCTACAAAATCAGTAATATCAAGTGGATAATTTTCAAGGTCTTCTTCACTAAAAATAGGTATAGCTTATTTAATTTTAATTTCCATTGGATACACATTATCAAAATATACATCCAATTTAGCTACATCCTCAAGTATTTCATTTGTATTATAAATATTCCTTGAAATTCTTTTTCTATGATGATGATCAGCGTCATAAACTATTGATTTGACCTATTATTCATTAGTAATAGCTATCCAAAAACTAATAGACGGTTCCATACTCCTCCCCCTTAAAAATTAGCCATGATTATTTTTTGTTCATCTACTATAATACTGAAGAGACTACTAGTGGACTCAATCTAGAAGTCTACCAATAATCTTACAGTTCATGTATTAAAAACATTTTTTTGATAACACCTATTTCATAATGATATGAAGCAAATATTTCCAAACATTATTAGAGAAAAGATAAAGAATAAATCCCTAAGTATAAAATCCCATTTTTTTTCTTTAGGAAATCATGGATTCAAATACATCCATATATAATGAAATCAATTAAACTTAATATTATTTTGTAACAAATACCGAAAATATATACCATGATACCATTAATAATCTGAGAAAACTATCCTTGGCATAATATTATAAAGAACATATAATCACAATTAAGGTATTTTGTCATCAACTTCTATAAAATTTTAGTTCATAATACAGAAATAATTATATAATCCCACTTAAACATTTCATCAATAATATCTCATTAATCGATATATTATTCCCCCTCCAAGGGAAAGACCAACATAATTCAAATTTCCATAGAATAAATATAAAATTTATTAATGTAAATCATAAGTAATAAAATATAATCATCAACTAAAAATCAAGATAATTTTTTTTGATAAAATTCTTTTACGTCAAATTCAAAAACCATAAGCATATTTGCACCTCCAAAATTTATTTCTACAACTGGATATCTAATAACTCTATTGAGAAATAGATTTTTTGGACTCATCCAATCAAAATTCATTACCATTACATGAATAATATTTCTATACTTCTCTTATAGTATATGATTACATAGACATGCATCAATGAGATAGCCAAAAAAATAAATTGACGTATATTTGTGGATTGATGGTTTGAAGGTTAGGGTTTCAAAAATTACAATTGAGCAACACTCTGTAATTCTATGGATTTTGAATGAGTAAGAGTATGAAGGTGAGAAGGGGAAGTCTTATGTTTTATTTATGGATTCATGAGCTAATGATGTGTGAAATAATTAAAAAAATTAATATTGAAAATATGTGGTTTAGAAATAAGATACAAAAAAGAAAAATATTAAATCAAATATAATAAAGAAACAAATTTTAAATAAATAAAACTGATAATATAATTAATAAATTATTATAAATTAATACATAGCTATATAAAAATAAATAATCCAGACTCCCCTTAATAAAATTAAATCATTCAATGGGAAGCTTCTTATTAAAAACATCATTTAATATATGTTTGGTTTCTACAAATTCAAAAGATATATCCTTATTAAGAACATGATCTCTTTAAAATGATTCTTTATATAAATATTTTTATTCCTATAATGAAATATAGGTTTTTTAAAATCATAATAGCACTAATAATATCACATAAAATAAGAATACTATTAATGTTTAGTCCAAAATATTTTAGAGTTCCATTCATCCACAACATTTTCACACAACAACTGATAGTAGATATATATGTTTCCTTAGCTGTTGACATGGAATATGAATGTTGTCTAATACTTGATCATGATATTAAATATAATCATAATAATTTATATGTCCCTAATATTATTTTTCAATCAATTCTCCATACTAAAAATTTACCATTTTAATATGAAATTAAATTAAAATCAAATGATTTGGGGTAATGTATAGATTGAATAATGGATTATTTTAAATATCTATTTTTTTTAAAAACAGTAAGATCAGATTAATTCATATTGGACTGGAATCATGCACCTAAACATAAAAAACATTTTCTATAGTCATCTTGTACTATGATATAATATACTAATAATCATATATTTGTATAAATTGATATCAACTGGTTGTCTCGCTTCATCCTAATCGTGGTTTATAATGGTACACATAGGAGTTGTATGAGACATTATATTTTAATGTAAAAACATTTTAAAAAAATTAATAACTCATATTGTATTATTTAGATAATTTCCACAATCAATTTCATAGATTTTAAATTCTAAAAAAATAACTCTCCCAACATATTCATTTAAAAATAAATTTTCATTATATTTGAAAAAACATTAATTTTTTTTTTGATGAACCAAAAAATAATCAAAAAGATATATTTTTACTAATTATATAATATAAAAATAGTTTTCATATAAATATTATGATATAATAATCTAAAAAAAACCCATTTTCCTTCAAAACATAAATTAAGCATTTATTCAAAGCTCTAGGTGCTTTTAAAATATTTAAAGAGAATTTTTAATTTTAATAACAGAATTAGGATTGTGTAAAATTTAATAACATAATGGTTGATCAACATTAACTTCCTCCAATAAATATCTATTTAAGAATTATTATTTGTAACCCATCTAATATAATTTATTATTTATATGAGATAAATAAGCTAAAACGATAGTAACGTATTCTGGTCTAGCTACCAAATAATTTGTTTTTTCCACATCTATACCTTCTTTATATTTATATAAATGAGACATTAATCTTGATTTATTATGGTTATCATCCATTTTTTATCTTGCTTATTTATAATGATCCATATTTTTACAATTACAAAATAATTGGATTGCATTTCTACTGAATCACGAAATTTATATCAATATAATTATTTTACTTATTCTAGAATTGAAAACATTCGACTCATATCTTGTAAATCTTATACAAATGTCTTAGATTCTTATTGAGATAACATTGAAGAAAATTTAACTAAGATTACAATTTTTTTAATGTTATAATTATTATGTCTAGATATCCTATTATTGTTTATATGTGATGGAACATTATAGTTCTTGAACTTGTAAGTAAAAAAATTATAGGTTCTTCATTTTAATGTACCTCTAAACTTGATTGAATATCATTAATTTAATTTCTAAAATCAAAGTTAGGTGAATGATGTCCCATTTAGTAAAAATATTCATTATTTTAATATATTTTATCATTCTATTTAATTAAAGGTTCAGTTTCATCAAACATCACATGAACTAATCATTCTACAATCATTTAATTTTTATTAAAAAATAAAGTCTTTTGAAGTTTCAGAATGACCTATAAATATTAATTCAGTATATTTTGGTTCACATTTAATGGGGTTTTCCATAATATTGATGATAAATACCATTTATCAAAAAGTATTATAGTAATTAAATTTATTTTTTTAATTATAGAGATCGTAGGGGGAATTTTTAATAAGTGGCCTTACTGAAACATTATACATTATATAACAACTTATGCGTATACCTTCGTCCAAAAAACAAGTTGGAAAACTAGATTCGTTTATCATAATACATTATGTTTCATTAATAGTTATGTTTATTATTTCAACAATTCAATTTTGTTGATATGTTTGTAGAAATGATAAGGTATGTTAAATAAATAAATTTTAGGCTTGACTCTCGTATTCTTCACCATGATCACTTCTCAATGAAATTATTTTAAAACTGTTTTCATTTAGAAATATTTTCAACTTCATTTAAAAATACCGAAAAGTTAAATATTTTTTTTAGAAATTAAACCCTAGTAAATCTTGAATAGTCGCTATCTAACACATAAATATATAATTTATGATCCAATAATTATACTATATATGGGCTACAAAAATTAAATGGATATGATCTAATGGTTTAGATGTAGAAATATTGTTATTTTATTTGAATGAATATTTTTGTTATCAAATAATACAGAATGCATGATGAAATCTATCATTTTCTAATATAAGATGAGGAAAATCAAAAATTAATTTTTTTTCTTAGATATTTTATGTAAAGAATTTGTTTATACAGGTCCATGAATTCTATGTCTGATCCATGCCCCATTTTTAATAGAAGTTAAACAAATCAAATTACGTTTACAGAGTGAATTTAGATCCCCAGTATATACAATGTCAGCTCTTATAGCTCTAAATTAATGGAGTTTACATTAAAAAACAAAACATGATTTTTTTAAAAAGTCAACATAAAATTCATCACCTATTATTTGAGAAATACGTACTATGTTATTCATTATCCCTTTCACATATACTATTTTTTTGATTGAGATTGATTTTTGAACGCAAATAGTACCAACTCCAATAATATGTCCTTTTCAATGTCACTAAAAAGACTAGATCTCCAACTATTTTAATTAGTGTATGAAAATTGGTAGAGTCTTCACTCATGTATCTGGATCAAAAAATTTCAATATAAAATATCAATTTTATATTTATGTGGCATTTTTCCTAAAAAATATTTAAACACTTGTTTTTTTGGTTTCTTAATTTGTTTTGTCCAGCTGATTCAAAGTACAATGATCTAGGAATCCATAACATCCTTCTTTTAAAATAATTATATTAATATCCATAATCATATTTTTATAAATAAAATCATTTTAAAATAATCTAATTTGAGTATTTAATCCATTACATTTTGTAGTGTAATTTTCATTTATTATAAAATAAAATCATGTAGCATTTTTTGAATTGGATATAAAATACTTTTTTTATAATTTCGATTTTCCACCATTTCATCATATTCCAAACATTTCCCAATTAATAATTTTTTTCATAGATTCTTATTTATATTTTTTTCAACCTTATTTAATGTCATTGAAGAACTTTTATAATATTTAACTTAATCTTGTAATTCGTTATTTCTATTTTCATGCTTAACCCAGGTTGGTGTAGATGAATTGTATTTTACAATGATTTATTGACTTTGTTTTTTCATTGTTTGTCTTTCAATGAAAAAGCATTGTGTATATTTCTTAGTGATTTATGATTATTTATTAATAAATTATATTTTTATTCAAGTATTAAACAAAATGATGAAAATTTATTTCTTGACCAGCTATTAGAGAAAGTGGTATACTCTAATAGGTTTGTACCTATTCGTTTTTATTTATCAAAAAACACATATTTGTTTTTACCTTTTTGGGGAACATTTTCGAAATTTGATTTCTAATATCATCTCATGTTTTGAGATATAGTCCTTATACGTTTCATGGAATTTTGTATTTTATTCTAATAATAATAATTCTTATGATATTTCTCTTATGTACTCTTTATTTCATGTATCAATTGTGTGAAATTAAGTCTAATTTGACACGACTTTTTTTACATTTGTAACATCTTACATATCATGGTTCCTTTCCAAACTTCTTAAATGATTTTTTGAATCCTATTTTTTCTTTTAGAACTTTATAAACATTCTGTCTAGCTGATATAGTTCTATTTTAGATTCTATAGAACTTGTGTTTTATCGTTTCGTGATTTTTTTCCATTCTACGAAGATGACACCATATAGGCTGTATTTTTAATTTTCAATGTCATGTGATATTCATATTCATATTTAATTTTTTATTCATAAATTATCATTTTTACATTTAATTTCTTTATAGTAAAAATTTGGGCTGGGTGAGGATTGTTGAATTGATTTAAATATTCCATCCAATATAGAGGGAGGTACTCTATGTAATTTCAGTACTTCTTTAGAATGATAGATGGGGTATCCCATGGAAGCAATATTTGTTGAATTTATGTGTTAATCAACCATTAATTTCTTTGTTTCATTCACTATAAAAAATTATTAAGGTTTCGAACTCTATTTTTGAATTATCATACTTCATATATATGATGTTATATATTCCTTCATATGCAACATCTATTATTTTCCATATCTCATTGGATGTAGGGAATTGTTAATATCAATTGAATTCATCAGGTCAAGGTCCACATACCATATCATTCATTTCCTTTGAATTGATATGAGTTTCCATTTCTATTTTATAATATTGTGTCTCTGGAATCTATAAAATTACCTAAATTATAATAATGTTTGATTAAAAAATGAATCAAATATTCTTCTTCTAGAAGAGCATTCATTAATTCATGAATTTATAGTTGTCACCATTAAAATAGGGAGCATGAATCATAGAAATACCACCTTTGTAATATGATAATATCATGTACATTTTAGAGACCATATTCATTTAATCTTGATATAGATTCATTAATAATATATTCTTTGATAAAATTTTTTTTAGAATAATAGAAATATAACACAATAGGGGGTGGATTATGTCTTAAATATTCTTAATTGATTGTGGATTTGGACTGTCTTTGATACTTATAAAATTATGTAGATTTTTCATCGATATGTAATATAAGAATCAGAAAAACAGAAATAATGAACACATCAATTTTGAAGTTGTTATAGGAACAGTGATCCCCTATTCCACTCCACCAATGCACTCTTGGTGATTTTTTTTTATTTTCACTAAAAGGGTTCCCTTATAAAAATATATTAAAATTGAAAACATTTTCCATGTAGTTGAAACCTTTAACACCAGGATAACAGATCCTTATAGTTATTTAAAAAACTAGTTATACATATCTTAGTAGAGGTATTTTATTTTTTTACAAAACTGAGAATGTATAGTTGAAACTCCAAAAATGAAAAAGTGTTTTCATAGTTGACAGTACATGTTATACTACACAGTTGATGCATTAGTAACTGACAGTAGATGGATCCACTTCTTAAAAAAGGATTTCCTTTAAGAAATAATAACTCAAAAGAGATCCTAGTTGTGATTGATCTTCATTAAACGTAGGAATGAACAAATGAAAACATTTACATTTTAATGAGGTTAAAGATGTATATCTCCAAACTTTAGCCCCTTTAAAAATATAATAGGGATGATCATTCTTTACAGTAGTTTTATAATCAAAATATATTCACAAAATAAATGGTAGAAAAAAATTTATAATTGAAAATTTATTTAGGAGGAATATATAGAGATGATCATTGTATTTAATTTTTTAGATCCATTAAATTCCCCTAACATATCCCTAATATTCAAATTTCAATAATTCAATAGATTTTTACAATTTTTTAAGATAATGTGGGCTATCCTTAAGGAATATGGTTCTTCAAATCGATCATAATGAGCCTTTGAATATTTTACTATAACAAAATTCAATCATTCACTAATTCCATCATGACTATTATTGATGTCTCAGGTAAAGTTGTGTATTAAAAATATGTGAATTTGAATTGACAAACTAAGGGTTAAACCTAGTAAAATAGGATTCCATTTCATAGAGTAGGGTTAAATAGAAGGGAGTATGGTTATATTCATTGTAAGACTGATTAACCACATGTTAATTCTCTAAATGTATCGTGTGAATAGTGATTCCAAGCATAATGTTTTGATTGATATTTCATATGTTTATTTAAATATATGGTTCATAATCCATATTTTCATTACCAGAGGTAGGGTTGGTTATCCACAATCAATCATTCACTAATTCTCTGAATGTATCATATGAATAGGGATTCTGTTCCATACATTCCTTCAATGTAGGATTTGAAATCAATATGTGTGATTTTAAACATAGGGTTCATTGCTTATATTATTCATATTAATGTAGGGAAGGAAATATGTTCCCAAAAACATTGCAATGGTTTATGAATGCTATGAAAAATGTTCCATATGGATTAATAAGTTGAATATCATTCCAAAATAAATATTGAAAAGGAAACTAATTTCCTAAAACTCACGTAATATAAAATCATTTTTAACACAGACAGGGGTATTTGTCAGCATCAAAATCGATAATATTTATAGAGTGTTGTTGAGAAACACAATCCCAAGAGTACTGAATGTGGAATTATTTTTGGTACTATAATTGTAAATGTTATATCATTATGAATGGTTATAATACAACATTCCACTATTTTTTCAATGTTAAAATGATATATGAACTATGAATGAATATTATATTTATAGTTTTTATTGATTTTAAATGTTAGAGAACAATAAAGTAGAATATGAAAAGTTAGTTGGGAAATAAAAATATGTTTTTAAGTAGTCAGTCAAATTATATAGAAATATAATGAAAATTCAACAATAAAAAAGAGTAATGTTTACATTGTAATGAATCTTCCATGATACCTAAATGGGACTTGTGAAACAATCTAGAATTTATAAAATATATTTTAAAGCTATTGAAATATATTTATCATTTCTGAAGTATATAAGATACATAATACAGATAAATCATTTTATATTATTTTTTTAGATAAAAAACAATTATTGGATAATTAATCACAAATATTATAGACAAATACATAAAAAATGAAATGGATATAAAAAATATGGTAAATTGGGATAAAAAACACCATCCAAAATAAGACTTATATTTTTTAATTAAAGGTCACTTTTCACATCATAGTCGAAACCAACTGTTTCCCTTTTATGATATCTATAAATAAAATCCTCAAAGACGGATTTTAACATGTATTATATTATTCAATATTGAATTTAGATTCATTAACTTCTATGAATATAATTTTATTTTGAGTTCCAATTTAAAATAATTTATGGTCTTTGGATTCCATATGGAGATATCATTTTAAAAAAATATCTATATCTTCATCCCGGGAATGAATAAAAAAATTAGTTTTCAAATAAATAGTTATATGAACAATAGAATCTGATTGTTTTATATATATTTAATTATAAATTAAATTCTATATAATATAAGAATGGTAGATAAAGATATATTGTTTTATAAAATATAATAGAGATTATCCATAACATTTATAAAAATATGTAGAATCCATGAATCCACCACACATTTTTGGAATGTTTTTTATAAAAAATTACTTCCATCAGAACAATATTTCAAAATCATACAACGCCATATTTGATATTGATATATAATTCTGTTAATAAAATATTTAAACTAATGGAAATAACTATTTTTTCCTCTAAAAATAAATTTTTAAAATCATATCATAATATTTTGAAGATAATATAATTTCATAGAGGACGAAGGGAGTATATGAATACTCTTCGAAACTCATATACCATAAATAAAACATTTTACCAATAAAATTTAATTTCAATTTCACATAATATCATAATGAATTTTAGACTATAATAGTAATGAATGCAGAGAAATATTACATTATGTTACTGTCACAATAAAAATTAATGTTTATATTCGAAACGTAGTTCATTGTTTATTAAAAATGGTTAATGTAAAATTTATCATTACTTTCAAAATGATCTGAATTTAATTTTTGATTTAATGATCAATTCATGATAATAGATATGAATAATATTGACTTGAAATAATTAAAAAGATATTTTTTAGATCATAACATTAAATGATATAATGATGAGGGTGTTAATGTAATGATCATGTAGTTAAACACTAAGAATATAATTCTTGCATCTCAACATTATTCATAAAATCTATCTTCATAGAAGTTTCTCACTAAATGTGTCTAGTGGGATGATTTTATTATATAATCACATATATATGTGGCCAAATTTATATTTAGAAACAATAAGTTCAACATGATTGGAAAAGGGATGAATACAAAAGAGTGATATCATAGTCTACCATATAGGATTGTATTTGACATTATATTATATTTTTTCATGTATTCAAAATAATATTATGAATTTTAAATATATATTGTTTTATATAATTAAGTCTCCAATTTATCATTTTTTCATTTAGGAAGTATATGTCACATTAAATTAATTAATCATGATACTCTAAATTAAAATGTTGAATTATCCCTTACTGATGATCATTTTAGATTAGTGTATGTCTTTAATAAACATAGGAGTTATTATAAAAGTAATTCATATTGAGACAAAAATGTTCCCCTTAGTTAGAAAACGTGTTTTGGTGGTTGGATAACCAACTAAGTATATCACATGGAGTGTCATACACTATTTATGAGGTATAGTAAGTATACATGTTTGAAATTGAACCACATACATTATATTAAAAATATAATAATCCTTAGAACCTTCATATGTCTTTATCTTATATTCATATTCCTTTTTTATTTTATAATCATGGGGTTGTAGAGAATGTTTTCAAACATGACACTAGTTGATGAATAACTAAGAAAACATTTGGCCTCTTATATGATTAGTATTAAATATAAGCCTTTTTTAAAAATATATTTTGGAAATTTAGGGAAAAACTACATCAATATAAATTTCGGATTCTTATCTAGAGGATCATGTGATGTACTCATCCAGTTATTTAAATGGAATTGGATTTATTTACAACCTATTAAATCAATACGTTTAAACTCATGATTTTTTGAGATGATATTATGATATTGAGAGACTCTAATTCCTATGGTTCCTTGATGACTTACAAAAAGGGATTATTTGATTATTCATTCTTGTATATGATATAATTTCTTTTGTGTTGGTATAGAGGTAGATGTTTTTGGATGAGATCTTTGTAGATTATATTATATCATGAATAAAATTTATGATTTTCTTGAGTTGTTGAATTTATTAATTTTGTTAATTTAGTAATTCCTAAAATTTTAAAATAATAAGAAGTATAACGGTGTAAAAAATTTTAGTTATCAAAATGGGGTTCAATTTATAAAACCTCAGAGCTAAAAAAATTGTTTTAATGGATATCAAAGAGATGTTGATGTGTCTTCAAAATGTGCTAAATCATATTTATAAATATAAATTTTTAAAAACCTTATTCCAGGAATCAGGAATCCATGTTATATAGATTTAAAATTAAATATGAAACAAAAAATGAAAAATATGATGCAACTCTATCGTGACATGAATAAATATCACATACTTTTAAATGAATAATCCTAATATCTATTATTAATAAATTTCAAATAACTTTAAAGGTTTATTATTTTTAGAGACTACATAAAAATTAAATATATTCCCTAAATCGTATTGAATATATAATACAATTTTATTTAATCATAGTTGCTTACTTAGAAATATCCTAATTCAAACATTATTAATAATATATGAAAAAAATAAAACATAAGAAATTGGGACATCATATTCCATGTATGGGTCAACTTAATATATATAAATTAATGATCATATGATATAATAAAACATGAATATTGGTATAATATTATGATTATAAATTATTATTTTCATACTAATTCATTCATATATCATAAATCATGTGTCTTGACATAACTATTTATTATATCAAATTACATTAATATTAAAAGTAATGAATCCCCAAAAATCTATCATGAGCCCTAAAATAATTTCATATGTAAATAAACACGTTTTTTGGAATTTTGAAACAATTATATGAACAAGAAAATATTTTAATTTGTCATTTTTCACTTAAAAAATACTCATAATGGAAAAATTTTCAAATAGTTTCGGTTCTCTACGAATTCCATCATTTCCATATTCAAGGTTCAATCTAATGACTATCACAGTTGAGAATGTCAATTATTGAACTATGGTCACTCCCTCATAAAGTCTATATTATCTCATCATCTGTTAATAGTTAAGCAATGAATTAAATGTACTCAATAGGCCTTCACATTGAATAATAAAAACCATACATATGTACTACTAAAAATTATTAACATGTTGATTAATTCATCATAGAATAACTCATAGAAAATGATAGGGTTACATAAATATTTTTATATTATATAATCATATGAAATAGAGAGAAATAAAATGGATGGTATTATTTCATCTCATCTTTATTGAATTATAATAAACATAGATGGATACCAGAATGGATGATGAGTAATATTAGAATATCATTTAAACAATCCTTTGAGTAATAGTAAAATATCCTTTTGTTTTGGTATCATTGAAAATAAATATATCAATAATGTTAAAAAAATTAATTCAATAAATTAATGGAAATATTTAGAGTGAAATTTTAAATACGGAATAAATTTACAGTGTTAAAATATTCTTAGGATGTAAGAATAAAAATAAATATTAATTTAAATTTTTTAATGTAGTCACAAATAACCTTTTAACATAATTTTGTAACATTTTCATTTTTAATACATTGGGTATAAGGAAATTTATGTTATAAATGACATTAAATTTTTATTGGATCAATGGATATATAATTCAAGGAAATATTTTAGAGAATTTAGACATGGAATACAAACATTTCCAACCCAATATGATCTACGGTCTGTTTTTCTAAAAAACTATTCTTGTAATTTTTGTGACAAATTGAGGGAAAATAATAACAGAAATAGTACTACAATAATGAAATAATAGAAAATAAAATAGAAAAATTTTAAGAGCTAAAGATATCATCGTTATCCCAGTGAAATTTTAATCAAAATCTGACATGATTAAAAATGTTATCGAAAACAATATTATTAGCTCATGTGATGAAATTATTCTTATACAATTTTAATTGTAACATAATAAATTTATATTTTATTCTAATATAATAACAAAACTATAATTATATTATCTTACAATATATCATTCCCATATATTTAAAACATTGAAATTTATCAAATATTCTTTATTGTAATAAATATTTTCATTGAAATAAGTTTTTAAGTGAATTTAGATCATAAAGTTCTATTCTATTCAACATATTCATTATTTAACCATCTATATAAGCATAATAAATTATTAATTATCATATTTATTTATTTTTTACTCATTTATAAATATTATTATAATGAATTTTTGTAAACTTATTTACATTACTCTTGTGGATTTTTGTTCATAAGTACTCATGAGTAATGTTTTAATTTCAAAATGAGAGGAATTATTAATAGATTAATAATAATAAGTCCTTACAAAACAAAATTAATTTCATATATATTGTATATATTTACTAAAATCATTAACATTAATATCCTTTTATAGTGATCATTAAAAATGATTTATATCACTTTATAGAGGCGGTAGTCCATATTTACTCTTATAAGCTGATATAATTTCTCAAATAATGAAACATAGGATGAATATTGATTTTATGTAACACCTTGAAATTTAAAAATATCAAAATCAAATTTAATTATATATGACATGAAACACCAAACATATAAATTATTGTAACAACTCAATAATTTATAATATATTTAAAATATAATATATGTTTAATCTATCCTATAACATCAGTGCACACTACACCGATATAATCTTATGTTACCCATAAGAATGATTTTTATCTTAGGGATGTGTTACGCGCAATGCCTAATTTTACTATAAATCAATATATTATTATTATTATTATTTAATATGAATAAAATTTATTTTTCTTTTGAATATTATGTAAGAATTGTATTAAGTCACTAATGAAAATATATGGTTGAATTAATTTGTCACTAATTATTTATAAATGAATATAAGAAGAAAATTAATGAAATAGAAATGTTTTTATAAAAACTATTTTATCACCTAAAGATTTATTAACTTCAAAAATATATTATTTAGTATTTTTGAATGAATTTTTGTTATAATTTTGTATTATTGGTTTAATCAAATTTTCTAACAATTTTAAAAAAGATTTTATTTGAACATGATAGGAACAAGTAATGTTTAATGCATAAATAGTTGTACTTTTCTAAATTCAGTTTTGATGACTTTAAATGGGGTAATTGTATTAAAAAAATATTTTCACACTATTCAAAAATCATTTTTAATGTACAATGTCAATATAATCTTATGGTGTATTTTTGGTAATTCTATTAGAATTTTTATGTTTGTATAAATTGTGATAAATGTGAATTTTATATGAACCCCAACTTTTCATCTATATAATTTATTTTGTTATGTTATGTATTAAAATGTTTTAAATGTAAAATTATATCCGTTAAAAATTTATTATTTTTATTGATGAAATTGAAATAATTTTATATTGAATTTTTTTATAAAAACAATGTAAACTTGTGAACAATTTCACTTTAAAAACTCACTCTCTCTTCATGTCTTTGGAATTAATTTTAAATTAATTTCTCCAAATTATGTAACTTGAATTTGGAGATATTTATTTATTTATTATAATAACAATTATTTAATATATCTAATAAGAACATTTTAATATTTTACCAATATTATCTATGAGAAAATTTAATATTAATTAGTGTTACTATGTTAAAACAAGATTACTCAATGATTCACCTTATAATATATGGTGTCGAAATTAACCAAAACAGGTTCGAATTATATTTTATGGCCATATATAGACCTTTAACATTAATGATTATATTTTGGTGTTTTATGGAATCCCTCTATTAGGTTAGAACTTGGGTACTCTTAAATTCATTTCAAATATTCCTAGTGTGTCCTCTCCCGCGCATATAAAATACTGTAATATATCCCCCTTCTTAACAACACTAAAAAACATTTTATCATCCAATACCATTTTAAATAACTCCAAAAATTTCCTCCACTAATTCAAGAACCATCATCATGTAAAAAACCAAACTTATGAATATCGTAGTGCAACCCTAGGGAGGAAACAAGAATAAGATTTAATAATTTGTTTAACAAAATTATTATTTTATTTTCTTCAAAACATCACATAATTATTATTATATATTTCATATATAATGAAATCAGTATCTTAAATATACTTATATAATGTTATGATATAGTTATTATCTAAATCCAAAAACATTTCAATCAAATGGGAATCACAATAATCATTCATGTATATAGCGAACTACCTACTCATATAGCTTGGTGATTCATTCACACTTTACAAGGAATTTAATGAGGAATTTTTTAATAAATATATTAATGAAATAAAAATTAAATATAATACTAAAATTATAATTTATAAATATTAGTATAATTCTTGTTTTCTAATATGACAAATAATACAGAATTAGTGTTCATGTGTACATATTTCCTACTGTCTCGATGAATGATGTATTTCATTCCCAATGACCAAATTTTATAGATAATAATAATTAAAAATATAAATAATATATAATAAAAAAATAATACATTATAGATATGATTAACTCATGATAAATGTAAGAGGTTTAATATAATATGTCAAAACATACTCGAAACGAAAGCAATTATTATCAAAAATATGGAAAATTATAAAATTTAATTAACATATGGTTGATAATATGTTATCAAATATCATAAATGATATTTTGAATAACAATATTGTTTTGGAATAATTTAATAAAATGTTTAAAGCCATTATAATAGACCATATATTGTATTCATCTGAATTGAAACAGAAGATAAGGGATTTCACCTAAATTTTAATTCATTGAGGCATATCTTATTGTTATGAACATAGTTTCTTTTATATGGTGTATGTATGATCATTAAAATATATTATTTTGAATAATTCAACATAAATGGTATATTAAGTACCAATTTTAATTATTTAATCTAATGGAATTTGACTTACGAGTTACTATGTGGTAATAAATTTCATAACTCAATTTTTTATATTGTGTTATATCAGATCCACATTGTTGTAAATATTACCTTATTATGTTTCTAATTAATTTTAAATATATATTTATTTATTTCAACTAATTTCATGAATCTTTATAGTTGAAAAACATAATCATCTCATTAGATTATTCTTACTTCAATGTTTTGATTTTTCCAAGGGTTTAATTCACAATCTCATTTTATTCGAGATTATTTCAGTTGGATTTTCGTTGAAGGAAATTTTTGGGTAATTATTTAATAAACCATTTCATATTCTTATCTGTTTTTATTCTATTTTGTTTTAATCTAACAGTACCAATTTTCAACTCTTTTTTAAATAAGTTTTATTAATAAATATTTTTCAAGAAAACGTGACTTTGGTTCTCTCTTTGGTCAGAAATATGTTTTCATTAAAAACCATGATTTTAAAAAAAATCAAAAATGGTTTCTTTATACATATCAAATTGAATATCAAAATATATTTTTACCTATTCTTTCTTCTTAATTTTTTTTATCAGATATTCATGTCGCATTCTGAAAAATGAACTTTTCTATCTATATTTCAATGGGAAAGAATGTAGTTTTTCAACATCTATGGAATTACCTACCGAAATGATCGTCATTTAATATGGTTTTCCATTGAAATTATAATATATATATATATTAATCATTTCTAATATATTTGAATAGAATATTATTTTTTAAAAATGTTTTTAAAGGAAAATGATATTTTCCTCATAATTTTTTTAAAAATATTTATTTTATATTTATATTCATCAAAAAAAATAATTCTAACTATAATTAGTATACATAGTTCTGATAGATTAACGGTTCTTACTCAACATGTGTTGTGATTATTTTTACTAAGGATAGTGTTTATAATCACATCCTCATATAATTTCGATATACATTAATTTCTACATTAGTTATCCACCTTTTAGTCACCATTGGACATTAATATATATTCCATTTTGATATATGGTATTAAATTTGTCTATTATCTAATTAATTTGGTAACTATTGATAAATATATATTTTTTAATCAATATATATATATTATGATAAGGCACATTATTCATTAATTAAATAGAATATTAGATATACATGTAATTATTTAGACTTTTAGACACGGGTGGGTCCCAAATAATTTTATCACCTAGATGATTCAATAAAATAATGAGATTAATCATTTAGTCAAATTAGATATGTTTTTAAGAGTATTGTTTGTGGAATTCCGTCTTTTTTTCATAGCATTTCATTAAAAATAATAGAATATAGTATCTATCGATGTTTAAATTGTTGGAAAAACTTCTCTATAATAAATAAAAAATTATATAATTCTTCCATGTTCATTTGAATAAATTTCATTGGATCCTACTATGCTACATGTATCAACCCAGAATTCTATTAACTAACCCTTAAATTATACTTGTAATTATCTAATTTATATAGATAATGACTAGGAAAGTGTGGAGAGTATTTGGAGAGTTCATTGGGAATTTTCCACTCATTCATGTATATTTCACATTTGAGAAAACCATGTAACATCACTGAGAAACTTTTAATAATGAGTTAAGTGGAAAAGGGAAAGAGTATAGGTAGCACACGATTTGTCAAAACTCTGCTACCACATAAGAGAAAGTGTGTTCCTTGAATTTTGATTTTGGTATTTTTGAGAAATTTGATTCATAATTTATGGTGAAGGGTTTGGAGACTATGTGATTCAACAATGAGAGATTAGTAATTAAGTTTTTGGATGGAGACTGATATCCACTTGTTTTTCCTAAACATAAGACCAAACCATGCATGGTAAAAAAAACTCAATCCAAAAAATATGATCTAGCTCGGCCTTGTGTTCAGTTGTAAAATTTTTCCCCAAAATGACCCTAACAGTATAATGTTCTCCCTCAAACAACAAGGATGTTTCTTAAATCAAATTTAATGTTATTTGGAGCCATTAATTGGTGTGTTGAATCTTGATTCTTGTGGTAATGATCCATTCTTCTTAGTTCTTGTTTCATTTTTTTAGATCTATATTTCTATTTTACCTTTGTCATTATATATATTTTATTATGGGTAGATATGAGGTTTTAGATTCAATATATTATTATATTTTATCCTTATCATGATTGGGTAAGAGATCTATTTCATATTCCTAGCAATTCATCTTGGTTTTCGAATGTTTTTCCTACAACTTATCATTTTTTCCAAAACACTCACGGTTGGTTGCTTCACTATCAAATTCAAATTCTATATAAAATTTTCATAGATTAAAACTGATTTTATTGATTGAAATGCATTATGATGTTTTTGTACAGTGAATGATATAAATACTCTTTAGTGACATTTAAATGTTTCTTGTGAAATTGTAAGATTGTTGTGATTTGTTGTAAAAACATTTTGGTTTGTTGAATTTAACATGTTGATTTTAAAATATGTTTTTTAATTTTGAAATGCAATTTATTGAAAATAGTATTCGATAAAAAAGATGTTTTATTGAAATTTTTTGGAATGATTCTATTGGAATGTGTTTTGGACATACATGGTGTGTGTGCTTATATTTCATTGATAAAAATTTGTTCAAATATGACCTTGTGCAATGTTCCAAAGTTGTAATTCCACATGTGAAATGGACACCTTGTGACGAATATGTATATTTAGGAAAATACTCTCATGTGTTTGTATCATTCATACCGATTAATTCTTGGTTTCTGTTTTGGATATGTGGAATGGAATGATTATTCCAAATGGAACTTGTTAAATGTGATTAAAGAAATTTTCGATATCTTTCATTGAAAAGGTGATTTCATTTAAAAATTGGATGATATATTACTTTTTTATATTTTGTTATAAAATATTTTTGGAAATAGTTTTATATAAATAGTTTAATATAATTTATTCTGGATTTTTTATAATAGTGGATTTAGAATGAATGTCATTTTGGGAAAACAATTGAGTTTAATAACTCATTAATTCATGGTCACATTGTTACTTTTTTAGATTTCATAAACCAAGACAAAGTAAAAGATAAATTATGACACATCTATAACACTACGTGATGATACATCTACTTTTTGGAGATGTTGGAATGTAGAGATTATGGAGCATGGAATCATGTGTATTTCATAGAGTTTAATTTGTCTGTATTCATCTATTTACATTGATATTAAAATCTTCGGTTGTGGTCCATGAATTAAGAATGTTATGTTAAAATATATGTTTCATTTTATTTTATTTTTCTCATTCATTATATTGTAGTTTGTTTGGTTATGAATTGTTTGTTGGGAATGATCTTGTACCCTAAGGGTACAGGCTTCTGCTTGGCATCCAAAAGACTGAGGTTCAAATCCAGGTAGGGGAGAATATCCTGGTAGTGTAGCAGTACTATAGAAGCAGCCAAACTATAGTTGCAACAGTACTACAGTAGTGGAGGTACTGTAGTAGGAACTATATCGGTGGTTGTACTATAGCAGGTAGTGTATAAGTGGGTGAACTGTAGTGGTACTGTTCACTGAGCGGTCCATTGGGCCAAAAAATGGGCTTTCATGCCTTGTATTCAAGCCACTTGGCCTTGTTCCATCGAGCTATGTAATGGGTCACCCTCTACCCAGTATAAAGAGGTGTTTTATTTTAATAATAAATTGAGGCTTCAACCCCAACCTTTAAAAAAATTGATTGTTTTGGATAAATAATTTATTCATAATTGGTAAATCATCCACCACATGTATTGAAGCCCTTCAGTATTTATAACCATACCTTGGAATCATGGGGGTTTATCTTAAGAATAAGTAACATATAATCACATTATCATTCTAATGACAAGGCGTTGGAAATTACAAGTGGTTTTAGAGGTATGTATGATATTATCATTAAATGCTCAAATGTGGAATAAGGAGAAAATTGTTATTGATTTTGTTACTATTCTCCTAAGAATAGTTTAGAAGCACGATAATATATGGGTGCTAATTCAATTGGATTACCATGTTATTAAATTTCAAATTAAATCACATTGACCTTGATTTGGATGCTTCATCAGAACATATCCTAGTGGAGATTGAGGTTAGGAAAGATAAAATAGTTTATGGAGAAAACATCGTACTTGTCTGGGTATTGGGGAATCATTATTATATTCAGTAATGGGAATGAGAGAATGAAATGAAAGAACAATGGTCAGAATGATTTCAGGGCACCATTGATTTTCTACTTTCTTGGTAAAGAAATACCAATTTATGGGAGAAATTATAAACCCATAATTCTAGTAAGTAACAATTTAATTTTGATTTTTAATTATATAATTTTTATGTGGGAAGTTTGTGAGAGTATGTGGAACTTTTTGTGATTTTTCAGGGTTCTCAACATGTGCATGATTAGTGAACGGTTCTCAAAAACCATTAAATATATCAAAAATATAAGGCATTGTGAGAAATGGGGAAAATGGTAGGTTCATGGGTGGCACATGATTTTCTCAAACTGTGTTTACACTTATGAGAAATGATGCACCTTGAAAAGTGGCCTTTTTCTTTTTGAGGTAGTGGCTTCAGAACAGTAGGCACAAAATTTAGAGAATATTTGATTCAACTATCCTATTGTGTTTAATAAGGCAGTGCCTAGTGCATTGTTAACACATAGATTTTCAAGCCATGTGACTAAACAATATGTGGTTAAAATACTATATCGTAAAAAAGTGGATCTAGAGAAACCATGGGTTTTAATGCCTCATTTTTTACCAAATATTTTCCATAAATTGATATTATTCCCTTTTAATGACCATGAACGGGTATTCCATCAAATTGTAAGTTATCCAAAGCCATTCAAAGGCGTGTTGAACCTCGATTCTAGCGGTAAGGATATTTTATTTTTCGTAACTGATGTGTTTTTTAGATCTACTTCTCCCTTTATATTGATTTCATATATCTATGCATGTTCTGTGTAGATTAATGGGTGTGGATTCTATATATGAATATATTTTTTCATCATGGTATCATTGGAGGAAAACTAATGTGAGTTTATGAATATTCAACCTAGTGTTTTGATATTTTCCATGTCATTAATCATTTTTTCCAAAACTCTTGAGGTAGGTGGGTTCACACTAAAAAACTCTTTATATAACTGATTGTATTTGTTACAAATTTCTTTATTTGAGTGAAATTTATTATGATAATTTTGTGTCAAATCATGGATAAAATCATCATTAGAGATGATTTATGGTTTTTGGTTAACGTTTTAGAATTGTAGTGATTTGTTTGGAAATATTCTCCAGATTTATTATTATGAAATATTGATTATAAAATAATGAATTATGGGATTTTTTAAATAGATTGGTGGAAAAATGATTTCGACAAAAAGGGGGTTTTATTGAAATGGTTTTATCATGTTGTTATTTTAATGGGTTTCAGGAATACTTAGTGTGTGAATTCATATCCAATATAATTTTATCTGTTGAAATATGACATTCTATTGGGAAATAATGGTGTAATATAACGTGGGATTTATTTTGATAGTGGAGAAATGGTAAATAGATGAGATATAGCTCTTATATATAGATGTTTCTTGATGATTCAAAAGTGGTTGTTTGTATAGATATGTGTTATGGAATGGTAACCCCAAATGGAACTAGTGAAACGATTTAAAATATTTGTGTGGTTGATTTCATTGAATTTTTTTACAATTTTTTTTATATATTACTTTATTACATTTACTTCTAACTTTTTTTGAATTTTTTTTACATAAATGTTTTATATAAATTTTTCTAACATTTCGATCCTAGTGGTGTGGGTTGGGATATGAATGGGAAAACCTACTATGTTTTAGTACTCACCTGTTATTTTTAAATTTGGTTATTTGTTATATGACATATACAGGGACATGGTAAAATTTAATGTATCAAACTTATTTATTACAACATCATGATAAATAGGTTGTTTGGTGAATTTAGATCGTGGTTATTTTGGAGCTAGGAGTCATGCGGTTTTCATGGAGTTTCATTAGTTTGACTTCTCTTATTTACATACTTATATTATGCTTCCTCTATAGTACAAGAATTTTCAATGATTTTATAAATGAAATTATCTGTTTTCTTTTATTATTATTATAATTCATATAGTGTATTATTTTATGGATTGTTTGATATGTTCTTTTATTACATAAGGGGAAATATCCCCCATTTTTCATTGAGGCCCTTAAACATAATTTCTAGCCTTTGGTGCCTTTGGGATGTATTTTAAGGACATGTAATGTCTTACCACCCTCTAAAGACCATTATAAGGGACAATAAATTACATTACATGTACACAATTTCATAACCAAGAGAGTTACATATATATAATGGGGTGACCTGGATTCCTAGTAAGGGAATAATAAAGGGAACATTTATCATGTGATCTAAAGACATATCAATAAGAACACGATGAATAATGATAGGGAATGAGAAATAGTAATATAATAATAATAATAAAATTATTCATAAAATGTAAATGTGGATAAAAATTTTACATGTTAAGTTTATAAAAATATCACAATTCTTTATCACCTAGGTGTTATAAATAATAAATTACAAAGGTTATTCACTGGGGTATAACAAAACATTTCATCTATATAGATTAAATTATTTACCCAAGTAATTGGAGGGATTTAAAGGAACACCCTTCATAAGTATTTGTTTAATATGAGACACATAAATGATAATAGATTATTTTATAAATAACCCTTGGAGAATAGATACAATTTTTCTTATAAATATTCATGGATTACAAAAGATGTTAAAGACATTTCCATTACATCAATTATAACCCAGATAAAGGGAATGTTGGTTTCATGTATGTTAATCCTTGAATCAAATAAATAATTTTTAAATATAGTTGAAACCCCTTGGAAAAAATAGTGTTCTGTTATTAATTAAATTGAAATTAATGATCATTTCTGAAGGAGAGTAGAAAAATTTTGAGAAGTAATGTCGGTAGAATTATGGGTAAAATATATGGTTTATGATAATGGAAAAATGATATGGGAAACTAGTCACCAATTATTAGACATAAAATATTATTGTAATGAGATAATAAAATGTGGAAAAAATAACATTTCTTGGTAATCAGAAGACAGACCACAAAAGAGATCACCAATGAAAAAAAGAAGTGAATATCTCAATTACACTGAAGAGATAAACCTATATATTGAGGAATGGAACCATATGGACATATGAAAACCTGTTAAGAATCCATGGGAGTTCAAAGAACTATATATTTATGAATAATATATTTTGACAGATGTGTAATAGAGAAATGGGTTTTATTTCCTAGAAAAAGTGATTGAATTTTTTGATACGTTCAAAATATAGTACTTAGAAATATTGGTTTTAGAAGATGAAAAAGTACTGGGTTTCTCATGGTTTTTTTCATTATTTTTTAATTTTGGTACACATTTTATGATAATTTAATCTTCCATAACAAAATACAATTATTTAAGATTTTCTTTTTGGTGTTAAAACGTAATTATTCAACCAATTAATGTTTCTAAAAATCCAATTTTCTTTCTAGATTGTGCAAAGTAACTTATAGTTAAAAAAACTATTTAAAATATATTAATTGAAAAAATATAAATAATATAACATATATTTATTTTTATATTGTCTTTAACTAAATATTATATCTTTTTTACATAAATATAATTTCATTACATATACTAAAAATCGAAAACTATAGTTTTTTACTATTCATGAAGAAATAAATAATTTTGAAAAAATTGTCCTAATACACCCAAAACCTAGGTTAGATGTCATAATTTCAAAAATGATTTCTATTTCCCAAAAAAATTATATAAATAATTTAATTGTTTCTTTTTATTATATTAATCCTATTTTATTAAAAAACAACTATTTTAAATTCACTAACCAAATTTAGAAATTTATAAAAATTCTCTATGGTATTATAAAATTATTTTATCAATTATTAATTAAAATAATTTGTTCTAAAAGAATATTTAATTTTAAAATTTCTATTTACAATCACTTTTCTAAAATAGAAATTCTATATATTTTCAAAAAAAATACAATTATAATTTATTTTGTTCAAAAATTATCAAATTCATCAAAATTAAAAATCTAATTTGTTTATAAAAACTATTATTAAGTGAAATTTGATGATAAAAAATTATAAAGAGAAATTTAAACGTTTTGTAACTATGGTCTGGACCCATTATATTATATTACACCCACATAAGCACTATTGGTATTTTGTGTGATGGTGGTTGTTATGTGGGGGTTCCTCAAATAATATATAACAATTGGTAATAAAAATTAACATGATTATCTACCATAGGTGATTTCCTTCTATACTCACTTGCTTAAGCATGTCTTGGGATTAGTGAAGGGAAAACCCTAGTGATGATACCTCCCTCCCATGTTCTAAAAAATGGACATAAAAACGACTGTACTTTTTGAGGCCATTAATTATCCATTCTATTACAATTATCCTTCACCATTATAACATATAAACACTAATAATTATGATAAAATTTACATCCAAGTTATATAGTTAAATTTCCATATTTACAATTAATCATATAATAGTCAAAACACATATGTTATATTTCCATTTAAACCCAATAAATATCACTCCAATCTTTCACTCAAAATTCAAATAAAGGTATCGAAATATAATATTTTAATTTCATTATATATTGATTGGTTTTCTGATATTTTTTTTATTTTGATAGAATTTATATTGGGGGAGATGGTTCTAGTATATTAGTGCGATCCTTAGTTTCTTATTTATGTTTTTCTATTATATATTTTTTCCCATATATAATATTTGGAATTTTAATTTTATTCAAGGATGAAAAATGTAAAGTTAATTATTAATTAGATAAAATAATATTGGTTTATCTTTTTTTATGTGTATGATATCTATTATATCATCAAAATTTATATAGGAAACAAATATCATTTATAATTTATGGGTTGTTACATTCTTCCCCCATTATGAAATTACAAGCCAAATTTTCCACACATTTTCTCAGTAGTAAAATGGTGAAGGTACTTCTATCTCATCACCTCATCTAGTTACCTTGTCTCTTATTCGTGTATATAGTGCCTCCTCAACACATTGATATGTCTGGTAGTATTTTTCCTTAGAACCTTGTCTCTATTTTCCAAGACCAACACCAGCAGGTCCTAATAAGCGAGGTCACGTTCTAGTTCTACCCACTCTTAGTTCATACATGTGATGGATTAGTTATGTGTGTCGCTATTAGTAATATAAGACATAGTTTATGAAAATGAAATAGTTTTAGTATAATTGATAGTTGATAGGACAATACTCTTTTGAGATCATGTATTTTATAGGGTCCAATGTACATCAGTCTAGGATTTTGTTTCATTCCAAACAAGACGACTCTCTTCTATGGTTATATCTAATTAGGTACATTTTCACTAACATAAAACTCTTAGTCCCCTAAAAATTTTCCATAATAACACAAATTCTAAATCTAAGAATCATTTACATGTTGATGGATGGAATAATCCATTTCTTTTATCTCTTGCACAAGATCTTGCGCAAGCAATTTCCACTCTCCAACATCATCCCAACATGTTGGAGTTATATATCACTCTCCATATAGTGCTTCAATTTTTTCCATTTTAATAATTGAGTGGAATCTTTTGATGGATGAGAAATCAACTAATGGGATGTGTTCATCATATCAACCATTAAATTCTATTGATCATTTTTTTCATCATTTCTTTGAGATTCTTAATATTTCATTCAAATTGTTTATCAGTTTGGGGTAAATGTATATACTTAAATTTAGTTTAGTAATTATATAATGTTAGATAATTCTTTATAATTGTGATGTGAACCTTTTATCAGGATTATAAATTATTGAATATGAACCCCATTCAACATTACTACTTCATTTATATATATCTTTGAACGTCGACCAAGAGATAAATTTTCCCAAATAGAGATGAAATGGGTTGTCTTGGTGAGATGATCCACTACAACCCATGTCACATTTTTTCCATTTTATGTTCTTGGGAGAACATTGTAGAAGTCAAAAGTGTTATTTTCACACTTTCATGTAGCTATGGGTAGTGGTTGCAATACCCCTTTAGTAATTTGTCATAATTACTTTACTTAATGACATACTATGAACCTTTTAGTGTAGTTTTCAATCTATTATTTCTTATTATCCCAACTATAGTGATCATGATGGTTCATATACCTTCTATTTCATTTATGATTTATATTAAATATACAGTTACAAGCTTCGTAAATCATCTCCTTCATTATATAAAGGATAGATGAGACATATAACCCTGTATTAAAATTCAGTACACCTTCTTGATGAATATTAAACTTAAGAAACATCCCTTTCATCAATGCCTATATCTTCTGTTCTAATAAATTATATTCCCTTTTAAATTTATTAATATTTGATAGTAATTATTGTTGAGAAATAATTAGGGATATGTTTTATGATCTACATGTTCGGTTTAACTATGTCCCTCATCTAACAATCTCTTAGAATCTTCATTATTTATAGTAAAATAATGTATTTCATACATACTATATCAGGGATTTTGATTACTCATCAAGGGTGACAATGAATTGAATATTAATTTTCTTTATGAAGTTCCAATCATCTCCTTTGTCTCATTTTTAAATTATTTTTCAGGAAAAGTCATATATTTTTTATCTATATAAATTTAAAATTTATCCCCATAATGATAGTGCCCCTATATTTTCAGAGAATAAATAATCACATCTCTATCCATATCCTATGTAGGATAATTCTTCTCATAAGCCTTTAAATATCATGATGCATAAGAAATAACCTATTTATTTTTCATGAGGATTCATACAATCCCATTGGGAGATACATCAATATAAATAATGAAGATTTATCCAATATATGGTTGGGTTAAAAATTTTGTAGTAACCACTCTCTTCTTCAGTTCTTTGAATCATTCTTCACACACCTTTGGTCAAAATAAATTACCCACATTTCTAGTTAACTTTGATAATGGATAATAATATCATGATTTTTTAACAATCCTTCTATATTATCCTACAATGATAATGAAACTATGAATATCATTTACTATTTTTTGATGTGGACACTCCTCTACTACCTTTTTGTTTATAGGGTCAACTCATATTCCTTCATTGGTTACAATGATTCCCAAGAAAAACATTTCGATAAAAAATTTCACATTTTATGAATTTTCCAAACATAATATCACTCTTTAATTTTTTTAAAATTACCCTTAAATGGTCTTCATGGTCCTTATTTCTTTCAAAATATATCAGAATATAATCAATAAAAACTACAATGAATTTATTATGGTAGTATCTAAAGAATCTATTTATCAAATCTATAGATATATTATGAGAATTAGTCCAGCAAATGGGAAAATTGAAAAATGAATAATGCTTATATTTTTTTCTAGAAAGAGGACTTTGAAATATCTACTTTTTTCACACCCAATTGATGATAACAAGATCAATTATCTATATTTGAGAATAATTGAGCGAACAAAATCTAGTCAAATAAATCATCAATCCATGGGAGAGGGTACGTTTTCTTAAATATCATAATGTTTTGTTATATTTAATAAATGCTTAATCACATTGATCCATCCTTCTTAATCACAAAAAGTATAGGTGACCCCATGGAGACCCACTTGGTTGGATAAAACAATTATAAAAATGTTCATCATGTTGTTTTTTTAGTTTCTCTATCTAATTATTTTTAATTCTACATGGGGTCATTGATATCGTGTTGGATCTAGGTATGTGGTCAGTAGATAACACAACTTCTCCTTCATAGGGAGGTCTATGTACCTCATTAAGTAATATTTCAATGTATTCCATAACTATAGGGATGTTAAATTTATTTATACATTCATTTACGTATCCCTCTTTACCGATATTCTCAATAATATATGCTATGGGAGGTGCTTCTAAGAAAATATCTGGTCAGGATTTAACCCCTTTAAAAATGATGGTAATTTGTACATTCAAGGCTACTGAATTTCTTTTGATATATTTTTTATCTCATCATTAACATTTTAGATTCTCTCTATCCATTTTATAGTGTCAATTTCTACAATTCTAATGGCTAATATTTTTGTAATGATATTTTACTCACCATAGTCAAAACTAGATTTTCTCTACATTTTTTATGCTATGATGATTCCTCTAAGTGTATTAAATAATAACTATACTTCTATAAGTTCAATAATTGATTCTATATTCATTTAAATCATGGGTGAAATAAATTAATTTCTAAAACTAGAAAAACTAATTACGTTATCACTGAGAGAACTACAAGTTTTCTAACCACCACACCATTCAGAGCCACCACTTTATCCATCGAGATTGAAAATTCCAGAACATTATCCCTTTGAATTTTATAAGGTTGATTGTTGTTCCCATCTATATATTTTGATTTAAAAATTGATTGGAAACTTTTCCAATCTATTCAAACTAGATGAAATAAATTATTGGTGGACATTCAACATGTTCCCTTTTTCAATGGATTTGAGAAGTTGTGGGTTATCCCCTCAACAATAGTTTTGAGTTATATGTATATATCATTAAAACATGTATCTCATTAAAATCCCACGTATTTAGTTCTAAAAATTCTTCATCCAACATTTCTTTCATGTGATATTGTTCACATTATTTCCTCATCTTCCATGATATTTGTTTCTCCTTAAATTTTGGTTTATATCACTATTCATTTTATTCAAATTATCTGACCACTGGACTTATCCAATCTCTAATTCAACTTTCATAATTCTATACACAATATCATTGAATCATTTATAGAATATATTTATTATTTCCCTATATAAATGGGGTCTTTTTTCCACCAAATATACTATAACCATTTCATTAGGATCCAAAACCAATCTAGATGTGTATGGTGAAAGTGTAATAATGTTTATTTTCTAGACTCTCACTGATGTATAGTTCTTCTGATTTATTTCAAGAAATTCCTTCTCAATTTTATTTCACATGATACGGGGTCAATAATTATTGAACAAATACTCCAGTGAACTCTTCCCACTCCATAGAATTTATTCCGCTTCTTGTATTTATCTTTTTAATCATCACCACAATTAATAATAATCTTTATCTAAGATGTATGATAATATTGAGACATTCTCTAGATCTGAACTACAGAGTTTACATATATATTCTCTATATAGCACATCCATTGTTCAATATCCAATGGGTTAATAGATCCACTGATATCAGGTGGTCATTGACACATAAATGGATCATCCAAAAATCGTTCCCATTGAGGTGATTCTGGTCTCCCAAAATTATTTATGTTTTTGTTCATAACTAGGTCATGGTGTTTCATCATCCTCATGATGTTTTATATTACAAATTCCAATATAATGATGTAAATTCATCATCTACTAACTCATCATTTATGTGGTTCTTACTATTTCACTCCATTTTTTAAATAAAGAAAATATTTTGTCAAAACATCTTACTTATATTATTATTATTATTATTAGGGGATTTTTTATCTAAAACATCTTTTATAAACATGTTATTAATCTCTTATAACAACAATTATATTTACTTTAGATACCTAATAATAGAACCCAATTTTTTTTTCATTAACCAAGCATATCATCTAGGAGTGTTAAGACTGTATTAAGGCAAGACACGTTGTTGTGAACCGGTTCCCTTTCCACTCTATCCCAATGTGGGGTTTTTGGGTGTTACCCCTAAATACATCTATTCCATGTCCAAATCCACATGTTCTTATAAATATGTGGTTGCATTTTTTTTGAAAAACCACTTATATAAATTTACACTAAATTCCAATATGGTTTTTAAAATTTACACTTCTAATCGGAGATATTTCTAATTTTATATGTCCTAATTTTCAGTAATAACTAATACATTCATAAATATGTTCTATGGAATCATAAATTTATATTTTAAAATCATTCATTAAAATTTATCAAAAAGATGATCATTTGATCTTTAGATTTTTGGAAAAAGGAACATAATAAAAGGAAACATGTATAAATATTCAAATTACACTTAAAAATCATCATGGGTTAACCCTATATTTCATTTTCTACATCTGATTACCTTGGGACATAAATCAAATGAATGATTTGTGTCTGAGGCCCAGTAAGGGAATAGACTAAGTGACTATTTACCATGTTCTAATGAGACATATCAAAAATAATTCATTAATAATGATAATAGCTGAGAAATTGGAATATAATAATATTAAGAACATGAATAATAGTATGTAAATGTTTCTATAACATTTAAATGAAAAATTCATAAGCATATCACCAGGGATTTTCACTGAGGTGTCATAAATAAAAAAAATTCAATGTTTATTTTAAAATGTATCAGTAAACATATTCTATAAACAAAATAAATTATTTAACCAATTCATTGTAATTCTATTAGATCTCACAAATAAAATATATTAATTTTGTTTGAGCCACAGAGGTCATAATAAATCATTTCTTAAAAATGTTTTTTATAATAAATAATGATCTTCTTATCAGAATATATTGGCTTATAAAAGATCTTCAAGGCATGGTCATTGATTAATTTTTTACCCTAGGAAAGGAAATTCATATTTGATGGATCTTAATCCCCAAATGAAATAAATCAATTCTATATGTAGTATAATATTTTTTTAAAATAATTTGTTTGGGGTTTCCAAAAACATTATTTTTAAAATTATTAAGAAGAAGAGTGAAATTTTGAGAAGTGATTTTTGTAACATTATTAGTATAAAACATGGCATTAGAAAAAAAAATTGAGAGTGTACAAGGATTATGCATGAATATATGTAATTTTTTATAGTAATGGGATAATATAATGTTGAAAAAAAAATTATCCTGAAAATTTTATAATATACCACAAAGGAACTCTTGAATGGAAACAACAAGTGATGATTTCTATTACCTTGAAGAGTTAATCCTACTTCATGAGTAATAGAAAATATAAGGGATTTGGTAAACCTTATATGGACTACCATGGAGAAGAAAACAAAAGAAAATTTGAAAGGATAAATTTTGTTGAAGGGTAATGGTTAAATTGATTTGTATTTATTGATAAATGGAATAATTTTTTAATAATGTTTAAATATAGTCCTTGTAAAGATTTGTTATTTAAAAAAACCATCAGTGTTCCAATATTTCTTTCCCTGAAATTTTATATTTAGGAATCATTTTATAATAATTTAACCCTCCAAATTAGAACACCATTATTTAACACTTCTTTTGGTATGGAAAAGTATTGATTCCATACTGTAATGTTTTTAAAAGTAAAATTTTCCATTTTAGACATTGGAAGGAAACTTATATTTTTAAAAATTTATTAAAAACTGTTAAAGTACTAAATAATAATAAGATAACATATTTTAGTTTTTGGATTGGGAGTAATTAATTATTACATCAATATGAAATAAATAATATGTCATAAAATATATATATATAAAACTATATTTTATTAATATTAATAAAAAATAAATATTTTTACAAAAATTATCATAAATTAACATAACATAAATTAGAATAGCTAATATAAAAAATGATTTCAATTTTTACAACATAATTCACCAAATATTATAATTTAATATCTTAGATTTAAATATTATTTCCTATTACAAATACCTGTTTTATAGAATAGCAATATTTCTAACGCTTATGAAAAATTTAATAAGCCACTATAAAAATATTTGTTAATATATTAATTAAATGAATTTTTGTACAAAAACATTTCATTAAATTAAATATTATTCATTATACCTTGGTTAATTATTATATTTTTAAATATTTTTTTAGAAAAATAAAATGATGTTTTATATCGTCAAAAAATAAAATTACCACATTAAATTAATTAAAATATATATTATTATGAAGAAAAATTATAACGAATAATTTTTGAAAATAAATATTTTATATAGAAACAATAATATACACATTATGTAACTAAGACCATGACAAGTAACCTATTATTACACCCACATACGGAAAAATTGTAAGGTGTGCGTTGGTGGTAGTATCATCGGGTGCCTCAGATAACATTGACTGATTGGTAATCTCCACTAACCTGAACATCTAAAATGGGATATTTTTTACAAGTTTCACTAATTAAACCTTGACATAATCTTGGTCAATGAGAACCCCCAATGCAGATACCTCCCTCCAATGTTCTGAAAAATGGGTATCAGACATCATGACTATGCTATTTGGGGCCATCGAATATCAATTCTATATCAATTATCACTTTCCATGAAAATGTGTAAACACTAATTATAATGGAAAAATTACCTACCAATGGTATATTTTCCAACATTCATATTGACCAATAGTCATTATGAACAACATTCATATTGACACATAAACATATCATGATTGAAACTGAAAGGTCGCATTTCCATTTATACAATATAAATACAACTTCA
Source organism: Viscum album (assembly GCA_963277665.1). Taxonomy (NCBI): domain Eukaryota; kingdom Viridiplantae; phylum Streptophyta; class Magnoliopsida; order Santalales; family Viscaceae; genus Viscum; species Viscum album. The sequence continues at coordinate 504,334,423 of OY728159.1, forward strand.
TTCATTCACTAAAAAACAAAAAAAAATTACATAAAGGTTATATTTAAATTTTAAAATATGTAGATCTATTTTCTAATATTATATTTTATTTCTATTGATTTCATATTAGAGGATATCATTCAAGTAGATTGGGGGGATCATGTATTTCCCATTTTAGCTAGTCTTTTTTTTCAGTTATAGTTTTTATAATTTGAAAATGTTCCATAGCTGACAAATATAATGATCATTGTTAAATAAATACAATATTTTTGTTTATATTTATTATATATGTTTAAAATATATAATATGTAAAAGATATTTGTTCAGTAAAAATATCATTTAGAAATTATGGGTCCTTAGTGTTTTATAATGTTATGATAATTCATCTTGACAATAAAGGTATCATGTTCCTAGAAAAATATAAATCCAATAAATAGGAATTTCCTACATTTAAGATTCAATTATTATTATCCATTATATTTTCACTATGAAATAAATAAATGGATTTATTCCGTTTTAATTTATTTATTAAATAGAGTGTTTTATTAGTTATTTATTTTTCCATATTGAACATCTCTTATTTAGATATCTAAATTTCATGTATGTTCAATTAATTACCTTTTAATATACATTATGACTTATCTGGTTATATAAATGACATGTGTGTTAAGTTAATTACATATACATATTGATTATTCCTTTTCGTTATATTTAAATTTCATGTGTGTTCAATAATTTACCATTCGATATGTATTATTCACCATTGATTCATTATAGATAATGATGCACTTAACTGATATGGATCATTTGAGAAAACAATTATTTATCTTTTCCACATGATTCCATGATGTGTAGTATGAAATATATCAATTGTTATTATAGATGGAATAATGTTATTATATAAAAAAATTTGTTATAATTTTATATTCATTGATAATAAATGACTCATGAATTTATCTAGATTACCAAAACTAATAAATGGTTATATAATTTATGTTAGGAATTTTATTGTATTTGATTCAAATGTCATTGTAGTACGCACAAGATTTGGGATGTTGGGGTCCGGGTCACTACAGTTTTTAATAGATAAATATTTGTAGAAAACATTTTAATGAGATTTAAGAAAACATATTATAGAGAATATAAATTTAAGGTTTAATTTGGGGATAAGTATAAAATATCATCAAAATATTATGTTATGTTCAAGATTATGTGATCAATCCATCAAATACATAATTGTCGAGATACTATTTGAGGAGGTGGTTATAGTAATGATATACCTATAGGTAATAACATTTAAATGGGAACATTAGGTTTGACTCAAGGATAACCATGTACATGTAAATAGGACTTAATGCATACATAGTTTTACCCTCATAGTGGATATTCGTGGGATTATTCGTATTATCATTACAAACCATTATAAAGGATTTCAAAAGATAACTGTAATTAATAAACAAGGTTAAACACTAGACCAATGAAGGACCTCAATGGAAATAAAATGGATGAAGTATTTATGTAATGGTATTAAAGAATTAAATTAGAGAGGTTTTTACCATAGATATTTTGGAAATCAAAATTATAAAATATATATGGATTTTTTAAAATTATATTATATCATGTGTATTTATTAGATTATGAGTTATAAAAAATTCATCATAGGAAATATAGATTAATGATGATCAATTGTTCATATTCATAAACAACCATTTTTTTGAATTTCTGTGACGAGGTTTTACCAAGACTATGGACATTTTTTTAGAAATTTATTGGACGTTTATGGTGTAGTAGAAAAATAATTTGAGTAATAATAAATTACATATAACATACATAACTATAAACATGTTCGTAAATTTTAATGATAATAAGATCATTATCTATATTATAGTCAAAAAATACTTTTAATCTTTGTAAAAAAATTAGTTATATTGAAACCCATAGAAAAATACATTATTTAATGATTAACCTAATTTCTATAATATCCATTATAATTTTTATAAAAATTATTGTAATTATAAAAGTGTAGTTCATAAAAAAGACAACTTGCACACAATGTTACAACCCATTGCATCTGTTGACGTGGTGGGGCTTGAACCCAGGATAGAAGGATGGTAAGGGTTTCTCACCAACCATAGGCCCACATGACATCATGGTTAATATGATATTTCATTAGTTAAAAACATTGATGAATAAACATTAATAACGATATTTTAGTTTCATTTTTGACTCATATATATTAATCAATTAACTATATTGGTATTGGAAAATATTTAGCAAGGGATGGAAGGACATTTTGGGATTTTTTGGATCTTATGATATGTTAAATGGAAATTTTACTGGTTCATAAAAGAAATTAATTTTTTGGTACTCATTTCTTAGAGTAAAATGGTAAATTAGAAATTTATTTAATCACAACCAATGTATAAAATTTTATTTAAATTTCCTTATACTATTATATAGTAAATGAATTACTCAACTTTAAAATGGATCTTGAAATAAAATGATCTCTTACTAACATCATTTTTATGGTATGAAATACTTTTTTACACAAAAAATGTTTTTTTTTCGAGTACAATAACATATTATTTATCATTCTAGTATTATGGATCAATGAACCCAATAAATCCATATAATTTTTTTTTGTTTCCTCAATTTCAATATCTTAACATTCTAGTAATGTTCTCTCACATATAAACCTAGTTATAATTTATTTCATATGATTATTATTCTTTGGTTTCTATCTTATGATGAGGATATTTATTTACACATTAAATATTTTATTTTTAGTCAATTTCTATTCCAAATTTCAATCCCTTTATTACTAGAATCACATATAAATTGAGTGGATGCAATTTATTTTTGGTAGGGAGATTTTGACACACATAAATTAATAAATATGAACATTGTATTCAATTTTGTATGAAATGAAACACAATGAGTAGAAATGAATAAACTGTCCAATTGTTTTATTATATATATAATATTTAAAATAAAATGAATATATCCTATAGATTTTAATTAACATAAAATTGTTTAATATTATTTTACATGTAATAACAAGTTTATTCGAATTCATTTTTTTAACAGACAATTGACATTGACATAAAAACAAAAAATTATTAATATTATTATATAACATGAAAATTTTAATATATACATGGGAATGTTAGGTAACAATATTATTATATATATTAGTAAATTATATTTCTTAATTAATTAATTACTATCTAATTGGAAATTAATATAAAATCCAATTGACTATAAATATAACGTTTCAATAAAAAAAGTGTTTGATGACAATAGTGTTTAATATTAATAAATTAGAGTAAAAATATTTTTGAAATATAATAATTAATTTTATATATTACATAAAAAATAATTTGTTTTGAATTTAATCAAATAGATTTTATGTGAATCAAATTAGAACAAATACAATTTTATACAAAAATTTTAGTATTTTTGTAATGGTTGTTTTTAAATTGATAAATACTACCAATGTTTAAAAAAAATATGAAACCTTTTTAAATTATATTCGAAAAAATAAATATTAGTTTTAAAATTGTAATGTAAAATTTACCTTATGGTGAATGTTTGGTATTTTTTGTTGATTTTTCCTCTTATGATAAAAATTAAAAAATTAATGAATTTTTATTTAAAATGCCTTTTCATCTAAACAATTGATAATGTTAAATAAAATTTTAAATTTATTTCATAATAACACTATATTAATAATAAATAAATTATTCCAAAATTATGAATAATTAAAATATATTAATATTAATGTATTTAAAAAAATTATTAGTGAATGTAGTTAAAATTATTTATAAGGATTAATGTATAATTAACCTTACTTAATGATTCATCATCAGATATAAGGTGTCAAAATGACAAAACACTTATTCAAAACTGATTTTAGGAACATATTTAGACCATAAAAATTCATGGAACTAATTATTTTTGTTTTATAATCCTATGGTTAGTTAATAATTTGGTTACACCATACCTTTTTTAAAAATTCCATCTGTGTCGTCTCCCACACATAAAAAAGATAACCACTTATCCCCATTATTATAACACCTAAAACAAATTCTGATTGAAAAAGAACGTCCATAATAACTTCCAAATAACGTATCATTACATAACTATATGAGTTCACACATAATAACAATTTCATGAATATTTTTTCCAAATAAAGTATCATTCTTATGTAATCAAACATAAACATTAGGGTTTCCCATGGAAGGTAATTAAAAACAAAATCATGTGAAAAGTCTTATCAAATAGAATATCATAATAGTATATAGGAAATAAAGAATTTACTTCATATATAGAAATTAGATATGGAAAATATATATAGATACTGATATTTTATTTCGTGATTATATGAACATGTGTAGAAATACTGTTTCAGAAACTTTTTAAATAAAATATTTTTGTGTGGTTTGAGGAAAATATTAATGATTATTTAAAAAGATAATGGAATAATTATTTTTATAATCCTAGAATGACACAATATTTCATTTCCTAATAAGATGATAAATTTTAGAAAAATAATAATGTCTTAAAATTTGTTACTAAGAGTACATGAAAATGGGGATATGAAACTGGGATGTTCTTTTTTATCGGGATTGATTATCAGGGAGAATTCGGATGTGAACACTATAAAACATGTATTTTCCCATCAATTAAGGATGGAATGATCTAGATACAAGCTATAGAAATATATAAACATAATTTATAATATTTATATAAAAATAATGATTAATTATACTATTGTAGAGAGAGAGAGGGAGAAAACACCAATGAAAAAAAGAGGATTGAAATTGACACCTTATATTAAGTTTTAAACTGTTCTGCACCTATACATAAAGTAATAAATAATACAATTAGATTCATTAATTTATATTTAAAAATAATATCTAATTATAATTTATTTTTTAGTTTATTATGTTAATTTATGGCCTATTTTATCGGTTGTAGTGTTAAATATCATCGTTCGAATGTGTATGTTTACATGGTTTTCCTGATCGATTCCGCTGTGTATGTGTATGGAAGATCAAGTGAAATGAAATTTTTTTTCCAAAATTGAAATTATAAGTTATTACTGAACATGTGTATTATAAAATATTTATATATTTCATTCTTTTATATGTTAGGAGGATTAATCATTAGATAAAACATTAATGTTAATCGTTTTAGGTTAGTTCTTTTGTTTAAACTCACATTGAAGTTGATTGGTTTAAACATTTATATTTTGTGAATCTATCAGTTACAGAAAATAAGTCAGGTTATAAAATAAATTATAAATTAATTTAAAATAATTATTGTCTTTTTATGACCACCATTGAAGATGGTGAAGGAAAATGAAATCTTATTGTCCTGGATGGTGATAAGTTCGCACCTCATGGAAGACGTTTTAATTTTTAGAATAATAGGGAGTGGAGATAAGTTTTTCAGATGGATTATTTGATTATGAAAATAAATTATAGTATATGTTATGTTACATATTTATCAATCCAATGTATAAAGGGAGGTGGGTAGAAAATAATATAATAAATGAGAATGAAAAAAAAATCAAAATATAAATAATTTGATTTTACCTCATGGATTCATCTAATTTAAAACCTACATAGGATGATTTTTTTGTATTTTTTCCAGACCAAACTCACCACAATGTAGTGTAGAGGATTGGGGACTATATTTAGAATAATTTAGATATTGAAAAAAGTTTTAATTGTATGGGGAGATGAGGTGGTGGGGTGGTATTTTATAGAGGAGAGGGGTGTTTCCTCTTTATTGTATTATTTTGTTTATTATTTTATGACAATATTGTGAATAATATTTGAATTATAACTCAATATATTAAAATAAATATCTATAGTTGATGATTATGGGTTTAAATAATTAAATCATCTATGGCTCAATAATTCATAAATTTGATAAATACCATAAATAATCGTATTTTCACAATCCACCAAAAATTCTACTATTTTAGAGAATGCCCAATAATTCACTACAACCATTAGTTAATGTGTTTAATTATAAGGTGAACTATATTTTATGAATATATTTTTTTAAATATATCAAATATAAGTCTTATTAGAAATCATTAGTCACTCGAAAAATAATTTTTTAATATTATAAATAATTTTAAATAATTTTAAAAAAATAACTAATGATACATAATATATTTTTATAATAATATGAAAACAAAAAATAAATTTAGAAATCCATTTTATGAAATTTAATTTAATTTTAAATTAATAAATTAATAATAAAATTGTAATTAATTTTTTTTAATTAAAAAATACAAACATGTAATTTTCATTTCTAAAACATTTTGTTTCTTATTCAAAGATATAGATATATCATATTATTATTTATAAAGTACCAATTATTAATTTAAATTTTTTTAGTGAGGATATTTTTATATTTTCCAAGTTAATATTCTTAGGGGACACAATATTATTTCATTGGTAATGTTACTATTTTATTTGTATAGGATCCTTAATTTCTAATAATTCTTATTATTCCATTCATTATTTATTTATAAGGTTTTATAATGTTTATTATCTGATATTATGTTATTTATACTATATAAAATATTTATAAAAATTTAATTTTCATTGATAAATTTTTATTCATTACAAATATGTCTCTATGATAGATTAATTAAATTATTAAAAATATTATATTAGAGGTTATGAGGGGTTCAACCAAAAAAAGAATATGATTGTGGATTTCAACACAATTCTATTTCATTGAGGTATATTTTATAGTTATGAGCCTATATTCTTTTAAATGGTTTATATTATTCCATTGACATTTAATATCATGAATACTTAATTATTAATGAAATTCTATTATTAAATTTTAGTTATTTAACTTGTGGAAATTTTAATTAAGAGTTAACAAGTGGTAAAGAATTTCATAACTCATTTTCATTTCACTGGGTTATATTACATCCTTATTGACGTTAATATTGTATGATTATGTTTGTAATGAATATTTAATATCTATTATTTTATATTTTATTGTTTTCTGTGGATTTATAATTGAAACACATAATCAATTCATTGGATGATTCTTAATTCAAAGTTATTATATTTTCTTAGGTTCATGTCACAATATTATTATATTTGGGGTTTTTTACACATTTATTTATATTAAAGAAAATTATGTGATCATTGTTTAATAATCCATTAAATTTTACTCTCATATAACTATAGCTTATATTTTCATGTAATAGTATATTTTTAACCTTCTTTGGTAATTAAAAAAAATTGAAAAATGTTTTTAATAAAACCAAACATAATTTCATTCATTGTCTAGAAATATTTTTTCATCCATAACCATGTAATATAATAAAATATTCAAAAAAATATTTAACCATATGAAATTTATTTATGAATATCAATTTTTATACATTTTATCCTTAAAACAAATCAATGAAATATCCTTTTGTCTTTCCAAAAAAGGAAACTTTATATTATTTTTTCTATATCCAAACAGAGTGTACATTATAGTTTGTTTGTCTTTACCCACCGAAATGACCATCATTTATTCAAAACAATCCTTCTCAATTTTAGGATTATCAAATTAAGGAAGATGTTTTTATATGTTAATTACAAACAAAATTAATTTTAAAATAAATTAAAATAGCAATGATTTTTTCCTCAATGATGTTTTTAAAGATATTTTTATTTTATTCATATTCATTAATAAAAAACCATTATTATTAATCCAATGGGTATACATCGTATTTGGCCATTTGGTATTCATCATCTAGAAGGTTTATGATTATTTTCCCCAAGGATAGAAATCACATTCACTTCCGTGAGTCATTCTTGTATTCATTAACTTCCACATAATATATTTTGATCCTAGGGATTATTGAATATTACATTTTCCCAAAATATCCAAAAAATTTATCATGAATATCATTTTGTAGTAAATAATATAAATTTTTCAAATATGGTGTTTACTTTTACAATTATTTGATTAATTGTGAAAATTTTGGTAAAAATGTATCTTTTAATCAATATGGATATATGATGATAAGGTAAATGTTCATTAATTTGATCAATTAATTTATTTATGATAAATTATATTTACCTGTAGAAATGGGTGGGCCCACGTTAATCGATAACCCTTAATGATTCAATTATCCCATGAGATGAATTACTTATCTAAATAATATTGTTTTTACCAAGTAGTTTTAAATTATATTGAGAATAGTTTATGATGGTAAATGTATCATTATCTCGTAAAACATGATGTCCCAAAATTAAAAATTATCTAAATTCGTAATTATTTTTATATTATCCATGTAATTTATGCTATAATAAACTTTATTAGTACATTTAATTATAATATTATGTATTAAAAATGAAAGTTTGTTCAAGTATTTACCTTTCGCTATTAATTATTCCATATCTAGTAATCTGAAAATAATATGTGTTTAGTTATTTACCATCCATTGTGATTTTTTACTTATCTGGTCATCTAAATGTCATGTATATTAATATAATGACCTTGTTATATTTATTAAGGATTATCTATTTATTTAAATTTTATTTTTCTTGAGTTAGCATCCTCTCTATATTAATTATTATTTATTGATTCATGATATCTTCCATAGTACTTAAGCCATATTGAGCATTTGATCTCACCCTTTTTTTCAGTTTTCCCCAGGATTCCATGAAGTGTATAATGAAAGATATGCATGAATATGCTAGATGGAATAAATTTATTATTGAAAAGAATTAATTTTTGTCTTTTTTATACCTTTTTTATAAATGGATCATGTTTGTATAATGTCTACCCAGACTAATATTTTTTTTGGTCCTTTGGGATGTGATTTCCTTTTATCTTAGGACAATGTAATAGTTGTTAGAACTGGCACTAGGCCACTAGTTATCGGTTTTCAACATTTAATATTTACATAGAAATATAAACATATAGTATATATATATATATTTATTTAATCATCTCAATGAGGTTGTAGAATATTTTTAGGTTGTTAAAGAAGAAATAAAATCAGAATATATCAGTAATAAAAATTAACACTTCTCCATGAATCCAACATTGACTAACACAATAGGCCTCAGAAGGATGTTATTTATGGAATAAATAATTTCATAGGATTTTGATATGAATTCATGGAATATTTTGTTTTTATAGGACGAGTGACGTGGATATAATGATGATAATGAGTGAGAGGGATATTCCATCCTTTTATAATTATAATTGGTGGAAATCGAGGAAATGATTAAAATATTAGAATAAAAAAATCCATACTAATGTGGATGTCGAAAAAATGGACGACAGATCTATGATAAAATAATTTAATATAGAAATCAATTCATCTAATGATATTTAATATTGTTTTCTTATATTAGTCATATTATCATTCATTCTAAACCCATCATTAAATTTTATTATCCATAACAGAGATAATAATGTTTTACCTTAGTTAGTATTAATTATTTTCCAAAAAATAAATTTTCCTCATTACCAAATATGAAAATTATGATATAAAATATGTAAATAATATTCTCAGTTTCAATTTTAAATTGTATTGGAAATTGTTTTAAAAATAATCATAAAAATATGAATGAAAAATATATTTAGAAAATTGTATTTTTAACCCTAAATCATTATTTATTCTCATAAAATATCATGTAAAAAACATTAAATGAATGTTAAAATATTTTAATTAATATATTTTTTTTAATTTATCAATATAATTACTCAATAATAATTAGCAATTTAATTTATTGAGATAAAAAAATTTCTCATTAAATAGTTTTCTAGAAAAAAACAAATTTTTAAATTTAAATGCTTTCATTTTCAGTTTTTAGTAATTAATAACCAATAGATTCATTTTATTACAATGAGAAAATATTAAAAATTTTATTACTCTAAATAATTTTCATAAATAAAATATAGAAATAAAATGATCATAAATAAAATACATCAAAATTTTATTTAAGATATTTATTCTTTTATAAATGAATTAGTAATTATTATAAAAATATAAGACATCATGTAAATTATATATAGACATATTAAACATAAAATGTATAAGTTTTATTGAAATTATTTTAGGGAATTATTCTTTATAAGATATCAAACACATAGATTTATTAATAGAAAATATGTTCTAAAATATCATGGAATTGCATTCTTCTCCTTTATTAGAATTTCACTCATGATGTTTTATCAATATGATAAAAATAAGTATGGATACATCTTTATCATCCCATCCTTAGTTTTCCATGATGCTTTATTATGTTTATTATTCATACATAGATCCTTTCAAATGTATGAAATATTTTTCAGCCAAACATTATCTATATGATCCATAATTTCAACTATTTTTTTCAAAAGAATAATCTTCCACAAAGGGAATGATTACATATATTAGATTATATGGGGTATATAGTATGTAATTCATATATAGAAATACATGGAACACATAATAAACTAGCCATCAGAAATGAATGATGAACCATGTGATAATTTATCACCCTAATACGATCAATAATCTCATAGGGACTGATATAGCTTAGCCTAATTGTTTTATTCTTTCAAAACCTAATAAAATTAACCCAAGATGATAATATGATGAAAATTTAATCACTAAAAATAAACAGTAGATATGAAAAAAACATTCACTTTTTATTGACTCTGAGTATCCCTAATGTGTTACCAAATGACTATAACATTCTCGACCATGAACTTGGAATGCTAAGGTATCAATGCCTTTTTTTCTCAAACATTTTGTAAACGTGTTTTAGTTATACATTTATTCTAATATAGGGATTTACATTTATTGATTTGAAAATTCAGTGAGATATATAATTATAATAAATTTTCACACTATTAAATTGTTAATAAAAAATTCCTTTTAAATCCATAGAGTACTCTATCATATAATCATATGGAGCTTGAGTGGTCATATATGATTAACCATATATATGAGGATGATAGTATGAGGAAAATAACTAATTCATATTCAAATATGGTTTATGACATATCCATAAAATTGAAGTAATCATTAATTATTTCTATGATTTATTTGATTTTGGTACCCTATGATACATTACCAACTCCTTTATGTATAATCCAGAAAGGGATTGTGCCCCCCCCTAATATCCTTCAAGTATTATGACCCATACATTACATATATATTTTACATAAATTTTTAATTATTTCTTACATAACATAACCAAAATCACGCTAGGACCGTATAGGTTTAGTGTGTTTAGAAAATGTTAAACATAAAAACTGGTTCTTAAGACATCTATATTTTCTCCTACATATTTCTTCCAAAAAATACTCCATTTGGACATATCTTACTTAATACCCTACTTCATGTATTGGGGAACAGAAACATATTGAAGGGTGAAGTCAAATCCTCAGGATGTTTAAACAAGGGAAATATCAATCATATCATAATCCTAAGAACATAACATTATAAAATCATATCAAGCATATAAAAGATCAAAATATCAGGTCATGTGATAACTCATAAAATTGAACTGTAATCCCAACAGTCATAACATAAGGCATGAATATTTAGGAAATACACATCTGATAATATAAAATCATTTCAAAATATTCAAGGCTCATTTACAAGACAATCATATCTGACAATGTCCATTACTTAACCGAGTTCACTCCTCATTCCAGTAATATAACACTGAACCAGATTTACATGAAGTTACATTAATGTCTATCTCATGATACTTAAATATTTACCCAATTCATTGGGGGATGATATAGGTCCAAACCATCCCAAAATGCAACCATTTTTTAAGTGTTCCATAAAAACATAAATAAACATTAACTGTATCATATCCCATTAAATAAAACGTGTTTCTTGAACATCATTTCATCATTATAGATATAAAATAAAAAAAATTCTAAAAAAAGTTCTCATTATAAACAAAAAATAATAATACTAATAATATGGATCGAAATATAAAATTATTTATAGAGTTCCATATTAAATGGAAATAATTTTGACAAAACACATGAAAATAATTATTTTTTGAAAACATCCTTTCTTTGTCCAAAATTTTTCCTTCCAAAAAATGAAATAAATTTTTTTAAGATACAAATTTATGAGAAAATCACCTTTTTTATTGAAGGGTAATATTAAAGTAAATAAGGATTTATGAAAGTGTAAAAATCTGTCCATGTCGTACAAGTTAAAAATCATTTTTCTCATACTTTTCCAGAAAAAATCAGTAACGACCTCAAACCAAAAACAAAAAATGTTTCAATTCATATCATTAAGTAAATATTCACCAATGGTAAAAATTGAAATTAAACTATTATCATAGGATATATTGAATATTTTTTAATATTTATTTTGGAAACATGAATGTGGATGATAAATATACCCTAGTTAATACATAAGAATAATCAATCTCGGATAAAAATGAGATCTGGAGAGTTATCCTTTAACATCGGTCTGATATGAATTGTATGTATCTGAAACACATTTATAATGATATAATTTTCTTAAAATCATTATAATATAATCATATTTATTTTTATGGTAACATTTATGATCTTATTTTCATCCATTTGTTAGTCTCATTCCATTGTTACTCGTTATTCGGTTATTAACTGCTTTATGATCAAATGTATATTTTGTTAGATAAGATATTTTTACACATTTTGATTATAGTTTTATCATTTAAATATTGGTATTAGTATATTATATATCATATTTATTTATTAAATTCATATAAATTGTTATCATTTAAGGAATATTATGAAAAATGAAACATATCGCACCACGAAGCTGATAATCAGTACGTATGCCCAAGAAATAATATAGTTCCCATAATTATGGAATGGTATTAAAGTGGATTGTGTATAGTATCTCAAAATCAATATAATTTTATATTAATAAAATATATATTCATTAATTCTATCATTATACACATCCATGTAAGGTGGTGGTGAAAAATGGATTACACCACATCATGGAGACGGTAAGCCATACATACGAACACCGAGAGATTTCATTTTTCTTAGGATGGGTATAAGTTAGAATATGGTTGTTTCAAAATAATAACCTCTTATTGTATATGTACTACTAGATATATTACATTGTAATTAAATAACACATGAGGTGGATGTAGAAGTAAAATGAACTATGAAAGAATCAGAAAATGATATTACCTCTACTTCGATGTGCCTCTTATAAATCTTCAAATAGGGAGCTAGAGTTAGAATTTGAAGAAATACCGGACCTCTATAATGTTTTTAAGGAATTTGATAAGGGAAATTGGTATAATATGATTGATATTAAATTCTAAATATGATGTGAAGAGTTCAGGGAGGAAGTTTCACTTTATAATTCAGCTCAGGGGCTCTTTTGGAATCCTCCCAAATAATAAATTATAATAATATAAAACACCACATAAAAACCTCAAAATGTCCCAATTTTAAATATGAGATGATATAGGGATGTAATGTCATCAACCAGTATATTTCAGACAAGTTTTTATTTTAATTTAAGCATTATAATTTTAATTAACACATAGTTATTTTATTTAATTTTTAATTAGGGTAACAAATATTTTAATATAATAATGGTGAAATATTTACATATTTGAAATCAATTTACTCAATGAATAATTTAGAACATTTTTGGACCATATCATAATAATTTAAGAAAACCCTATTTTCATTAAATATCAATAGTGTCAATTTTGACTATATATATTGCATGGATTTTTAAAAATATAAAATTAAGAAGTGAACCTCGATCCAAATATTTAAGTATATCCCTATGTGGTTACGGTAATCTATAAAATTCATTGGATATAATAATTATCCAAAATTATATTCATTATAATATTTTTAAAAACATTTATTTGGACTATTCATTTATAATATACATACTACAGAAATGTTGACTAATTTTTAATATACTAATCTGTCGAATAAAAATTAAAAATATAATAATTGGATGAAGATAAATGAGTTATAATTCATAAGCATAATATTAGTCAAATTTATCTTCTTAAAAATCCATCATTAAAATGCTATACTCTTCTGAAACATTAATGTGAAAATTTATCCTTTTCTTAAAATAAAATAATATAAGTGTCATAATCATTTCTATAAGAATCCAAATGACCAATAGGTCTCCCCTTGAAAGATTATGGACATGATAAACTTGACCAAAATTGTTTGGTCAAGTGTTTGTGCCTTTTTCTAGTTATTAATTTCTTAAAAAATAAAGTTTTCTTATTTCTCATCAATTAATTAATTTTTCCATCATCATACTATAAGAAAATAAATCAATTTCTTATTTTAAAAAAATAAAAATAATTTTTCATGATTAATAAACTACTTTAGATATAAAATGAGTATTTAAAATATAATTAATATTCTATTTATCAATATACTAAAAATAACTAAATTATAAAAGTATGACTGAGGAATATTCACTTTTATTATAATAAAATAAATTAAATGACCTAATCTCATACATGTGGGTTCTAATGGATACCATTTCAACCCAACTATGTTTTATGGGATACATAGAATCATTCAATTATATTAATACAATTGTTAAAGTAATTTTATAATCATGATTATACAAATAATTACCCTATGTACCCTTTTTTCATGTTAATAAAATTTACCAAAGTTACTATTCGTATTGCCCATAAATAAAATAATGATATTTACATAATATGGACTTACTCTTTAAAAATATGGTATATATTTTTTATAATTAAAAACAAAAATGTTATATAAAATAATTTAAAATTATTTATGTTGTTGAATTGAGAAAATTAGCTTTAAAAGTAAAAATATTGTAAAAGATTAAAAATTATTTTACATATTAATATAGTGTAAATTTAATTCTAAATAACTAATTTATATTAATGAGTAAAAAATATTCTATTTATACATTGAAATAATTCAATTATAAAATATAAATATATAAATTATTTCAATGAAAAAAATTATTTTCAATTAAAATTTACCATAATTTTATTATTTGAAAAAATATAAAAGTTATTAGAAAAATATAAAAAATTTATTAAAAGTAAATTTTTATATTCCACATAAAAAATACATGGTTATGTGGTCATATAAAAATTATTAATGTGTCAAAATCATTATTTAAAAGGGTTTTAACATTCAACGGTGTAAAATCAACCTTTTTTTTAAATAATATGTTTTTACACATAAAATAAGATTTTATTAATACACTCTAACTAAAATATTGATTGGCTGAATATAAAACATATATATTCCATTAATTTAATTACCCAAATACATTCACTAAAAAAATATAGTATCTAATTGATTTATATTTTTCATAAATAATTGATTGCTAGTGAATTCAAAATTCATTTTCATAGTTTACACATAATTATTAATGATAACCTGATGGTTAGGATATAATGGTAATTTCATAATAAGGGTGTCTCGTGATTCGTTTAAAATCAATATTGTGTGCAAATGAAGATAATGAATAATAAAATTTTGTTCAAGAAAATATGTCATAACAACTTCTGGGTGTTACATTCTACCCCCTTAAACTGAATTCTACACCATAAATGCTTTAATTGGAAACAAAATGATGAGGAAAACTCTACCTAATCATGTCATCATGTTCCCATACAACTTCTTAAAATTTTTGGTTCATCCATAAAACATTAACCAAGCGAGTGGTCTTCTTTCTTATAACTATTTCTCTACGATCTAGAATCTCAATCATGTTTTTTAATAATATATAGAATTCCCCAGTGGTACGACTTCTAAACTTAGTAAATGTGAAGGATAAGGTATTTACTTTATCAAGATTGATACATAGAATAAATCATGAATTTGGGAGAGATTCGGTCGAAGTTACAATCAATAAGATACAATTCCAACATAATCTAGACATTCCTAAAGACTGATATACTTAGGGTTCAACATGCCCTTCATTCAAAATATCATTGCTCTCTTTCAATGAGATATTCATAAAAACACCTTGTCACCCACTTCAAACACAATGACTTTTCTTCTGTTGTCAGCAAAAAAAATTCTACTCTGAGCTTCTATTATGTGTACCTGAATAGATCATACCTTTTATTCCATTTCATAGATAATATCATGTATAAATCGATCTATTTCCCAAACATTATCTTAGCATGTTGGAGTTTTGCACTTATTTCCCAAAAGGGATTCATAAGGAGTTATCAGAATAATGGAGTAAATGTTATTGTTCCATGAAAATTTCACCAACCGTTGCTACTAATCCCAATAATCTTTTAAATCCAAAGAGAATGATCTTAATGTGTCCTATAGAGATTGAATTGTCCTCTAATACTTATCATGCTTCTAAGGATGAAAAATAGTGCTGAATCATAACACTACATCCAAATCATGCGAAAGACTTTTTGAAACCTCGATGTAAACCTCGTATCCTGGTCAGAAGTAATGGAACATGGTAATCAGAACAATCCTACCAGGTCTTATACATATGTCATGTCATTCTAATCAAGGGAAAAATAATATATAATATAAAGGAAGCGTGCTGACTTTGTAAGGACATCAACTATATCCCATATTGAATTATGGCCTTTAGATATTTTTGGATGTCCAACAATAATGTCCATAGTGATGATTTACCATTTCCATTATTGAATATGAAATAGTAGTAACATCCCCTTAGACATTGTCAATCACCAATTACTTTATGAAAAAATAAGCGTCAAAAGGCATATATTTTCATGACATCTAACAAAAAATACTCTTTCAGGTCCCCGTACATCATTTTCATTCTATAGATAATTGTGACCGAAGAACAATTAGCATAATCTAATAAGAAATTATTTAAAATTGGTTTGGTGGAATACAAACCTTGTTCCCGATCCTTATTATTTCAACATAATTAATAATGAATTTAGAGACATTTCTCACATTCTTTTGCAGATCAACATTTTTTTAAGCCTACTTAATCTACACATGTAAAGATGGTTAATCATTCATTTCATAAAGATAATATTTCTCTCATTCCTTTAAAATTGGAAGATCTTTTCATTGAAAATACATTAATATAGGATCTTTTGTGATCCACATCATGGACAGGCTAGCATGGTCATGTCGACTCAAAGCATCCACTGTCTTGTTCTCATTCCCAGGGTGGTTTTGTATTGTGTGGTATTAATCTTTAATCAACTCCTACTATCTTCATTGTTTCATATTCAGATCATTTTCTATGAAAATATCCTTTAAACATTTATGGTCAGTATAATATCACACCATTCATTATAAAGATAATCCATCCATATCTTTAATTAAAATATTACTACATCTAACTTCAAATCATGAGTTCTATAAATTTGCTCATGGATTTTCAATTTCTGTGAGGCATAATCTATCACCATATCATTTTATATGATACGACATCCTTGCCCCTTATTGGAAGCCTCACTATAGATCACAAACATTTCTCCAATACAATGCAGTGTGAGAATATGTAGACTATTTAACCTTATTTTAGATATTAGAAATTCACTTCACATTACTTCATCCAAATAAACATAAATCATTATGATGTCAACCTGGTTATAGGATTATAAAATCATGAAAAATATTTCACATAAAACCAATAATATGTAGTCGAACTATGATAACGTTAGATCTCAGTTACCATATTGGGTCTCATAATACCTTCAACAACTTTTGATCTTGATGGATCCAAATATACCCCTTCTATTGTGATTATGTTACCAAAAAATGAAACTATATAAAGCCAAAATTCACACTAGGAAACTTTATCATAAATATTCTCTATTAATAGGGTATTTAGTATAATTATCATGTGGTATTCATGTTCATTTGTTCTCTTCATCTGAACCATAATGCCATCTATAAAGACTAAAACAAATTGATCATGATAATAATTAAATAATCTAGTCATTAGATCCATTATGATAGCGTGGGAATTAGTATGACCCAATGGAATTGTAATAAATTAATATAGTTTACACCTTGTATGGAATTTCTTCTTCGAAATACCCTTATTTTGACCCTAAATTTTTGATATCTTGAATGAAGATAAATATTTGAAAAGAATTGAGCTCCATGTAGTTGGTAAAATAAGTCATAATTGCGAGAAATAGAATACTTTTTCTTTATTGTGAACATCTCAGGTTCTTGGTAATCAATTCAGAGTATCATTGATCCATCTATCTTATTAAAAAATTATAGGTTCTCCCATGGTGATGAACTATAGTGTAGGAATACCTTTAAAATATTCCCTCGATGTTTCTTTTTCAATTTATGAAACACAATTGGGTACAATATATAAGATGTCTTTGAAATAGGCATAAAACCTAGTATGAGTTCTATTGAAAAATAATCATCACAATTTGGTAGAAGAACTATCAATTCCTCTGAGAAGTCATCATCAGAATCTTCTAAAATGGGTGTATTCATAGTAATGATTTTCTATACAACCATTTGAGTTAAATAACCTTCATTTATAGAAATCAAGATCCATAAGATTGATGAAATTTATACAGGAAGGTTATATTCATCCCTATATCGATATATTATCATTGATTTATCTGGAATAGGAAATGTGACTTCCCTTCCATGATAATTTATATGAACTCTATGTAGATAAATCCAATATTTTCTAACAACCACATAAAATTCCACTATAGGAAGCATCATAAGATTTTCAGGAAGCAGTTTCCCCCAAATGTAAACTGAAGAAGAATTAGAAACATTTGATATGAAAGGTTTTCCATTATGAGTAGTAACAGCTAACTAAAAATCTAATTGTTGAGGTAATATAGACATACCATTTAAAAATTCATTAGAAATAAAAGAGTTCTTGGATCCAAAATCAAATAAAACAATTTCAATATTAGTGTGGATGGTTTGTGTACCATTCACCACTTCATTATCATAATCAACATCACCGATTGTGAATGCCTGTGAATTTCCCATGTATTTTTCTTTAATAGTGTTTTGATTTCTATCATCATCCATAACCCATGGATTAGTGAATTGATTGGAAAAATTCCCTATATTATTTCTCTTGTATCATTTAAGTTATGATGATCATTTTATGTATCCTTTTCATTGTCTGTATCATTAAAAATATTTTTCACATCACTTCAGTATTGAACTAACTGGTGAAATTATATTAGACACAAAAAAATTTACTAGTATCATTAAGACAATTACCACCATGTTTCTTTCAACACATTGAGTATTATATAAAAACATCTTCTTTTCAGTGTGGTCTTTATATTTTTCATTGAATTCCATTTTTATATTCTTATCAAACTCATATGATTGATTGGTAACACCAATATACATCCCATCCATGAGATAACTTTGAACAATTTCCTCATAGCTATTGAAGTCCCTTATGGGTACTTCCCTTGGGATACTTGGTTTTACTCCACTAAAGAATAGATTAATATCAATCTTAGGCTAGATAATAATTCTAGAAGTATAACATGGATGTGTAGTAATATTTTCTTCAAAGGTTACAATAGATTCATTATCCTTTTTCACAAGTTCAATGAAATCCTTCTGTATTTTTGTTCTAAGAATATGAAGAATGTACATAATGAATATATGTTCTTGACTATTTCCATTTTATGGATTTTATTTTATCTCTTTTTTCTTGTATTCTTGATAAGATTCCACTATATATCTTCTTTACATTCCAAACAATATACTTCTAAGATGACTTGATCATTTTCAGAACATCATGGAACTGAAAATATATTTTCAATAGTGTTAATCACTTTTTTAGCTAGTAAGGGATCAGAAGACCCGCCGAATGAATGTGGTTGGGGCCTCATTAAAGATTCAACAGAATGACGCTCCCTACTTTTCCCATTGTTATGTTTACAATGATTTGTAGCTTGAGAAATTTTTGTGAACATTGAAAAATTATTTTTTATTCCAGTTCCCATATCATTTGGTTTCATAGGGGGACATTCCGTACATTACTCAACACATTCAACATTAATATAGTTCATTCAGGTTATATGAATTGATTAAAACTCCAAAGCATGGTTTGAGAAGCACAAATCTTAATGGGAAAACAACTTAATTCAATAATAAAAAACCAATTTAGGACATGATAGGAATTATACAAGGTTATTAATGAACACCTCTAAAACAATATTATTTGATTGTAACATATACTTAGATAAAACTGTTGGGTTCTTACAAAGGTTGTACAATCCTAGTTTCCAAAGGATAACTATACATTTCAACTGATACAAAGTATAATAGACCAAACATTACATATATATTTTACTTCATCATTATTAAACACATATTAAAAAACATAAAAAAAAACTCAAATACATTATTTGTTTAGATTCTTTATAAACTGGGAAACAAAACCAACTCATTCATAAAACATTTACATTTTCACCCCGTAATTATTCCAAACTAGACACTAATTTTACATAACTAACTTAATACCCTTCATAATATATTGAGTAAAACTAATATTATAATCTCCCAATAATAGTGATCAATTTAATTTATTGAGGTAAAAAACATTGATCGCAAAAAATGGTTTTCTGAAATAAACCACTTCGTTAAATTTAAATGATTTCATTTTAATTTTTAAATAATTTATAATGAATCAATTAATTTTATTATTGGGTAAAAAATAAATATATTAATTAATCTAATTAATTTTTGTTAAAATAAAAAATACTATAAAATATGATCTTAAAAGAACTACTTCGACTACATTATTTATGATCTATAGTCTTTTATAAATGAGTTAAAAATTATATTCAACAAATTAAACTACTTTAATATTATATATAACAATATTCAACATAGAATGTACATGTATTATTGAAATTATATTTGGGGCTCATTCTTCCTATAATATCAAACTCATTGATATATTAAGGAAAAATATATTCTAAAATATATAGGTATTACATTATTATCTCTTATTAGAACTTCACCCTTAAATTTTTTCACACTCGTATAAATAACTATGGATACATATACCTCTTCTCATCCAAAACATGCAATGTAGATTTAATATGTTAATTATTCATCCATATAACCTTTACAAGGTATAAAATATTTTTTACGAAGCATTATCTATATGAACAATTATTTCAACCATTTTTCGTCATAAAAATGATCTTCCACCAATGGTATGTCCTCTTTTTTTAGATTATGTGTGGTATCTAGTATGTAATTTTTCAAAATAAATACATGGAATATATAATAAACTTAGGAGAGGTAACTGAGGAAGAACCAAGTTATAATCTATCTTCCCAATTTGATCAAGAATCTAATAGGGACTGATATACCTATGTATAAGTGTTTGGATCATTCAAACCCTTATAAAATTAACCGAATATGATAATTTTAGTAATAATGTATCAGCAAAAGTAAAGTCTACAAATCAAAAAATATTTTATTCATTACTTTTAAATCAACCTTGAGTATCCCTATTGTGTTACAGAATTACTATAACATTCTCTACCATTTAACTAGCTATCTCATGTATCAATACATTTTGTTATCAAACATTATTTAAGCATGTTTCAGTTATACATTTCACCACATATAAGGATTTATATTGTTCCTTCTAAAAATTCAATGGAAATATATTATTGTAATAAAATTTGACATGTGGAAGGTTTTAATCACAAATTCTTTTGAAATCCATAGTGCACCTTATCATAAAATCTTCTAGAGATGGAATTGTCATATAAGATAATCCATTTTATGTGGATGATAGTATGTGAAAAATATAAAATCCATATTCAAATATAGTTTAATACTTAATTATAAAATTGTGGTAATCCTCATATTTTTCTATGGATTAACTGAGTGTGGTACTCTATGAAACGTTACCAACACTTTAATGAATAATCTGGAAAGGGTTTGTTCATCCGTAACATCTCGAATGTATTACAGACCAAACATTACATATAGATTTTACATAAAAATTGATTATTATTTCTTACACAACATAACAAAAACCACACTATGATTGTATAGGTTTAGTGTCTTTAGAAACATTGAATCATAAACCACTGGTTCATAAAAAATGAATATTTCCACCCACATATTTCATCAAAACTATAATCCTATTTTACATACCTTACTTATTACCCTTCTTCATGAATTGGGGAAAACAAACATATGAAAGGGTGATCTGAAATTCAAAGTGTAATCACGGAAAATATAAATCATATCGAATTCAAAAGAACATATCATTTGAAATTCCAATCTAGTATATAAAATTACATAATACCATGTCATGGGATAAATCATAAATGTGAAATGTAATTTCAATTTTCATAAAATAAGACACAAAATATTGCAAAATACAAACATTATAATTGGAAATAATTTTATAATTGGAAAGGATCATTTCCAAAAACATCAACGTTGACAATGTCCATTACTGAACCGAGTTCACTCCTCATTACAACCCTATATTACTGAACCAGATTTACTTTTCATTGAAATCATGTCTATATAATTAGATATAAATTATTACCCAATGATTTGGAGGGAGATATTGGTCCCACCAATCTCATAATGAATCCATTATTATGTGTTCCGAAAGAACATAAAAACATTCGACACAAAATAACACATGAAATAGAATCAGTTTCTTAAACATCATTTGATCGTAATTGATATAAAAAATGTATTTCCTAAATTACATTCTATAATAAAGAGAATCATATCATTATAATGAATAAAATATAAGAATAATCATATTAAAATTGGTATGTATTATATGGACAATGATTTTGAGAAAACACATGAAATTTAATCTTCAGTAAAATATACTTTCTTTATCAAATTTTTTTTCCTTCCTCAATATTCCACACATTTTTAGACGAAATAATTGGATGTGAACCTAACCCACTAATAATGTTAGGAAAGCCAAAAGGAAATAAGAAATTATGAAATTGTAAAAATATGTTCATTTTTTACAAGATTAATAACATTCTTCTCGTATTTTTTCAAAAAACACAAATAGTACCTCATACCGAAAATGAAAAAAGATTACATTCATTCTTTTTTAAAAAAAATTCACAAATAGTCAAGAAATACGTTAAAAAGTTATAGAAGGATATAAATAAAAATTTTAAATACATATTTAGGAAACATGAGAATGGATGATAAAGATTCACTAGTAAATACTTATGAATAAACAATATCAGATAAAAACTAGATTTGTAGAGTTATCCCTTACCAAAGGACTGATATGGTTACTATGTATCTGAAACTCTAGTATAATGATTTTAAAAAATAATTATTTATTATATAATCATAATCATTTTTAGGATAAAATTTATGATTCAATTTTCATCAGTTTGATATAAACATTTCATTATAACACCTTAT
The DNA here is from genome assembly GCA_963277665.1 of Viscum album. Taxonomy (NCBI): domain Eukaryota; kingdom Viridiplantae; phylum Streptophyta; class Magnoliopsida; order Santalales; family Viscaceae; genus Viscum; species Viscum album. The sequence goes on from OY728159.1 coordinate 504,357,823, forward strand.
TCAGGTATTAATTGCTTTATGTTCTAATACATGTTTTGTTTGACATCTTCCCATTACTCATTTTGGTAATAGTTATATCATTTAAAACATGTTATTATTGAAATATATGTCATATTTATTCAATAAATTCTTTTATATAATCATTCATGAATGAATGTTATGTAGAACGAATCACATTCCAAGGTGGATACGGTAAGTCGTACGTATGCACAGGTGACAATATCGTTCTCATAATTGTGGAATGGAATTGAGCATGATGTGTATAGTATCTCTGAATCAATATAATATTATATTAATCATAAATATACTTATTTATTTCATTATTATATATATAAATTTACGGTGGTTGTGAAAACCATATTATAGTACAGTGTAGGGACGATAAGTCATACATACGCACATGTGGTGATTTCAATTTTTAGAGGATAAATAAAAGGTATACTATAGTTGTTTATAAATAATAACCTATCAGTATATATGTACAAATAGATTAATTACTTTCTAATGAAACTACACATGATGTGGATGTCGAAGAAGAAATATGTTTGAAATAATCAGTTAGTGATATTACATCTTCTTCAACGTGACACCTCTAAATCTCTCCTTAGAGAACTAGAGTTGTCCTTTTAAGAATAAAATGACATATAAATTGTTTCTAGGGATTTTTATAATGTAAATGGATAGCTCATGGTCGATCCTGAAGCCTCAAAATGACGTAATGATTTGAGGGAGGAAGTGCCCCTTTATAATTTAGGTGAGGGGAACATTTCGAAGCCTCAAAAATAAAAATTTCTAAAAAATTAAAACACCACTTAAAAACCTCCAAAAATTACCAATTTCAAAGAATATATGAGATACGGTTGTAATCTCATCAATTAATAAATTTTATACAAGTGTTAATGTAAATTTAATGATTATCTTTTAAATAACACTTTGTTATTATATTTAATTTTTAACAATGGTAAAAAATATGTCATTATTAAAAGAGTGAAATTTTTACTTATTTATAGTAAATTAGACCATAAATTAAAACATTAGAACATTTTAGACCATATCATAATAATTTAATAAAACCTTATTTTGACGAAATATTAATAGTGTCAATTTTGAGACTATTTATTTCATAAATGTTTAAAAATATAAATATAATAAGTAAACCTCGAAACAAATATATAATTATATCACTAAGAAGTCATGTAAATCAAGAAAATTATATTTACATAATAATTATTAAAAAATATTTTTATTAAAATATTTTTAGAAATAGTTATTGGATCACTTCATTAATAAAATAATTAATACCACATTTTATTGTAATTATTAAATATACATATTGGATTAAAAAACAATATAAAATAATATTATGAAGATAAATCCACTATCTTTCAGAAGAATATTTGTAGTCTAATTTATCTTCTAAACAAGACATCATTAAAAATTCTATACTCTTTTAAAACATGAATGTGACAAATTTACCTTCATCATAAATAAAATAATTTAAGTGTCATAATCTCTTATATATGTCTCCAAATGATAAAAAATATTATTTTTGGATTCTTATGATATATATATACTCAACTAAAAAGTTTTGTTATAGTTTTTGGGCTTTTTGATTGTTATTAACATTCTAATAAATATTGATTAATTGATTTCCCATCAATTAATTAAAATTTTCCACATCCATGTATAAGTCTTTAAAGAAATTATATATTTCCTAAAAACTACAAAGAAATTATCACCATAAAGAAAAGGATTTAATATTTTACAAGAGTATTTACAAATTAATTTCTATTTTTCATAACCATATATAAAAAATAATATTATTATTAAAAATTTAGTGATAAATATTTCACTTTTCATTAAATAAAATAAATTAGATGTCGTAATTTCATCAAAGTGAGTTCCAATGGATACAATTTCCCCCCAAGTATGGTTAAATGAATATTATAATGACCCAATTATATTGTGTATAGTGTTAGGGTAATTTTATAATATTATTTATACACATAATTAACATATTTACACTTTTACTTTGTTAATAAAAATAACCACAGTTGGTATTCTTATTTCCCAAAAATATAATAATTACATATAAATAATTTGGACCAAATTATTCAAAATATAGAATATATTTTTCAAATTTCAAAACACAAATGATTCATTAAATAATTTAAAATTAATCCCAATTTTGAAATGAGAAAACTAGTTTTAAAAGTTAACATATTTCAAAAGATTTAAATGTTTTTACATTTTAATTTAGTGTAAAATTATTTCCAATGAGAGACATTATATTAAATTTTAAGAATATAATATAAATATTTTAAATAAATTCAATAATATAATTTAACCATATAAATTATTTCACAGAACAATGTTATTTTGAATTAAAATTTAATAAAATTTACTATTCATCAAAACATGAAAATTAAAAAAACAAAATATAAAAAATTCATTGAAAGTGAATATTTATATCCTGATTTAAAATTACATTTTTATATTTTCATATAAAAAATTAATGTTTTAAAATATTAATTTAAAATGGGTCATCCATTCAATGGTGTAAAGTTAACCTTTTCTGAAAAATAGTGTTTTACACATCATATATGGTTTTATTCATACCCTATGACTAATATATCCATTAGATGAATATAATTTTTTTATTAAGTAAATAACACACATTTATCTCATTAATTTCATTACAAAACGTAATTCACTCAAAAATTCCATTATCTAATTCATTTATATTTTTCCAAACTAAAAAATAGCCAATTAAATAACAATGAATTTTCATAAGATAGTTAAAATTAATCCTTCTAACCTAACAACTAAGATATAATTGTAACTCTATTATAAGTTAATCGGATATTTCGTTTAAACACAAAATTTACTTCCTAGAAAGATATTTAAAAATAAATATTATTTAATGAAAATATATCAAAATAATATCTAACTGTTACATTTTACAACCCTAAAACTAATTTCACCCTAAAAATTCATCACATGGAATCAAAAGGATGATGATAGCTCTCCCTCATCATATACTCAAATTCCCATTTAGCTTCTTCAAAATGGTGGTTCCATCATAAATCATTACACAAGTGAGTTGTCTTGTTTCGTAGAAAATTTTCTCATTAATCCCGAACCACTATCGGTTCTCCTTCATAAGAAAGATCATGCTCCAACGGTACGACCTCTGAGCTTAGTACCTATGAAGGATCCAATATGTAAATTATTTTGATAGATACATAAAACACGTCATGAACTTGAGATAGATTCCATGAAAATTCCAATCATTAAACTACCTTCCCAATATGATCCAAAATTTCAAAAGAACCGATATACCTAGATCCCAACTTTCCCTTCTTTCAAAATTTTATTACTCTCTTAAATAAAGATATTTATAGAAACACATTATCAACAATATAAAACTCTAGGTCTTTTTTTGGTTATCAATAAATTTTTTTTATCTACACAGAGCTACTATTATGTGTTGCTTAATATATCTGACATTTTCTTCCATTTCATCAACAAGATCATGTCCAAATAGCTTTATTTCCCTAATTTCATCATGTCCAGTTGCAGTTCTATTGTTCATTCCATAGAAGGCTTCATAAGAATCCGTATAAATAAATGTGTGACATCTGTTGTTTACTTAAATTCCCCTATAAGAATGTGTTTCTCACAAAAACATTTGTAATCAAAAGAGAACGATCTCAATAGGCCTTACAGAGTTTAAATTTTCTTCTCAGACTTATTGTCTGTGGGAGGATGATAAGAAGTTATAAAACATAACTATGTATCCTGATCATTCTAATGACTCTCCCAGAACATCGAGGTAATCCTCAGATCCCAATCAGATATTATTCAAAATTGGTATTCCATGGAATCTTACAACTTCCTTTACATATGTCCTGGAAATCAGATCAAGAGTTAAATCCCCTCTAATAGAAATGATGTGTTACAACTTCATAAGGCGATCAATTATAACCCATATAAAATGTTGCCATTTAGCATTTGTGGGAAGTCCTAAAATAAAGTCCATAGTGATTTTTTCGCATTTCTATTCCAAAATTGGTTGTGGTTGAAACGTCCCCTTATACTTTTTCTCTCAGCCTTAACTAGCTAACAAACCAATCATCGAGATAAATATTCAGTAACTTATCTTTTCATTCCATCCGACCAAAAATACACTTTATCGTCCCTGTTCATCTTTGTACATCCTAGGAGAATAGATAATTAAGAAATACTAATGTCATACAATAGCTCCATATTTAATTCCTGTATGGGAGTAATACAAACCATATTCCTAAAACATGTTATTTCATCATAATCAAGGATTAATTTAGTAACATTTATCACCTAATATTGTAGTTTTACTTATTTCCTATGCGACTACATAATATTCACTTATATAGATGGTTGGGAATTCATATGATAAATATAATATTTCTCCCCTTACATTAAAATTTCATGATCCATCTTTTCAAAATAAATTAAAACTATAGGTTTTCTGACCCTCATCATGGATAGGATATCATGGTCTTGTTGACTCAAAGCATATTCCACCTTTTTACTTTTTAATGGTGCTAATGTATCGAGTTATCATAATCATTATTCTAATACAACAATATTATTTGATGCATATTGATATCCTTTTGTATAAAAATATAAATTAAATATTTATTATCAAAATAACTGTCACACCTTTTAACATAATGATAATTCCTCTATATCTTTAATGAAAATATTACCACAGCTAACTCCCAATAATGAGTTGGGTATGTTTTCTCATGTTTTCATCATATTTCTAGAGGCAGAATCTATCATTATATTATTCTTCATTAGAACGCATCCCAACCCTTTCTTAGTTTCATAACTGTAGATCACAATCATTTCTCGACTAAAAGGTAGTGATAGAGTAGGTGCACTAGCTAACCATATTTTTAAATCTTTGAAATTCTCTTAACATTCACTTGTCTAATCAAAATTTTCTCTATTATATGTCAATAATGTTAGTTAATTAGATAATTGTGAAAAAATTTAAAAAATATAAGATATATATAGTCAAACCAAGAATACTTCATATCTCAGTTACTAATTTGGGTCTCATCCTTCTGTCGAAAAAATATTTTTAATATAGATCCAAAGATATCCATTCTCTTGAGATTATGTGATCCTAAAATGAAACATTCTAACGAAAAAATTAACACTTGTTATATTTCTCATTAATCAAATCATTTTTCAAGGTCCTTAGTCTAATTCTCTGGTGGTCTTCATATTTTTATTTTCTATTCTAATATACAATAATATCATCTATAAAGACTACCAAAAATTAAACAATGTAGTCTCTAAAGAATCTATTAATTAGATTCATGAAGATAGCGATTGAATTAGTAAGAACAAAAGGCATCACTATAAATTTCTAGTGTCCATACCATTTATGGAATGTCATCTTTGGTATATCATTATTTTGACACCTAATTAATGAAATCCTAATTGAATATAAATATTGGAAAAGTATTGACAGGAATTTAGTTGTTCAAATAAGTAATCAATGAGGGGGAAATGATATTTGTTCTTTATAGAGATCTTTTTCGGTTCTCAATAATCAATGTAGAGTCTCATTGATCCGTCTTTTTTCATAAAAAATAGAACAGGCTCTCCCCAAGGTGGCATGCTAGGGAATATGAATCCCTTATTCGGATTATCATTGAGTTTCTTCTCAATTTATTGCAACACAATTAGGGCCATTCTATATGGTTTTATTTAAATAGGAATATCACCCAATATGAGTTCTATTGAAAAATCAACATCATGATTTGGTGGATATCCTTGCAATTCCTCTAGAAATATATCATTAAACTCTCGTACAATGGGTGTAATCTTTGTCTTGAGTCTCTCCCCAACCATTTGAGAAAAATATCCATTATTTATATAAATTAAGACCCATAAGATGGAAGAAATTATTACTAAAAGGTTATATTCATCCTTGCATTGATATATGATCATAGATTAATCTGGAATATGAAATATGACTTCTATTACATTGTAATTGATATTACCATCATATAGATAAATTAAATCCATTCCAAGAATCAAATTAAATTCCACTATAGAATGGATAACATGATTTGTAGGAATAACATTCCCACAAACATCAAATAGATAAGTATTATAAAATTTTGATGCGACCTTTGTTCCATTATGAGTTGTCACAGCTAAATCCATATCTAATTATTGAGGTAATATTTGTATACCCTTAGAAAAATCTTCTCAAATAAAAACCATTGTGGATATATAGTCAAATAAAACATTTTCTGTTATAGAGTGGACAACAAGTGTACCTTTCACCACTTCATTATCATACTCCATGTCTTTGATAGGGAGTGAATGTGAATTTCCTATTACATTGGCCTTAAGAGTATTTTGATATCAATAATCATAAATTACCCATCGATTAAAGAATTTATTTTCATAATGCCCCATTTCATTGCACTCATAGCATTTATGTGTATGAGGTGCATTCAGTGTATCCATTTCATTATTCACATAATTAGACATCTTTTTGCCCTCACACTAGCAATAAACTTCATGATGACCTTCTTTTCCATATTTAAAACTATTACTTGTACCTTTGTTAAATTTCCCTACATGTTTCCTTCCACACATTAAGCATATGGTAAAACTAATCATTTTTAGTGTGGTCTATATATTTTGATTTGAATTTAATGTTTCTATCTTTATAAACCCCATATGATTGATGGGTTACTAAAATATCCATATCAACCATGAGAGCACATTGAACAATTTAAAAATACAAATTTATTTCCCTTTTGGATAATGACCTTTTGATAATTGGGTTTAATCCCCAAAAGAATCAATCTATTTTACTATCATGTTGGGTAATAATTCCCGATACATACCTTAAATGTCTTGTAATATTTTATTCATATGTACCAACAGATTCATCATACTTTTTATTAGGTTCAAGTAACTCATTCTCCGTTATTTTTTCAAATAATATGAAGAAATTACTTATTAAAAATAAGTTCTAGAACCTATCCCATTATATGGACTCAATTTCACCTATTTTCCTCTTATTCATGATATGATTTCACCATTGATTATCTTCACCAAATAAATTATATATTTTCTAATATTTCATTATCATTTTAGAACATTATAGAACTAAAAATATATTTTTGGTGGTATTGATCTACTATTCAGAAATTAATAGATCATAAGACCAGTTGAATGAAAGTGGATGCTGCCTCATGAAGGATTTAGTAGAATGTTTCTCCCTCCATTTCTCCATTAGTAGTCCGACATGATTCATATAATGAAAATGTTGTGTGTGCATGGATATAATATATTTCATTTCATATCCAATAACATTTGGTTTCTCATGGGGAAAATAATTTCATTTCACATAACATTTATCATTATCACAGTTCCTTCAGGTTCTACCAGTTGACTGAAATCGTGATGCATGGTCTATGAAACACTACTCATAATGTAAAACCATATTATACAAGAATAAAATATAAATTTAGTAAAAATTTTGGTTTTATCCAAGGTTATTCATGAACATCTATAAAACACTAGCATAGGATTCTAACCTATAAATATTTATATCATTATGGTTCTTACTAAGGTTCTCTCATCCTAGTTTCCAAAGGTTAATTATGTCTTTCCAATGATACCAAAGATAAAAGATTATATATTAAAAATACAATTCAAATCAATATTGAGGCATCTTTATTGAATAATATAACAATAACCTCTACAAAACCATATAGGTTTAGTGACATTATAAACCGAGAAACGTATACTAATTGTTCATAAAACATCTACATGGTCTCCTGCTTATTTATTCAACAATAAACTCCTTTTTTACATATCATACATAATAATCATATTCATGACATGGGTAAAAGATAAATAGGAAAGGTTGATCTCAAATTCTCATATCATTTAATCAAGAGAAATATCAATTATATCATTATAATAGGAACATAGAATTTGAAAATATTATGGTGCACATAAAAGATGAGAATATCATGTCTTGGAATAAATCTTAAAAGATAAATTTAAATCCAAAAAATCTTAACATAAGACATGAATTTCATGGCATACACACATAAAAATAAAAAATAATTTCATATCAGTCAACACTTATTTCCAAGACCATCATAGTTGACAAAGTCCATTACTGAATCAAGATCACTCAGTGTTACAGCCCTGTATTACTGAACTAGATTTAGTTTCCATTCCAGTCATTTCTATATCATGAGATATAAATATTTACCCAATTTATTGGATGTGGATGTATGTCCCACAAATCTAATAAGGAAAATATTCTTTGGTGTTCCACAAAAAAAATAAAATCATTATCCATATCATATCCCATGACATAAAATGTGTTTTATAAACATTAGTTCATCATAATTGATATAAAACTAATGGATTCCGTAAATAAAATTCCATCATTAACAAAATAAAATCACTGAAATAGAAGTTGTAGAAATAAACCCATATTTAAATAGTTTTATCTTATATTGAATGTAAATTTTATAGAACATATCAAAATAATTCTTAAGAAAAATATTCATTCTTCTTCAATAACGTTTTCCTTACTAAAAATACAACATAATTATAGAAAAATAAATTTATGTTAAAAAAACCATTTAATATTGTTGGGGAAGCTTCAATGAAATAATGAATTATAATTTTATAAAAATCTATTCATGCCGTTAATGTTAAAAAAAATTTCTCCTACTTTTGCTGGAAAAGTCATAATGTTTCACGTACCTAAAACAATAAATGATTCCATTCATACCATTTAGTAAATATTTAAAAATGTGTAATATTAACTTTATACAATTATATATGGATATAATGAATATTTATATATACATATTTTGTAATCATGGATGTTGATGGTAAATATAACGAAGTAAAAACATACGAACAAACAATCTTAGATAAAGATGTGATTTGCAAAGTTGTACCTTATCATATGTCTGATCAGAATCATAGGTATCTAAACCTCTTTTATAATGATGTAATAAAATTTTATTTGTTTGTTACCTAATCAAAATCATTTTTCTGATAACATTTGTTATCATATTTTTATTCGTTTGTTAATAACATTTCATTTGTACTCATTATTTGGGTATTAAATGCTTTATGTTATTATAGATGTTTTGTAATATATGTTCTTATTACTCTATTTTGTATATATTTATATCAATTAAAACTAGGTATTAGTAAAATATATATCATATTTATTCATTCAATTCATTTATATTATCATGCTTTAATGAATTTTGTAGAGAACTAATCACATCGCACTATATAGACGGTAATCCATTTGTATGCACTAACGATGATATTAATCCCATAATTGTGGAATGATAATTAAGTATATAGTGTAGAGTATATCAGAATCAATATAATTTTATATTAATAATATATATATATATATATATATATTAATTCCACCATTATACCCATCAATGTAAGGTGGTAGTTAGAAAGGATTACACCACGACATGGAGATGTTAAGCCGTACGAACACATGTATGGTGATTTAATTTTTTATAAGATGCATATAAGGTGGACCATGGTAGATTCCTAATAATAACCTGTCAATATATAATTACAATAAGGGTTATTACAATATAATGAAAAACTCATGAGGTGGAAGTAGAAGAAGAAAATATAATGAAATAATCGGTAAATAATATCATCTCTTTTTCGATGTGCCTCCTTTAAATCTTCTCTTAGAGCACTAAAAATTGTCTTTGAAGAATACCCAGACCACGAGAATGATTCTAGGGATGTTTTGAAGGTAAATGGGCCTGATATGGTCGAGCTTGGAGGCTCAAAATTATGTGAATACTTGAGGGAGGTAGTTACCTTTTATAATTGAGGTGAGGAGTAGTTTTTGAAGCTTCAAAAAATATTAATTTGTAATAAAATCAAACCCCAATTAAATAAATAAAAAATTCCACAAAATTGAAGATGACATGAGATTGGGTTGTGATATCATCAACCAATTTATTTTAGACAAGTGTTTATGCAAATTTATTCAACATCATCTTAACTAGAACATAGTTATTATATTTATTTTTTAACTAGGGTAACAAATATTTCAATATTAAAAGGCTGAAATATTTTAATATTTGATGTAAATTAGAACATAAATGAATAGTTTAGAACATTCTAGACCATATCATAATAATTTATGAAAACTATATTTTTAAAAAATATCAATTGGGTCAATTCTAACTCTATATATTTCATGGATTTTTTTAAATATAAAAATAAGAAGTGACCTCAATCCAAATATTTTATTATAACCCTAAGAGGTGAACCTCAATCTAAATATTTTATCCTCTAAAACAAACAACATTAAAAGCACTATACTCTTCTAAAATCTGAAAGTGACTAATTTTTCAACACATTAAATAAAATATTATAAGTGTCATGATCTATATTATAAGCCTCCAAATAGAAAATACTTCATCCTTTGGATGATTAGGGTTCTGAGTCACTCAATCAATATGGTATGGGTATGTTTTTGGGATTTTTGGTGGTTATAGATATTTCAATACAAATTACTTTATTGATTTCTCATCAATTAATTAATTTTTTCGTCACCAATGTATAAGCCTTTAATGTAATTATTTATTTCCTAAAAATTTAAAAGCAATCATGATAAAGAAAGAATAGCATTCACATTAGTATTTATAATCAAATTTATATTATGTATAACCTTATATTAGAACATTTTAATTATTAATATTTCAGTGTTACATATTTCACTTTCAATAATATAAATAAATTAAATGTCCTAATCACACCCAGTTGGGATACATTGAATTCCATTTCGACCCAAGTTTGATTTACATAGAATTTTATTTATCAAATTATATTAAGAAAAGTTTTAAGGTAATTTTATAATATTAATTATACCCTTAATAACTCGATTTACCATTTTACTATGTAATATAAATTTACCAATGTTACTATTCATATTGCCCAAAAACAAAATAATGTTATTTTCATAATTTTGAACTAATAATTAAAAATATGGAATCCATTTTTCAAATTAAAAAAATTGAAGATTCTGTAATTAATTTAAAATTACTCATGTTGATGAAATGTGAAAAATGGTTTTAAAAGATAAAATATTCCAATTGATTGAAATGATTTTACAACTATATTTGAAGTAAAAGTAATTTCCATGAACTAAATTATATTAAATGGTAAAAATATGTACAATTTATACATCGACGCCATCCAATTAAATAATTTATCATGATAAATTATTTCAATGAAAAAATTTATTTTCAATTAATGTTTAGCATATTTTACTATTCATCATAAGATTAATTTTAATGAGAAAAATATCAGATATTCTTCCAAACTAAATATTTATATCCCACATCAATATAAAATTTTATTATTTTCATATAAAATATTCTTATTGTTTAAAAATATTTATTTGAGATGGATTCTCTATACGAAAGTGTAAAATAATACTTTAAAAATGGGTTTTTATACATCGAATATGGTTTTATTCAGACTATATGACTAAAATATCCATACGATAAATATAAAAAATATGTTAATAAGTATATAGGACATATATATCTCATTAATCTCATCACAAAATGTAATTCATTTAAAAATTCCAATATCTAATAGAATGATATTTTTCATAAATAAATGATATCCTATGAATTCACAATGTATTTTCATAAGATAGTTGTAATTATTCCCACTAACCTAACAGCTAGGATATAATTGTAATTTTATAATAAGTTAGTCTCACTATTCATTTAAACTATAGATAATGTGAAATGAAAGCTACTAAAAATGATTTTTTTGAAGAAAATATGTCCTAAAAACATCTAGGTGTAGCAGCATGTCTGTATGTGTTTCTCATTGTTTCATTACATTTACCCTTACATTACTATTTGAAAAATAATTTGGAATGTTTATAAGTAGTGAAATCTTATCTAATATCAATGAAATGAGTTGATAACATTATTCATCAACCATATCCAAAACATCATTTTTCATGTAATATGTCTTGGGTATTCCCACAATGAAATCCATGGTTATGTTTTCCATTATCCACTCATCTATGGGTAATCTTTGTAATATCCCTAAGAATTTATCACCTTATCCACAACATTTATTCATACTAAGAACGTTGAATCATACTCTACAAAATAACTCATTTTGTTTTCTTACCAAATATGTTCGTTGTGATATTTATACATCCTTATACTTTCAAGATTACATGATAATGATAAAATATGATCTTTATGTAAAATATTTTATTCAATAATATTTTTATGGGACACATATGATGTCTCTAAATCTATACATTCAATCAATTCAAATCCTGAACTTTATAATAATAATTCTTATCTATTGACACAACACATCTACCTTCTTATTCTATTTAATGATCAAATTAGTAGATGGTTGAATTTTCAACTGAGAAATATAATATTGTATTTTCCTTCCTTATAATTTCATGATTTACCCATCAGAAATCCATATGTATTTGATTATATTCAATCTGTATCATTTGAATTCTAATAGGGTCAATCTGACATAGAGCAGAAACCACATTGTTTGCCTGCCAAGGGTGGTAATTTATTTATAAATCATAATAATTAACAATCTAATACTATCAACTATGTAAAATATTATACTATTTATATGTAAATATTTAATTTAAATATCTAGGTGCCTTAATATGTCAAATGTTTTAAAATATAGATTACGCCTCAATATATTCTAATCAATAATTATGACTTTGAATACTAAAGCAGGATTCAATTTATTTTTCTCATGAACCATCAATTAGTTAAACTCCAAAGATACTACCAGATAATTTTATTTGATAAAAATATCATATTCCCTTCATTGATGCATCCATATTGATCAAAAATCCTTCTTCACATACAATGTATTGTGAAAATTGGTTCACTGACCATTATTCAAGTAATTTCACTATAATTTTTTTCATATTAATATATCTAATGGAACATAGATCCCTCGTGTGTTAACAATATTAATTTTTTTATAATTATGGTGAAATTTTCATAATGCATCATTAATATCCATATCACCTGTGAAAATTATTGTTCATGGTCAATATTATGGGTTAAGGCCAATATTCATTAATTTCCTTAATTAAAGGATCCTATAATATAACATCTCATGAGATTACAGAAATTAATAGTGATATATTCTATATACTAAATTCATGGTCAATAAATTTGGATTAGAAATTAACCTTCATTATGGACCTCAACAGAATACTCAAATGATCTTGAGGGTCTTCATTTCTATTGGAATATATAAAATTATCATTTATAAATATTAAAATTAACTATTCATGGTAACTATAATGACTTGATTAACAATATCAATACCAATATCATAATAATTGGTACGTGGAAATGGAATCACTATAAATTCATAATGACCATACCTTATACAAATTATTATCTTGGAAATTCTCTACACTTTGACCATCAACTGACGATATTGATATTAGACATCAAACAATTAATCATATTGACTTCCATATAGTTAATCAAACAAATCGTCAATATGGGGGTGGATAATATTGGTTCTTCACAATAATCTCGTTATATTATTTATAATCAATTAAATAACACATTGACCCATCATTCTTTTAAATGAACAACTGGAGAACCCCATGTTATTATACATTTTTCTATGAGTCCCTTATATTGATTCTCCAAGGGTTTTTTCATATATTATTGCAGCATAACAGAGTCAGTTTGATAATATTTTTTCACATAAAAACCCATCATGTATATGTTCTATTAAAAACAAATTAGCAAAATTTGGGTGAAGACTCCGAAAATCATTAAGAAATACATAAAGATATTCCCACACAATAGGAATATATTTAATATTTATTTTATTCCAACCATTTTAGATTGATACCACCATGAATAGGTAACAATATCCACCCAAGGGAATTAGTTTCAATTGGACATCCTTATTAATCATCGCACTAATTGAAAATCATTGGTTGATTTGTAATATAAATTTTTATCACCCTTCCTAGAAATTTATTTTGGATTTATTTAACAAATGGTGTTCCATTCCCAATATGTCATCAAATATAGATATAGAAATAATGAAAATATTTTTAGAAAGAATATACAAAAATACTTATATTATATTGAAAATTATAACCTGTGTTACAAATATAATACAATTAACATAATATAATGATAATTAAACATATAACCATTATGGTGGTGATAAGATACGATTATCATGTTTTATAGATATCAAATAGTTTGTAGAACCAATGTGGAATATGGACTTCCATGTTCAATATTGGATGATAAGTGTTCCTTTCATAATATCATTCTCATGACCCACATTGGTGGTTTTTATCATATGGGATTTCCCTTTATCAACCATCTTAAAATTTTATTAATAATGAATTTCACCATTAGACCATTGGTGTGAACCCTATTTAGCATATTTGTTGTTATGCTTATAGTTTTATCACTATAATTTGGGTGGTTCATTCAGTTGATTTCACCCCATGTTCATTTATTCTCTCTACTTCTTTGCATTTCATTAATATTACCTTTCATGATGTATCTCCTTCCCACACATAAAATATACACACAATCCATTAATAAAATATCCATAATAGATCATTCCATAATTTTTTTAACACAAAATAATAGTTCATTTTCCTTCCACCATAGGTTCTATAAATGAATTTTCAACGAAACACATTATTATTATTCTTATTAAAATCATGAGAATATTGGGAATCTACATTCTCTATTTCTACATTGAGATAATATCAATCAATTTCTTCATAGATACTAATAGTTCTTATTGGAATAAAAATTTAGTGAAATGTTATTATACCACAAATGAACCCTTCAATTTTTACATTAGGAACAATTATAAAACAATAATTGTTGTAATGAACCACAAATTATTAGTAACTTGAGAATACCATGAATCATTACTAGGACTTAATAGACATCCCCCAAATTACAAAGACTATATATAAATACTGAAGGCATCCAAATACACGGGTTTATTTTTTTCCTATATATAATAAATATTAAACCAATAAAACCAAAACCCACAATAAATATATGATGATTAATTAAAAGAAAGAATACTCAAGAATTTCTATTATAGAAAATTGAACTATTTATGAGGTATTGCAGAAGACAACTAAATGTAAAAGAACTGTGAATGAAAACTAATAATTACACCAAAACGACCAAAAGTCTCATTCTTCCTTTGATCAATGGTCCAACGACAACAAATATCCCAAAAACATATGAATTAGTGCAAAAAAATTGAGGTACTCTACTTTTTCCACATCCTAAAATATGACAAAACTAAAAGTACGAATGTTCTAAATTTGGGTTGAGTATAAAAGTCAGTAGTTCTTCCACCCTTGACTTCCCTACTCAATCCACTATGATTTAAAAGTTATCAATATTTAATCTAAATAAATTATACTATACAATTTACAAAAACAGATTATAAGAAAATATAATCACTTCTCAAAAATGTTTTATAACCAAATAAAAAAACAATGTTAAAAAATTTTCGAACAAGTTATTTTCCTTGTAAACTATAAAATAGCACTTTAATACCCATTTTAAATATCTATCATGGAATAAGAATTTAATTCCTCATATCCATATTTCCATCAATGCATTCTTCGTTATGACATATACATACTCATGATAAGTTCCTCATCAATCTACTAAGCCATCATAATGTAATTAAATCCTATGCACCCTTAAAACATTGTATCTATTCCAATTTTATTATTTCAACCATGCCACACAATAAAATATTAATAAACACAATCACACAAACACCATGTTTTCCAAAAACCCATGAAAATTTAAAATCATTTCATAAATTTCAATAAAAAACATGTGTTTAATGAATAATTTCAACAAGACAATTTAGAAACAATAGAATACCATTAAACTAATCAAATTATTAAAAAAATATAAATAAAGACATCTGATCTAAATTCTTGATAATCCCAAACTTAAAATCTCCATTTTAAAATCCGGAATAAAAGGCAATTTCATGAATGCCCAATTTTATATAATTTCAAAATTCCCCAATCTTTCACTAAACCGGGTCACCAAAAACTTATTAACATCCCACTCATAATTAATATAACACAATGAAAAAAATTAAACCATTTCTAAATTTTTTTTAAGTCATGTTGAGAGTGAAGCCACTAAAATCAGTTGTTTCGATGAAAATTGAAAATAGAAGAAGAGCACTAAAGAATCCTAGTCATGATTCTAGGAAACCATCGTAGATCTACTCCCCTATTATGAAAACCACCACATTTTACCTTATTTAACCAAAAAAATCTACGATCTATGCACATATGGTGTATATTTACGGGAATAAGAAGAAAGGAGAAGAAAATCTTCAAAACCGTGGAAAAAATGACGAAGAACAAGATCTTACATGAAGAATTGGACTTCAAATCACCAACAAAATACTTCAAATCAATTCCAGATAAATTGGGGAAATATTATTGGCCTTCAGAGTTGAAAAATTTCATGTTATTGATATTATATATTTAAAAAATCCTATATAAGTGTAAAAATAACAAGAACAACATTTTAAGGAAGTGGTTTCAAACTGCACACAGATTTGTCAAACAGTTTGGGAAAACTGTGTGCTGCCCAATACAACCCCATTTTCCCAACTCAATCAAAAATAACTCTAAGCTCTCTCCATCATGACTCATAATTTTTATACACATTAAATGGATAATTATTTGGTTACATAATAGAAATCATGGGTGAAACATTATCACCACCATTTCAATTTAAGTCCCTAGAATGTAGATATTTATCACTACTCTGAAAGAGTTCCGGGCAAAGCTCTCTCATTACATTCTCTCACTCCAACGTCTCTTCTTCAATTTTACCAGGATTCCATAAAATCAATAGTCATCTGATGATTTTTTTCATGTAGGACATTCCCTTTACTATCCACAATCTAGATCAGGATAGACACCAATTAAACTTATGTTTGTATGTTAATGTGATTCCACGTGAAGTCATGGTAAGGGTCAGGCAGATTCTTTTTCAACTAAGATATATGAAATAGATTAAAAACTAATGTTAACTATGGTATAAATTCCAACAGATATTCCACCACCCCAACCCATTCTAATATCTCAAAAGTCCAATTTTATCAAGGATATAACATTTTATGATTCCTGAAATAATGAAGTCTATTCCTTGGGGGATCTTTTAGAACACATGATCACCCACAACATCTGAAAACATTTTTTGGTGACGATCCACATATGATTTATGAAAAATATGATCCATCTCCATCCACATTCAGATCAATTCGATCTTCACTATCATTTCATAGACAATCCCCAACACAACTAATGAGTTCTCACTGATTCCCACATAAAAAAGTGGACAATGAAAAGGTCTCCCATACAATGCTTTGAAAGGATCCATATTTATGGTGGCCTATGAACTTTAATTACATGAGAACTCTAATAATGGTAGGTGATATTCCCACGATCCACCAAAATACATTACCCAATATCAAAACATATCATCCAACATTTGTATCATCCTTTTGGAATTCCCATCAGTACAAGGATGATACGCCATACTCATAGTCAACAAAGTACTTAGGGCATTCCATAAGGATGTACATAAATGAGATGTTATCCTCAGATCATTGTATGAGACTATCAAGACTTGTATGCCTTTTCACTTTACCAGTTTATAGATTTATATTTTGGATAGATCCCCCACCGTATAAGTTTCCTTAATAAGGATTAATTGATCCTACTTTTTGAGCTTATGAAATATCTCCCTTATGAATTCATGCTTCCAAACCATTCATTAAAAAACTATATCAAAATTCATTTTTCTCTACAGTCAATTCCACATTGCAATTGGTTAAGACTACAAAACCCCTACTGGTCTTTGATACTCTTCCTTAACAAGATGACAACTTAATCACACTGAAATGAACTTATCCACATATTGTTTCATACCAATACACTAAAACATTGATTTCAACTGTGATTCCCCAAACCATTATAACATGTAATAATAATATTATGGTTTTATTCTATTTAAATTTCATATTATCCAAACAAAACATGCAAACTAAACACAAGGAATTTTATTTAATTAAACATCGAATTATTTACATTGGAACAAGGTTAAATGAAACCATTCTAACCATAAATACCTATTAAGAGTCCTTTTAGAATTATAGGGAGACCACCCAATACAACTAAAACCCCATGTAGATAATAAGGTTCTTTCTAATCCATCATAATGAACATTAGTATCGCCACACACACCTCAACTGTACTCAGCAGCAAAGGAATGGCAAGCACCATTTTTACCATGTTTTCTTGAATATAAATTAACCAAAACATGTATATAAAATGGCCATTTGACCATTGGTGATATAAATGGTCATTATATTCATTTTAGAGAGATCAGAGTTTGAAATAAGGTGATCTTTGTTTTTATTTTATGACCAAGGAAGATTAAAATCAGGTTACCGTTATCATTTAATCAAACATATATATTTATAAATAATTTATTTAATGATAATTTATTGTAGAATAATGATTGACAATTTATATTGTTTGTTTTAGAAATATAGTTTAAAATAATTTTTTTCATTAAAAAGAGTTATTTCTTTTCGAATTATTATTTAAAACAATATTTTAAGTAATAATTATACAAATAATTGAATATAACTAATTTTTTTTTCTAAAATGTGATATATATATATATATATATATATGTATCTGTGTGTGTGTATTGGGTTTGAATTATATGAAAATACTACTATAAAATTATAATATTATATTTAGGTTATACATGACAATGAATATTGTATTTATATATTTTTAAGACATTATTTTTTCAATATTGTAACTATAAAAATAGTTATTTTAAATATTACATAATTATTTATATGGGTGTTATGTATTTTATAAAATATGATAATTATTATATTATAAATTTTTTATCGGATTAATGTTTAAAAACAATATTAACATTTTGAATATAAAATAAAACAATTTTAATAGAATGATTAAAATTGTGCAGATATGAAATGATCTTTTGATAAAATATATTGTTATTTTTGAATCATATTTATATATGTAATATTAATATTTTCTTATGTTTCAAAATTTACAAATATGTTTGAACAAATATAATAATTATTATGTTTTTCAATATAATATAGTTAAAATTAATAATTTAATTTATTAAATAATAATTATATAATTTTAAATATATATATATATACGTTTTATAAAAGTATTTAATAATAATAAATTTTAGTTTTTAACAGTATTAATAAAATTGTTTAAATAGATAATTAATTTCATTTAACAATTTACTTTTTCAATGATTAATAATATGAAATATGATTAAATAAATAGTGGTAAAGGTATAATAATATATTTAAAATGGTAAAAAAAAAAGAATCTCGTAAGTGATTTGAGATCCGTGCCTCAGGTTTTGGGGGTTCGCGGAACGTGGTGTCCTGACGCAGAGAGGGAGAGGGAAGTTTTGAGGGTTCGGAGCAGGGTCGTTCCATCTTGAGAGTTTTTTCTGGGGTGTAGTGGGAGAATGGGATGGAAGTCAGTGTCGATGGTGAATGTTAGGGCAGAGGCATGTAAGTTACGTCCTGCCGAGGTTCTGCACGGTCGAGGATGTGGGTACGAGTCTCGCAAGTGTCGCACAATGTGGTCTTCAGAGTCCAGTAGTCCGATGTTGTTCATTTTAGAGAAGTTGAGTCAGGTTTATGTCCCCACATAGCATGGCATCTGTGCTTCCCTTCACACATGAATAACTGAGGATGAGGTCGTGCTTCGTCAACGAGTCTGGCTGGTTAGGGTTTTGAATTTCCTACACCTATGTAGAGGTATGCTTTTGTTACAAAGGTAAAATGTTGACCAAAATGAGTTTTTTCGATCTTTTTAGATTTCCATGTATTAATGATTATCTTCATGATGCTATGAACTATTCTTCTTTTGACTTTTGAACCTTTCCAATTTATTTTGGTCCTCTTATAGGTTCGTGATCAACATTTTATAATATTTTTATCCATTACAATGTTCTGTTTCTTCATGAATTGGCCCTACTACTTTAATTGTGTGATTTAACTGATTATGATCATGCATCACATGTTTTAACCTATCACTATAATAAAATTAGTAAATTTTCTCTACTGGTCCCTGTCAAAGTGTATGGGTATGCATATGAAGGCCTTAATCTTAGTGTTATTGATTAAGGGGAATGATTGTTTGAATCTCTGTGGGTTTGTTCTAGAAAAAATAAATCGATCAACATTTCTACAATCAAGTATGGGATAAATTATGAATTATTTTTTGTCTTATGTCCTTCATAAAATTCTGTAAGGAACCTCGTTTATTTATCTCAACATTATAATTTCTATTTTTCTTGTTTTTCTATGTGAATATTATATTTCAAAAACTATCCATGAAAATTTCCATATTTATATAGAAAAATATTTATTCAATTAAATATTTAATGTTAATAATTTCATTTTCTAAAATATTTTTTTAAAATATAGTTTGGCGTAACAAAATTAATATTTATTTTCAGGGTTTTTTTATAATAAAATTTTTTGTTCTTCGTAAGGGTTATTATTTACAATTTATGCTATGTATTAGAGAATATACTATAAGAGATATATTCAGTTTATTTCATGAAAATAATTTTAGTATTTTAATTCTGCTTTAAACATTCATTAATTATTTTATAAATTTTTAATTTATTTTTTAAATGAGGATTATATTAAAAAACAGATCATTAATTTGACATTATTTTTCCATTGGAGTTTATATTTTATAAGAGGGTTCTCTCTATATAAAATCAATATTCATGTACCTTTTTCAAGTCAAATATTGTATAAGCACTTATATACTTTATAATCTCTCATAAATATTATAAATCTGAATAAATGTTTATGTATAGTAATGTTTAAACATTCATTAATTTAAACATAAATAGCGTTGTATTATTGTACATGAAATTGTTTCATGGTTATGTTTATCATATTTTAATACTTATTATTTTATTTCTATATGTATATATATATATATTTATATTTTCCATTATTATATAATTTGAAAAGAAAGGGTGAATTATAATGATATCACCCAAATTTATATTAAATAAATAAGAATTGTTATTATTTTTGATCTATTCTTTTATAATTTTATGGGTAGAATTTGATTCAGCATTGAAAAATTATTAGTGAATATTATATACTCATTGTGTTAGAATTGTTCGAAGAAAAACTATATATATTTCTATGATTTTTCAAACCCTAATTGTCAAGTAATGGATAACTAGATTTAAATAACATCTTCATGCAATTAATACTTGTATGATTTTAGAATGAATTAATCTTGATATAACTAAAGAATATTAGTATATAAGTATGTAATAATACATAAAAAATATATTATAGGATAAAAGTATGTGTAGAATCTTGTTATCATGTTTTTCCCACTTAATGTTATATTGCATAATGAACCTGCTGCACTAATTGATTGGTGTTAATAAATATAATTATTTAATCTATTTTCATGTTCACCTAAAATATTTATCAGGGTATTAAAAATAAAGAACTTCATTTAAGTACCTATTTCCATGAATCGAGGATTTTGAAAATGATTAAATTTCCATTTTATGTGACAAATACATCAATTCATTACATGTTTGTTTTAAATCAAAATGACATGCGCAAAGAATTTATACATGTTTATGCATACCGTAGAGAAAATTTTTATCTAAGTAATAACTGGCATATTATGATTTTCTCCATTATCATTTCCATTTATCAGTGCATAAATTGAAAAATGAATAATATCTACTCTGAATTCATAAACATGTATTTTAATGAATTGAATGTTTATTACCATGAAAGGGTTTGTAATGTACTTATTTTATGTGATAATAATTCAATTTAATCTTAATATATCACTTCTGATAATTTATAAATAAGATTTTAATTATTCAATTTGTTATGGGACACTTTTAAAACGAGAAAAAATATAATTATTAAAAGTGGTACGGGACACATTGAATTAGAGACGGAATTAAATAAATCAATGTGGAATGGGACTCTTTGATTTAGACTAATGGGGACTACATTGGATTCTGTATGTGATGGGTGGGGCATGTTATATCCCCTCTATGCATTGGTAGGTCTCATGAGACAAACTAGAAGTGGAATTGGACAAGGCCTTTCCCAAATTTGATTTATGGTCTTGTAACAAGGCCTTGACAAAGAGTTTATAGTCTTGGCATGAGGCTTTGATACAGTCTGACATGTTCTCTTCCCTTATTATGACTATGAAATTTAATTAACAATGTGGCTATTTGAATAGAATAATATTCTGGGATAATGTTCTAGGACATATTAGAATTGAAAGAAGTAAATGCTTATGGAATAATATGTATTGATCACTCAAGGATTTATTTTACAATTTATGGCGTACATTTAGTAATGATATAAATTGATGTTATTTTTTCTTGCGAAACACAAATCATTACTTACATTCAGTTGTAAATTTAGAACATTCACTCTTGCATGTCACACACAAGAAAGGTAAAATGACTCTTACATTATATGATGCACACCGATCATTTGGTATGAGAATGATGTTTTTTGGAATAGGGTTCATTGTAACCTTGTTATTATTTTTTTGAAATGGTCACTTATAATTCTTTGAATAATTATATGTTATAGTTCATATGTTTCAACATTCCTTACAAAAATGTATTATGATTAATTTTAAATGAACTTCTTTAAGAGGTTCTAATTAAATTATTATTTAATTATAAAACCCCTTAATGGGAATTCATATGATCACCCTACGTTTTAACTAGAATTTTATAGGTTTAGTGGGATAGAGTTACAGTCGTGTGTGATAAGATTATGGAGACTCTTCCTCATTTAGTTATGGAAGTTATGTAATATTTGAAACTGATTCTCAAGGACCTAAACAAAAAATATCCTCTTTAGTGGAACATGTTTTCTAATTACCATCATTTCTTTTCACAAAACATATTACAAACTATGATCTATTCAAAACTGTACAGGCTCTGGGGTTGTTCGGGGCGGAGGCGTGATAGTTGGTATCAGAGGATTAGTTCATACATCAATTTAAAATTAAAACAACATTAAAACATAATTATTCTTTACTAAGTAGAAGCATTCATAAAATTTTCATATGGACTACAAAACAATTCTTATATGTCTACCAACTGAATTACTAGTACATATAATTGTCGAGTCATGTTTAGAGATGTACCTTCCATTTGTCTACTTACACTTATCTTGTAAGCGCCTTTATCAGGTGTCTAACAACCCAAATATCCTTCAAATTTAACAAGGACCGAGTCATGATTACTACCTCTTGTTGCAAGCACAACATTATTTTTATTCCCATAACTAAATATTCTATGAAGGCCTATTCTTTTGTTTCACCCTATATGACTGTTATCTTTCCCTAGGGAAGTTTCAGGAAGCTGCAGAAGTAGGAGACCCCCACGCAACCTATATGTTCAAGGTCATTATTTTCAAACGTTATAGGAGGCTCCAAAACATCTAGTTTTAGAAAACCAAGTCATCTGATTGGTCTATCGGAACCACGTTCATTTGGGTTTCTCCAAAAAATATACCTCTTGTGCCACCCTTTTGAGGACCTATTGATGCCCATATGAGTTTGAATCGGGATGTGAGAGGTTATCTGGGAAAATGGAATTAAAGAGTTTAAGAATGATTTGGGGATCAATCTACCTGGAAGAACCTACCAATAATGTCTTCGATGATGGTGGGCCGGTAAAAGCGGGACCTCATAGGTGAAGTGTGGTTTTTTTGTTAGTTGTTTGTGTATGAGTATTTTTGAATTGAGAGGAACAAATTCATTAAAGGGGGATAATGTGACACACCATACCTTTCCACATATAATAATAATATTATTGTTTAATTCTGTTTAATTTTCTAACTATCCAAACCAAACATGAAAAATAAACACAATGAATTTTATTTAATTAAACACTAAAGTGTTTACATTACTATAAGATCGAATGAAACCATACTACCCAGAAACTCAAATTAAGAGAACTATTATAATTATAGGGAGAACACCTAATAAAAAAACCAAGAACATAATAAGGGTCTTTCAAATATGTCGAAACGAACATTAGTATCGCCAGAGCCGCCACAACCATACTGAGCAGCAATGAAATGAAGAGCACCATTTCCACCAAGTTTTCTAGAAGAGTAACTACCATAAAAATGTATTTATAAGGGTATTTTGGACTGTTGGGGATACATGTGTTCATTATATTTATATTAGAGTGATCATAGTTTAAAATAAGGTGACAGTTCTTTTCTTTTTATGACCGTTGGAGTTTAAAATTAGGTTACCTCAACCGTTTTATCAAATATATATATTTTTAATTTAATTTTTTTCAAAGACAGTTTCTTATAGAATAATGATTGAAAATTTATATTGTTTACTTTAGAATAATTGTTTTCAAAAATATTTTTTTGAAAAATAGTTATTTCTTATCAAATTATAATTCAATTAAATATTTTAAATAATAATTATACTAATATATGAATATAACTAATTTTTTGGTTTTGTTTCCAGAATGAGATATATATATATATATATATATATGTATATTGGGTTTGAATTATATGAAAAAATATTATTAAATTATAAATATATATTGAGGTTATACATGACATTGATAATTATTTTAATGTATTTTAATGACTTTATTTTTGTACTATTTTAATTATGCAGATAGCTATTTATGCTATTATATGTATACATATATGGGTTTAATATATTTTTGGAAATATGATAATTATTAGATTATAAATTTTTTATCAGATTAATGTTTCATAACATTATTAACATTTTGAATATATAATAAATCTCTTTTAATAGAATGATTAAAACTGTGTAGATATGGAATAGTCTTTTGAAAATAATTAATTTTTTTTTTGAATAATATATTTATATATGTGTTTTATCAAACAAATTTAATGCCTCAAAATTTACAAATTTTATTGTACAGTTATAATAAATATTATTATGCTTTTCAAAATAATCCATTTTAAATTATTAATTTAATGTATAAAATTATAATTACATAATATGTAATATATAAACTTATGTTTTATAAAATGATTTAATAATAATAACTTTTACATTTTAATAGTATTGTTAAAATAGTTTAAATGTATTATTATTTGTAATAAACTTTTGACTTTTTAAATTATTAATAATATGAAATATGATTAAATAAATATTGGTAATGGTATAATAATATATTGAAAATGAAAAAAAAGAATCAATATCATAAGGGGATTGAGATTTACTCAATGGGTTTTGGAGGTTCATAGAACAAAGTGTCGTGATGTTGAGAGGGAGAGGGAAGCCATGAGGGTTTCGAGCAGGGTTGTTCCATCTTGAGAGTTTCAGCCGGGGTGTTGGGGGGAATGCAGAGGAAGACGATGCCGAGGGTGATATGGTGAGTCAAGTCGTGCATATAAGGTCATGATGAGGTATTCTATAGTCGAGGGAATGCCTACGTGTCACTTGGGAGACATATATCACAGTCGTCAGAGTCCAGTCATCCTAGGTGGTCATTTTTTGGGGATTTGAATAAGGTTGAAGTCTCCACATCATGCGGCTGAGGTGATTCTCTTAGGACCAACATAAATGAGGTTGAGGTTCTGCTTCGGTAATGTGTCCAACTGGTTAGGGTGTCAAATTTACTGAATCTAGATCAAAGTATGATTTTGTTCTTGAGGATGGACGTTAACCAAAATAAGTTTTTTTCATTTCTGATTTCAATGTCTAACTGTTTATCTGCATGGGGATATCAACTTTTTTTATTTTGACTTTTGATCCTTTCCAACTGTTGTTTTCCTCTTATAGGTTCACAATAAAAATTATATAATGTTTTTTCCCATTGAATTTTTCTGTTTCTCCCTGGATTGGCCTATTAAAATAATTTTGTTATTTCTCTGATTGTGATCTTGCACCACAAGTATGAACCCGTCACTATAAAAAAATTATTAAAATGCATCTACTAGTCTCATTCAAACATAATGGGTATGGATATAAAGGCCTTACAATTCTGTGTAATTGAATGGGGGAAGCCTTGTTTGAAGCTCTGTGGGCGTGTTTAAGACAACATAAATAGATCAAAATTTCTGAAATCATGTAAGGGATTGATTATGATTTATTCGTTGTCTTATGTTCTTCATAAACTTTTGGAAGGAACCTCATTTATTTATCCCAATGTTATAATTTTTTTTGTCAGGTTTTTCTAATCATATATTATCATTAAATTACTATCCTAAAAAATTTACATTTTTATATAGTAAAATATTTTTTAAATTAAATAATTGAAGGTTATAATTTCATTATGAAAACTAGTTTTTAATCCAGTTTAGTGTAAGGGAATTAATATTTATTTTCATTGTGCTTATTATACTATATTATCTGGTTCTGTGAAAGGGTTATTATTTATTATTTATATTGTGTTTTTTAGAATGTACTATATGGGATATATTGATATTTTTCTTGAACCTCATTTTAGTATTTTAATTCTATTTAATTTTTATTATTATTTTAAAATCATTAAATTTATTTTTAAAATGAATATTATATTAAAAACCACATCTTTAATTTTACATTATTTTTCCATTACAGTTTAAAATTTATATGAGGGTTCACTCTAATTGAAATCAATATGCATGAACCTTTTCATGCCAAAGATCATATAAGCACTAATATACTTCATAATCTCTCATAAATATTATAACGCTGAATTAATATTTAAAGAAGGTAATGTTAAAACATTCAAGAATTTTTACATATCTCTTGTCGTATTAGTATACCTGAAATTATTTCAATCAAAGGCTTACCACATTTTAATACTTCAAATTTCAATTATATATATATATATATATATATGTTTTCCATTATTATATAATTTGAAAAGAATTGTAAAATTACCATGATATCAGCCAAATTTATATTAAGAAATGAAGAATTGTTAATATTTTTGTACTATTCTCTTATAACTGTGGGTGTGGAATATGATAATGCATTCCAAAATTATCACGAAATGTTATATTATCATTGCATGAATATTGTTCCAAGTTAAATTATATATGATTATATGATCTTTAAAACCCTAATTTTCATGTAATGGATAAAAAGATTTAACTAATGTATTGATGAAATTAATACTTGTAAAATTTATGTATGTATTAATCTATAGTTTTCTAACAAATATGAGTTTATAAGTATGCAATAATATATAAAAAATATATTAGAGGATAAAATGATGTGTAGAATCATGTTATAATGTTATCCTCAATGAATGTTTTATTTCATAATTAAACTTCTGAAATAATTGACTATTAGGTAATAAATGTTATGATTTTCGATGTTTTCATGTTCAATGACACATTTATCAATGAATAAAATTGAATGTATTCCTATTAATTATGCATTTCCATTAATCAAGAATTTTGAAAATTAATAAATTATCATTTTATGTGAAAAAACCACCCATTCATTACTTGTGTGTTTTAAATCAACATCACATGCTCAATGAATATATAATAGCTTATGTATGTCGTTGAGAAGATTGTTATCTAAATATTAATTGACATATGATGATTTAGTCCCTTATCGTTTCCATTTAACAGTGCATTAATTGAGAATGAATAATATCTATTCTGATTTCATAAACATGTATTATAATTCATTTATAGATTATTACCATGGAAGGTTTTGTAAAGATATTGTTTTATGTGATGAATCAAATAATTGATTATTAATTGATCACATAGGATATTTTTTAAAGAAGAAAATAATTATTCAATGTGGTATGGGACACCTTGAATTAAGAAACAATTTAATTATTCAGTGTGGAATTTGAGACGTTGAATAAGAGACAAAATTTAATGAATCAATGTGGTATGGAACACATTGATTTAGTGAAATGAGGAATGCATTGGATATAGTATGTGATGGGTTGGGCTTGCTATAGTCCAGCGATGCATCGGTAGGCCTCATGAGATAAACTAAACACGACATTGGCTGAGGCCTTACCAAAATTTTATATATAGTCTTTGCACGAGGCTTTGACACAATGTTTATGGTTTGGTCATGATTCCTTGACAAAGTTTGACTTCTGCACTTACCTCATTATGACTATAAAATTTAATTAACAAAGTGCATATTGGACTAGAAGAATATTCTTCATTATATAGATTATACTTATGAGAATCAAATGATGTAAATGATTATCGCATAACATGTATTCAACACTCAGAGATTTATTTTCCAATTTATGGCTCACAATTTATAATGACAGAAATTTATGTTATTATTTCATGTGCAACATAAATCATGAATTACTCTTAATTGTAAATTTATAACTTACTCTCTTGCATGTCACACTTATTAAAGAATGAATGACTATTACTTTATATAATGTACATCATTCTTTTTTTTGAGCATGATTATATATGGAATAGGTTTCATTATAACCATGTTAGTATTCCTTGAACTGTTCACTTATAATTCACAACAAAATGTTGAGTTATAGTTCATATATTGCAACCTTCCTTACAAAAACGTTTTATGAATTATTTTATAGGATTGTTTTCAAGAGGTTTTAATTGAAATATTATTTCATTTTAAATCCCCTTACTGGGAACTCGTATTCCCACCCTACATTTTATCTTTAATTTTACAGGATTTGTGGTTTTCAATTACACATTTTGGTGTTAGCATTGTGGAGACTCTTTCTCTTTCAATTATTGATGATTTATAATAGTTGTATCTGATTCTATAGGACCTAAACCATAAAGATCCTCTTTAGTGGAAAATGTTTTGTTATTATGATCATTTAATTTTACAAAATAAATTACCCACCATGTTTTATGAAAAACCACACTAGCTCTCGGGATGTCTGGGGACCAAACACAACATCAACGCCTTATATACATTATTCATTTATGGATGTATAACCTTCATCAAATGGTGGTAGTCCGGGAGAAGTTATTCATGAAATATCATAGGTATTCCTATATGATTTTTAAACCACAAAATTAAACTTCCATCAACTTTCGAGCCCTCAATTCTCTCCCCAACATTGTGTTCTGAACCCCTAACCATGAATTCTGCATTCGATTTTTGTTCCACCAATAAATATTTACCAAATCATGAACCTGGGAAACTGAAAAGAAAAGCACACCAAATGATTTTCATTCACATTCCACATGCTAATAAACTAAGACTAACATCAACTGCCCTCTTCTAATGATTACTTTTTCAACTGAGCATTTGACTTACATCTTAAGGCATATTTCCCCGAATTTTCATTTCTCGGTGTATACATCAAATCAAAATCAAACAGATGATAATACTATATCCATATCATTTTCTACATATTCAAATATATCTATGATAAAATTTTCTTCAATCACTTATGATCTATGAATAAAATGAATTTATCACCAATGAGATAATGTCTCTATGTCTTCGATTATTGGATGACTACAGATGAATCCATGTCCTGTGTTGGGTAATTTTTCTCATTCACTCTCAACCGCCTAGAACCATAAGCAACAACATGGTCTCCTTGCATGAGAACTAATCCAAAACCAGATCTTGAATCTTCATAGTAGAGCACATACCCACATCCTAATTTTGGAAAAACCATGAATGTTGCTAATGTATGATGAACGTTCAACTCTTGAAAAGAGAACTGACATTCCTCGCTCCACTAGAAAGGAACATTGTTTTTGTCAATGGTGTCATAAGTGAAGCAAGTAGTGAAAAAATAACATCAATAATAACTAGCAATACCAATGATGGTTTATATCTCGAAGACTTTTTCTAGTGGTTTCCCAGGGAAAACAACATTCAAATTTTCAAGATCAAATGAATGACTTTTTTCAAAATATACAATGCCATGAAAGCGTACCTAAACTATTAAAAAGTTATACATTTTAATTTTTGAATACACACAATTATCTATTTATATTCCTAAAACTATCTCCAAGTGTCTCTCATACCCATACCTTGTCCATGAATACATTAATGTGTTATCCACATTCACCACAAAAAATGACTCCATATATCTATAAAATATATTATTCATTAATTCCAAAAAGACTGATGGGGAATCCGTTAGGATGAAAGGAATAATTACATATTTTTATATTATGTGGCTACTTATGAATGATTATTTGGAAATATCTTCATTCTCAACATGAAATTGGTGATACCCTGATTGCATGTAATTGCGTAAGAACCACTGTGTTCCCCTCAATTAATCAAACAGGTCATCAATGCCTGAAACTGGATATCTATTAATTATCATAACATGGATAAGCTTATGATAACCAACACACAGTCTCAAAGTTCCATCAGATTTATTCATGAACCATACTATTATATTTCCATAGATTCGTACATATATAAATGAAACCTTTTCTTTCTTGATCCTCCAACTACACTTTAATCCCCCCTAATTCCATTTTTTGCATCTAACAAT
Source organism: Viscum album (assembly GCA_963277665.1). NCBI lineage: Eukaryota > Viridiplantae > Streptophyta > Magnoliopsida > Santalales > Viscaceae > Viscum > Viscum album. Next base: position 504,388,575 of record OY728159.1, read on the forward strand.
ATGAAATGGAAATAGTACTAGTCCTCAAAAGGAGAGAAGTCATAAACTCATCATCATTTATTGGTCATAAAACTAACAATTTTACTATAACTGTTAAGGTGATCCTTCAATGTTGTCAACCAATACATACATAAGATTACATCACATGCATCCATCACTAACACTGAAAAATCCAATGACTTTTTAACTCCAACAATAGTTATAGAATATGCTCTACCCACATAGGCTTGAAATTCCTTTTCATTGAGAGGGGTTTTATTTATTTATTAAAGAACATATCATCTCATGTTTCAAACATAGAAAAAAATAACAATTGTTTAAATGAAGGAATGATATGCACATTTATTAAACAATACTTTCATAAGGGTGTAATTAAATAGAATCGTAACTCTCACCATTGAGGGAATATCTTGATCATCCAAAATGACCTAATCTACTACATAAAATTTCTTCCTCATTACACATTTCTATTTACTTACTTTCTTCAATTACCCTTGTAGAGGAGTTATGGTGTTCCTAGAATCACCATGGATAGCTCAAATCAGCAGATGAGGATGATTCGGCTGGACCCATCCTGTTGAAGCATACAATGCTTCTGTCACCTATGAAGGGTCTCGAGAAAACATCCTTGGATAACTACAATAAAAGTCCTGAATATGCCCAATCATATTGGCATTATGTGTAAGTATAGTTCGTTCCATAAAAAATTGCTTCCTGTGGTCAAACGAACCACCTATGAAATATCCCTACCGGTTCTTTGGTTTTAGATGAATATTCAATAATCTAGTTGTTTGATTCAGATTCTAATTCCCACCATGGAAATATGTTTTCATTTTCCTCATTCTCCCAGCAATCAAATTCCCACTACTTTCTATAGGTATCATTATGATTCCTCTTACCATAGCTCATGTGATGTTCCATTTAACCATAATAATTTTTTCAACATCTTTGTGTTACCCATTTTACAAATCACTAAAATCTTTGAGAGAATTTTCTACATTACCATGATTTTATTATGAATTCCTTTAAGGCCTCACTAGCTACAACTTCTAGATTCAAGTACATTAAATTCATTAATCTAGTCTCATACTCTGTTGAAAATATATTTTACATCTTCAGGATGAATAATTCCATTGTTCTTGGGATTCTGAACATGTGAGGATTGAATTGTTTGATGAACAATTCCTCAAAATCCTCACATCTAGTGACTTGACCCAGTTTAGATTTCACTGCTATATTCCATAACTAGCATTAAGGATCCCCAAGAATATATGTTTCCGTTTTGACATTCCTCTTTGATGGTGTTCTAATGATATCAAATATATGATTCATCATATTCAACCACACATCATTCTATTTTGGTACTGAATCACCTGAGAATATGGGTAGATTATTCTTTCGGAACTAGATATAATTATCATCTTGTATTGGATTATCCCTCTGGTTCCCAGTTTCCACATCTGGGAATGCATTGATCATATAATGCGCTAGTTCTTGATTAACCTATGGATCATGGTAATCCACATTCTATGAATCTTCCTCTAGTTGGTCTCTATGACATCGACCCTATGCCATTTTCTAAACAAATTGAAAATTCTTTAAGTCCCACTCTCCAGGAACTGATGTCTTAGAGTTTAAAATTATATCACATCAACTATCAGATCATTGTTTTCCAAATATAACCATTTAAAAATAACTAATCCTTCTTTTAAAAATAATCCCATTTCCAAAAAACATCAAATCATTCACTTTTTTAAGTCTTTCATTTGAAAATAATTATTTTATAATTTTTATTCAAAACTAAAAATCATTCATAAAATCATATTTCATTACTAAATATGAGAAATATAATAAAAGTGGGAAGACAATCCATTACAATGCATTTCATTCATATCTCATTAGCTAATCCCAGGACAATGAGATTTCAATATATTATATGTGTTTACAGAACACTTTTGTACCCAGCTAACTGGTAACATGATGTTCAACCTAAAATGGTTAGATATATCTTTTTATATTCAATATTTCATGTCCTTATAATCCATGTATTTTATAATAACACCACCCAAGGAATAAACAATAAATATGTTAAACTTCTTGACCAAGAAAACATAAGACTACTTGTTCCACACAAAAATAACAAAGGTTATAACATTTTTAAACACCCATAAATTTTAATTGTCTTCAGAATAACCAAAAACTATTACTAGTATTTAAGCAGCATCCCCAAGCAATAAAATGATAACAATAAATTCTAAAGGGTTTCAAATACAATTGTGGGATGATTTACCCATTAATAATAAATGGAAATCCAAACAAACCACATCACATAATAACTATATGATTCATGATCAAAAGAAAGACAACTCAATAATTTCTTTTATAGCAATGTGAACCCAAAATGCGCTACAGTAGAAGACATCTAAAAGGCAAAGAAATTCTATATAAAAACAATAAAATTCAGAAAAAAAACCACAAGACTCATTTCTCCACTACCTCCATGCTCCACCATCACTAATAAACCCAACCACTTGTAATGTAGTGTTAAAAACATGTGCTACTCTATCTTTTTCAATATATAATGATATGAAATCTAAAAGGACTCCATTTTATAAAGTTGGTTTGGGAAAAAAACTCCGTATTTTCTCCCAAGTGAATTACATACTAACTCCACTATGATATAAAATTTCACATCATTTAAATAAAACAAATGATTCAAAACAATTTCCAAAAATATTTTATATGAAAATATAATCATGTCTCAATAAAGTTTGTAATTAAATATAAACAAAAACAATTTTAACCAATTTTCAAAAATGTTTTTTCAATGTAAATAATAAAATAGATATATAAACCCGTTTTAAATATCTATTTTGTCACAAGCATTTAATTCCACATATCAACAATTCCAACAATGCATGATCTGTTGTGACAGATCTATACACATTAGCAGTTTCTCATCCATCTACCAAGTCCTGACAAGGTATTTCATTCCAATGTACGATTACACCTTTTCAACCATTCGGAAGATAAAATTTCAACTTTTAATCATAATGTAATATAAATACACACAAAATTTTTTCCAAATAACCCATGCCAATTTTAACACTTTCATCGATTTAAATAAAATCCATTATTTCAATGAAACACTCCAAAGAGAAAAATTAACAACAAAATCATTTAAATAAACTAGTCTATTTATAGAATAAAAAATTAAGTTAAATAAACATACCACGATTATTTAAAATCCAAAACTAAAAATAACCATCTTAAAATAATCAACAAATACCAATTTAAAGAATACCCAATTTTCTAGAATTTTATAATTACCCAGACCTTCACTATAGAGGGTTTCCAATAAATTTTTTACTTCCAATTATTAATTAATATCACCCAAAAAAACTAAATTATAAATCATTCATAACATTTTTAGCAAGGGGAGTTGAATATGATGCCACATACTTGGATCATATCGATGAAAACAACGAACGGATGAAGAACTATCATTATTCTCAGTCATGAATCAAAAAAACCCCCATATATCTCCCCACAATCATGAGAAACACCATATAAAACCTTATTTCGAGTTAAAAAATATTTTCCATAACCACATAATTTGTATATTTAGAAAACAAGAATAATGATAAATAAATCGATGAAACTGTGGAAAAAGCAATGTAGAAAGGAAACTTACATCATGAATAAGCTTTGAAATCATCATGGAAAGCCCTAAGATTTATTGTATAATTACAAGAGAATCATATATGGACTTTAGAAAATAAAAATATAGTTTTAGTTCCATTATGGATTGAAAAAGTACATATGGAACTGCAAAACCAACATGCTCTACTTTTTATTGATGTGGATTCTGGCTACGCACTGTTTTGTCAAATGGATTGGGAAAACCATTTGTAGCACATGAACCCACCTTTAATTCTCCATCACACACCAAAATTACTCCAAAAAATATCCCCGTATTAACTTATTACTATTATACATATGAAAATCACAACGATATGGTTTCACTCCAGAAACTGGTGGTACTACATGTGTACCCTGAAATTCCTATATGATTTTCCACACATGAAAAAATAAATCAATAATATTTTTTCTTAATACCATGTAAATTCCAATAAATTTAATTATGATGATTTATATGGAAATATATAATTAGTAACACAACTAATTCCATGGATTCAATTTATTTCTCTTACAATATACTCTATATATGATTCCACCATTTTTTTGATTCAACTTCCAAATTATATACCACAGTGCCAACAATTTCATTCTATAAACACTGTATAATAGAATATATATATATATTTTAATACTAATATACTGATTAAAAACTATTAGATAAATGAACAACTTATAAAGGTGTATGTTTTCTAATAATTGAATCTATGGTGCATTAGTCTCTTGTTTTTCCATTTCGATGCATTGTATGATTCATGGATTCTTGATGTTTTTTGAGAATAACAACATGATTTTTCATTTGAAATATAATTATTTTCAATTGGTTAAGATAAAAGTTGTAATTAACTCAATTATAATTTCATTGATCTATTCATTACTTAATTAAATTGATATTATATTCATGTAATTTCATCCAAAAGGACCAAATAGTTTTATGGTATTGGAAAACAAAAGGAATATATGAATCCCATAATAGAATTGAATTATTAAAATATAACAGAATATTTTCTTTGATAAAACCATTAATACATCTACAAAAACCCAAAATATTAATCCTATTAATTTTCTAGGAATCCTACTGAATATAAACATAATAAAAGGGTGAGATATTTTTCTCAGACAGGGTGCACACATAACATATGCTACATATTGGATGAATATTATGGTAAATTTAAATGATATTTTAATAATACATTATATATAATAAAATAATCTTCAAGGAATTACAAGGATATAAAAATATTAAAATATTCACATGGACATCAATATGTTATTTCATATTGATAAAACAAATAATTCCAGACATCTGAAAATTATCATCGTGGCCTTGTCCCAAAACATCTAAAATAAAACATTAAAACCTCATGTTAATATATCATGCATAAATTGGTAATTCCATGTACAGAAAAAAAATATAAATTTTATATTTGAACCAATTAATTTAGGGTATAGGTAGTTATATTCCAAACTATACACTTAATAATCCCAATGCATTATAATTATCATAACATAATTATCTAGTCTTGGAAGTCAATAAAATTCTGTATTGGAAGAACTACCCTAATGAAAATAATCAATATTCCTTGTAAAACTAATAATAAACCATCATTAAGTATGTTATTTATTTTATCATAATGTAATAACCCCATTAATTCATAAGTCTCAATAATTTATATTAATAGAGATAAAAATACATTAAATAATTAATTGGAAATATCTTGTGTAAAATACCATATTCAATTTGGAATAAAAAAGGTAAAATTTTTACAAATATTAATGATCTTTTTAGTTAAAAAAATAAGGAAAAAATTTATATTATTATTTAAATAATTGATCGGTCATGATCACGGAAATTTATTCCATGATGAATAAGTTAAAATAACGTTTCATTCAAACTTCAGTATGAATAAGTAAACATGTTCCTCATATGGAAAATGAAAAAAATATTTCTTTTAATTAAATTATGAAATATAAAATTGTTTGATAATATATTCCATAAATAATTATATTCTATTAAAAAAATACATCTAGTCATTTTTATGAAAATATTAACTTGAAATATAAATATTCATGAATGGGTGTAAATACAAGGCATATTTTCCATAAAAACTATTTTTCGGTGTCATCAGTAAATAAAGTTATTAAATTTAAAATTATAAACATATAATATGTTAATAATTACGTATCAAAATAAATTATATTATTTTTTTGATATAAATATCAAATAATACTCCTAATAGATACCTATAAATTTATAGTACTGGATAATGTTGAATTTTTGAACTAAACCCTTACCAAATGATATAATTCCATCATATGTGTCTAATCCTCTTATATACTAAATAATTATTTATTATCCATATATTATGGAAACATAATGATTAATATTATATCATTTATTATTTATAAAAATACCGTTTTCACCAATTTATTATAAAATATTTGTTAAAATCACTGTTCTAAATAATAACTTAATCGTTTATCATTATGTTTTAGTTATGTGATTTTAGTTCCTATATATTTATTGTGGTTAAAAAATATACATTTACTATATAAGTAATATTAAATTTAAATATATTATTGATATACATATATATAGTAATCCAATAATTTTAGAAACAAGAAAATAAATTACTCTATTCAAGGATATGGTAGGTCCTACAAACGGGTGAATGACATTTTTTGTTAGAGGATGGAATGAAAGGGAGAAAAATAATAATAAATAAGTTACTAATAATTAATATTTCATATAAATTATATATATTAAACAAATCAATACTAAATAAAATCCAATTAAATTATAAATGAATGATGAACCATATCACTTTTTGGAAGTGGTAGGCCACACGTATGGACATGTGACGTTATTATTTCCAAATGGATTGGAATGTAAGATGTTGGGTATGATATTATTATTCTTGATGTATAATTATTTCATCCAGATAATTTAAAAACTTTAAAATCGTCATAATGTACATCCATTAATTATTGTGATAAAAAATTATTTTTATCATTACATTGAGACTGTAAGTCATTCATATGCTCGAGTGATATTTTATATTCTTATGTTATTTTCATTACGGTGGATAATGGTTTCATCATGATAATATTAATAATTTATAATATTAAGGATAATTAATTTATAATTTTTTATATATACCATATATTTATTATAATTACATGATGACTTAAAAACAATGTGATTGTTTAAGGAAATCACTTCTTTATTAAAGGAAAAATGCTATATTACAACTTAAGGACACTGGGGATAGTATTTTTGAAAAATAAAATCATATATAATACAGATAATAATGTTTATAATTGAAATTATCAGGGAAGTTTTTTTATATGATTCTCAATATGATATAATTACGTGAATTGTAGGGTGTAATTTTTTATGTGGATGTGAGGACCCACGTGGAATTTCTTAAAACAATAAACTGGTAAAAAATATTTTTCAAGAAAAATTATTCTAAAATTATATAGAATAAATTTCTCAATAGAGTTTGGATTTAATCTCATAATTCAATAAATTATTTAATTTTTATGTGGTGTTCTAAACATTATATTATGATTCACCCCATTACATAGTCTATTTTTTCATTAACTATAGTAAGGATTCTTAACTCATAATAATTTATAATTTTACTAATAAAGTGAAAATTATAACAAATATGTTCATTATATGACATCTTAGGCACCAAATTATCCCAATTTCCTTTTTTATTTAATCTAATTATTTTTTAAGAAACTAATAATATATTATTTTTTTAAAATATTTTTAACATCAATTTTGAAACTATTCATTTAATTTGATTTCAATGGCATAAACAAATTTGGAAATATAATATAATAAATTATATAATAACCACTTTTCATATTAATTTATGTAGTTTTTGTTTCAATTTAACTAAATCAAGTTATATTTTATTAATATTATTTATGTCATTTGTTTAATTTTTCAATTAACTGAGTAAATCCTCTATAATCCTTTTGCAAGATTTTTAGTTAATTATAAAATACCTAAAATTTAAAACTAAATTAACATCATTAATATAATGTTATTATTATCAAAACCCGTTAATATTTATTCATCCTTTTTTCTATATGAAATATTCATTCATTTATTATAGTTAGAGTGTGACCGTTTCTATTTTTTTCATTTATATTATAAATTAAAATGTTCTTGAAAGTGTGTCCAATTACCCATCATATTCCTATAAAGTGGTTATAATGGTAGAATTATCTTCACATGGTAATTATTATGTTGATAAATGTGGATCTTAACTCATAGTTTTAAGCTAGTTTATCCATGTTTATCATTTTCTGATGTGGTAAATATCACCCTAGTTACTATTCACAATACCTAATTATAAAAGTTAATTATTTACCAAATTTGGACTTACTAATTAAAAATAAGTAATATATTTTCAAAATTCATTATCTATAGGTGTATGGAATTAACTTTTAAATAAGTGGGAAAAATATCTTGAAATTGTTTTTATGAATTTATAATTTGGATCCAAAAAAAAATTATTTATATTATTTTATCATTACATAGTGAAAAATAGATGAATAATAAAAAAGTTAGTTTAATATATTATATAAACATTTCGTTAAAATATATCACTAATTGACATTAGTTTAATTTTTATATAAACTATTTGCGCGGATAAAAATAATTTTTCAGGAATAAATTTATTTTATGTTCAGATGATTTTTATTTTCATTTATAATCAATTGATAACTAATAAATTTATATTATATATGTAAAGAATATTTTTTCATTATTTATTTATTCATATTAATACATGGGAACCCTACATCTATATTATAACTATAATATATTAAAACTGATCATGTTTTGTTAAAACTTGGTGTTGCATGAAAAAAAAAGATAACAAAGAAATATAATTTACTAAAGAGGTATATATCATAGAATATTAGTATGATTCATTAAACACCATTAAAATTACTTTATCCCTTGAATTTTTGATACTCTAGTTCTATAAAATGAGAATATATTTTCGCATATTATTTTGTCGTGTTCCCAAATAACTCCCACAAAATTATGTTTTTGCCACAAAACATTGACCAGGTGAGTGTTATTGCTTGTAGAACTCTATCTATAAAATCCATATTAACCAACATTTGTCTCCTGTAATTAATTTCATCCTCTAGAGGTTGAATTCTGAGTGCATTACATGTGAATTATTAGGTAATTAATATCTTAGTAGAGATAGAATGAATAAATCACGGACATGTGAGAGGATTGTTGGCTGTGATAGTTAATAAGATACCATACAAAGATGACAATGCATTTTGAATCTACATCTACCACTATGAAATAAAATTATATTTTCTCAACATATAACCACCTTATTCTAGGGGGATATTCATAGGAATCCATTTTCATTAACATAAATCTCTAGGTATTTCTGATGATTTCCATCAAAACATTTCTTTCGACTCAATGTTTATCTTCTGTTTTGATGAATGGATATAAAATTCTCTTCAATATCCTTTCATTATTCATCTCCCAAAATAATTCTTTATCAATATTCCTTCCAACCTAGTGTAGTGCATCAATTCTATCTATATAAGGATTCATGTGGATTCATTATAATGTTTTTGTTAAAGAAATTACATTACGAAAATTCATCCAAAGAAAGGTGTTGATCCTAAAAACATTTTAAATACATTTTTAAAGGTATCGACATGAATTATGGTGTTTTATTTTTTCTCAAAGACAATATAAGTTTTTTTGATGATCAATAGTGATGAAACACAACTCTGTATCCAAATCCTACAAAATACTTCTCTAGAACCACTTGGTTATCCAAGGTTCCCAATAAGAAATAATATAATATGGTACTCTAGGAAAACATTAGAATTAATATAAATTAGAGTTAGTTGTTCAAGAGAAAATCGTTTACTGATTCTAATACATTATGTTCTCTTCATCAAGTGATTAACTGCGACCAATATAGCATTGCGTCCTTAAATTTCTTTGTGGTGTCTGATTATAATGTTCTTTTTCATTTCTTCTAATTTTTTTTGTATGTATAATGGTGGTATGATCCCATTAGAATTATATCTATAATATTTAACATGATGAAATTAGAATAACAGAGTTAAAAATCTAAAATTTATCTCTACATTTTATACATCTATAAATACTCGTCCAAATTTCATTACATATTCTGATTTCAAGGAATAATATTACCTGAATAACTATAAGATTTGTCCTTAAATTTTCCTTCTTTAAATATTTTAAAGATGGGAAACACACATTGTTCCAAGACCTTATCATTCAATCTATTTATGGATGAAGTCATGAATATTTCTCACTATTTAATATATATCGATATCATTTCTATGTGGCACTTCAATTTCTACATGGATTGATTATTTAACACACATTTTAGAAAGATATTATTTATCCACATTATTTAATTTTTCCATATAATTCCATTTTTAAACTAAAAATATTAGATAATTTTTGAACTCATTATTGATAATATTGAAGGATCTATTTAGAAAAATACTCTTATACCTTGTTCCCCTTCCCAATGTGGTAATTCACTGAGCTGTTAAATTCATTAATCTCATAAATATATCTTCTATAGAAAATTTTCAACTCTTTCGATGAGATAATATACTGTAATCATTTATGATCAATATATATATCACATGATTATTCATAATGGTAATACCTATATATTGTAATTGAAAACATTACAACAAAAAAATTCAAATTGTGTGTCTCATAATTTGTTATATGGACCTTCTATTTCCATGAGGAAAAATAAATCACCATATCTTTCTAATTGAGTACACAAACTAATTACTTGTTTGATACATCAATATATATTTCAGACCCATGTTTACAATAGGGCAGCGTAGGTAAATGTTGACTAACAAACCTTTTATTTAGTTTATTATAATATTCCTCACATCCATCTATCATATAGAGATTGGATCCATTCTGAGTTAACTTGTTATTTGTTTAGAAAACTGTGATAAATTCATCACAAATTATTTTTAGTGTTTTCTCAACATAAAAAAGATGTATATATTAGTCACTTGATTTGTTTTTGGATAATGTTAATTTACATCTATTTTTATTTATCCACATACATACTATTTCATTATATTTGTTGATCCAAAAAAGAAAAAAAATCGGTCATAATTCACACATTGAAAATTTTTTATAAAAAATTTCCTTCATTAGGGTTTTTACTACAATCCTCATATGATCTTTAGGCTAATCATTTATCATTAAATATATATAAATATATTTTATAAATATTAACAAAAACCAATTATTATATTCTCTAATGAAACTATTAATTAAATCTCAAAATATATAAGGGAAATTAATAAGTATTAATGGAAGCGTTGTAATTACTTAGTGACCATACCATGTAGGGAATTTTGACATGGGTATATACACCATCTTGACCATCAATTGATGTTATCCATACCAATTCTCAATCATGTAAAATAGTATATATCAATTAATTTGATCAAATAATTCCACAATATGGGGTATATTATATATTTTTATAAATATCTTATTATATTATTGGTAATTAGTGTAAAGACACATTAATAAATATTTATTCTTAAAAAAAATAATAGGATCCTCCAGTGATGACACACATGGTAAAATGATTCCCTTATCAGTATTATTTATTATTTTCTTATTTAATTAATACAAATTAAATGAGTTCCATTCTATATTGATTCATTGAATAACGGGTGGCATGATTTATTTTTTCTATTTAAAAGTCAACATCATGATTCAGTGGAAGACTGAGAGACAATTTTGAAATTACAATGAACAACTCACGCACAATAGGCATATCATTGACATTGAGTTTTTTCATAACCATCTAAGGTAAAATCACAAATTTAAAAGGAATCAAAACCCAAATAAGGTATTTTCATTCCATCAATATCCCATATTAACCATCACAATGATATATGACAATTTTTTGGCTCAGAATAACATTCATGACTAACCATTTTCGTAAATTGATTTGGTATTTAGGTAGATTGATCAAACCCATGCATTTATAACAAAACAAAATTATGGAATGATATAATAATAATATATGATGGAATAAACTAGCAATAAAATTATATTAGAGAGAAGTTATAGACATAAAATTTGACCATCATACTATAAAAATTTCTCATAGCTAACTCAATATATACCCGACAATGTAGTGATATGATACCCATAAGAAATTCATAAATATTAATTATTATATAAAAATATAAAAAAATAAAACAGTTTAAGTATTGTACTGAACAATTATTTTTCTATTATAAAATCACTATGAACACCCATGCCATTTATAACAATTACATAATCACATACATCTCCCTTTTTCATATTTCATGGTATATTACATTGTTATTTTTTGAATGATTTTTAATATTTCTATTATATTAATAGTAAAATAAAATTATATTGATGTAATATACCTTATCTATTAATTCATGAGTATAATGGGATTTTTCTCCACACATTAAGAATAAATTTTCTGTTTTTAGCATGTACCAAGGTGTTTCATTCTGCATTTATAACATGTTGGAATATTGTTCTTTCAATAATTCAGAATATGCATTTTTTCTCTAATAGCATCCTACTATTTTACATAAATTAAAAATAATTAATAATAAGAAAATTTATTCACTATTATGAGAGAACAATATATTATATCCTCATATTATGAGTATTCTTGAGAGACTAATTCCCTTCATAGGATTCGTTTAATCCCTTAAATGATGTAGTCAATCATGATATTTAAATTATTCATGTCTTCTAAAACATGACATGAATACATATGGATTTCAACTACATAAATTGAAGGAATTTAAACTTATTATAGTCTCAGAATCATGATTTTCTACTCTATATCTTCTCATTATTTTCATAGAAAATGTTTTTGTATGAAAATTTCCCCAATTCATTCCCTTCAATGATCAATAATTCATAATATTATCTATCTTTATGAATCAAATAAAACCATTTATATGTATTCCCTATGACTTGGTAAAATGATGTGAAAATGTTCTCCCTTTAATTGCATCCCATAGGGATAAATATCATCGTTAAAGATATTATACATTTGTCAGTTACAAAAAAATATTTTTTAATTGAATGATGAATGTTTCTAATGCAATAAGCTATCTAACATTGTCACACATAGTTTTGGACTAAAAGTAAAATACATATGGGAATGTTTGTGTATCATAACTAGATTTATATTTCCCACTATAGTTATAATTTGACCAGTTACAATCATAGATCCATCTCAATCATTATTGTATTTCCAAGGATGGATATCTTTAAATGGATAACATGGATTAATATAGTTTCAATTCCTTTCTCTTGGTTCAATTTATATAAAATAAAATACACTATATTTGAGTATAAAATTATGAATTGTATTGTATATTTTATAATCTAGGGAAATTATTTATATAATCCAAAATGTATGTATTACTAATCTCAAAATCAAAAGATTGGTTTCTTTTATAATATTTTCAAGGTTCCTTATAGGGTTATCATAACTAATATTTTTCTTCATAAATTAATTTTCTATGTATTATACTAATCTGTATCTAATATGAACTATAATTATGTCAAACAATGTATCCCAAATAATAATGTTACTTTAGTAAACTGGAAATAGATATAATAAATCATATCCCAGTTGAGCGAATAGTTTAGCATTCTTGGAAATCCAGATACATACTTGAATCCTAAATTAAATTTTAAAACAAAAGATAAAACATAGTATTTTATTTTTATATTTCATTATTCCCACTAAAATGGCCATTCTTATCAAGATAAGAAAATTTCCAATATTCTTGTTGAATGAAAACATAAGAAAATGGTCATATTGAATACTCTAATGGGGTAGGCATACAATAGAATCTAAATAAGGAAAAAATTATATCGATGAAATTAATTATAATAATTTAACTCCATATAATAAATTTCATAAACTAGAAGAATGTCTATGTATATAAATGAAATTAACATAATAACTTGGACATTAATATTTGAGTTCATAATGATTGAATGGATAATTTTGAGCATCTAATACTTTGTATTGAGATCTCATGCCAAGATATTTAAGAAAACAACAAAGTCTCATTCAATAAATCATACATAATTATGTATATTCACAACAAAAAAACATTGTGTGATGAGGCTTATTGTTGTAACCGGGGGGCTATGTAATAAAATATCCCTCCCAATAATTAATAATTCAAATGCAATCAATATATAAATAATTAATAATATATAATTAACATGCCTTATAAATTAATAACCCTTCAAATTGGGAGACCATTTACATTTAATGTCAATAATATCAACATTCAAATTGATCATAAACCTTAAAAAATATATGTTCCATTGAATCATAATATAATAACCCTATTAAAGGAAAATATTCAACAAAGGATAGTGACATAGATGAAAATAATCTAAAACCAAAATGGAATTTTATAATCAAACTGGCTTTTCACATTAAAATCACCTATTTTAGTATTCCATATATTTTAATGAATAAATCACTATGAAAAATAAAATTCAATACATGTAAAATAATATTCAAATCAATTCTTGTATATGAAATTAAGAAATTCCTTAAATTCTATATATGATAAAAAACATTCATTTCACATTGTTTTAAGAATAAGTCAAAATGTATATTTTTTATACAATGAAAGGAAGATTCCTTTTAATTTATTTAACTCTTAAATGAGTAAAAACGCCCTTCATACATAATTGTATAATACCAAAAACATTACTATATACATTTTAAGTAAAATAATCACATTTATTTTAGTAAATCCAGAATAGGATGAAAATAAAGGATGATTTTTCTTGAATATGTTAATTTCATATATTGAGTAATTGAAGAGAGGAAATTGACTGTAAAAAAAATTATTTTATATAAATATTCATATAATAATATATACAATTTGTTTCAATATATATATATTTCAATGAATTCCCCCAATGGAGATATAGATGTAAATAATGTTGAATAATGATTAGAATGTCAAATAAGCCCTTTCCTCTAGTTCAACATCCATTGTATTTTTCCAAACCAGTTATATACTAAATATATATGAAATTTAAATAGACTCATGTAACATAATAATATATAAAATACAATATATTATTTAACTATAATGTTTTTTCACTATTTTTATCAATTCATTATAAAAATCATTATTCCATGTAATGGGCGATTAATTTTCCATGTCGGATTTGGATCATTCATTTTTTCCATGTACATTGAATATGCTTTCAAGATATAAAAAATATTAATAGTGAAATAAATATATTACATATTTATTATATCTATATATTTATACTAATCGTTAAATTTTTTATATTGAAAAATGGATTATACCATTCTGGGAGATGGTAGGTCATATATATGCTTTATCCCCATTATATTTTTCAAAGGATGTTAAATAAGAAGAACATATTCAATAAAATTTATAAAATAATTAATTTATAATATAAATCAAATACGTAAATTAAAAAAATCAATCATCATTTCAAACCATGTATAATAGTCTTGAAAAACGAATTGCATCACATCGTGGTGGTTGTAGTCCACAAATATCCACAAGTGACCTTATCGTTTTGCAATAGAGTAGAATGTAAGAAGGTAGATATTATAATATTGTTATAATATTATAATTATTTTATTAATATCATCTATAAAGATTATTAACACCATATTTTTATTCCATAAAATAAGGGGATGAAAATTAAATTGTATATCTACATGGAGACGATGTGTCATTTGTACGCATGATGGATACCTTCACATACCACTTCATTATAATGATTGTGGATAGTGGTGTGAGAGTAATTAAGATAAAATATTATTAGATTGAGTATACGGATGGGTCAATTTAATGATAAATACCATATATTTATAAGAGTTATATGAAGAAGTAATTAAGAGTGTGACTGGTAAAGGTGGCTACCACTTCATTGATGGAATTGATATTGATCAACTCATTAGGACACTAGAGTTGGTATTTTTTTCATTAATGAACCAATAGAATATATAGAAGGATGTTGAAAATATAACTATTCTCGGATTTTTTTCATCCAATTTAATTAATTTGGTGCAAATAAGTGGATGCATTGGTGTCCGTTAATATGTCGTGGACCAGGTATACTTGGAATATCTTAAATGTGTAAAATTATAAAACATAATTATTGAAAAATATTCTTCATAATTTAAAAAATTATAATTTGTAATTGTATTGGGTTGTAATACTATCAACCAATAGAATCAGTATAGGTTCATATGCTTCTTTCTTTACATAACTTTTAGATTAACCCCTCAGTTAATAAATTTTATCCATAACTGTGGCAATGAATTTTTCAATATTTAGGGTATAATGTTATACATAAAAAAATGATAATTTCAACACAATTTTAAATGGAATGTCATTTAAGAACAAATAATATCCCCTTGTACTCTTTCTCTATATTAATTGTTTTATAATTTAATAAAATAGTAGTTTGATAAAATATCAGTAATATTAATTTTGAAACTATTTATATAGTTTGACTTCAATGTGATAAAAAAAGATTGAATAAAAATATAATCTATTATATAAATATTATAATTTAATATTCACATATAAATTCATGTCCTATAACAACTCACTTAATTAATATTACATTTTATATTATTCAAATCTTTTATTTAATTTTTCCATTGATTGAAGCATGGTTTGGTTAGTGTTTTGAATATGTATAAGAAAATTATAAAATATAAAAAATTAATAAAAAAATTAAACCATAAAAAATTCATAATCATCAAAATAACTATTTATATTCATTTATAACTTTTTCCACTATATAAAGATATAATAAATTTTTATATGTAAGAGGTTGATATTTTAAATTTTTCTTTGAAAATTATAAGTTTCATTTTAATTGGAAAATATCCATTAAATTATTATATTTTTAGGTTAAGGTTATAAGGGTATAATTACAACATATATTATGAATTAATATGAAAATTTTTTATAATAATATATATTTTTTACATAGGTAATCTCGATTTACCCTCAACCATTATGATAAGTTTCACCATATTTATGATTCACATTTCTTAAAAAAGGCCCTATAATACATATTTGGACCTCCAGATTCCATATATGGGACTCATTTTTTCCAAATTTTTTTTATAAAAGTTGAAAAATAATTTCAATATAAGTGTGAAAATTTAGATGAAAATTGGTTTTTAAGAAAAAAAATGTTTTGAGAATTATATGAGATTTATATTATTTTCATATTCTATGTAAAATATTATATAAAGGATAAAACATATGATTGAATAATATATAAATATATAAATTTTTTTATAATCATTCAGCATCATTGTTAATTTTAATTTTCATAATAAAACAATAGGAGAATAAAATGGGTTTTTCGGAAAAAATGTTATTTTACATTTTAATGATTTATCTCATTTCTAATCAATTGATAAGTAATGAATTAATTTTATAAATTTGTAAACCCTATAATAATCATAATATAATTATTTATATTAATACCCTTAAAACTAATATCTAGGTGATGGCTATAACATTTTTATCATATAATTAAGTTCATTTATACTCAGTGTTGCATATAACACAAGCTATTTAATAAATAACTTTTATTAAAGATAATTGTATAATGAAATATAACTATTAAATTAAAGATATTTCATTTTTTCACCCTTCATTGATAACATAATTCATTCATGTTTATCCATTTACTGCATCCTAAAACAATATTTTATGAATTAATCTATAATAATGAATTTGATAAGCCATATAATAGTTAATTTAATTCTAAAGATGGCATAAATTATGAATCATTATGATCATGATAAGAAATGGTAAGGATAAAAAAATATAAATACAATTTCATTATTGGTTTTATTGAGATCTATGACCTTATTACTCTTAGAATAATCTACAATGAAATTAAATTATATACCAATACCAACCACAGTTAAGTGAGAATAACATTCAAAAATATAGAATCATTTTATATGATCATTCAATAAATTTCATGGTAGCTCATTCCGTAAAACCATAATGTTTTATTGTATTTGAATACTAGATATGTAATATATTTTCCCTTCTAATCCCATTAATTTTCTCATTATGTTTTTAGGTGCTCTGGATGAAGCATAAGGAGGTTCTATGAGTTTTTGTTAGAGGCAGGTGTTGAGTCAATAAGGTTTTCCTTATGACTTTTCCATTCCTTCTTGTTTTGAAAATCACAAACACCTTATCTTTAAGGAAAATCGCTTTTGTAAGGAAAATTGCTTTTATAAGGAAAAATGTTTTCTTAAGGAAAAACGCTTTTATAAGAAAAATTTATCCTTATCATATTTTCATTAATATTTTTCTTAAGTATGAAATTCGGATTCACTTTCTCGGAATCATTAAAACTGATAAAAAGCATTCTGTTTTAGGGTTCGGATTCTGGACAAGAACTATAAGGAAGTTTCACTCCGAATTCCGGTTATGAATTCTGACTAAGTTCTATTCCAGATTCAGGATACGAATTCTGAAGAAGAATTCCCATTACGAATTCTAATGAAGAATTCTCATTACGAATTCTCATTACGAATTCTGAAGAAGAATTCTCATTACGAATTCTAATGAAGAAATCCCATTTCGAATTCTCATTACGAATTCTGAAGAAGAATTCTCATTACGAATTCCAATGAAGAATTCTCATTACGAATTCTAATGAAGAAATCTCATTCCGAATTCTCATTACGAATTCTGATGACGATTTCTCATTACGATTTCTGATGAAGAATTCCTATTCCGAATTCCTATTCCGAATTCTCATTCCGAATTCACTCATTAAACAGAATCTGGATATCATTGTTTTATACACTCTGAATTTGTTCACTCCGAACTTTCACTCCGAAATTTCTATTCCGAACCTTTATGTTAGGTTTTAAAACGATGTCGTACTTTCTGTTACACTTACTTTGTTATAAAACGATGTCGTCCATTTTGTTATAAACTAACCGTTGTCTAAGTGACACGTGTACAGGTCCCTCCGAACTTTAAGGGAAATATGACCGTTGGAGAAGGAGCCGACCTCACCTATAAATAGGAGCTCATTTGAAAAAGCTCATGACGAACGGATGGATGAACATTTGAACTTTGTGCATACATGCTGTTGAAGTGATTTCTAGAGAGAGAGTCTCTTATTAACTCTCAAAGCTTCGTGCGACTCCGAATGTTGGTGATTACATTCGAGGACTTCCGGGGATAGGAAGACAGAGGTGCCGACTACCTTAAAGATCGAGGGCTTTCTTGCTGAGAAAGACAGAGGTGCCGACTACCTTAAAGATCGAGGGCTTTCTTGTCGAGAAAGACAGAGGTTGCCAACTACCTTGAAGTTGAGGGCTTGCAGGGATAGCAAGACAGATACACCGATCTTCGTATCGAGGGCTTACCCTGGTGTGGGTAAGACAGACTTGCTTGAAAGTATAAATCAAGGGACCTTTATCCAAGGTTGTTGGATACCCTTCTCTTTGGGTTAAAAGACTATCATCTTGTTACTAGTAGTTCTTCTACTTGTACTTGTTTTATTCCGCTGCATTTTGTATCTTAAGGAAAGTATAATTTTCTTATACTTCCCTACTTACTTTGATTAGTTTAGATTCTATACGCTTTAAGGTAGAATCTCATATTGTAACTTTTGTTAAGTTTCAATTTCCGGAACCATATTTCCGGAACCTTCTTTTGGAATCTCTTTCCAAGTTTAGTTCGGTATTAGAGGTGTTGTGAATCAACTTAGTTTAACTTTGTTAAACTTAGTTCTTTCCTTTTCTTAAGGAAACTCTAGTTATTCATAACTAACTTTAAAGGTTCCAAAGGAATTTTTAAAGTATACAATTCACCCCCCCTCTTGTATATTGAGCATCTCATATTATATTTCGATCCTACAATTGGTATCAGAGGTTGGAAACCTCTTACTCTATACCATTCTTACATTTGGTATCAGAGCCAAGGTTACTGAAATACTTGTACTCACGTTCAAGTTTTTCTTGCTCACTTTTCAATTCCGAACTTTTTCATTCCGGATTATCCATTCCGAACTTTTCCTATTCCGAACTTTTTAATTCCGAATTTTTGTTATTAACAAGTTTGTCTCCAAGTTATTTTCAAGTATGGCAGGAATGAATGTTGGTTCGATAGACAATTTGAATCCTACAAGGCCACCAATATTTGATGGTAATGATTATGAATACTGGAGAGATCGTATGAAGACGTTTGTTATCAATACTGGAGTAGATAACTTTGTCATGCTTACTGGTGATTACAAAATTCCTGACAAGGAAGTCAGAACCTTTACTAACCAGGAGAAGCAAGAATATCAACTCAACTACAAGGTACGCAACACTTTATTATGTTCAATGACCAGAAATATATATAGCCAAATTTCTTCTTGTGAAGCAGCTAATTGTATATGGAAGAAGTTAGAGGTTACTCATTTTGGGACTTCTAAAGTGATTGAGACTAGGAGAGCTATGCTTAGAGCTGAATATCATGGCTTTAATTTTCCTTATGGAGAACCTATCTGTAAAGTACAACAAAGATTTATGACAATCGTCAATAGTCTACAGTCTATGGGAGAGAAAGGTTTAGATGATGAAGCTCTTGTGGACAAGATAATTGACATTATGCCCAATGAGTGGGAATCCAAGAGAACAGCTATAGATGAGAACAGGAAGGTTACTCAAATAACTCTTGATGAATTATTTGGAACTCTTCTACAACATGAGACCAGAATGAAGAGAGATGCTGACAACATCAAGAAGAAGAATGGAAATGGTACTGTTGCTTTTACTACAACTTCGAATCAGATGAAAGCTAAGACTCCTGAGAGAGTAACCAGATCCAAATCGAAGAAAGTCATTTTCCAATCCGAATCTAGTGAAAGTGAAGTTTCAGAAAATGAATTAGCCAATCTTGCTCGAAGGATGAACAAGATAGCTGGACAAAGAAACTTTCAATCCAAGTATAAGAAGAAGGATAGGAAAGATAAGAAAGATGGAGAAGTTACTTGTTATGAATGTAAGAGAGCTGGACATATTAGACCAGATTGCCCTATGCTCAGAAAGAAAGAAAGAAAGGAAAGGCATTCAGACAGGAACAGGAAGAAATATTACAAAGCTAAAGCTAAGAAAGTTTTGAAAGCTAATGACACCTGGAGTGCCAGTGGTGGTGACTCTTCAGATGAATCTTCTGAATATGAATCTTCAGGACAGAAGAATCTTGGTCTTATAGCCAGATTACCTATTGATAATCATTGTCTTATGGCTAAGGTACGAAACGCTGAATCTTTGACCAATGTTTCTTTAAATCCTAATGATAGTAAGTATTATAACTCTTCTGATGAAGAATCATCTTCTGATGAGGAAAATACTTTACCTACTTTTGAAGAAGTCTCTAGATTTGCTGAACTTCTTGAGATTGAGAATTTCAAACTCAACAAGAAACTTGATAAGGCAAATTCTAGGAATTCTATTCTTACAAAAGAGATATCAGATCTTTCTAAAGATCTTGATAAGAAAAATGCTGATTTTGAAAGTATTTCAAAAAATCTTGAGGAAGTAAGTTCTGAGAAGAATAAACTTTCTAAAGAGTTAGAAAAAGTAATTTCTAATAAAAATGTTTTCGAGCCTAACTCTAGTTCCAAAACTAATGATTTTGAAGATAAAAACTTGGTTGTAAAACTCAAGTCCGAAATTTTTTCCTTAAAGAAGTGCTTATCAAACTTTACCCATGGTAAGGAAAATTTTGATAAGATGTATTCTCAAATACGACCTTTAAGAAATAAATCCGGATTTGGTTATACCCATGCAAAACCTGTTTTCAGCAACAATTATTTTGTTCCTCAAAGTGCCCCATTTTGTACTAAGTGTCAATGTGGTGGTCACTGGGCAAGAAATTGTTCCTTAAACAAAACCCAATCCTTAGGTTTTCATAAAGCTTATTTTTCCAAGAAAATGTGGGTACCTAAGATTTTATTGTCTAGAAATCTCGGATCCAAGCAAGTTTGGATTCCGAAAGTCTAACTTTGTTCTTAATTTCAGGAAAATAAAGAAAGTTCCATCAACAATGTTTGGTACATGGATAGTGGATGTTCCCGGCACATGACTGGTAACAAAAGCTTCTTTGAAAAAATTATCAAAACGAAAGGAGGAAAGATAACTTTCGGAGACAATGCTAAGGGAGAGATTGTTGGTATTGGTAATATTGTTCTTTTAGGTAAAACTTTGATTTCAAATGTTCTTTTTGTTAAAGGTCTTAAGCACAACCTCATTAGCATAAGTCAGTTATGTGATGAAGGTTACCTTGTGAATTTTAGGAATGATAAATGCTTAGTTCACAATTCCAAGGAAGAATTTATTCTCTCAGCCAACAGGCAAGAGAATGTTTACACCTTAAACTTAGAAGACCTAAGAAGCCAAGATTTACCTTGCCTAAGTGCAATGGAAGATCATTCTTGGTTATGGCATAGAAGACTAGGACACTGTAATCTTAGAAACCTATGTAAACTCTCTAAGAAGAAACTAGTTAAGGATCTACCGGAGCTTAGATTTGATTCTTCTAAAGTTTGTGATCCTTGTCAATATGGCAAGCAACATAAATCTAGTTTTAAGTCAATCGGTGAAGTCTCAACAACCGATGCATTACAGTTGGTGCACATGGATCTTTTTGGTCCTACACAAACTGGAAGCATTGGAGGCAAATACTATGTGTTTGTTCTAGTTGATGATTACACTAGATTTACTTGGGTCTATTTTCTAGCAAGGAAATCTGAAGCTTTTTCTTATTTCAAAAGTTTTAGAGCTCAAGTTAAAAATGAGAAAAACCTTCCATTGAAAACTATTCATAGTGATCATGGAGGAGAATTTCAAAATTCTGATTTTGAAACTTTTTGTAGTAAGAAAGGTATTACTCACAACTTTTCAGCACCTAGAACTCCTCAACAGAATGGTGTAGTTGAAAGAAGAAATCGAATTCTTCAAGAAATAACTAGAACCATGTTGAGTGAATATTCTATTGCTAGACATTTCTGGGCTGAAGCTGTAAGTACTGCTTGTTATACTATAAATCGAGTTTTGATTAGACCTTTTCTTAATAAAACTCCTTATGAGTTATGGAATGGTAGAAAACCAAGGCTTTCCTACTTCAAGGTTTTTGGTTGCAAAGTATTCATTTTGAATACTAAAGATAACTTACATAAATTCGCACCAAAATCAGACGAAGGAATTTTCTTAGGATATTCCACAACCTCTAAGGCTTATAGAGTTTTTAATAAAAATACTTGTACTGTTGAGGAAACAGTACATGTGAAATTTGATGAGTCGGATCCTTTTGTTTTTAAAACTTCCCAACTTACATCTTCGGATGTGTTTTCAAAAACTGATTGTCAACCTTTGTTAGAAGAACCTTCTGATAAGGAAATTGTTCTAGAAGATACTTCTGAAACATTTACCCCAGAAGACTTTCTACCTTATGTTGATGAACAGGTTTTACAAAACTCAAATCAGATGTTTCTTAAGAATCATCCCAGTGATAGTATCATTGGTGATGTAAATCAACCTGTAAGGACTAGAAGTTCCTTAAGAAATGAAGTAGAACATCTAGCATTTCTTTCCCAACTAGAACCTAAAAGCACTGATGAAGCTTTAGGTGATGATGATTGGATCAAAGCAATGCAAGATGAGCTAAATGAATTCGAAAGGAATAAAGTCTGGACCTTGGTTGAAAGACCTAAGGAAACTTCTGTTATTGGAGTAAAATGGGTCTTCAGAAACAAATGTGATGAAAATGGAGTCATTGTTAGAAATAAAGCTAGACTTGTTGCTAAAGGCTATAATCAGCAAGAAGGAATAGACTATGAAGAAACCTATGCTCCAGTAGCTAGACTTGAATCTATTCGTATTCTACTTGCCTTTGCAGCATTCTTTAATTTCAAACTATTTCAAATGGATGTGAAATGTGCTTTTCTTAACGGTTATGTTCAAGAGGAAGTTTTTGTTGAACAACCTCCTGGCTTTGAAGATACAAAACATCCTGATCATGTTTTTAGACTTACCAAAGCTTTTTATGGCCTTAAACAAGCCCCAAGAGCATGGTATGATAGACTCACTGGATTTTTGCTTCAAAATAACTATGTTAAGGGAAATGCAGATCCAACCCTTTTTATAAAAAAAGATAAGAAAAATGTTTTGATTGTTCAAATTTATGTTGATGACATTATATTTGGTTCAACTCAGCAATCTTTGACTGATTCTTTTTCTAGTCTAATGAAATCTGAGTTTGAAATGAGTATGATGGGTGAGTTAACATTTTTCCTTGGTTTTCAAATTTCTCAAAAACCAGAAGGAACCTACATATCTCAACATAAGTATATTAAAGATCTTCTTAAAAAGTATGGTTATGACAACACGAAGAGTATAAGTACTCCTATTGGTACCTCAAACTCTTTAGATCTTGATGAAGCTGGGAAATCAGTAGATCAAACATCTTTTAGAGGTATGATTGGAAGTCTACTTTACTTAACTGCTAGTCGACCAGACTTAATGTTTTCAGTATGCTTATGTGCAAGATATCAATCCAATCCTAAGGAATCTCACTTAAAGGCAGTTAAAAGAATTTTTCGCTACCTTAAGGGAACCATGGATCTAGGATTATTTTATACTTCTGGAAATGATTTTGTTCTAAAAAGCTTTTCTGATGCTGACTTTGGTGGTTGTAGAATGGATAGAAAAAGTACATCCGGAACTTGTCATTTCTTAGGAGATTCATTAGTTTCTTGGTCATGCAAGAAGCAACATTCTGTTGCACTCTCCACTGCTGAAGCTGAATATGTAGCAGCTGGAAGTTGTTGTGCACAAGTGTTGTGGATGCAACACACACTTACAGACTATGGCTTGAGTTTTACTAAAACTCAAATTTTGTGTGATAACACAAGTGCCATTGCTCTAAGTAAAAACCCTGCACATCACTCCCGTGCAAAACACATAGATATTAGGCATCACTTTCTTAGGGATCACACACTTAAAGGAGATATTATTCTTCAGTTTATCGGAACGTAAGATCAACTTGCTGATATTTTCACAAAATCTTTACCTTCTGATAGATTTGAATATATTAAACAGAAGTTAGGAATGATAACCGTAAGGTAATCTTCCTTAATTAACTTTCTGTTGGAAAAATCTTCTCACAGTAATAAACTCCTTTTCATAGGGGGAGTACATTTGTTTGTTTATTTAACAAAGTTTTTTTTCAAAATTTGTTTTCAAATTTTTCGGAACGAAATTTTCCGGAATGGAACTTCCGGAACTACAATTTTCCAGAATGGATATTTCCATACAAAATACTTCTGGAATAAAAGTATTCGTATTGAAAATTTCCGGAATGGAAAATTTTCGTACTGGTATTTTCATAATAGAAAAACTTTCGTATTGAATCTTCCATATCAAGTTTTTCGTATCAAGTTTTTCGTATTGAGTTTTTTTTTCGTAGTCGTCTTTACATTACCCATTACGAATAACTTTCCTAAGCTAATCCGAAAGGTATGACTTCCTTACTGAAGTTTTCGTAATCATATTTTACTTGCTGGCATTTTCTTATAGTTTGTTTTCGGTTTTTTTTTCCTTTATTTCTTGAATTTTGTTTTAATAAAACCTCAAAAAGATCGGATTCAATCTCTCAACCGTCAGATCTGATCTCAGATCATTCTAAACCGTTAGATCAACCGAGGAAGTTGAACCGTCATTCCAAAGCCTATATAAAGGGGACCCTATTTTCTCGTCCCACATCGATCTCAAGCTCTTGCGTGCTGAAGCTCTGTCTCTCTGATTTAAGGCTGTTCCGAACTACAGTTTTCCAGTTCCGAACTTCAGTCTTCTCAGTTCCGAAATTCTCAGAGACTTCTAATCCGAATGTCTGCAGAGTTAGCTTCTCAAGAGATGTCTTCAACAAAGCCCATTTCACAGTGGTTAGTCTACAGAGAGCGGTTAGTGCATCCGAATTTCTTCAGCAACTATGATTCTATTATATCAAAGAATATCAAGCTCAATGGCTGGGAAGATGTTGCGATATCAAAAACCGGCAACCAAGATGAAGTTTACCCAGACTTGCTTGTTGAGTTTTATGAGTCGGTTGCTTTCTTCGTGGAAGACAATAGAGAAAAATTTTCCTTCAAATCGTATGGCAAGACTTATAAGCTATCTTACACCAAGGCTGCAAGCTTGGTAGGGTTGAATTATGAAGGGGAAGCTGAGTTTATCTCGCATGTTCTGCCAGACTCCTTGGGTAGTTTCAACAAGGAGAAAGCCTTAGAAATTCTCGGACTGGATGATGATAAGGCTTCGAAAATTGCAACCCTATCTACAAACTTCCGGATTCTGGAGTTATGGGTGCAAGGGCTTATTGTACCGAGAAAAGGAGACAAGGACAGCTTGAAGAAGAGTGAGATATACATCTTAGATTTCTTGATAAATCAAAGGAAGTTCAATCTGATGAAGCATATCCTTCTTAATCTTGAGAATTTAAAGAAAGGGAATCTGAGAGCTCAGATAGTAATGTACCCGGCAATTTTGTCGAAGCTGATAGTTCGGTGCCTTGAGTCCTTCAAGGTTGCTTGCAGTTCTAAACCGAAAGTTTGCAAGATCATGTTGCTCAGTGATGCAACTCTTAAAAGGATGAATATAGCTTTTGACAAGAAGTCTGGCATGTTTATTGATCTTCCTCCTCAAGAAGAAGTGACTCCGAAAGTGGCTGATCCGGAATCGCCTAAGCCGGTAAGGAAGAGGAAGCTGAAAGAAGTGGTAGGTGAAGCTGAAGAACCTAAGTCTAAGGAAGTCCATTCCGCACCTCCTAAGCCTAAGAAGAAGAAGACATATACTGATGAGGTTACAGCGAAGTGGAGAGCTGACAAGGAAAAGAGGAAGGAAGGAGATCCGCAGTTCGGATTGGATCCCGCAGAGGCTAAAGCTCTGAAAGAAAAGGCTGCTGATGAGCTCGAGAAGCAAGCTAAGGAAAAGAAGCTGAAGAAGAAGTTGTCAGAAGCTGAGGCTGTGCAAGCCTTGTTGAAGTTTAATGAAATGGTTTCAGCAACCATTCCCGTTCCGAGAACTTTTTCTTTGGACTCTCTACCTGAGACTCCAGGAAGAAATCTCGATGATCCGAAAGAGGCTGCTGCTAAGAATGTTGAGGAAGTAGAGCTAGTGGAAGAAGTGGAAGAAGCTGCTGAAGGAAGTGGTGAGACAGGAGATGTGCTCAAACAAGTAGATGAATACAAGGGAACTCCTTCGGAACACCTGTCGCTCCGAACTTCTGAAGCCGAATCTTCAAAACTAGTTACTCCAGTAATAGAAGGAAAGGAAGGAGAGGAAGAAGTTTCTTATCATGGAGAAGAAGAACATCTTTCACTTGATGCTGCTCAGAAAGAAAATATAGAAGTTGTTGATGAGGAAGATTTGGTTGTTCAAGTTTCTGACAGTGAGAAGAAATCTCCGGAACAGGTTTCTATTCCGAAAAAAGATAAGGGGAAACAAGTTATTGCTGATACCCCGAGTTCAGAAAAGAGTATGAGGAAGGAAGCTGGTAGTTCTTCAAAGAGGAAGTTGGAGCTTATTGAAGAAGAAAATTCTCCTAGCAAGATGTCAGATTTGGAATCATCTTCGTTGGGGCACGATTTTGTTGTTCAATCCTTGAAGAAGTTGGTGGGAACCATTCCGACTTTCTCCAGTATTGATTCTCGGTGCCAGATGCTCCAACATACGCTGAATCAGAAAACCGATTCCGTATCCATGGTAATGGATAAGTGTGTTGAGATAGAAGCCCAGTTCAAAAATTTCTTCATTGGTTACGAAGCCCATAAAAGATCTTGCAAAAGAATGACTAGCTGGTCGAAGAAGAATGTGGAAGAGATGAGGTTGCTGGATGAGTTTCAGGAGAATGTTAAGGATGCTTTTCAAACCGAGGATAAGAAGTTTCATGAGATGACTGCATCATTCGATGAGAAATTGGCAGAGGAAAAGAACATTCGGAGTCAGGAAGTAAGAGATCTGAATGGAAAGCTCAACTCTGTTAATCAAAGTTGGAAATTTGAAAGGGATCATCGGATCAATTTTCTAGAAAGGATAAAGTCTCAGGAAGAGAAAATGGAAGCTCAGGAAGAAAAGTTGAAGGCTCAGGAAGAAATCATTCAAGCTCAGTCAGCAAGAATAGTTGCCTTAGAAAAGCAAGCAGAGGAAGATCATAAGGACCTCAAAAAGATCAAGACTATTCTCAAGGGGCTTATGTCAAAGGAGAAAGATCCGAAATAATCAATCCGATCTTTTTGTTGTAATCTGTTTTTGTTGCTGACATTTCAAATTTAATGAGAATCGTGCTTGTTGTTCTGCTTTGTTGTTGTTACTAATCTTTCAGGTACTTTGTTATTTTTTTCCATTCCCTCGAAATTCTTTTTGAAAATCACAAAGGGGGAGAAGGAAAAGATCCTTAAGAAAAAGAGGAAATCTAATAAGTGCTTATCAAAGGGGGAGAAAGAAAAATACCCAATGAGATAGAACTCTAATAAGAGTTTGTTTAAGGGGGAGTTTTTATCTTAAAGAAATATCACTCCGGAAATATGAATACGATCCTTAGAGATTCAAAGCCTAAGGGGGAGTTAGTCGTATTCATCTATATTCTTAAACCAAGGGAGATAAGCTTTATTGTGTTTCTTTCTTCCTAGAAATAGCTTTTTCGTAAGGATGTTTGTGCTTTCCAAAAAGGGGGAGATTGTTGAGTCAATAAGGTTTTCCTTATGACTTTTCCATTCCTTCTTGTTTTGAAAATCACAAACACCTTATCTTTA
Source organism: Viscum album (assembly GCA_963277665.1). Classification (NCBI taxonomy): domain Eukaryota; kingdom Viridiplantae; phylum Streptophyta; class Magnoliopsida; order Santalales; family Viscaceae; genus Viscum; species Viscum album. The sequence continues at coordinate 504,417,256 of OY728159.1, forward strand.
AGGAAAATCGCTTTTGTAAGGAAAATTGCTTTTATAAGGAAAAATGTTTTCTTAAGGAAAAACGCTTTTATAAGAAAAATTTATCCTTATCATATTTTCATTAATATTTTTCTTAAGTATGAAATTCGGATTCACTTTCTCGGAATCATTAAAACTGATAAAAAGCATTCTGTTTTAGGGTTCGGATTCTGGACAAGAACTATAAGGAAGTTTCACTCCGAATTCCGGTTATGAATTCTGACTAAGTTCTATTCCAGATTCAGGATACGAATTCTGAAGAAGAATTCCCATTACGAATTCTAATGAAGAATTCTCATTACGAATTCTCATTACGAATTCTGAAGAAGAATTCTCATTACGAATTCTAATGAAGAAATCCCATTTCGAATTCTCATTACGAATTCTGAAGAAGAATTCTCATTACGAATTCCAATGAAGAATTCTCATTACGAATTCTAATGAAGAAATCTCATTCCGAATTCTCATTACGAATTCTGATGACGATTTCTCATTACGATTTCTGATGAAGAATTCCTATTCCGAATTCCTATTCCGAATTCTCATTCCGAATTCACTCATTAAACAGAATCTGGATATCATTGTTTTATACACTCTGAATTTGTTCACTCCGAACTTTCACTCCGAAATTTCTATTCCGAACCTTTATGTTAGGTTTTAAAACGATGTCGTACTTTCTGTTACACTTACTTTGTTATAAAACGATGTCGTCCATTTTGTTATAAACTAACCGTTGTCTAAGTGACACGTGTACAGGTCCCTCCGAACTTTAAGGGAAATATGACCGTTGGAGAAGGAGCCGACCTCACCTATAAATAGGAGCTCATTTGAAAAAGCTCATGACGAACGGATGGATGAACATTTGAACTTTGTGCATACATGCTGTTGAAGTGATTTCTAGAGAGAGAGTCTCTTATTAACTCTCAAAGCTTCGTGCGACTCCGAATGTTGGTGATTACATTCGAGGACTTCCGGGGATAGGAAGACAGAGGTGCCGACTACCTTAAAGATCGAGGGCTTTCTTGCTGAGAAAGACAGAGGTGCCGACTACCTTAAAGATCGAGGGCTTTCTTGTCGAGAAAGACAGAGGTTGCCAACTACCTTGAAGTTGAGGGCTTGCAGGGATAGCAAGACAGATACACCGATCTTCGTATCGAGGGCTTACCCTGGTGTGGGTAAGACAGACTTGCTTGAAAGTATAAATCAAGGGACCTTTATCCAAGGTTGTTGGATACCCTTCTCTTTGGGTTAAAAGACTATCATCTTGTTACTAGTAGTTCTTCTACTTGTACTTGTTTTATTCCGCTGCATTTTGTATCTTAAGGAAAGTATAATTTTCTTATACTTCCCTACTTACTTTGATTAGTTTAGATTCTATACGCTTTAAGGTAGAATCTCATATTGTAACTTTTGTTAAGTTTCAATTTCCGGAACCATATTTCCGGAACCTTCTTTTGGAATCTCTTTCCAAGTTTAGTTCGGTATTAGAGGTGTTGTGAATCAACTTAGTTTAACTTTGTTAAACTTAGTTCTTTCCTTTTCTTAAGGAAACTCTAGTTATTCATAACTAACTTTAAAGGTTCCAAAGGAATTTTTAAAGTATACAATTCACCCCCCCTCTTGTATATTGAGCATCTCATATTATATTTCGATCCTACAGCAGGGAATGTAGAAGTGACGTGGTAATAAATTCACATTGTATATTTTTTACATGACATGAACTAATGATTCACTTCATGTGTAGATATCTGGTTGATGTCTTTTAAATAAGAAAATGATGAAATATGACATAAATTCAAATTGAGAAATTTTAATTTGAAACATGTAATTAAATACATCTTTGGAGAAGTTATTTTCTATGATTGATGGATTTTTTAGAAAACTAATCTATTACATTCTAGGTAAGGCTTACATCACATTTAAATGGTGGGTTCCTAATTTTAAATTAATATTCTTAATTTTTTATATATATTATTTCACATCAGTTCCCCATACCATGGTTGTGGTAATCCCTATGATGTTTTGGGAGGAATTCCATCCCTCTTCTCCAATTTTTGATTCTATGGGTATTGTGGATGATCATTGGTGATCATTGGTATTCCCTTATTTATCTTTGGTTAGTTTCCTACTATTATCTTCTCATATATCCATTGTGGACTTTTGGGTTTGTTTTGGAATTTGAGTTGTGTTTCGTTTTAATGATCCTCTGATATGGTGTAGTTTGATCCCCTAATCTTCTGGGTTTTTATGGTTTTTGGACACTTCCTCATCACCCATCTATATGTAGTTATTCTTCAATGACTCATTGAGGTTCGGAATCCCTAGTTTCTCAATGTTGTGTATCACAAGGAAGGGGATTACTCTATTTTTCAATGGTAGATGGTATTTCTAGAATATTATAAGGCCATTATTTGGAAAATTTAAATTAACAGGGGTGGGTAATTATTGATATTTTTTATTTGATATGTTGGGTATATAGGTTTAATTCCCTAATTAAAATTGTGGTCATTAGTGGGTTTATTTATTCATGATGATATTCTTTTGTGACTAATATGAATTTTTTTATTATAATGATATTACCAAAAAATTTGATATTTTATCTAGTAATACTTTCCTAATGAAATTGATTCCCCAAGATTATTGAATGTGTGATAACACACCTAAAATAATTTGGAATGTGATAAATTACACTTTATTAAAACTGTAAAATTGACATTAATTTATCGTGATTTGTGTTTTGTGATATCATATACCACTATTGTGTAAGTTGTGGCCATGATTTGGGGGCAGTGAATTGGTGGTTTTTTCCTTGATTTTGGGGTCAAGAGGTGGTGTTTTTTTGTGATTTTTGGGAATCGAGTTTGTAGTTTCTTAACATGATTTTGGAGAAGTGAGGTGCTGATTTTTCTTCCACATGATTGGGGATTAAATGTGGGGTCTATTTGGAATGATTTTTCGATGAAAATGTGATGGTTATTTAACTATGATTTTAGTGTAGGAAGTTTATGGTGTTGTGGGGATGATGAGCTCCTAGTGGATTGCTATTACTTTTTTCTCGAATCCCGAGTTTTAATGGGAATAATAATTCTTTAATTTCATAGTAATTGATAATGGATATATAATTTATAGGAATGTGTTTAATAATGTGTTTTATTCTTCATAGTTATACAACAGAGTTGGATAATGAAAATTTGTTGGAAATGTGAAATATAAAATATGAATTTTGTGGTGGAAGAAAGCATTATGTTGTTGTGATTTTGTGGGATTTTGGTTCTCAAACCATATGATATTCTTGTGTGACCCTATATATATATTTATATGTTCCTTTTGACTTATAAATACACCCAAAGAATATTTATCACTATTTTTAAGCACTCATATTTTCACATGGGGGGTGTTCCAAACATCTAGGTGATGAGGATGTATGGAAGGCTACCCTCTCTTTCACACTCTGTTAACATGGTGAGTAGATGTGCACATGATATGATGGAAATAGGTCTGTTAGTATACAAAGTGGTAGACATAGAGTGTTTGGGATATATTTGATGATTGTGTGGTGGAGTAGTGGACCATGTGTTTTCAAGAGAGATGTGATATCTCAATATAGGGTGGTGGTCCATGTGTTTTCCAATAAGTACATTTCCTTAAACATTGCACAATCAAGTAAATTCTATTAGATTTCAATTCATCACATTCCTAAATATCATTTTGATTTAAATTTTTAGAATATTATTATATAATTCATACATATCAACCCACAAGAATATAATATGTTTAAACAAAATCACTGTCAATTTATTTTATAATAAATTTTTTTTAAATAAAAATAAGAAATCACTTCATGAGAAGTCTTCGCAACATTAATATTGGAATCTCTTTTTCTATTAAAAATCATTAAAACCTTTGAAAATCATTTTAAAACAAGGGATGAACCCAAAAATAACATGAAGGGTTATAAATAGAAGGATAGAAACCATCAGAACATGAATACATATAGCCATATGAAATCATTCTAAAAAGGACATACTTATCACCCAATAAGAATATATAGTTACATTGTGAAAAAAAGATATTTCCATAAAACATAGAAAACATTAATAATACTGTGAAGTTTACTTAGAAAATTATTTATATAATGTATTAACTCTCATGGATACCATATTATTTTTATCCCTCATTAATACCTTACAATGTAACCCTCATAGATACCTTATGATGTAACCCTCATAGCTACCTTATAATGTAACCCTCACAGTTACACTATGAGGGACTATACGGTCGACCACCTAAATTAACATAACTAAGGAATCATTGGGAGATAAAGTTCCCACACTTCATTATAAAAAGATACCAAAATTTATAACATAATCAAATAATTTGTATACTTTCAAAAAAAAACCTTTGAATTTTACAAAAATAGATTTCTAAAATAGGGTTTTAATCGAAAATATATTAATATTATAATATGATTGATGTGAGAAAAAATAGAAACAATGGAATAAGCAGAAAAAATGTAAATAAACCTAATAAAACATTATATAAATAAAATTCATTACAAAAATAAACAAAGTACCACATAATTAATAAAGTATATAGTTCCCCAAAAGAATGTATATTGGGTTAAGAAACCCTTTACCACATGTTTTTCTTTCATAAAACATGATAAAACATCTTTCATAATTGGTTATTGAGTGTTATTAATATGTTAATTAACTATAATAATATTATTAAATATATTTATGATATTATAATAACTTCTTTCAACCCATCTATTAATTATATATTGAAATTTTATTTTTTAAGTGCATTTAGATTAGAGTTTCTATTTATGGGTTATTATGGATTTTTTTCACCCAAGGGAGAAAAATTATAGAATTAAAATGAAATGTTATTAATAAAATTCCCAAATATTAAATGATCTTATATATTATTTTGTCTATATTTTATGATTATGAATTATAAGGTAATTCATTAATGATTAACCTCCGTTTATTTTTGTGAATTTTGATCATTACAAACCACATTTGTTTTATTAATTAATATAATATATAAACACTTCTTCCTGAACAGAATATAATATATAAAATGTTTAACTTAATATTATTTAACTGTATTGATGTTTTTACGACCATCCCTGATGGTGTTAATCGATATTTAAAACACATCATCCATGATGTTGGAAAATTGACACACCACATATGATGATCATGATTTTATAATAAAAGGTAAAGGAAAAAATTAATAATGATAAAATTTTCAATAAAAATTATATATATATATAAGACAATTGAGTTATCATTCCTCTCGAATAATTGTATATTAACATATTATAAGAAAAGAAAATCGAATTGAAAATAAAATTAATGAGAATTAAAGCGGGTATTTACCCATGAGTCCTCATCCTTGAGAACCTCATTATGGCCCTTGCTTTTCCGTTTAGGTGCGAACACATGTCTTGGGCGATGTTAAGAGGCTAAGGAATAGAAATGGATAGATATTTATCAAGATATAATGATTTGAAATGTAAAGATTAGTGGTGGGGATGGGCGATATTTATAATTGATGAGAGGGGTGTTTTCTCATTATTATAATAATTAATTTAGATATTTGGCCCAAAACTATGTATAGATTTAGAATAATATAATATTTTTTTTGAAAATGATGAATGGAAGATCAAGATTATAGTTCTCACACTAGTCATGAATCATTGAATTTTGTATTGTTTTTATAATTTATATTTAATGTATTTTACTTTATATTTATATTCACAAAAAATTCATGTATTTCTAGAAAAACCAAAAAATTCTTCACATCCATTTGGTGATGTGTAGAATTCCAAAAAGTAGTCCATTTTTTTAAAATAATTTTCTAAATAAGGTTAATTAACTTTTTAATTTAAATAATAATGTATTTCAAAAATAAAATTTAAAAAATATAGCATTTTTATAACTCATTGAAATATTAATTAAAGGCTTATTAAAAAATATTCTAATCATAAGACAAAAAATCAAAATTTTAAAATCATTCTTATCAAAAAAAATTTCGTTAAAATATTTAAAATAATTATAAAATTGTAATTAAATATTAATTACTTAAATAAATTACAACATAATATTTATTATTTTTAAAACATTTATTAACATTTTACATTATATAAAAATATCATTATTACACTAATAAGTTAAAAAAATTCATTTATACTCACATAGGAGAGGTGACTATTATATTGCAAGAATTATTATTCCTAATAATAATTTTACAATTCCGTCAGTATAATTTCCTTAATTTCAAATAAAAATTATTTCATTATAAATTTATATTGAATTCAACTAAATAATTTCAAAATGAAAAAATATATTTAAGATTTAATTGGTTTTATAAATTCTCCCCACCTTATGTAAGTTGCATCCTTATAGTTTTTATTTAGTTTATAATGAATTTATGATACATTTCCCTCATATAGTTTTTATAATCCCATGATGCTTATTCATCATTGTGGTATCTCCATAAAACCTCAACCTTGTGGATTTCCTTTTTCCAAAATACACGATCTATATGATCAATAATCTGAACATGTTCTCTTTATAAAAATGTTTCTCCTCTAACTGAAAGTCACATAGGATCAAAACAGTTTATGAATCTGAACCATATATTCTCACCATCGAATCATGAAAAACATTGTGTACTTGAAATAAACACCAAAGTAAATATACTAGGTAGGAAACTGGTCCAACACTCTCTATAATTTCATAAGGTCAAATGAATAGTGGACATATCCTTAATTTATTACTAAAACACATAACACTTCTCTATGGTGATATTCTAAGAAAAAACATCATCACTTGCCTTGAATGATCTTTATTTCATCCATTTATTTGCATAAATTTCCTACACTCTCTGAGATTTCCTCATGTGTTACAATATTATCATATCTTTCTCCGTCACTCCCTCTATTAATTATGTTCCCATTAAATTCCTTTCCCATAATTAATCCCATAAAAGTTCAAAAACTCATTCCATATAATGACCCAAATGATTTCATCTATATACTGGCATGAAAAATTTAATCATTAGAATACTCAACTAAAAAATATGTTGATTCAAACTACGATGGTATTATATTGAACATGCTCGAAGTATATTCTCAAATGTAAAAATAGTTATCTCGATCTATCCATCACGTTGAGGTTGAAAATAAGTGCTACAATCTAATTATTTTCCCAAATACATTTGAAGTAATTTTAAAAAAAATATATGTGATCCTAAGAGCAAGGTCAGATACAATAGATAGAGAAAATACATGTAACATAACAATATCAAAAAGGTATAGTCTAGAAAGAAAATTGGAAGATATATTTTCTCAAATAGAAAGGAAATGTGCATATTGTTTCAGTCGGTCAACAAAAACACAAATCATGTTGGTTCCTCGATAATTATTTGTTAGTCAGACCATGATATCCAGGTAAATATTATTCTATTTCCACTGTAGCATTGGAAAAAAATTAATAATCCCCTTTAGTGGTTTTTACTCTACATTAAATTGTTTACATGTCAAATATCTCACAATAAAATTTGAAATATCTCTTCTACTTCCATCCAATCAATTATACTGCAGAAGGTCAATGTACATCCTTTCACTTCCAGAATAAACTAAAAATGTAGAAATATGAGTTTCAAACCATAATTATTTCTATATCTGGGAATCACATGGAACACATAATCTCTTTCCAAATCAAAAATTACAATGACTATCAATGATAAATTTTGATATCTTACCCCATTTAACAAATTATGTTTTTCTATTGAAAATCAGGTTTTCCCATCAACTATTCCTAAATTGTGTCTAATAAAGGGGACTACACTGACCCCTAAAAAAATTAGTGGAAATTTATGCTCCAATAGCTTCCAGGTAAAAATTAGGAAAATAGATAATCAATGGGTCATGTTCCAAACATAACAATATTAATACATCATTTTGTTTTCGACTCAAGGTGTCAGACACATTATTTAATTTTATAGGATGGTAATTCATTGTGAAATTATAACCCTTTATGAGTTAAATCCATCTTCTCTGCCTCATGTGTAATTTCAGCAGAGTAAATATATACATCAGACTTTTATGGTTAGTATATATTTTAAATTTGAATCTGTATGAATGATTCCACATAAATTTTAAAGGAAAAAACCACATCTCATTATTTTATATCATGTTTCGGTTAATTTAATTCATGATATCAATGTAGTCTTGTAACATAAGAAATTTTCTTATCATTATTGATCAGAACACAACCATGTCACATCAATGAATTATCTCTGTATATTAATAGTTAACCATTTCATGAGGGAAGGTCAAAAACTGGAACATTGACCAATCTATTCTACAGTTCGTGGAAATAAAAATAACATTCTTCTATCAAATTAATATACACACATTTCGTGTAAAAATAGTTTGTGGGTTAGATAACCATGAATAGTCTTTAACAAACCACATTTAATAACAAACAAATCAAATAAAACTATTAATTTATGTAATCTTTTGTGGTTTATTTCATTCATAAACTAATTTTTTATTATGGATCAACTGTTATTCCATCCTTATTTAAAATATCTTCATGAAAACAAATTTGTTAAAAATGAAAATCACATTTCCAAAATATTAAATATAACTTAATTTCTTTTAAATATTGTAATAAAAACCATAATTATTATCATGACCCACATAACATTTTGAACAGTCCAAAATATAATCAATTAAAAAAACATATCAAAAAATTCACAGAATATTCTATTCACATGATCCATGAATGGTACATGGGAATTATTCAAACCAATGGAGAAAACAAAAAAAAATAATGCATGTATTTATTTAATAGTTTTGTTTTCCAGATTTCACCCCCTTCATCTTCACTTGATGGTACCCAGATCTCAACTTAATCATGTAAAAATACTAAACTCCCTATATATGATCAAACAAGTAACCAATATGATGCAAGGGATATATATTCTTAATCATCATTTTATTAAAATAAATATAATCAATACAAAGAGTAATAGAACCATCTTCTTTTTTTCAACGAAAAATAGGATCACCACATGGTGTAGGGATCAAATTTTTGAAGCCATTATCAAGAAACTACTACAAATTATTTTTCAATTCAAGAAGATCAGATGGATCCATTCGATAAGGGGTTATAAAATAATTATAGCACCAATAACCAATTCAATAGTTAATTCATCATTCCAATCAGGTTTAACACCTTGAAAATAATTAGGAAACACATCTTGGTATTAATTTACCACCAACATATCAATAATAGTAATAGTTACATTTTTTTGAACAAAATGATAAATATAACATTCATTTCCACCTTTTAAAAGGTTATCTATTTCCTGGTATTTTAACAAATTCATGGGTTATTTATTCTATAAAAATGGAATCTCATTCATGAAAAATGACTTATTTAACTGTATAATCAAACATAGATTGATAAATAGGATGCTAATCTATACCTAGAATTACATTAAATTAAATAATGGGAAAAACACCATGGTTTTAATGTAAGTTATTTTCAATGAAAACAACATTAAGATTCATTAAAATCCATTTTTCTGTAAACATTCCCCTAGTGTTTTAACAATAATATCACATCTAATTTGTTGAGGTGAAATTTTTAATTTATTAAAAATATTCTCAAAAATAAAAGTATGTGTATACCTCGTATAAATAAACATTTGAAACATCCATATAAAAAAACAATGTACCTGAAATACATAATTAGATGTCCAGACATCTGATGACATTGTTTCAATGGATTACACTACACAATTCTTCTTATAATATAATTCCATTAAATCGTTTGGATCTATCTTTGGGAAAATATATTAATAATGACCCATTTAGACCCATTTAAAACATATTATATTTTTTTTATAAGAATTATTATTCAGATAATATTCATTACTATATTATGCCACATATTCAAACATATTACATCAAAAACACTTCATAATTTGGTTAATGAATTCCCCATGGTGATTCTTACCACGCATTTCCAAAACTAGAAACTGTGCATTCTTACCATATAATTACATTGATTGTTTCATACACATCGCTTTACGTATTGAAAATTTATTTTGCATGTTTTTAAGTCACATGTTATCATCAGTAAACATTATTAACACCCACTTAGAACACCGATCATGTTTATCATAACATTTGAAATTACAAATGTAAATTCCCTTTGAAATATTGGATTTAGTCCAAATTAAACATGATTGATTTTTATATCAAGATACCGAATGAGATTAGAATATTACATTAGTATTCTGGTAATGTTTTCTTCATATACAACAACTGAATCCTGCTCTATTTTTTTTCAATTCAAGTATTTCATTTTCTATCCTATATTGAACAATATTAGAAAAATATATTTCATGGATTTTTTTTAATTCATCCCATTTCAAGGAGTCAGTATCATTATTATCCATGATATGTTTGACCATTTAATAACACTAATCAACCTAAACTTCAAAATAACAAATATAAACACTAAATTTTTTTATCTGACCCCCCATAACATCAAATATTTTTTAGGGGCCCTCATTCATCATTCAGTCACCACCGGGTCAGAATATCCACTAAAAGAAATAGGGTGTGGAATCAGAAAAAGTCAAAATAACATCATGTTTCTTTTTGGTAGATATGGTTCTTATATTGTATAGATTAAACCTCCGTTTATATCATTCTTTAACTAGGACATTACTATCACAAACTATTAAATTAATGTTCTTTCCATTCTATGTTGTTGATTCCAAAAGATATCATCTTCTCCATTCCATCTTAAACCATATTCCTGATTTCTTCTATAGAAAACCATTTGCAGATGACATATCTTAGAAGAATAAACATAGTAAAATTAAAACTCTATACATTTTCAACATACCTATAAGGTAAAAAAAAATTATGGTTATCTATAAACATTATCCTAACCCCTATAATTATCAAAATTGTTTTCTAATACCAACATTAAGGACCCATCCTCAAGCATTACATAATCTATTAAATTTATTTAGAATTAAATTCATTACATTGTAGTGAAATTTTTAGTTTAGTCTAATAGTGAGTTAGTAAATAATTCATACATATAAACCATATATAATTTTAATTAGGTAAAACTAAAACAATACCCATTCTTTTGTAATACAAAATATTTCAATAAAAACATGAATTATTTTTAATAAAATTCCTCACAACATTCCTCAGGGATTTTCCTTTTCACATACTCATCCATAAAACATATGAAATATTTTTAAATAATAATATTATAACAAGAATCTCATTATGGTATATAAATAATGGAGATATACTTTTAAAACATGAAATTTTATAAAAAAAATGATATCTTTCTCACAAAGAAATACATTTCACCCAATAAGTATCAAATGGATAATTTTTAAAAACATGGGATTTCCATAAAACAAGGAAAACAAAAATAATACCATAATATCATCTTAGGGTATTAAATTATATTTATAGTAACCATTGCAGATACCATATTATTTGTAACCACTGTACATACCTTATAATGTAACCCTCACCTCTACCTTATGGTGTAACCATCGTCGTTCCACTTTGTCTAACCATATATTATACCTACAAGATAAAAAAACCCAATGAATTGGAGGGAGATATAGGTCCCACCCTTCATCCTAAAATATTACGAAGAACCATTACATAATCATAAAATAATAATACTTGAATAAAAACATCCCATTTGAATATTATAAAAATAGATGATTAAAATAAAATTTTAATGAAATGACCCTTACAAATATTATATAATTGAAGTGATACTTAATAGAAAAAACGGAATATGTGTATAAACTCCAAATCCACATAATAAATTATAATATAAAAAATATTACTCAAATAATCATAGTACCACATAATTAATGAAGTATAAGGTTAACCAAAAAATGGAAACTAGGATAAGAATACCCTAACCTTGGGTTTGTCTTACATTAAATGTGTTAAAAAAACCTATAAAATGGTTTAATGAGTGTTAATAACATACCAATGAACCATATTATTATTTAAAATTACTTATATGATATCATCAAAACATTTTTCAACCACTTTATTAATAATTGTTCTTATTTTCATTATTTCAGGGGAATTTATTTCATTGTTTCCATGGTTGGTTTGTTATTGATTTTCATATATAATGGGAAAAAACATCATAATTGAAATTACATGTTATTAATAAACATCAAGAATATTAAATTGTATTATATATAAAATTTTTTATATAGATTTAATATTAATCTTTAGATAAAATATTATCGATGAACATTAGTTAATTTTGGTGAATTTTCATCATTAAGAACAACATTTTTTTTAATTATTATGATGTTCAAAAACAAGATAAAAAATATTATAACATATAATATGTATAATAAAATATTTATTAACCACATTAATTTTTTTTGTGACAAGACTTGATGGTGAAAATGGAAATTTAAAACCCACTATCTACAATGTCGGTAAATCATCATATAAAGTATGATGTTTTTATTTTCAGAATAAAAGGTATAGAATAAAAAGTATCATGATTAATGTTTCCATAATCATTATGAAATATATATATATATATATATATATAATATACTATATTTTTCAATAAATTTTAATTAGGGTTTTTTATGTTGGTATATGATTATAAAAATAATTAAGAAAAATTGAAAAGAAAATGAAAGTGTTTTTTTACAACATGAATCCTTTAAATATAGGATCTCTTTATGGACCCTCGTTTTTTCTTTTTGGTGGGACCAATAGGTCAAGGACGTAGTTGATTTTTTTGGGAAGGTAATCTGATAGAAATTAATAAATCTACAAGTATATTAGGTGTGAGGTGAAAATGTTGTGAGGGGTGACAATTATATAGATGTAGAGGGGAGTTTTATCATTATTTTTTTTAACTATTTTGTTAATTTGGATCAACACTATGAATAACATAAGAATTATCATCATATATATATATAATGAATGTAATTTTTTATAATTTTTCTTATCACATTTATGATTCATGTAATATTGTATTTATCTTGTAATGTATATATAAAATATATTATCGTAATTTACATTATAACTAAATTTCATGTATATTAGAAAAATCACAAAAAGTAACCTCATCCATTTATCGATGTGATGACATAAAAAATGAAATCAAATTTTTTATTTTTTTTTCAAAATATGGTAAATGTTTTCCTAATTAAAATTCCAAATTTATTCGAAAAATATCAAATTTTGAATTTTAACTATTTTTATTACACATTAAAAAAGATATTAAAGACTAAAAAATTTATCTTCTAATCATAACTGAAAAAAAATTATGAATCTATTTGATAAAAATAATGTTTTTAAAATTATTAAATAAATTATGAAATTGTAATTTTATATTTATGACTTACAAAGTTACCAACACTTAATTTATCATTTCCAAAAAAATTATATATATTTTATTGTTATAAAATTATCATGATTATAATTATTAGATACCAAAAATATATTCAAACAACCATATGTTAGATTAATATAATATTTTTCAAATTACTAGTCCTAATGGTCATGATAATACTCTTATGTTCATGTTTCTATTTCATCATTACGAATACATTAATCTCTATAAATATCACTAATATCATTATAAATTAATAACAAATTTAAATATTTAATTCCGTAATGAAATCAAAATATTTTATAACTACCTAGGTTGTTAAATTTTAGTTGAGGTTTTATATATATATTTTTTCTAGGAGGCTTATAGTGGGGGTCATGCATGATAGTAGGATGTAACAATTTTGATATCATTCAAATTAATGACTCCAAAAAACAATATTTATTATCGTGATGTGATTAAAAATGTGTTTATGGGAGATATGAGATCTGACCATATTGTAGGGTGGTAGCCTAGGTTTATATGGGCATGATGTGATGTGACAATATTATGGAGTGGTAGAATATATTTTTTGAAAGGGACTGGATTACTATGATATACAAAACTTGTGTGTGAGGGTTAAAAATTAGTGGGAATGTGCTATGAGGTTCCCTTATTCGATATGCTTCAACTATTTTTATTATACTTATCTTGTGTTATTTATTGAGCATTACTAATTGATGTTTGGGATGGATAGTTGACAAGTGTTGGTGTTGTTTCTTATGTTGTTTTCTATGTGTGTATTTGTGTGAATCATTCATAATCTCTCTAAAGGTTTCTGTTTTCCAATTAGGTATATGTGTATTCCTATACTATATATATTAACTCGTTTTCATGTATGTAGTAAGATTATGTGGACCATGATACAAATTAGTACCTCATATATTTAGATAGTTATTGCATAATATTTTTCAAATTTTTTTTACTACATAGTTTGGAGACTATTATATGTATCAGTTTTATTTATACATGCATCATGGGATGAATTAGGATTTATTTTATATGATTTAATCATTTTTATGGGGTATATTCATCTTATCTCTTGATATTATTCATTTTAAAGAGTTTAATGCATCCCATTCATGATGTTTTTATACCCATAGTTACTGATTCAATCTCGAGGCCAAATAGAGGTGGGACTTGGGGGACATTATCTCTCTCCCCTCATTCTGGTATCCATGGATGCAGGGGTCTTGAAAATGTGGTTTTAGTGGTGTTTCATGAGATATATGAAGAACTTCATAGTGAAGAATAGTTATGATTTCATGTTTTGGAATAAAAAATGTCGCAGTTGTCGTTGGAACATGACATAGTCTAGTGAGACCAGTGAGGACATTGTATTTTAGGGCCCCTTGTGATCTAGTACAAGGATTTTAATATTATTTAACAAACAAGTGAGGTGGATATATTGGAATTTTGGATACCTTAGAGCAGTACATTAATCATGATGATCTATATTGTTGTTTTAATTTTTAGAATTTGGGATGGTTAAAATGGATAAACTGATTTAAAATGAATATGAATAATATTTCATACTAACTGGGATTAAGAAATCATTGGTTCCTCTTCCAGTTAGATCTTCTGAACATTGTCTATGTGTGGATTAGTTAATTATGGTTTAGTAAATTGATCATATTGATCCTTAAAGGTATGATCTTATAGAGGAGGATTATAAGAGGTAGTGGGTGTTTTTAACTTATCGTCAGAAGGATTTGGGTATGTACGAGGGTAGTGTCTCAGATGTGGATAATGAATGTTATATAGAGGATCTAATTGTCGTTTTCATTTTTATCCTAGACTGACGGAATACTAGGACCCATTAGCAATTAGTTTTATTTGGGGAGCTACAGGTCAGTTATTGGTGATCTATCAAGCTTAGTGTATTGAGGAATCCATTTTTCAGGTCGAATTTCATAAAGTGTTTACGACAGAGTTAATTTTATTCAATCATAAATGTAGGAAAAAATTTAGTCGTACTATTATTTCAGCAAGGGAGCGTGTTAGTGTGGTAGTTTAGATATAATTTTGAGGACCCTAGTGTTTTCCATAGATATTTTTCTATAATAGGGGTCTCATGTGAGACATCATGATGAGAAACACAATCCTTCAATATCGTATGCAGTTACTCCTTTTATGTTGTTGATGTATCTTGATGATTTAAAAATGGATGTGGTGATTGAGAAAATGCACTAGAGTGGAGTTCTACCACAATATGGGAACCGACATAGTTATCTACATCTTATATGTAGTCGAATTTATTATGAACCAATCCTTTAATGTTTTAATTGATCAGGATTCAACTTTAGTATTTTTATCTATTGGCCTTCTAGGGTCAGTAATTTATCTATTTCTCATGGGGATATCATACCAATTTATTTTAGTTGTGTTTTTCATGGCCATCCAAATAAATAATTCTTATTGGTTCCCTACGATTATATTGTTGGAGGTCAAAATTTTCACTACCATTCAAAGCAGTTGTTTCCATTAAGACTATTTAAATAGTAGGGTATGTAGGCTTATTCTCTTCCGTGGGGAGAAGGGGAGGGTAGAGGCAGAAATTAATATGTTTCTCTTGTTCACAGACCTCAATATGAGCATCTACAATGAGTCTTTATTCATTATAATGGTAGAGGATCTCATAATTTATAGTATAAAATATTAGAGGTTGTAGTTGGAAAGTGGAATGTGATAGTCAGAGGTATGATCAGTTTATTTAGTAAACTTTTTATTGAATAGTTTGATTCATAACATTAAAACTCTATTCCCGCCTCAAGAGTATATTATATGGTAATATAAATAGAGTTTCTTTACATTACATTTTTGTTCCATATTCCATTGGGATTCTAGACTAGTTTTTTTTCTGGGTTATAAACTGATTATAGGGCGACATTATCCTTGACGTGATCATTTCATACTATAGATGTAGCCATGATATAAAACCTCATAATTTAATAGTTTTATTCCATGCACCATATTACCAAATTATTAAATATGATATTTTTTCTATAATCTGATGGACAACATGTTGTTTTTTTGTATTTTGAGAGGTATTTTCTTGATGGTAAAACGAATTTTGAGAACCATATTTCAATTATGGATATGTCTTCAGTGTAGTCAGGGGATGTTGGGTTAGTGGGGGTCCCCGAGATCATTAAATATTTATTGGATGATTTCTTCCTGGAGTTCATGGTGATAACCCCACAATGTGATGTTGATCAGGGAATATTCTTTCGGTCTAGTGATTATTTAAATATGATGTATCTTAATCAGATGAAACAATATAATTTTTGATAAGTGGAGATTCATAGGGATAATAAGATGAAAAGGTGTTTAATCTAGTATAGTGTGACATTGTTGGAAGCTATTTTATTATTCTAAAAAATGTGGATGGTGTTATGTGGGTTTGAATAAATTTTTTGAGGTTTAATCAGATTGAAAACCAAATAGTAACCCTATTCCATGGATAGATGATGTTTTAGCCCAATTTTTATGGGTGAGTAAGTTTTCTATGATTGGTATTTTGTTTTAGTTTGAATGATGGAGATAACCAAAATATATCTATCAGATTACAGTATGGGAACATCATGTTTGATGCCATGTTGTTCATTGTCAAAAGTGAAAAAGTTGTGTTCATGATACTCATGAACTCCATTTTCCATGAATACATATACTAGTTCATATTTGTGTTTATTGATTACATATTGATGTAATCAAAATTAGAAGAGGAATATTCCAATCATCTCAGTGACTCCTTGAATGTTCATTGATTCCATCCGCTCTATGGAATATTATACAGGTGTAATTTTTACATGAGAAGTGAATTTCCTTCGGCATATGGTTTATCAACACTTTGTGGATGTTCACACATATATGTTTCTTGTATTTTTTTAATGGTAGGAACCAAATAATGTTGAATATATTCATCATTTTATTTGTTTTTTATACTATTAATAATGTAGTTTTCCCATTTATCTCAAGTTATAGCCCCATTGAAATTATTGACTATTAAGGACCATGATTTTTTAAACTTATCAGTTCTAGGAATCAGCCAGTTACTTAATGGGGATGTTGGAAGGTGTTTTAGTTATTTTTTTCCTGAAGAGAGTGTTAATTTTGTAATGTTTTTTATTCTTCCCATCTGATATTGGTATGTATATTTCTATAGTATAAAGAAGTGATATCTTCTAGGTTTGGAAAGTTATTTTCCCTTGATTAATAATATTACACATTTAATTTGAAGCTTATGTTTTTTTGTTTTCACTAATGTTTTGGTGGCATCACCTCATTGGGGAGTGTATTCTGGACTCAATGGATAAAAAGTGTTCCATGTATATATTTTTCAGCATGATATGAATTTCTGATATTGTAGGTGGATATATTTTCTATAGTATTATGATTTCGAGATCGCCTAAAACTCTGATACGGGGGATTTTATGGCTAACACATTGTGTTGGATGTCTGGGAAGGATGTTGTTTGACAGTTTGAGGATTTATAGAGATAAATGGAGGAGTTGGAAGACTTAAACATACATGAGTGTGTGGGTGAAGGTAGAGGTTTTTTGATACATATGATGGTATATTCTTCACAAATGTAATAAGTCAGGGTTTCTCAATGGGGAGACTTCGGGGGAGAAGAGATCTATGATTGGGTTAGACATAGTGATGCCCTGGAAAGATCATTGGAGGATGATTAGAACTATATGATGTTTCAGGAGAGTCTATTTGATCCACTTAAGAAACACTAGGGAGTCCTTTGTGAGTTTAATAAATCATATTTTGTGTTACACTATAGATATTACAATATGTACAATGGCTTGACAATGTAGTCTTGGTGTCCAAGAGGAGACTATTTAGAGTGAGTGACGTAGATGTGTCACTAGTGCAGATGGTTTTTTATTATATTGCATAGTTATATTAAGATGTGATGTTGGTGAAATGTTTTATTATTTGGTGAGTTTTATTATATTTTTTGGGATGTATGATGTGTGATAATGTTATGAAATATGAGAATGGGTAGAAATGATTCCAAATAAAGACTCATTATACTATGATGTGATTAAACCTATGCATATACTTCAGTGCCTCCAAGAGTGGATAACATCAATATATGGAGAATGGATTAACCTGATCTATATTTTTGGGGTAGTACAGGTTTTTTTAAGGTTATTAGTTTCGGTGATTTTTCATTCCCCATTCCTTTTTGGATTGGTGTTTTATTCATAACGGGATGAATCATTTGAGTGGTAGATTATGAAACGACATATGTTAGAACCTAGTTTCTAACATATTTATAGATCATTTAAATATCATTCGTATTCTTTATTTTGAGATTTATATGAATTAATAAAGATTTATATAAGCTCCCAGGGATTTACAAATCTTCATTGGATCCCAAAACCCATCTTTTGGGGGAACTTTTTCGGTCAAATATTTAGAGTAAACCATGTGGGGATGACATATGATTAGTACAATCTGTGCTAATGGTCTATATTTTCGGGAAGATCCATATCGCATGGTTAGTAAACCATTTCTAATACATTGGTAAGTAACCATGATTCATTCCCCTATTATCTAGGAACTCATGCAAGGATTGCATATGATTTATAAAACATTACATCCAAATCGGGCACATGCTAAATTTTTTATAATTTTATATTTCTTTCCTTAAGGATATAATTTACAAAAATCATCTTCAAAAATAAAAATTCTAGTAGGATGAACCACACATTCTTCCATTTTGGGTATTTTTGAAGGACAAAGCATGGGATAAAGAGTTGTCCTTCATTTGAGATCTGTTTGAGCTTCCATTCACCACATTGGATGTAAATCATTGAGTCATCGAATATGTTTGATCAATTATCCACCTCTCTTGCTCTCAACATAGATATCAGGTGGTAAAAGTTTTAACTCATATATCAATTCTACTCCATTCAATGCTGAATTTTCGGATAATACAGGAGGAGGTGAGTCATACAATCAAAAATTGGGTGTTCTATACTCATCGCTCAAGTTCATTTATTTTAAAATAGTGTTATGGGGATGACCAATTTCATTGTCTTAAATTTATTAGATTTATATAATGTTCTTATAATAATTATAATTTCAAGGTTATACTTATTTTAAAAATTAAATTAGAAATTTGTAGTGTATCCCATAGCTCCCAACACCTCATATGTGGTGTTATTCCATAGATGAGTTTGGTGTATTGATGCATTATCGTCATCTTTCTGATGTGCCTTGGAGTAACCCTTCTAGTAGTAATCCTCCTTATACAAATTTTATATTAAATCATTACATTATTAATAACCTATTCTTTTTCACATCTACTTGATCCTCCTGTGGAGTGTGACTAAATGAAGGTAATTAAATACACTTATATTATTGATATTATACTTATTTATATTACTATTCCTTATAAAATTAAAATGAATGTTTGTTTGAACGTCCATAAAACACCCTTCCACGCTCATGGAATTCAACAGATTCCACCTTATTAATTGAACATGATATACATTATCTAAGTTGGAAGGTCATAAGATACATTTCCATGATAAACTAAGGAAATGAAAGACTTGAACTAAGTTAATTTATTAATTGAATAGTTATCATAAGAAAAAATTAATTTTATTGAATTAAATTTATGGTTTTCATTTATGAACATGTACATTGAAATCATTATAGTGAGAATTGATTTGTTATGGGTCTTGGATTCCCAAAGGAATGGATTTGGTACTAAAGGATGTCATTCTATGTCATGGATGTCAGTTTCTATAGGAGAGACCTCCCTGATAGACCAATCCCTGTCAACCTCAAGATTTCTTAAATGACGTTATATGATCCCTTCATTATTATAAAATGTTTCCTTGTATACACTCCTTGGATAGAAAATATAAAAGTATATTCCATTGATAAATCCTATCTGGTCCAGTCCTTTTTAGCCCCATTTTACATTGAATGAACTCCTTGGACTCGATACACTTGTAACTACTTAATGCCTTGGATGTTGATCGTTCTATTTTTCACTTATCCCCTTTTCCCCGAATAATTTACTTCTGATTTGGTAACCCTTGAGGTCTATTATACCTTGGTTATAATGTTGGAATTTTCAATATAAACGGGAACTCATTTAATTGATGAACTTGTTACTTGTTCAGACATCAATTTATGGATAAATTAGGCTCTTAGGTATTTACTCACATAAGAGAACATCAACTGCAACAACTCCAACTGCCTGACTAGTAGGGTCCCGCAAGGCCCTGATAGTCCTCCTAGAAACTTGAAAGTAAACGTAGGGTGATCATACAAGTATACTCATTAGGGAAACATAAAGATCTCATGCACAAGTGGGAAGACATCCTAATGTCTCGTGAGAGAAATAGAAGATACATAGCATGGAATTATATCCACCCAACCTCACCAGCCACACTCACCAAAACACAAGCACAAGAGGTAGTAGTATATTAGAAACAAGATCATTAGGTACCCCACACAATTTACAATTAGTTAGATGATCTTCCTGAAGCTGTCACACTCTCCCCGCCCGCACACACCTGGGCCTCACAACCACGTATCCCACCCGCACACACCTGGGCCTCACAACCACACATTCCCCCCCCACACACCTGGGCCTCACAACCACACATTCCTCCTGCACACACCTGATCCTCACAACCACAACCACGTCCTCATCCGAAGACACCTAGCCCTCATCCCAAAGATTCTTGGGAATAGTAATAGTAACAGAACTCTCGCCCGAAGACACATGGGCCTGAAATCGAAACCTACCTGAAGTGTCTTGGGTGTAAGGTCACCTCAAACCATCACAGTCTATAAGTTTTCACGAAGAGTCTTGGGCCTAACCACCCCAATTGAAACCAACCTGAAGAGTCTTGGGTGTAAGTTCCCCCCAAGCCATCACATCCTAGGGAAGAAGGAGCAGGAGGGAGTTAGTAACTATGGGAAAACACCCTCTCCCATGAAATGGGAGTGTTCGGCACTATGTTCTCAACATGGGTGCGGTGCGATAAAATACAATAGATATAGATATATATATATATAGAAACCACTCAGCCCAACCTATGGCTTCTAAAATGAGAAACTGAGCACGTGCCTCAGCACCGCTACCACGAAGCATGCATACATGAAAAAACCCCAACCTCATTAATGCATTCATGTTTTAGGAGAAATTAGCTTATTTAGTTCCATAACTACTGGGAAACTATCCACAACCAACCACTTCAATCGTTCTAAAAACATATCCCTGCCATCCACAAAACAAGTTAGGGAAACACAAGCAGCACAACAAAACCCTTCTTAACAACCAACCAACCCATTGATTATTATTTCTGTTTCATTACCAAGCCCCATCATTCATTTACTCTTCCACTTTAATTTATTATTCACGACCCATAGTCCATTCAGATATAAACCCATCCTTGCAGCCCCACTGCCAACCTCCATAATGACACCACACATCATTATCCCTTTAATACCATTTATTTCATCTCCGCTACCCATCACCATCACCACATTCACACAAACCCACAACCAAGTCAACCGCAGCCCCGCTGCTCACCCGATCCACTACAACCCACAAAACATCCCCAACACATGCCACGTAACCAATACAACACCCACATGTTCATTATTCAATTTTGTTTAACCGGGGTGATCACACAAGGGTTCCATATTTCCATTTAATCAGTCAACTTTACGTGATTATCCAATTTCCACATTCAACAAAGTTCCACTCACAAAAACGGTCTAGAAAGATAGGGAAACATTTAATTGCGCAAGAAAAGGCCCCCAACAACCATGATTTTTAGTAGGCATAAGCCTATTCATTTGAGAACATAATATCACAGGATATAAAAAGTAAATTAACAGTAAACACAATCTTCCCATCCCCCGTTCTTAGACTAGTAATTATCTTTATTTAATAGTTCAACTTTTTCTCATGAAAACAAAAGGATACCCGCCCTGCATGATACACAAATTAGAGAGACAAAGGTGAGATCCCTACCTCAACAGGTTCTGGTCACAACGCTCCCCCATATCAACTTTAGAAGATGTCTTTTGGCATCCGTCACTTCTATCGGGTCCCGGTAGAACCTCCTAAGGAGGAAGTCGGAAAGAAAAGGCTGAATAAAAGTCAAAATATCCAAGATCAGAAGCTACGCCCCATCGTTATGATCCCGTGGCCGCTAACGGATCGTAAATCGGAGCTCGGACGAAAAAGTTATGGAAGAAATAGCCTTCGAGTCTCTTGAGAGACCTCTGCTCAGAGGATAGGGGAGGGGAGGAATGAGTTGAATGGATGAGGGGACCCCTCCTTTTATAGGCATGAAAAGAAAAAGTACACGACGTGTACTCATGGTACACGGCATGTACTCGGCCGTTTTGACACGGTCTCCACGCGGAATCCAACGTGGCTCCGCGGCCATTGACTGGTCAACAAACGGTTTGAAGGTAACACATATGCGGGGAAATACTACACAGCGTGTAGATTGGACTCACGACATGTACTCATTTATTGCAAATGGCAAGGAAACGACCATCACACGACACACGACTAACGACTGGTCAACAAAGGGTAACACGCACGCGGGGAAGGAGTCCACGGCGTGTAGTACTTGACACACGGCGTGTACCCATTTCCTCCACACGGCAAGGACACGGCCTGCAACACGGGGTATACCCGGGAAGGGGGTACATGGCGTGTACTCAAACTACACGGCGTGTAGTTTCAAAATTATGGAAAGTGTGGAAAAGTCCATTTTACCCTCTAGAACACTTCCTGAACTTCTTTTTGACAAAGGAATGGGTCGGAGAGGTCCGGCCCATTACATCATATGCCTCTTAAAACATTCTCATCCCCGATAATTCAAAAACCAACCCAGAGGAGCCCAACAAGATACCTCTTAGGGTTCTCGTTTTAACAGGAACCCAACCAACAACCCTAATCATATATGTTAGGAATTCCTTCTCCTATGTCGAAATATTATCCGCTTTAGGCGGCACTGACTCACCTGCATGAGTTTAATCTCATCCTCATTAATGTGTCTCGATTAAGAATTGGATCTTCCAACTTTCACACATTAGGATTTTTCATCTCGCACTAACCCCAACACAACCCAACCAACACAGTGCCCGAACACGTGGGTTTGGGAAATTCCTTTACCTATGTGGAGATATTATCCGTTTTAGGCGGCACTGACTCTCCTACAAGGGTTCAATCGCATCCACATTAATGCGTCACGATTAAGGGTCAGGTTTTTCCTTTTCCCACACATCCTGACATGTTAAACATTACCTAGGAACAAAGAAACAAAAGGTCTCACAACTGAAAAGACAAGCATTCCATATATCAAAGGTACAGAGTACAACATCAACACAATGCTCAGAAGAACAAGAGAAAAACACAAGTCAAAACAACCCTGGGTACTGAGCGTGCATCTGGGTCTCCCACTCCCATGTCTCTCCTCGATACCTCCATGCCTCTACAACATAAGAACCAAGGGAATGGTTCATCCACGGAGCACCTTCTCTTTGCGATCCTCGATTCTGACTGGTCGCTCCTCAAAGGTCGCGTCATCTCCCATATCTAACTCTCCCCTGTCGATAATGTGGGAGTCGTCGTGTAAGTACCGACGAAGCTGGGAGACATGGAATACGTCATGGACTTTCTCCATCTGAGGTGGCAGGGCCAGCTGATATGCCACCCCGCCAATTCGTCGCAACACCTGAAAATGTCCGATGAACCTAGGCGAGAGCTTGCTCCCCTTCACAAACCTCCATTGCCCCCGTCAAGGGGAAACCTTCAAGAACACATGATCCCCAACCTCGAACTCCGTGGGCCTCCTTCGACGATCAGTATAAGACTTCTGTCGGTCCTGAGCTGCTTTCATCCTCTCACGTACAAGCTGGACATTCTCTGTGGTGCTTTGCACTACCTCTGGCCCAAGAGCACCTGTCTCACCAACCTCTGCCCAGCAAATGGGTGAACGACGTGGCCTTCCATACAAAGCCTCAAACGGTGCCATGAAAATAGTATAGTTGAAGCTGTTGTTGTAGGAAAACTCTACTAAAGGAAAGTGTCGTACCCATGATCCTCCGAAATCCAAAACACATGCTCGCAGCATGTCCTCCAACGTCTGGATAGTCCTCTCCATCCTCCCATCGGTCTGGGGGTGGAATGCAGTGATAAGGCTTAGCTGGGTGCCAAAATTATGTTGTAGCCCCCTCTAGAATCGTGAGGTAAACCGAGTATCCCGATCCGAGATGATAGTCCTCAGAACTCCATGCTGAGACACCACGTTCCCATGGAAGTGTACTTCTCGTGTCATGAACATACACTTCGACAATTTCCTGTAAAGCTGGTGGTGTCGAAGGACTTCCAAGACTTCCCTGAGATGCTCAACATGCTCCTCCTCTGATCTTGAGTAGATCAGGATGTCATCGATAAACACAACAATGAACCAGTCCTGAAACTCTTGGAAGACAAAGTTCATAAGTCCCATGAACATAGCTGGTGAATTCGTAACTCCAAACGGCATCACTACAAACTCGAAGTGTCCATACCTGCACCTGAAATCTATCATCAAGATGTCACTTTCCTTCACCCTCGGCTGATGATATCCTGATCATATATCAATCTTAGAAAACCAACATGCTCCCCTCAACTGGTCGAAGAGATCATCTATCATTGGAAGGGTGTAACGGTTCATGACTGTTACCTGGATCAGCCTTCGGTAGTCTATGCATAGCCTGAGACCACCATCTGCCTTCTTCACGAACAAAACTGGAGCACCCCATGGCAACATGATGGGTCGAACAAAACCCTTCTCCATCAGATCGTCAATCTGAATCCGCAACTCCCGCAACTCCGAATGTGCCATCTGATAAGGGGCCATCGAAATCGGACGGGCACCAGGTTGTATGTCTATCCCGAACACAACGTCTGGTCGGGGGGGGGGTAGAGTCACAACCTCCTCAGGAAAACCATCAAGGAACTCCCTCAACAACATCCGGGACATCCATCAACTTTGTATCAGCTGGAACCACTGATAACCCTCCTAACAAGGAAAGGAGAGGCTCCACACGCCGACTTCCCACCTTATAGCTCCTCTCTCCAATAAACGATACGCGTTGCCCATCCACGTCGGAGAACACGACTCTTATCCGGAAGCAGTCGATAATGACAATAACAGAAAACAACCAGTCGATGACTAGGATGACATCATATGGCTGCATCTGTAATAGAAGAAGGTCTCCACTAGATCGATGTGGTCCCAACGTTAGCCCACATCCCTGGAAAACACAAGATACGCCGGCCTGGACCCCAACTGGTGTACTCAGTACCAGTGGTATGGAAAGTCTCACTACGTCTAGCCCCAAAGCATGGTCTAGACTAGGTGCAACAAAATAGTGTGAAGCTCCTGAATCGAAAAAAGTAGAGACAAGAGTGCTGAACAAACAAATCGTACATCGCACCACCTCTGGCCCTGCTGGAGCTGCCAACTCTGCTTCGTGCAACTGTCCACACCCAGCTCCTCTGCCTCTCTGATGTCATCCACTTCCCCGACCATGCCCTGGTCGAGGTCCCTGAGGAGCACCCTGAGGTCGGCCTCCTCCTGCAAAGTCTACCCTTAGAGGAGCATGGTCCTGCTGCTGCTGGAAGGGCCTCACCGACAACTGGTTCTGCTGCGGTGGGTGCTGAACCTGCCCACCTCCACTGAACGGAGCTCGGGTCGGGCACCAAATCTGAACGTGCCCGAACCCTCCACAAGAAAAACACCTCGGTCCTGGGCTCGTGGAAAAGGGACGAGGACCCAAAGATCTGAACTGGAACTGCTGGGGCCTACTCTCCAATGTCCTGAACCTAGAAGGTCCTGTCACAGGAGACCTGCTGCTGAATCCCTTCCCCTTCAATGAACCTGGCTAAAACACCTCACGCGGTGCACTTCCCATCGAGTTCATCCTATATACAACCTCTGCCTTCTTCTACACTGCCAAGTACGTCAGAAGGGTAAAGTGGGTGACAACATACTGGAGCGAAGGACTAAGCACCTCATCCAAACGTCTCACCCGAGTCTCCTCATCTGGGAAGAGATCCAGAGCAAAGTATAGGAGATCCTAGAACTCGATCCCCAGCTCTCGTATCGACA
Organism: Viscum album; assembly: GCA_963277665.1. Classification (NCBI taxonomy): domain Eukaryota; kingdom Viridiplantae; phylum Streptophyta; class Magnoliopsida; order Santalales; family Viscaceae; genus Viscum; species Viscum album. Next base: position 504,443,936 of record OY728159.1, read on the forward strand.
TACTCCCCTACTGAAGGGAGAGTAACTCCTGCTGCTTCTCTGCCTTGATCATGGAAGAAGATAATTCCTCTCGGAATTCCTTCTCAAAGTCAGCCCATTGAACCTCTGCCTCTATCCTCTCTCTGAGGTAGAGCGTCCACCACTTTCGTGCCGCACCTCTCAATTGACTGACTGCTAGGGGAACCTAGTACTCCCTCGGAGCGCAGATCAAGGTGAAAGTGATCCCTAGCTCCTCAAGCCACCTCTCCATCTCCATATCCGAAGTACTACCCTCGTACTTCTTGAGGGTCTGCCGCTGGAAGGAATGGAGAGTCATCTGCCACTGGCTATCTTCCTCCTCTCGGTCAATCCTCAACTGATTGATCACCTGGATGTGCTGGGCCTCGGCCGTCTGAGCCTCCCGGGGATGACGTCCAGGTGCCATAGCTGTACGGTAAACGAGGATCACCTAAGTCCAAGTAGTAAGGAAATTCTCAAGGTTTTAATTATCATTTTATTACAATTTCTTTCCCAAAACACCCAAATCAAGTAAAACACAATCATGATGATGCATGTACCTTCCCTAGGGTCTCTACCCTGCAATCAATGTAGTCTCACTTGGTCGTTAGGTAGGCTCAGAGTCCTTGCATCGGATCACGGGGGGACCTAAAATATCGTGTCCTATCCTGTCTTCCCTGGCCTATGTCACGTACCAAGATTGACTAACATTGTCACCTTACCATCCCATGCATTCCTCATTGTTCCTAACTCCAGACTCCATCCAATCTCTCAACAATCACCTCTGATACCATTCTGTCACAACCCCCTCCCACCAAAGATGCCCCTCTTGAGCTGGCAATGGTGAAAGGGAGATAATGACCCCCGAGTCCCGCATCCAGTAGGCCCCTGGTTGGCGTCTAGCACCAACGGTATGAGTTTTCACAAATATGGGAGGCATTACCCTTTTTATTAATTTGGATCAGGAAATAGGATGAGTCAACCAAAAAAAGGAAAAGCGAAAGTGTATAGAAATAAACCCAAACCAAACCCACATGCATGTTTAAACAATTTTAGAACAAGGTACAAGTACAAGAATGATCAAAAGTATAATACCAAAAGAAAAAAAGAGAAAATAAACTGCAACAACTCCAACTGCCTGACTAGTAGGGCCCCGCACAGCCCTGGTAGTCCTCCTGGAAATCTGAAAGTGAACGTAGGGTGAGCATACACGTATACTTAGTAGGGAAACCTAAAGCTCTCATGCACAAGTGGGGAGACATCCTAATGTCCCGTGAGAACAATAGAAGAATCCTAGGAAGGAATTCTATCCACCCAACCTCACTAGACACACTCACCAAAACACAAGCACAATAGGTAGTAGTATATAAGAAACAAGAGCATTGGGTACCCCACACCATTTGCCATTAGTTAGCTGAACATCCTGATGCTGTCACACTCTCCCCGCCCGCACACACCTGGGCCTCACAACCACGTATCCCACCCGCACACACCTGGGCCTCACAACCACACATTCCACCCGCACACACCTGGGCCTCACAACCACACATTCCGCCCCCACACACCTTGGCCTCACAACCACAACCACAACCCCACCCGAAGACATATGGGCCTCATCCCAAAGATTCTTGGGAACAATAATAGTAACAGAACTCTCACCCAAAGACACCTAGGCCTGAAATCGAAACCTACCTGAAGATTCTTAGGTGTAAGGTCACCTCAAGCCGTCACAGCCTATAAGTCTGCCCGAAGATTATTGGGCCTAACCACCCCAATCGAAACCTACCCGAAGAGTCTTGGGTGTAAGGTCGCCTCAAGCCATCACGGCCTATGGGAGAAGGAGCAGGAAGGAGCTAGTAACTATGGGAAAACACCCTCTCCCATGAAATGGGAGTGTTTGGAACTATGTTCTCAACATGGGTGCGGTGCGATAAAACACACAAGATATATATATATATATATATATATATATATATTACAACCACTCATCCAAACCTATGTCTTCTAAAAAGAGAAACTGAGCATGTGCCCCGACACTGCTACAACGAAGCATGCATACAAAAAACAACCCCAACCCCATTAAGGTTTTCACATTTCAGTAGAAATTAGCTTATTTAGTTCCTTAACTACTCGGAAAATATCCACAACCAACCACTTCAATCGTTCGTAAAACATATCCCCACCATCCACAAAACAAGTTAGAGAAACACAAGCAGCACAACAAAACCCTTCTTAACAACCAACCAACCCATTGATTATTATTTATGTTTCATTACCAAGCCACCTAATTCATTAACTCTTCCACTTTAATTTATTATTCACAACCCATAGTCCATTCACATTGAAACCCATCTCTGTAGCCCTGCTGCCAACCACCATAACCACACCTCACATCATTATCCCTTTAATACAATTTATTGCAGCCCCACTGCCCATCACCATCACCACATTCACACCAACCCACAACCAATTCAACCACAGCCCCGCTGCTCACCCGATCCACAACAACCCACAAAACACCCCCAACACATGCCACGTAACCAATCCAACACCCACATGATCATTATTCCATTTTGTTTAACCGGGGTGATCACACAAGGGTTCCAGATTTCCATTTAATCAGCCAACATTATGTGATTATCCAATTTCCACATTCAACAATGTTCTACTCACAAAAACAGTCTAGAAAGATAGGTCAACATTTAATTGCGCAAGAAAAGGCCATAAACGACCGTGATTTTCAGTAGGCATAAGTCTATTCATTTCACAACATAATATCACAGGATATAAAAGGTAAAGTAACAGAAAACAAAAACTTCCCATCCCCCGTTCTTAAACCAGTTATTATCTTTATTTAATGGTTCAACTTCTTCTCATGAAAACAAAAGGATACCCACCCCACATGATACACAAATTAGAGAGACAAAGGTGAGATGCCTACCTCAACAGGTTCTGGTCACAACGCTCCCCCGGATCAACTTTAGAAGACGTCCGTCGGCGTCCGTCACTTCTGTCGGGTCCTGACAGAACCTCCTCGGGTGGAAGTCGGAAAGAAAAGGCCGATGGAAAGTCAACGGATCCAAGCTCGGAATCTCCTCCTCGTTGTTGCGATCCTGTGGCCGCTGACGGATCATAAACCGGAGCTCAGACAAAAAGGTTTTGGAAGAAAGGGCCTTCGAGTCTCTTGAGAGAGCTCCACTCAGAGGAGAGGGGAGGAGAGGTGTGAGTTGAAAGGAAGAGGAGACACATCCTTTTATAGGTGTGAAAAGAAAAATTACACGGCATGTACTCATGGTACACGGCGTGTTCTCGGCCGTTTTCACACGGTCTCCATGCGGCCTCCAACGCGGCTCCACGTCCATTGACTGGTCAACACACGGTTTGAAGGTAACACATACGTGGGGAAGGACTACACGGCGTGTATATTGGACACACATCGTGTACTCATTTATTTCCCACGGCAAGGAAACAGAATTCACATGGTACACGACAAGGAAATGGCCTTCACACGGTACACGACTGACGACTGGTCAACACACGGTAACGCGCACGCGGGGAAAGACTACACGGCATGTAGTACTGAACACACGGTGTGTACCCATTTCCTCCACATGGAAAGGACACGGCCTGCAACACGGGGTATACCCGGGAAGGGGGTACATGGCGTGTACTCAAACTACACAGCGTGTAGTTTCAAAATTCTGGAAAATGTGGAAAAAGTACATTTTACCCTCCAGAACACTTCTTGACCTTCTTTTTGACAAAGGAATGGGACGGAGAGGTTCGGTCCATTACAAATGTAGTCAACCAGGTAATTAAATGTTAAATAAAAGAAAATAGTTTTTTGTAAATGATCAGGAAATGTAATATTGACCCTTCATCCATTGAAACCCCCGAAACATATAACGAGGAACTTAGAAATACCTTACCATCTAATCGGGTAGTTTGGATAGTATGCATTTGGTAGTGGGTTATCTTACATTCAGTTCCCTATATTGAATCTATTTTTAATCTTCTTTGTTTATTTTATGTTGTATTATTGGCATTTGTATACCAATTCTACAATGACATCTTTATGTCGTATACCAAGATGTTGGTGGTGAACATTCTCCAAATCTAGTGGGCCTTGTTCCACCAATCATACTGCAACGAGTACCACTATAAGAACTTCATATTATAACTAATACACGAACTAATTCACATTTCCATGATATTTTCCTTCTTTTGATGTATTCCATGCATGGTGCTCTATGAGCTACACCTATGATGGTTGGTCTGACTCATGAGTTTAATCTATAGCATCTTCCCAGCTTCTCGAGGACAATATGCCTTTAGAATAATGATCCATGGCTAGAATCCACCATGACTATCATTGAGCATCTAGTGACGAATCTAGTTCAGAAGGTCACACATTCTACCAACATGTTGTGTGATTTGTCTAGGAACTGGTGGGATGTGAATACCCAGGTAGGTCATCATCATTGAATGTTATAGGTCGATTTCTAAACCTCATTCTAGGATCAGTTCATTCCCTAGATTATAATGGATAGTAGATCCAAATAATTCATGCATCATGAACAGGGGTCATGGTTAGTTATAGAGTATTATATGTGTTTCAAAAGATAATGTGCTTTGTACCGCATCTAATTATTGATGTGATTTCTCATAAAAGACTATCTGTGGATAGGATATAGTATTCCATATAAACACAGGGGAATGTATTTCTCATACATAAATTCATTTATAGAGTAAATCAGTATATTATACTTGAGCACAACTAGAGGGATGGTGATAGTACTAGGAAGAGAGGACCAGTGTCGCATCTGTAAAGTAATTACTCAACTGGAAGGAAGCATTCTATCGTGGTTTCTTATCTGGGCAGTGGCAACCAAGATACACATCTGTGTATCTATATAGTGTGTCACTAGTGTGGATTTTTGGGAAATCAATATCAGTAGAGTGATTGAGACCAATGGAGTTTCCTGATTGATGTTTTACAAGTAATCTTTACCGTTTCTATATGCCCTTGACATTAACTTATAGTGGAAGATAATATGCACCAGATTCACCAACAGGTAATGGTTATTTTACCATACATTTTGTTAGGATTACAAGTAGAACCATCATAAATGGTTGAGGGGGAGGTTTTGGTTATGGTATTCAAACCACAGATCACCTACATCACCATAAAAGTATTTTTGATCATTATAGACTAGCAATTTCTCCAGGTCATGGATCATGACAAAGGCATGTTTTACAGCTGATACTCATGGATCACCATGTATGAACATCTATAATATAAGGTATTGTTCTATTTTACACCAATATAGTATCCACATTATTTTATATTGGTTCTTCACACTTAATTTTTCTATTCTTCTGCTGTGGAAATCCTTGGTATATAAATTTAGAGTACTTATGGGTACTGAACCAAGATACACTATCAGGGAATGATTTGGGGGGATATATTAATTTATATACTATAATCTTATGGTAGGAAGTTTCCCATTCTTATGCGACCAATTTTTTCTCTAGATGATGGGCTTTAATTTCATACTCAGGATAGAATGGATGGATTTGTATCATATCGTTGTAGGATGAAATCTTCATAGTGTATCATTCACATCCCCATAGGGATGTTGAAATCAATATAAGGATGAGTGGGATGTCTAGGAAGGTAGAGATGAATGATCACATAATAGGCTAGGTGGGGAAAATTCTTAAATCAAAAATATCTTCATGGAATGTTATTACTAAGGAAAACAAAATTTCCATTCAATTTTAGATCATTTCAGGGATGTTTTCCTGATTAGTATTTTTTGAATTACTCCTTAATGTGATGTTGAGTTGATGACCAATATTGTTTGAAGGGTTTCTCCAGTGTACATTCTTCAATATAAATGGATCGTACAATGATCAAGGTGATCAAGAAGATTTTAGAGGATTTGGATAAAACAGTCTCATTCAACCCATTACATTCAATTGGGATTGTCTCGGGAAATTCCACAAGAACAGGATGAGACCCTTCATTTTTTCATTTATTATAGAGTTTTGAACCATCTTGTGTTAATTAATTGGTTTCTAATAACTCGAATATATGATATATTTGAACATATTTGAGGTTATTGGGTCTTCTCTATGATATACATGAGCTTGGGCTATCATTTGGTGTGAGTCAATCCATCAGAAAAACCTCGTACAACATTCCACAACATGTGTCCTCTGAATGAGTAAGTATTTATTCCATTCAGTCATATGAATGTAGCTTCTATTTTCATAGATCCGGTGAATAGGTTGTTCAACACCTATTTGGATTATTTTTTATAGGCTTAGTGGATGAAAACATGGTGTAATCTCACACATGCTGAGACCATTCCAAGCACATTGAGATATTTCTGAGTGTATTAAGTTAGAGTTTAATTTATAATAATAATTATATTCTCCACTTATAGATCGACAAGGATAACATCATTGGTCACATTATATCAAAAGTGGGCTCACTATTATCATAGATATGGGGATTGTAGTGGTTTCAGGGGAGAAACCCATGAATTTGATTGATATGTAACATTTCTTAGGGCTAGAAGTATATTACATGAATTTTATAAAGAAATTATCATGCCTTTATTGAACTATTTTTGTCTTTAAAAAAAAGGTTTCTATGATATTGTGGTTAGAAGTATGTGTGAAATCACATAAAGAGTAGAAAGGGTGGATTATATCAATACATCTTCTAACACTGCTCGATCTAGAAAGAAGTTATATCATCCTCTTTGATTGTTAGAAACTGGCCTATGGGAAGTGCTAATGTTGGTGGATAGAGTTATTGTATATGTTTCGTATCAATTGATGCCTCATGAGATGAATTACTTGGTGTATGACCGTCCGTTAGACGAAGATATCCATGCCTTATATTGCGGGAGACACTAAATGTTGGCTGAGAACATTGTGGTTTACAGGGACCACAAGATGCACAAGTATATATTTTAAAAAATTGAATCTAACATTAGGATGATATTATGGTTCTAATAACTTTTAAAATTTTATTTTATGCATCCCTATATGCTTGGAAGGGGAAGCAAAGTCATTGAGGATCTGAGTTGATAAACACATACAATGGTTGTACAATAATCCAATTATGAATGGAGGATAATGGTCTTCTATTTCGAGCTGGGCATGGAGTTTCATGATTGTCACAATCTTTATTACATCTCAGACTTGATAGTTACTTTATTCTTCTGTATGTAGGTGAATGGCTAGCAATTCTCAGATCCTTAGGTATTGGTTATCTATGAATCTATAACAAGAGATAACTCACCTCTAGATTGGTCTATCGATAGAGAAAATATCCTATGTATACAAGGACATTTGAAGTTCCTATAAAAATTATTGTGTATTTAATTTTTGAGACTCACACTTCTTAATAGGAAATTCATCTAATAATATCAAAAATGTATCAGGAAATGTGACAGCAGTATTGGTGGACTAAGGTGAAATACCAGATATCAGTCATTATCACAAGTTGTTCCCCTATCAGTTGGTGATAGCGGAACAACAGAGACATTCAAGGTTTCTGTAGCTACATCCAGCCACAAAATGGGATTTGGATGAAATTTTCTATGTATTTTGTAGTCAGCTTACCTATATTTTTGATTGGAAATGACATAGTATGGGGAGTCATTGAATGACTAACTAAACTATCCCAATTCATTACAATTTTTTATAATTTATCAACTAATGAGATGGGAAAACTATATGTTTGGGAGATCATATGACTACATGGGATCCATCGTACTATCATTTTATATGGGTATTATTGTTTCATGATATGGTTCTTGTAGAGATTACAAAATTCTATGGGTACATAGGTTCATCTGAGAACAACATTTCACTCTTAAACTGATACGAAGACATAAAGAATGATACCAGTTCTAGATGACATGCATCGAGCTTGTCTCCTTAATTTTATATGTTCGTGGGAGAAACATATCCCCCCAATTGAGTTCACCGATAAAAATAAACTTCTGGTGACAATTCATATGGATCCTTTTGATCCCATATATGGTAGGTCGGGAAATTCCCCCATGTTCTAGGTAGAGGAAGGTTTGCCATCCCTACTAGGTAATAATCTCATACAGAAGTCATTGGAGAAGGTAAAACTGATCAGGAAGCGTATTTCTACTAATTAGTCTAGATAGAGGGCTTATTTAAATAACCATTGACAACCTTAAGTGTTTTTGGTCAGAGTCGATATTTCCTTCAGTTATCACCATGGATAGGGTAAGGATGGTTGCTAAAGAGATGGATGGTTTCACCTTGTTATGTAGGGTCGTTTGAGAATCTATAGAGAGTCAGGCTGGTAGACTATTGGTTGCTACTACCTTAGTGGTACAATTTCCTGCATTGTGTATTTCATGTTTCCTAGCTTCTCCAATATCATGATGACTCTTCTCCTAACATTGATCCCGAGGAAGTTGAGTTATATGACAATTCTATCTTTGAGGAGTAACTTGTAGGCATCATTGGCCATAGAAAGAATGATCTATGAGGCTGGTATGTCCCCCTCATATGGTTGATATGGTATCACATCCATATGAATGATGAGACTTGAGAGAGGGAGACTGACATACATTAAAAGTGGTTAATGATGTTCTTATAAAGATTTTCTCCACCCATGAAAATTGAAAACTACTGTGAGTTCATTAAAGGGGGAATGCTGATAAGAACCTAGATTTTCAATCTGGTATGTTTCCATTAAATTCCAATATTATTATTTATTGTGGAATTAATATGGATTCCTAATGAGTTATAGATGGTCTTATGTGTGTTTGTGGATCATTCAGACCCCATAACCAAATTATTATAATGAATGGTCATATAACATAGTTATATTAAACCAGGTCGGGAGGATGATCATTGTTTATAAACCATTTGGATGGTGATCATTTTTTGAAGATCCATATTGGATAGTTAGTGCATGGTTTCTCATATTGTTCCACCCATCCGTGATAGTTCCCCCTCTACTCTATGTATATATGAATTTTTATTTCACGTTTTGGAAAACTGTCCAGCCAAACTATGAAGAGGCTAAATTTTGTGTAATTTTAAAATTTTCCATTAATTATTTAGTTAACATATCCCTTCATTAGTAATTGGAATTCCATGGGGATATACCTCTATTTCTTCCTTTCAGATATTTATGAAGGCATATCTTAGTGATCAATATATAAATTTCCACTAATATCTGTTATAGATTCCATTCATCATGTTGGATGCATAATTATAAGTACTCGTGTTCAATTGATTCATTCTCCATATCTTATGATATAAAGATACATAAAATGGTGTAATAATTTTTACACATTCCATTGATATACTCCATTCCTAGAAGAATTTGATGATAATACAGGACAAATACTATCATACTAAATTAATGTGGGTGTTCTATAACACATCCTTAATGTTCATTGATTTTGAAATTGTATTGAGGGCCCTGATGCTTTCATCGAGTTTCAATTATTGAATTAAAATTCCATTATTATAATAATTAGAACTGTATGGTTTTATTCTTTATAAATATGTGATTAGTTATTAGTAGTTATGTACAAAACTCCCAACACCCAATGTAGTGTGTTATTCCATAAGTGCGTTTTAGGTGTTTGGATACATTTTAGTCGTCGTTCGGTTGTACCTTATCTTAACCCATCTAACAGTAATCCTATTTATATCAATTTACTATATAAACTGGATCTTTTTAATACATACAAACATTTACCTTTCACTTATCCCTTATAAGTTGAGTTCTTATATGTTGGTATTTCAATCAAATGGTTTTACAAAATCATACTTATGTATATGACATGGCATTATTAAATATAAATTAATGTCTGATTTCACATTAGTAGAACACCTTGATATGTTCATGGACGGAGGAAGAGTGTATATTATTAATTAAACATGAATCACATTGTCTAAATTAATTGGTTGAATTCTACTTGTCTGTTTAAAACTAATGAAAGACAAGGCTTGAATCCTGTGAATTTGTTACTGGGATAATTATAATATGACCACATTAATTGTAATGAATTAAATATAACAATCCTCATTATGCACATAGTTGTCAAAATATTTATAGTGGGGGTGGAATAATGTTAGATCTGGGATCCCCAAGGGGATAAAATTGGTACACATGGATAACATTCCAACTCAAGGATGTCTGTTTCTATGGGTTAGACCTACAAGGGAACACGATCATTGTATTTCTATGGATGATAATTATTACACCATAGGATCACTTCACGATTATTACTGGATTCCATCGATACACTTCTTGGATCCATATTTTAAGGTAGGTTCTATGGTTACAACCCATTAAGAGTACTAATTGCATAGCATCATTATCACTAAAAATTACTCCATAGACTCAGTTGGCATATAATTGTGGAATTCCATGGATAATTCTCCAGGATTAAACACTTACCATTTTTGAAAATCAACATTAACTTCGAGTTAATGACCCATGAGTTCTATGTTTTCATAGTATATCCATTTCACATTTGTTATAAACTAGGAAAAAATTAATTGATGAACTAGTTACCCATTCAGGAACCAGCTAAGGGATGATGAAGGTACATTTGTATTTATTTACATTGTTTTCTTTACAATTTATATGCAGGTTTAAAAAAAATTTAATTTCATGGAATGGGCCTAATTTTAAAGACACTATTGGTGGTGGCCCACTGAGATTTATCTCACACACTCTGTGGAATCATTTAGTACCTGAGGCTGATTACATGATTGTAGGTGTTGATAAAGGGTAGAATAATGCTTCATACACCTGACTACTAGTTGTGCTATGTTGGATATGGTAGCAGATGAATGGGCTGTAGCATGAGATTCTTTGAATATTTTATGTATTTTTTGCATAATTGGGGTTTTCATGAATTCTTGTTAATCTATTTCAAATTTTTCTGACAATATAGTGACATGACATATGACATCATTAATTGGTGTATTTTTTTCTCATTATTTAATTTATTTTTTACTTTTATCTTTCCTATGTGAGTTCTATTTAATTTTTGCATCCTATATTTAATATTTTTTATGATTATCCTAATACAATCTAGTGATGAGGGCATAGTATCCCCAAATAACCACTATTACATTGCTACTAGTTAGTATCCTCTATAATTTATAGATATTATCTAGAGTCCATGTGGCCCACCCAGCTCGGGGTACCTATTAAGTGGCATCTATGATCGAGAAATCACATAATATGCATTCACATCTTATTACTTTTCTATTTGTTTTGGTTTTAGAGGGGTTTATGTGGAGGCATGTGAGGTTTCAAGTGTATTAAATGGTATCTAGGGAAACATGGAAACTATAGTAATAAATTCATTACAATTTATGTTTACGTGATATGAGTTGATAATTCATATCTTTTTTAGCATATGGGTTCACTACGTTTAAATAGGTAAATGGGGGTCCATGAAACAAATTCAAATTATGAAAATGAAATTCATTATATGGGATTAAATAATTTTTTGGAGAGTTTATTTTTGTGAAAGTGGTAATTTTCTAAAATCCAAATATTTATTTGTTCTGTATAGTTTACAAGACATTAAAATGCATGTATAAATAAATAAAATTCCATGTATCGGCTGATTATTTTCCATAGGTGGTTTCCATTACTCATCTATTATTTATTGTAAAACCTATTTCATATAGGGAAGAATTATATCCATCCTCCCCTATAATGATTTATTATATCTGATGGATGATCATTGGTGATTAGTGGAAATCCCTTCATTTTAATTGCATATTTCATGCTTGTTTTATTCAATGATATGTATTTTTGTGGTGTGTTTTTTCGATTGAGTTGTTATTTGGTATTCATTTTGAGTATCCTTAGGTGCGGTGTAGGATTATCTTTTCATTTTATATGGGGTTGTGATTTTTACTTATTTTTTTCCACCCTCTGATGCATTGTGAGTCAGAAAATATTCTTTGAGTTATGTAATCCTTCATTTCTCTATCTATTGTGTTATCTATAAGTGGTTTACTCTTGTTTATCTGTAGGATATAGATGTGATGTATTAATAAATTTTATATAATTTTATAATTTAAAATAATTGTGAAAGGCGAATGAATCACATATTTTTACATCATTTATATTATTATCATATGATGGTTGTTCGGATTATATTCCCCACATAAATTTTTGGCCCTTACTCGATTCTTTTCACTAGAGGATAATTTTTTTTACTTCTATTTATAGTAACATTGATTTTATTTTACCATATTTCTATAATTTCCAAACAATGTTTACATTCCTATTGAAATGGATTTTCCAGGATTTTTCCTTGTGTGATTACACATTTATAATAATGTAGAATGTGTAAAAATCTATTTTATTAAATCTTAAAAATAGGTTTTAATGAGTTTTAATATATGGTTTATGACATGTTGTGAGGCTTATGTGTGATTTTTGGTCATTCAATCAGGTCCTCCAGTTTTTGGTTTTTTGGTCATGCTTTTGTGTAATGATTTGGTGGTTGTTTAGACATGATTTTGGAGTAGTAATGTGATTTTTTTTGTAATATGGTTTTAAGGAGATGAGTTTGTTGTTATTTCGGTTTGATTTTTTGTTGGTAATGTGGTGTTTGTTGGGGAATTTTTTGTGTGGTGAGGTGGAGGTTTTTTAACCATGGTTTTTTGTGGGGGCAAGGCTATTCTATAGTGGGGATTATGAGAAACTTATGATATGTGGTTGCATTGTTCTAGATGAAAGGGTGATGATGTAATTAATAATTACCTAATGTGGAAAATGTTAATGGGTAAAAAATTATTTGAAGTGTGTTATAATGTTATTCATTATTAAAAATGAAATAAACCGGCTGGATAATGGACATTTTTTGAAAATTTGAAACATGGAGTGTGGGATGGGTCATGCTATGCATCTAGAAGAGGAAAAAAAGTGAAACTATTGTGAGTTAGTCATAATTTGGTTGTTAACCCATAGGATGTTCCTATGTGTGGATATATTTATATAATTCATGTTCTATATTGTTTTTCTAGACAACCCACCTACATCAGAATATATGTTCTGTCACCCATATTTTCAAATTGGGGTATTTCTCAAACATCTCATTGATGAGGATGGATTGATGGAAAAATTATCCTTACATAGATCTCTTTTAGAACCGTAGATATTCATAGGTTGGGATTGTTAGAATAGTTATATATTACTAGCTTCGTCACTAGGTGTTTTCTGGTGAGATACCATTTTGTGGGGCAATGGCCCACATGTTTTTGGGTGATATGTGATAATCCTAATTTGGGGTGGTGGGACATTTATTTTTGTCTAATGTTTGATTTATCTATGTTTTAGGATGAATTATGTTGGGGGACATGAATGGTTGGAGGAGGGAATGAGGTTAATGTCAAGCATTGTCACAATACCCTACTACTAACGGTGTTGTTGTGATGTGATGTCATAAGGTTCTGCCGAAGAGATGTGATGTGATGATGATGTAGAGTGATTCCCCCAGTTTTGGTGGATGAGATGTGATGTGAACGTATTGTGGGGTGTTGGTATAAATTATTAATATGATATGGGAAATACATGATGTCATAAATTAGCGTGTGATAGTAGAAAATATATGGGAAATCATTTCACAGTAAAATAATACTATATGATTGAGATTATGATTTTATAATTATTTGTTGATATTTATTAAGAATACCTTAATAAGGATTATTGTGGATAGGGTAAATGTTTAGGTTTTGTTGGGTTTTCTATTTTATTATTGTAGTATTAGAATAATTCTCTCATATTTTCATAAGAGAATATTGTTTTCCTACTAAGTATACTTTTTTCCTCATCCTATGTATATAAAATGATTTCCTAGTTTTCTAGAGGTTATTTATGAATGCACTTGAAATTACTAGTTGTAATACTTGGATAGTTTTTTTCTCCATGGTTTATTTTAGTTTATTTTATTTACATTGGATAATTTTATTGTTATCATTTTTATTTATACATGTATCATGGGATGGTTTTTTGGATTTATTTTATATTATTTCACTGTGTGGTTGCATGTACATCATCTTATCTCCCAATAATCCTTTTTTTGTTAATGTCCCTATAACATTATATTTTTATACCCATGGTGTTGGTCACCAACTCAGGGCCTACTAGAGCTGGGACTCATGGGACATTATATCTCTCCCCTCATTTCAGTATCATTAGATGGAGGGTTCATGAAAATATATATAATAAACATATTTCATGAGTGATATTTTACATCACCCAAATAGTTATTCTCTCATAATAATATTCGTAGACATATCCAAATTTAAACATTTCACCTTAACTATGGGAAAACTAATCTTAAAAAGGTAGAAAATAGATACTCAGTAAGGATAAATATAGTTTACATAAATCAATGAATGTAAGAAATAATTAAATAATCATAAGGTTATGTTATCATGACCATAAATTATGAGTTTCATATCAAATTATTCATCGAATATAAATTATATATCATGGAATAATTGATTTGTAATTAGAAATACATGAATTATAGGAGTTAGGAGTCATTATTAATCAATCCGGACCAATGAGATCATTTCGTGATTGTAAAAACATGTCATAATAATTTTTTCAGAATTATAAGCCTTAAAAAAACTCTAGTAATCATGGTTAACTTCCAAGATTATAATATTTGATGAATTATGATAATCAAATGGGTCTAATTTACATTCCATAATTTCATGTTCAGGGTTAAATCCCATGAAAATCATAGTGGGCATAGTCTCATCTTAAAAATGGTTTATCACCCATTACAGTTCTGATAACCGCCTAAGATATCAATATTTAACCAATAAATTAAGTGGATTTAATGAACCCACTTATCAAAGAATGAAAACCAAACATATTTGTTCCAAGATATCATTAAAAAATTCATCAATTAGATATAAAAAAAACGTCTTGAAATTAAATATTTTCATAGTGAGTTTCACAAGACCTAATTATAACCCATACTGACAAATAACATGTATAATATTATTAGATTATATCCCTAGTGTTTCCTAAGAAAAATAAAAGTGTATCCACGAGACCCAGGTTCAAAAGCAGGTAGAGGGATATTTTCAGGGTACTGTAGCATCACTATAGAAATAATGTTGAAAAATTGTATATTGTTTGGGTACTGTAGTAGGAACTGTAGCAGTTACTGTAGTAGGTATTATTCGGTAATGTAAGAACTAAAACTATTCAACTTGGGACACTGGATTGGGCTTGTAGTCCTTCTGGATTACAAGCCACCCAGGACCTTGGGTCAATAGGTATATTGGGCCACCATTACGGCATTCGGGCCACCATAAGGCCTTCGATCCACATGCGGTTTCCCTTTATATACTCAAAAAATGGAGCAACCCTTGAAGAGGATTCAGAGAAGGTGGACTCACCAGAGTATAGCCAAATGGATTTTTCAGAATGAGAGTGTATCACTATGTCCTTGGGACCAGTCAGTGCTTGCACGGGCAGCCTAGCAAGACATCCATGCAACGTTGGAGAGCTACTATCACAATGCAAATGGTGGGGAGGGGAAGTTTTTTGTAGATACAATTGTTGAATTTTCTAAGACCATCATGTCATGTAATCTCCTAAATCCTACGCGCCATATATTCTCTGAGCCTATGGGACATATAAGGGTTCCCCCTCATCCCTTGAATTAGGGGTTATCAAAAATCAATAAAAATAAAGGCCTTTGGTCTATTCAGGTGATTTAATTAGATAGAAAATGCATCTAAAAGATCAATTAAA